>OX421419.1:11510167-12760167 GCA_949126915.1 Musotima nitidalis
GCGCAGCTAGGTTTAAAAAAAATAAGTCATTCTGTGTGGGTTGATTAAAATAACGCGTGTAAAAATTAACATAATACTTTTGTGACATAGTTCTTATTCGTGTGAGAAAAAGACTTTTCTGTGTAGGTACCTAAACCAAAAAGTATTTAATGTGTTTCATAAAATTTCATTTAGAGAAATATATAATGGTAGTCGGGAGGGTGGTCCCATTTGGGCGGTGTAGTCTGTAGCTTGGCGTAGGAAGTCATAATCGTTAACGTGCTAGATAAATAGGGGACTCTTTGTTACGGTCGCCGCGAACCTAAAGTTAAAACCCTTTTTGGGTCACCCTTCTGGTAATCACGACGCGTGTTAATTATTTACTTTAATCTTACATTCTATTATCCGTAGTGTTAACTCATGTTTAATTCCTTTGTTTCAAAAATTTTGATTTGAGTAATGGCTTCTGAGATATATTAAATGGTAATGTAATGTTCACATACTTTTTAATATTTCTTATTAACTTAAAGTCATTGTAGTTATATTAATTATTAATTGTTTAATTGCTAGAGATATTTAATGATTTGAGTTTAAAATATTTTTCACACACAAATCTATATAAACGAAAGACCAGAGATAAACTCTTCTCAACCATATATAATAAGTATAGAAGTATACACCCGATTTACTAAACTAGTGGGGAAAGGATTTACATATTCCATATTTATAGGATTATGTCTGTTGGTAGAGCCAAATATACAAACTACTATTAATTGAAAGTACAAATACGAAGGTAGTAATTTGGTAGTATTCTTTAGTTTATAAGGTCAGTAAAAATATTTATTGACACTTTAAACAATAACGAAACAATCATATGGCACCTTTTGTTACATTAAGCACGACAAAACCATCTTCGATATCTTGAAAAAAAAATTTTTTTTTTAACCCATCTATCCTAATACCTACCCTTAAATGATTATTATTCCTTGATTCTTTGTAACTGTTATAATTTATAAATTTTTTAACGTTTTATCTAGTCTAGTCTAAGTCTAGGTATATTTGAGATTCAAAAACCACTTTTGAATAACATAATCGGTCAGAGGCACACTGATGTTATAGATACACAGTGTTCAAATTATTGCCATAGTCAATCGTTCGATTTGATTTACAGAAGACGCTTAACTCAGGGCTGCATCTGTTCTAATCACAACATCAATAGATTGAATTTCATTTGTCAACACAGTAATTATTATGTGGCATGGGCGCATTTAGTTCGGCTTGATTGCAATCTGCAAAGTTCTAAAGGGAGATTTGGGCAAGATAATAATCAATTCAAGAGGGCCTCGTCTTCAGGCCTGTCTCCCCGAATTGCTTATTAAATATAATTTAGTTGAGATTGCTTGTCCCTTCATCCCTGTCCAGAGTTTTGGCCTCACTATTTGTCGTAGATATGTTTTAGGTGTAATGTCACGTTGAACTTCCAAGAACCCTTTGAGCGTATCATTTCATTGTTTTTTATTATTCAAGTTTTCTTATAATTTTCTTGATGAAAAAATTATTTGTTACCATAAATAGTTACAGACAATGTTTGTAGTGTAAATATTTATAAGTGGAAAGATCCTATATTTATTTTGACACACAATAATAACTAATAAATGACTTAAAAAATTTTGACAGATTGCTCACAAACTTGCACTGACGCCAATGATACTTTTTAATCGGTAATTACATATGTATATGCCATTTTATTATTCTAAATTTATGAACGAAATATAATATACTTTTTATAGAGGTAATTTTATTTTATAAAAAATATGTGACAAAAAAATACAATCACGGGCAAAAAAAAGGGAAATTTCTCAGTGTTGTAACACAAAAAATTGCTTCATGCGAAAAAAACATACATAAGGTTCAAAATATATTGCTCTGTAAAAATGTTAAATTCCGTTAAATAAAGGTTTAACCGCAAAAACGACTATGAAGCGAAGCAAGTAAGGAAAATATTTTTGATTGTTGCACATTTTTCTTTCCTCGAGTGCGCATACACTCGAACAGTCGTCCGAAGCGTAAATATTTTCATACACGAGACCGCTGCCGTTGAATTCTCCCACGCGGGCGATTCTATAAAGCGTACAAACATTTTATTAGCTCCTTGGAGTTGCTCAGTTCGCTTTCAAAACGTTCCGTGAAAAATTTCGATAATTTCACCTTAATAGTACTTTATGGTTCAACGATTCCGTAATCGCAGCAACTTGGAGAGAAATTCTTATTGAGAAATACTTTGATTTGTGAGGAATTTTGTTTACAGCAGCAACAGACCGTGGCTTTCTTTGTGATTTGTCAGCAATATTTTTAATTCAAAAACATTCTTTACGATATTGGATTGTTTGAACTCAGTGCCATCTGGGCATTATTAACAGAACGCTCAACTTATAGGCTACGACGGCAACATTACCTTATGCAATCGTCATTACTTTTTAGGCCAAATTTTTTTTTTATCAGTTTTAGTTTTATCTTTATTAAATTGATTTAATAAAGATTGAATATTATTACTTTTGATTTTTTGTTAAGGTTGTCTTTAGATTGCACTTTCGCCGAATATCTTGGCATTTTTATTTTTCGCTGCTAATATATGACCCTGATAGCAAACAAGTAACTTCACTGTCTTTAATAATTCCATAAATTACCAAAAAAAAGGTAACAATAAGGAGGTTAGTGCCAAAAACAAAAAAAGAGAATGATAGTTATGTATATGTGTATTAGTAGGGAATTTAAATCCTTAAAAATAGAAAACAACTTTTGACTTAAAAAGTGATACAAATATTTTCGACAAATTTTATATACCTCTCTCAAAATAACACAGTTTTAATATCCAAATATTTTCGTCACAAAACATCAAGATTTCTATATAGTTTTAACTCAGGATAATCCTCGGCAAATATTTCCGGACGACATCTGAACATTATACAAAAAGTGTAAAGGAAACAAGCTGAAGAAGACATTGACATCGTATTGGCAGTATTACTAGCAATATCTCCTATCGTGTCGACTTGGAGTGCCATTCAGCCATCCGTCAATGCACAAATAGATGGGTTCACGAGAGCTCTCCTATGTCGGAGCGTTGGGCCATAAATTCCGACACGAATGAGTGCTTCTAACGGAAAGTATTTTGATAGTAAGCACAACTA
This sequence comes from Musotima nitidalis, assembly GCA_949126915.1. NCBI lineage: Eukaryota > Metazoa > Arthropoda > Insecta > Lepidoptera > Crambidae > Musotima > Musotima nitidalis. The sequence goes on from OX421419.1 coordinate 11,513,335, forward strand.
GCTTTTATTGTTTTTATTGAATTTTTTATTTTATTAAGAACTTTATTTCTTTGTGTGGTGTGGTTTTGTATCGAAGTATTTTGCACGTTTGTAGTGAGTAAAACTCAAGACATTAATTGGGTACACTTGCGCCTAAGTAACTGACTATGGTTCTCATTTATTTTGTTAATTCATAAAACGAGCAGCTGTCGTTTATTATAAAAAAAAATCTAACTCATTCTGAAGCTTCATATGTTACTCGTAGACAAAAATTACACATAAAAAATTTTCTAATCGAAACATGACTTAACAAATTTATTTACGAAATGTTTTGGCATTTTATATATCCTAGCATTATTCCGGTTGCCCAAGACTTAGGCCCAGGGCCTAGGGTCTGCTCACTAGTCAAACCAGCTTTAGCTAAACTTCAGTTATTACATGGAGTGACTGCCATCTGACCTTCACAACCCATAGGAAAAAAAAATCTATGATTAAACCAGTTTTCAGAATATTAGAAGACACTGACTTCCTAATAACGATTGCCATAGATGTTCAGAACAGCCGGGACCAACGGCTTAATATGCTTTCCGAGGCATGAAGCAAGCTATAATTTTGATATTTTATGTATAATTATTTGTTGCTGATATTTAATGCAATCTAAGGCAATATGAATATTTTGGTAAAACTATAATTACACCGAAATATTGTAAATATAATATAGGGATCCTACCAACATCTTAGGAGCCGAAGCCAACCTCACCTGCAACTGGTGCACCTGCAAATCAACGGACAAGGATCTGGCGAACATAAAATTTCCCGGTAAGCGGCAATAGGTTCGCCACCTATTACGTGGGACCAACAATATAATTGGCGAAAATTGGGCGTATAATATGCCTTTCCGGGGTTTAAGTGGTAGCCCTTCAGGAAAACAGGCGTTATTGTATGTATGTATTATAATTCTTTATAATATTATTCATTGAAATCACTTGTTTGAATCGTGGTATTCTTTTTTTACGATCCAAGTGAGATTACAACCTGCTGATTTTTATTTTTACACAAGCTGACCCGACAGACCGTTGTCCTATCTTATTAAGATTCTTTCCGACTTCTTGGCGGGAAAGTGAAGCGTCATGTCTGCAGTTTTGTTTTATTTTCTAAAATTTGTGATATTTCTAACATTAATGTTTAATAACGGTGGATTATTAACCGTTAAGTGTTTGTGAACATACATGAGTGTTGGTAAATCAAACAAAACAGTGCAACATCACTTTTCAAATTTTCTCTCAAGGAGTCCATGTAAGATCTCAGTATAGTCCCACATCTTTACTGAGGGCTCAAGGGGTTTAGGGGAGGGTATCTCATTTACCATTTATCATCTTTATCACCACTCTCATTTACTATAAATTATATATAATTAATATATCACTTACTTGACACTGGCTAAATGTGCTAGACGCACGAAGCCATTATTTAAAAGAAAGAAAAGAAAAGATTCTTTCTGCCCATTGTGCTAATTGTCAAATGACAAACAGCAATGTCAAACGCCATAGTTACAATGAAAAGTTTATACCTATTGTCAGAATTTCATAGGGTTTTCATGCATTGTCAAATTTTCGGGTCATACTCCACTAGGCGGACCCAGTGCGGATTGGCGGAGGCAGGTGTATGGCGTCCTGCTGTAAAAATTTTTCAAGCCGTCTAATTAGGCCTCTAACATGGCTTAACGACTAACACGTTTAGTGATAACCGGGACTAACAGCTAAACGTGCCTTGCGGCATTTGATATCGTGCGCACGGAAGCGCTCGATATCAAATGCCACACAAACGGTCACCCATCGGTCACTGTAAACTCTGCTTTACTTAGGTGATCGTTTCCGAGCACCGAGCACCGCGGAGCTACGAGCGCTTCTTCGCGAGCGTCAAAGTACAATAGAGAAGACTTTGCTAAAGGCTTCCTCGGAGTTTTGGAATAAACACGGAAAAACTGCAATATATCATTTTCCTACATTTGTGTTCATTTCCAAAGTTATGTCAAAAACCTACTATATTTACTATTATTAATTTATTTCGAAAAATAAAATATAGGTGCGGTATGTCTTTTTCCGCGTTGGCGCCAAAACAAGGACATGTTATCTATTTCACATAATATATTTGTTAAATTTTACATTGCAATTTTTGCAACCTATTTTCATTAGCATGCAATGGAAGTGGTCTTAATTTTTTATTTATGAAATTTTGCACAGTATTGTTAGGAATAAATCAATTGAGTTGAATTGTAATGTTTAAATCTCTTTTAAATCAATTAGTGAGTTAAAACGACAAACAACTCTTAACTTACCAAAGACAAACCAAATTTGGATCTGCAATAAATTAAATGGCAGTTTGACGACGTAATTAAATTTTGTTATTATATTGCTATTATATATAAGTTGTTTGGAGTCGAAATAATTTTGAGAACAATATTATATGGTTACTTGGAATGTGAATATGATTATGATTAAAATTTAAAAGTAGGAATAAACGTGTTAAAATTGGTCTGTTTACCAAATCGCCAGCTTCAAATGGAATATGCATTTGCATTTCAAAAGTATCTTCATTTTTTTTATAGCAGCAGTAGCTCTGTCTGCGATACGTTGTCTTCTATCCATGACATTACACACAAATGATCTCGCGATACAGCTCGCCACGACCACCCGCGATGCGCTTCCGCAACTTTAATTTCGGCGCTTGCGCAACACCGAATTATTCGACGGGCATACATAGTGGTACAATAAACGCATTTAATTTTTTAAATTACAATGTTAAGCATTTGTTAACAGTATATGTAGGTAATTAGGTCGTTGTTTTTTGTGATCTGATAGATTACAGATACATACATATATTCACGCCTGTTTTCCCCAAGAGGTAGGCAGAGGCATATTATACGCCCTCACTTCGCCAAGTATATAATTGGTCCCACGTAATAGGTAGCGAGCCTATTGCCACTTACCGGGCACAGTTATGTTCGCTAGAGCCTCGTTCGTTGATCGATAGGTGCATTACTTGCAGGTGAGGTTGGCTTGGGCTCCTTAGGTCTTGGTAGGATCTCCCCCGACTGGCCTCCACCTTGTCGTGGTGGGGTGGCTGAGTACCTCCCGGTAGGGCGCAGAGGGCGCTAGGGCAACACCCAGAGATTGGCGACTCCGGGTGCCCTTAGTACTGACTACCGGGGGGGAAACTAAGAGGGACCTGTGGAGGGCGCAGCGGGCGGTCCAGGAGGGCCTGTCAAGCATCGCCAGGAGGGTCTTAGCCAGCGGGGGCAGGGAGCTCCTGCTGTCTAACCATAGACCCCCCGAGATGTCGACCACAAACGCTATGGTCGCAAAAGGAGGTAGGAGGGGCGCGTCCACTGCGCTTCTCTGAGGAGGTCCTTCCTGTTTGGTCCGGGGGACGTTGGCAGAGCTGCAACCCAGGTACTGGCCCCCGCCTCTTTCTCAACAAGCGGCGGGCGTCGTCAGAAGATTTTTAGTGAGTATTACTGCTGGCAGTCACGTCTGCCGGTGGTGAGTCCCACACCCCCTTTCGGTCCCCCTCTGGCCGGAAGGCAGTGCGCAAATGCATTGTGTTACCAGCGTAAAACAAAAAAAAAAAGGTCTTGGTAGGATACACCATACAATACAGATAACACTACAGATTCTACCAGATAACCAGCCGTTCACGGGTATAACTTTTCGCAACAACGTTTTCCCATAGGTGTGTTAAGCTAAATTACTCTGTAAATAAAATTTGGCAACTGATGTCTTTGAGCTTTTTACAGGTAATTTTTACAAACAAAATAGTATTCAGATTTATCACGTCTTCGGCATAATATCATCCGGTCAATGTATCTTTATTCTATGAAATTATAAAAAAGATTTCACAGCAATTATAAAACAATACTACACATTAATGTGAAACGGTATTTTTGCAGGCCGCTTTAAGAGGGTGTGCTCCTTATCGTGCTGATCCCACAGTATAAAGCGCTATTATTTTTTAATTACTGACCATCGGGCAGAACGTAGCCTATATTAATCATATAAATAAAACTGTTTTTTTTCCAATTTATTTTAACGGACTCGTCCAAACATACTTATCTCAATCATATTTTACGTATGATATCAACCTTGAGAATACGACCGCTGTAAGTAATAACTAGTACAGGGAAAAATACTCTCGAAATTTTACGACTTTCTTATGACGATCGGAGAGTGTAGCAATAAAAGAAGCAACTCGTGTGTGGTTATTTGGGCGGCAAGTCCGAATAAAGGTCGGACATATAAAAAATCTAACGAGGATGTCGGATAAAGCTGCACCCAGCTCGTGGTCATTAATCCTGGTTTTATTTGTGAGTTGTACGGTTTCCGGCGTGTGATTCTGTCCTGCTTTATAAGGGTGCTAAAATAGCTGAATAACTATCTGTTTCTATAGAGTACATAATTAAAGTGTCGACTAAAAATGTAAATGTTTGATGCTAAAGACTTAATAGCCTAGGACCAAGAAGAGCCTTTTTCTATTCTTCCGTAAGTGTATTGTCGGATTGATTACTCAAGAAATTCTCTCTTAGACGTTAGTAATTCGATCGTGGACCTTGGAGTTGGTCTGTTACCATGTTTACCATTATCGTTCTTATTGGTAAATACACTTCTTAAGGTAATATGATCTTTACCAGAGCTTATAATACATTTACATGTGGGTAATACATAAGTCAGACATATAAAAAGTCTAACGAGGTAGTCGGCTCGTGGTCATATCCTGGTTTTATTTGTGATCTGTACAGTTTTCGGCTTGCGATTCTGAGGCGCTTTATAAGGGTGTCAAACGAGCAGAATAACTATAATAAAAGTGTCGACTAAGAATGTAAATGAAGGTATAATTGCTATGCTGATTCGGGTAACGCAAAATTCTAATAGGAGACAAAGCGTAGTAAGTAGGTGATGAATAGATCAAATCATATATTTCTTTAATAAGTAATTTATAAGTTACGACAAAATGATTTTTGTGCATGAACACGAACATATTATTGGGTGATCTCTTATATATTAACAAAAAATGCGGTTGTCTGTTATCCATACCACAAGCCCTACTAAATAAATAGCTAAAAGCACTGCGTATTTTGTCCAATGATATTTATTAATCTGTTATTATAAATATCTTACAAACTTTAACAATCGCCATCAAAGAAGGTAAACAATTAAAATATAGTAATGAAAGTGTAATAAATGTAATAAGTAAAGTAATAAAATGTACAATGTACACTTTTTATGTAGACAGGTCGTAACGTAACTCTTAACTAACTCACTTACTCATTCAGATATATTTAAATATTATTTTTTCTGTATTTATTTTTCTTAAGTAATATATTTATCGATAAAGAAATCCTATCAGTTTTACTTTAAAATTTCCTTGCTAATTTCTGCGTCGGTAAATTGTAATAGAAGCGATTGTAAAAAAGTCCCGAACAAACCCTAAATTAAATATTAAAATCTTATATTTAGTATAAGCACTACGCAATATAATTTTACATAAATTCTTAATTACAACTAAGTTGGGAGGGCTGCAGACAAATGCTGGCCACAGCTTTAAGCTAATGTTTAAGTTTATCCAACACTTGAGTGATATGTCAAACCATAGCTTAACAGCGTACACCACATTAGATTCAAGTTGGAGATTTTCTGTATAAAGTTGGTTAATGTACTTCATACACTTATAAATGATAAAAAATGATGTAATTTTGGGTCTTTTTTCGTGGGCGTGATTCGAGAATGACGTGAGAATCCATTTCACTGTGGTTAAAAAGGCCCCCTTTTCAGGAATGGAATTATATTGAGCCGTTATAAAGATAAATATCAGAAAAGTATATTCTATCAAAAGGTTAAAAGTATATCTTATAAAGTAGGTATTACTTTTTTATCATTTTGATTATCATTGAGAGCATAACAAGTGAATATTATCTAATTTTAGTTTTTGTTCGTTTTAATATACACATATATCAAAAACCGTGTTCCATCCGATTACTTTACCTAAGCAATGTTTATAAAATACTATAATAGGATTTGAAACAAAAACAATACCCGAACAAATAAAGTTAATATTAATCAAAAATAAGTTGTATAGGTATCGGTAATAAAAAATAAGCAATTCTAATTAAATCTGCCTGAAGAATATGACGCCTTAAAACTTTTAGCTGTTTCGTCCCGCCCCAAGACAATGGCCAATTTTGTCAACTAAATTAAACTGTGCCTAATAAAAACACCAGTGCTCGGAAATATAACGAATCAAATAAGAGTACTTACTGGGAAATTTGTTTTCCATTAAACAACATTAAATTATTTGCGTAGGACTTTGTGTACTCTCCAGTTTTCGAAAGATATCGAAACAATAACAAAGAGCGAGATCGTTTACGCTGAATAATGACCGACAAATTGCTTGTATAAGAAGGTCTCTGCTCGGCCGCTGAGTTAAATACAAGTAAAACCTTACTGAATCCGAAATAGAACAAAAATAACACCCAATATAACAAGATTCTAAATTAAAGATAATATTGACGTTCGATTTTCGACCCGTTATTATTTGTTATCTACAAGCAACAAATGGTTAGAGAGATACTTTTAATATCATATCCTAGCATTATCCTGGTTGCTCCAGGACTTAAGCCCAGGGCCCAGGGTCTGAACACTGGTCTAATCAGATTTGGCTGAACTTCAGTTGACACATGGAGCTACTGCCACCTGACCTGCACAACCCAACGGGAAACATCATTTTATGGTTAAACAAGTTGTCAGAATATGAGAAGGCCGTGACTTCCTAATAAAGACTGCCATAGAGGTTCATGAGAGCAGGTACCGAGGGCTTAACATGCTTTCCAAGAGACAGAGCAGTCGATAATTTTGCACAACCACATAGTATTGTAATTAATGCTAAATGCTCATCATAAGCTTTAAATAGTGCACGCAATTAATATTTTAATCAATTACATCGATTTACCATGCAATGTCTTGCTTGTCTTGTTCGGGTAAAAAAGGCTTTGTGTTATTAAATAACGCCATTGAGCCTGTGGAGAGCAATACAGTTATTGAGAATTTTCTATTAAAATGCGCTCGGTCGAACCCATCTTCAGTAGTAATTATGATGTTGTAGCTACAAGAGATACGTATAGTCAATAGGAGTAAGTTTAAACGTTACACCGTGGTCATATGTGGAGAAAAAGCTATCAACTCATAGTAGCTTATAGGAAAAAAAAATTTATGTGTTCAGAAGTTTTATAATTTCAAGCAAGGAAGGCTTGTCACAAGTATATGAAAACTCTAACATTTATATCATCTCACCTGGTCTGACTTATCTGTTAACGCACAGCTTAAACCACCGAAATGATATAATCAGGTCGAAGTCTGACATACTATGCTAGCAATTACGACGTTGGTTAGTCAAGATAGATTTATTCATGAAGTTAGTTAGAATCATAAATTACTCGACCTACTGACAATACATTTGGGAATATGAAGAAGTGGTTTATAAGTTCATACTAGACTAATCTTGAATTGTAGATTTTTTTGTTTGGTAAATCTATATATGTGTAACTAATTAAACTTTTACACTTAGCAGTCCTGCAATTCAAAGACGCTAAAAAGATTAACAGATTTTTAAAATTAAATTTAATAATATATTTTTTTCGTCCACATATCGCCAATTAGATTGTTGGTTCCACGTAATAGGTGGTGAGCCTATTGCCGCTTACCGGGAAATATTATGATCGATTTTTACTTCACTACACATAATTTTTTTTCTTTAAGCTTATATTGCTATGCCCTTGCAGGGTACATGTGCTGTACTAAATTGAATATTTTATAACATTGTATTTAGGTATACAATGTTATAAAATATAATATACCTAAACCACATGTAACGCAATAAACGATTTGAATTGAATTGAATAGGTATCCTACTAATATCTAAGGAGCCCAAGCCAACCTCACCTGCAAGTGGTGCACCTGCTGATCAACAGACGAGGCTCTTACGAACTCAACAGATCCCGGCAAACGGCAATAGACTCGCTACCTATTACGTGGGACCGACAACGTAATTGGCGAAGTGTAATTGGCGTATAATATACCACTGCCTACCCCTTCTGGGAAACAGACGTGATATTATGTATGTACGACTGCTTTCTATCAGATCAGACATGGACATAATCACGAGTCTAATAAAAACATAAGCTAACATATTTTCTTGCCCTTGATTCTTCTCCACTCAAACCTCGTGTACGCAATGATTGAGTGCATACGTAATCTATTAATTCAATGTACTCTATTGTGTACAAATGGACAACAGTAACTTTCATTCTTGCTATTGGGCAAGCACATCAATTATAAGACATATAACAAAAACTCGGCTAAGTTGACTACTATATAAATATGAAGTCAATAAAATAATATTTCCTTGTGGCTGTAATAATAAGTTTTGGCATTGGATGTGACAGTGGGCCTATTTTCTGCGCCAGATAAATAAGTTACAGCACATTTGTATTGATATTTATGAAGGTTATTTTATCGGTCTCAATGCCTTTCATTAGATACTATGAAAATATTTATGACTGTACCTACGCATGGTTCTGATTTCTTTGCCATTGATATTTTAACAATTTCGCGTAGACCGATCGTATTTAGTTATTAACTGGATATGACTGAGAATCGGAAAATGAAAATAATAATAATTATTAATATTTATTACCTTCTATAATATATTAAGGTTTATTTTATATAGGTTTTCGATTGCAAATGCCTTATTTTTCCAAAAAGGTTCCTGTTAGACATTGCCAGTGTAATGTACCACATAGCTGCATAAACATCGTCTGATGTTCGTTAGTATTTAAACTCTTTCAATTAAAAAAATAAATAAAACCAAGCCTTTCAGTTCTCTACATTCAAAACAAAATTGGCCATTTATGTAAAAATCAAAATGATTTTTATTAATATATATATGTAAAAAGTAACTTACTCCATAACGTTGTATATAGGTACGTATGAACGTCTGAGAAATTTACATGTTATTGAGATTTCTCCTATTTCACCCCTAATCTCAACGTTCAGCTCTCAAGATGATTTATTGAACTCAGGAGAATTTTTATTGAGAGAAAGAAACTGAATTCTAATGAGACTTACCAAGCACATAACCTACAAATCTTTCTATAATTTTTGGAATATTTACTATAGTTTCATGCGACTCCTTATGATAATCATCTTGGCATATTAAAATCCTATTATTAAGTCGGAGATGCTCCCACAAACCAAAGTAGCATACCACAGACATAAATATACAATTATATGTCTATATCTGCAGAATAGACATGGCTGGTGATGCAGGTTTCCTTCTATTATAATTAAACCGATTCATAATATCACTATTTTGACTCAACGACAATTACATATACTATACCAGGGATTACTGGGAATAGCAGTTTATCGTACCTACCTTCCAAAGCACGAAATCTCTTGGTAAACACGAAATCGCAATAACTAACCTCAGGGAATTAGTCTTACGGAGCTACGACTACTCCGATTATATACGAATTGTTATCCTGATAAAAAAAAAATATATATAGTGTCAACTCAAGTGTATAAACATAAAAAATTGTTATAGCTGTACCCGCATCTATGTCCGCGCCCATTTGCAATGCAAATTTGTTTCATATTAAAGCGTTATATACGTTACGTAAGTTATCTACGCAGTAGATGTGCTAAGTTATTGACCTAAGGCATTAAGGCATGCAAAATTTATTTTTATTGTGATTCCCGAAACGATGGTTTTCAAATATGCTAAACCATTCACATAGGTCGATTTTCGCACGGTTGATATGTAGCATTACCCTATTTCATAATTCACGTTGGAAATCTCTTGTCGGTTATCGCTGTATAAGAAGCCAAACTACACAGTTCAAATCAATGCTAACAATAGCTTGGAACTACTTTGATTAGTTTAAAGCCGTTTATTTGTAACTTTCTGTAGAAATATGCAGCTTAGCTAGAAGTCTACATAGTAACTCAGCCAAGCAATATAGATAAAATATACGTGGTATAGTACGTCTGCAGCCATTTAGCAGCGCTCTGCTGCGACCAGGTGCCAAGTCAGCCCCCACCTAGAATGTGCGACGTATTACAAAGTGTCAAAGAGGAATATACGTGTTCCGCAAAACAAAGTAAGACATTTTGCGGATAAAATACCATTTGTATAATATTCATTCGGCGACTTCATCAATATAGGGGCTCGTATTGAAAACGTTGGCACTCGCAATAATAGCGCAATGTTCAACTTTTTTTTGTTTTGGTTTGATGTATGTAGCAATTTTATAAAAAATGTTGGTACACTCCTTAAATAGGTACATTTTTGTACATTATGAATTTATTAAGTCGAAGTGCAAGAGTGCAACCCTTATACTGGTAATTTACATCCCTGAATTTACTGCAACAGTTGTATAGCAATAACGGGATTATTTTAACCATAGTGAACCTTTTGTTAAAATAATCCCATAAAGATAGTTTTCACCATAATAAAATATGGATTCAATGAATATGGCATTGCAAATCAAATTTGAGTGAATATATATTTTCTCACTTTTTTACGATAACTCTTCTAATGCTTAAAAATTTTGGAACAATTTTTATTTTCGACAAGAACTACAATATTTATGTCATATTGAATACTAGCTTAACAAAGAAACTGATAAACAAAAGTTAATTTAGATTCTGCACATTTATCTTACCATTCGTGGCTTTATATTAAATACAAAAAACGTGAGAATTGAGATTTGTAAAAAGAAAACATTCTGCTATTACGATAACTTTACACAAAGAAACAAATAAAAAATTCGATTCGATTTCAAGTAGAAACTCTGAAGTTAAATTCAAACTTTTTCCCATTATTTTAGGCAATTCATTTGTTTTGCTATGTAAAATGATGACGATAAGGAATGTTTCAGGACTTCTTGGCTGGAAAGTGAAGCAACATGGCTGCAGTTCTGTTTTATTTTTAAAAAAATGGCGATATTTCGAACGTTAATGTGTAATAACGGTGGATTATTAACCGTTAAGTACGTTTGTGAACGTACATGAGCGTTGGCAAATAAACCAAAATAGTGCAACATCACTTTTCAAATTCTCTCAAGAAGTCCATGTGAGATCTCAGTATAGTCCCACATCTTTAATGATGACTTAAGGGGTTTCGGGGGAGGGTATCTCATTTACCGTTTATTATCTCTTTCACCACTCATTCTCATTTACTATGATTTATATGTTGTTAATATATCTATTACTTGACACTAGCTAAATGTGCTAAGCGCACGAAGCCATTATTAAAAAGAAAGAAAAAAACATAGAACTGTCGCATAATATAGGAATACGTCTGTCTATTTGCTTTTTAATTGCACCTCGTACATAGTGATGTCTCGAGTGTCCACTTCACGCGTTTTGAAGTCTAACGACATAAACCTTACGCAGCAGTTTGTCGCGAGATTTACAGTAGGTACATCTAAATCTTGATCTACACTACAGTTGTACAGATTTTATTTCCCTAAGATAAACAGTTTTTGATATTTGTAACAAAAATCTATATTATGCCACAATTAGGTAAAGGAATACATGTAGTAAATAATATCGTTGATAAATTTATACAATTTCGACCGTCGCACTATGTACAGAAATTTATACTTAATGTATTATTATGGTGATTCTGTATGTACTTAGTAATGAAAGTAACAAAAGTTGAGCTAAACAAAAGCCTTACAAACTAGAAATGATAAAGTTTATAATCTATTTTAATAATAATTAATATACGGCAAAATAATAATGTAACGGTCTAACTGCAACTGTTTTAGGGACAGGCAGGGATATTAGTTCACAGTAAGTACAGTGTTTTAAAATCTATCAATATTTCTGATCAGTCTGTTATGTGGTTTGATTCTTATTTGCGAGGCCGCATGCAATGTGTTCGTCAAGATGATTCTATTTCGGATTGGTGTCAGGTGTCATCGGGTGTGCCGCAGGGTGGAGTGCTATCTCCTCTTCTTTTTTCTATTTTTATAAATTCTATCACAAATGTTATTTCCTCTTCCCGCTTTCATCTATATGCAGACGACCTTCAAATATATAGTAATTTTTCTGTGGATAATGCTGCCTCAGCTTTAGCTGAACTAAATGAAGACCTATGTCGTATAAGTGGGTGGGCTGTGGCGCATGGCCTTGCTTTAAACGTTAGCAAATCTCAGGCTATCATAATTGGTAGCAGGCACTTCACATCCTCTACATCCTTGCAGCAACTGCCCTCTGTGTCTTTGAACGGCACTTTAATACCGTACTCTAGTGAGGTCAAAAACTTGGGCATCTACTTAGATACCACCCTGTCCTGGAGAACTCAAGTTAATGAAATAAGCCGTAAAGTGTATTTCACTTTACATTCTCTCAAATGTTTGCAAGGTTACTTACCCCAGGCTACTAAGATTTTGCTTGTACAGACACTTGTTTTTCCTATCATAGATTATGCTGATGCGTGCTTTCTGGATGCTACCGAGGAGCTTCTTAGTAGACTTGAGCGTTTGCAAAATGCGTGTATTCGTTTCGTGTTTGGCTTAAGAAAGTACGATCACGTGTCTTCCTTTCGCAAGACGCTTAATTGGCTTCCTATACGTCGTCGTAGGGATTCCCGTATCCTGTGTTTGTTGTTTAATTCCTTATTTAACCCATCTTACCCTTCCTATCTTCGGGAACGATTCTCCTATATTCGTCCTCCCGACGCTCTGTGTCGGTCAAATGTCCTCTTTCTTCTTAAATTCCCCTCGCACAGTTCCGACTTCTTCTCCTATTCCTTTTCTGTTCATGCAGTTAGACTGTGGAATGCGTTGCCTCCTAATATTCGCACTTGCAAAAATGTGGGCCTGTTTAAGAGAGCTGTAAGATGTCATTTCTTACATGACTGATGAATAATATCAAGTCATTGAGTTTTTAATTAGTAAATTATATAAAGCATTAAGTACGATATACGTGGTAGGTTAATTTAATTATTATACATATTGTTTATTTTGTTTCCTTTTATTTCAATTGTTTTTTGCACATGTCGTCTACTATTAAATGTTTTTTCCTTATTGCGGACTGCTGGAAGAGATTCCTTTTGGAATAAGCAGCTCCATTGTACATTGTTATATAATTATTTTTTTCCTTTATATGTTTTGTGTGTACATAAATTGTTAAATAAATAAATAAATAAATAAAGTACCTCATTCTTTTATTGACCAAAGCCTAAGCCTTCGATTTTCTATTAACCGTACCGTTTTACATACTGCGGTGGTTTGTATTCTCCTTTTTAGTACCGCTGAGGTCAAGGGTAGTCCCAACAGGTGGCGCGGCCGTAAGCATAGATAATTTTATTTCGATGTCAGCGCTTGGTAACATTCAATTTAAAAGAAAAGGTAAAAAGCTTTACTGGCTTGTATTCGAGAAAAGAAAATGTCCTTTTCTTAATGAAATAGGTAAAATACTCATAACAGTTATTCGTTCAAGTAACGTTACATGCTAGTGAATATATCGGAATTATTTATAATTCTCTTATATAGTTTAATATCATCATTTTACTAAAAATGCCTAAATCAATTAAGCCCATTTCATAATTAAACTATTAGGGACTTATTACAAAACGAGCTCTAAAGTTAGACCAGGCTTAAAACTAGTCCCCCCGACTGGTCTCCACCTTGTCGTGGTGGGGGGCTAAGTACCTCCCGGAAGGGCGTAGAGGGCGCTAGGGAAAAGGTAACACCCAGAGATTGGCGACTCTCATGTGTTTTTTTTTCAATCCTTAAAGTTTTTCATATAGTATTGTTCAAGATCTGATCGATAAAAATAAACCAATGAAATCCTTTATTTGCAAAACTTTTTCAGAAACAAATAAAAAAAACAAACTTTATGTGTTCCTTGCAAAGTAACATCTGTTTATTTAAGTTTAAAAGTCTGTGACTTAAATATGACTTAAATTCGATATAAGAGAGGATTCGATGGAAAAGTTATACAAACCAAGCGATTAGCGATCCAGTGAGCAGGTAGGCACCGTAAGTCTGTTGGGAATTTTGAGGGGCTTACATTTTGAAAATGAAGGGCCGGTCATTTGCTCTTTATGATTAAAGTGAATTTGACTTTATATTAAAGCTGCCTCCAGCTTAAAGTAGCCATGTCTTGGTTAATTTAACTGAATAATAATGAAAAAAATATAAGAAATTATTAATATTATCGATGGTTTAAAGGCGCCTCTCGCAGTTTGAAATCCATACGTAATTGCTTTCCTTAACGTGCTTACCTATGCAAATAAAACATATTTTACGGTTTTGAATCGCGGTATATTTCACTATTTTAATCCAGACGTTTCGAATACTTTCTAGTCATTCGTGGTCACGGGGAGACTGGGATACAAGATGTCTCCATGGACAAAGGTACAAATTTAAAACTAACGTCACTAAAAGATTAATTATTACACACGTTTGGATTCACAAAAATGAGCTTCTTGAGATCTTGTATTATGTGATTGATTTTTGGACTTCACTTATTGTAATACCAGGTCCCAAGCTGATGGTATATTCCTTTAAAGTATTCGCATTAATAGAAGAAAACAATATTTCTTACCTATGTTGTTTAAGTTAATGTGAAGATAAACTTGGGCCTTTAATTTCCTAGGTAACTACTTATTTTTATATCGTGTGTTGATCTCATTCGAACGTACGCTTATGACTCTTATGTTTAGTAGTAGTTTAGGCCGTGTATTAACGACAATACAGGCAGTTTTAATACCTTTTGTGTGGTACGCAGGGATACGACTCATCTGATAAGATGTAGTTACAAATGTGAGAAAACTCATAAAAATTCAACATGTTACTGGCATGTGAAGGATACTTTCATATACCACAACTCTACCTAACCGAAAATTCCCAAAGGAGCAATTTACACTTTTTATGCAAGTGGCACTCAGAATGCAAAAAAGATACCTGCCACCAACCAGACTCGAGCGAAGCTTAAACGAAAGTGTTCAAACTACTGCACCTGGAGTTGATACTCTATAAAGTCAAAGTCAAAATAATTTATTCAAGTTTGGCTCAATGAAGCTCTTATGAAAGTCAAAACTTAAAAACTAGCGCGCGGCGCTATAAGCGGCATATATTCTAAAGCTTTTTTATTTTTAATAGCTTCATCACATAAGACGAACGACACGTTCATTATCATCAATATTTGTAGTATACTATAGTATAGACTATTGACGACCGATATGGCGCGGTGGCGAGTATACCCGCACTTTTTTGTGTATAACTAGAAATATTTGTTCTGGGGGCCTACCGCCGAATTCGATGGATTACCGGTAATCCATCTAGATCAAACTTTGTTTACGTTCATTAATCCGTACCGGGGAATCTGCCGACAGCCACCTCTCATTCATGACTTCAGTCCGTGACAGACCAATAGGTAAATGGAGAACGCCATTTTGTTTTAATTTCCATGAGTTCGGCGGTACGACAGAATCAATTCGAAATCCATTTTGCCTTATAATCGATTGCCATCGAACTCGGCGGTAGGCCCCCTGGTCTGGGTGTTTGCCTATCTATATTAAGTATGTATTTACAAAAAAAAAAAAAAAGTATTTATGTATGTTTATCCGTTATTTAGTATCCATAACACAAGATCTTAATTATATTTATCTTGGAACTAAATAATTGGTGTAAGTGTCAGAAATATTTATTTATTTATTAAATACGAGAATCGGACCACTGGCAGAAACAGGTGTATGGCGTCCTAATGTAAGTAATTTCCAAGCCGTCAAAGTGTTTTACCTTGGCAAGCCAAGTTAATCAGGCTATCAAACATACTGACAATGGTTTGTTGTGTTCTTAAGCACAGAAGCGCTTGATGTCAAATCCCACACTATCGGTCACCCATCAAATCGTGCCTAACGTCGGGTGTATGGGGATCCTACCAAGACCTTAGGAGCCCAAGCCAACTTCACCTGCAAGTGTTGCACCTGCCAATCAACAGACGACGCACTGGCGAACATAACAGCTCCCGGTAAGCGGCAACTATGTAATTGTCGAAATGTGAGCATATAATATGCTTCTGCCTACCCTCTCGGGGAAACAGGCGTGAATAATTGTATGTATGTATGTAGTTAGTTATTTATTGGAACTTCATTCGTTTAAATATTTAACTACATACAAACATGTAATTAAATACGTTCGAATGGGGTATAATATTTCCGTAAACGGAAGGTTTAATATTTAAAAGCACACTCCTTTATAAACCCCCCTATTAGGAAAGTGTCTGCACCGCGAGCAAAATTTATACGAACGATTTAGTTTGTGGAATAATATTTTTCAAATAATTGATTTGTTTGACAACTGTTTTACACTTCATCAGTATTTATAACATTAAGAAGTATAAAGAAACGTTTAAATTATATACTATGAATTCTTCTCTTCATTTTTTACTTAAAATAATACTTACTTTGTGAACTAATATAACTTTACTTTGTGAACTAACGATGAAAAAATGCAATTTACGTCAAATTTTAAAGTGAAAGAACACTGTTTTAAATTACTAAATTTTACACAGCACACACATTTTAAATATTTAGTGTTATTATTTATCCACCAGGCTGTGATCGGCGTGGCCAACAGTTTATCGTGTTTAAAGTCAAAATAAATACTTAAGTCAGAATATTTTATTATAGTTTGCTCAATAAAGCTCAGAACGTCATCTTAAAAACTAATTCTTAAGTACAAATGAATTGCATGAAATCCTATAGTTTCATATTTTTTGTAATAAAATCTGAAACACACATAATTATGTTTCAAAACATTATAACATGTCAGCAACATATTCCCTAAACCTATGTGATTTGATTACAAAATCTTGTCACGCTTGGGCCGCTCCGGGGCGGGGTAACCATAAATCTGAGTTAAAAGTTAATTTTGTCAATCCGGATAATTCCTCAAGGTTTAATCAGACTAAGTTGGGTGTAATTAATGTTCACTAAGGCCACACAATCTAGGAAAGCTTCGGCTTAGCCGCGGGAATCGCAGTTTGGAGCGCGAGGTTCGAGCCGAGCTTCTGGAGAGAGATGTCGACGGTGGCGCCACATCTCAGCCGCGGCAGTCCGGAGAAATCGCGCAGCCGCACCGAACGTGCGTTGGGACACGGGCACGCTTACAGTCTCGCGTGAATTGAAAACAAATAAGTTGTAGGGAATCACTCACCACACTGAAACTTGGATAAGACTATACGGAAACGTGAAGTGATATCGTTTGCTGAACTTGTGCTCATTTCGGGACTTTTTGGAGATAAATTGGTAATTATTTTTATTTGTTATGTTTCATGTAAAATAAATATAATATTATTATTTTCCCCTCTAACTTATGATTTTTAAATACCAAATTGTTGATATTTATAAATGTCTTTGAATTATTTGTTTGTTATTATATTATTTGTCAGTGAAGATTTTGTACACTGATTGAAAATTCAATTTTCGAAATCTTGAATATTGATAGAAGCTAAAGGAGACCTCCAAAAATAAAATCTAGGGATTTAGTCAAATTACAACGTAAAGGATCATATTATATTGTACTTATTTACATTTTTCCTTATCATTAAAACTTTTTACTAGCGGCTTCGACCGCGAGCTTTGTATTTAATCGCAATCTAAGCTTACAACAGGAACCATGACTTTTACAGGGTAAACATAATGAGTTGTTAAGGGGGTTTAATACTTTATGAAGACGCTATTTTTGTACAATAATATAAACCTACGTCGCTCATGGTTGGGTAAGTTTCTTCGGTGTAACAAACAAACTCATTTTTATATTAGTAACTATGGACTCTTTGTTCAATTAAAATAAATTTCAGCTTGAAAATAAATTTTCATTCATTTTATGATATTCTTTTTTACAATATAAATTAGCGAATATTTTAACATAATTCTTTCACATGAAAAAATATATTTACCATTTAATATAAATAGCGTTTTGCGGTGTTTATACTAAAGATAGTTAAGAAAAGAACAGAATAGAAAAAAAAAAAATTGTATAATAACTAGCCTAATTACATTATTTTATGAACGTAAATTGGGTTAGTAATGCAGTCAATTAAAGTGTAATCTTCGTGTTTTAGTAATTAGTAGTACTTAATAGATAATAAAGTTATGCCAAAATTAAAATACAATATTTTCTATGTACGATGTAATTCTTTAATGCTTAACAATCGTTTGTATTAAAAACAAGCAGGTACAGTTATACAGATATTTAGTGCTGTAGGTACATGCATAGCTTTTAAAATCTGTTTTTCAAATAAACAATATATTAGTCGTGTAGGCATCGCATTCCAAATTTATAGGTTAATTTAGCGGCTAATGTGGTAATGAGTTATTTATTGTTTCATATTGATATATGACAACACCTTCTGCTTATAAAGAACAAGCTTCTGGTCTATTGTTTACTATTTAAGTAGTATAAAATATTTACCATAGTTTAGAGTAGGCCTAATCCATCACAAAGGTGTAATCTATGTCCAAAATAAATTTAATAAATTTTGGTATAATTGTTTTTTTTCTAAAAACATAGAACAAAAATCGCACTTAATAAATGTATCATGATCTCACCTTCGCTACGTCCCCAGTAGTGGTCGTCACTCACAAGGCAAGGAAAGAGCGATTTGGGGCAACACGGAGACCCAGTGCGAACCGCTTGTGGTATATTAGGTGTGCTGCTGTTAGATTTTTTCGGACCGACCGATAGGGCCTTCAACACGACTGACCGATTACCATATATCGTGATAGCCAGGACCCACGGTTTAATGTATCCTCTGACATACAGAAGCGCCTATTTTGAAATACGACAGAGACAGTCGCCTACCGAAGAACTCTTCTTAACTTGATAATCGTCTGCGATTCTCTAGTCACAAAAAGAAAATTTGTATGTGTAAAATTAGGGATTAAATATTTGTTTGGGGCTAGATAGCATTGTGTGCAATGTCGGAGGGTCGGAGGATATAAAACAAACACGATGCCATTTTTCAGACATCCACGCCTCTACTAACACTTTTTCAGTACTGATGTGCCATCGCTTACGATTTGAGCCTCTCCCAAGTTCCCCGTTTCTAGACGCAGACCGTAAATAAGGTCTCCCGATGCCTTTAAAATCAAACTCATTAATCAATCAACCCTCGCCAGTCATTGTAAAGCCACTCAGCTATTGTTCGCAACATACACATTTGGGTTTCGGGATTTCCAGATGGGATTAAAATGCGGAGCATGGTTCTCCCATTAGTGTTGTGAATTTCATTTTATAGAGATTTTTTTCTACTTAGCACCTTTACACTTGGCCGGCTTGTGGCTACATAACTAATTACGGTGGAATAGTCGTTTCAAGAGATGGGCGTGGCCAGCGTAATGTAACCAACTGAATTTATAAAATATTATTAAGATGTAATATTGTGATACATCCTCGTACGTACTTTATTAAGATATTTTACAAAGTATTATATTTGTAACTGTTTTGCGTAGTAAAAAAAAAATTTGCTTATGAATTATTTTACGTTTCAAATAGTGTTCCACGGTATTCATAATAGGTTAGGGAAAAAGTCTTTTCGTATTTTTGTATGAAAAGTCAAGACATTTTTTTCAAAGTTTATTTACATTTATTTACAATATATATGTACCGTTTTGTTGAATAACTTTCTGCCATTTTGTGGGCAGAGACATTATCCCGTTACTGTAGAAACTTTGGGACTTCTGATCAAAAAAACGGGACAAATAGTTTTGGCAGTCCTCTCTTGAGGTCAACCTTACAGAACCTAAAGAATTCTGCAGAGACCGAAACAGGTGAAAATCTGAAGGCGCAAGGTCAGGGCTATATGGTGGATGCACTAGGACCTCCCAGTCGAACTCTCTTAATTTTTGCTGAGTGGCTAAAGATGTGTGTGGTCTAGCGTTATCGTGATGAAAGACCACACCCTTCCTGTTGATCAATTCCGGCCGTTTTCTCTCGACTGCTTCCTTTAATCTCATCAGTTGTTGGCAGTAAAGATCAGAATCGATGGTTTTGCCGGGCGGTAAAAGCTCATAATAAACAATGCCCTTCCAATCCCACCATACACACAGAATCACCTTATTTCGTGTTAGGCCAGGTTTGGCCACAGTCTGTGAAGCCTGGCCAACTTTCGACCACGACCTTTTTCGCACGTTCTTGTCGTACGTGATCCACTTTTCATCGCCAGTTATCAATCTCTTCAAAAACGGCTCGGTTTCATTACGTCTCAATAATGAATCGCAAATGAGTACACGGTTCATTAAGTTTCTTTGAGTGAGCTCGTGTGGCACCCAAATATCGAGCTTTTTTGTATAACCAGCTTTCTTCAAATGGGTCAAAACTGTTTTGTGGTCAATTCCCAGTTCTTTAGCTACATCGTAACTACTAATATGCCGATCTTGCTCCACTCTTTCAAAAATGGCGTCCATTTTATTCGTACCAGAGCGACCAGAGCGAGGTGCATCTTTAACATCAAAATTTCCGGACTGAAAACGTTTGAACCAAATATGTGCTACTCTTACTGACACTGCATCAGGTCCATAAACATCACAAATTTTTTTCACTGCTTGAGTTGCATTTTTGCCTTTTTTATAATAAAATTTTAAAATGTATCGAATTTCTTCATTAGATTCACTCATTTTAACGGAGAGAAAAACAAATGAAAAATAGCGGGAAACAACTTTTTTTATTTTTTTCTTTTCTTTATAATGGAACCTTTTTAATGTTACCAAAACCAGCCAGACACAAATAGTACAGTCAAAAAAATTTTATAATAAGTTTATACCTACGTTATGCGAAAAGACTTTTTCCCCGACCTAATATGATTTTCTCTTCAATTAAGCATTTGTATTTGTATATCATAATTGCCAAAAATAGCAATGTGATTTCTATCTAATATTGATGTGACATTGATAGATTCACAATTGCCCATCTAAGCGGTCTTATCAAAGCACGCAAGTCAAAAGGTAGTATGTGGGTGAGGTTTGATCTTGGTGCCACCTGATACTTTGATGAAACCTTCAACCATATTCACCTTAAATGTTATTAGTAGGTAGTGTTATGGTACTATGATGCGTACGAGGTGCAAAGGTGTTCCGACATGATCACCGAAAACTCGTTACCTATTCTTCTCTAACTCTTCTCGATATTTCTCTATACTTTAATAGCTACGTGAAGCCGGTAACTAAATGTGGTAGTTGATTAGCCCGCTTCGTTCTTGCCACTACCAATTGACAATAGGTCTGCATGGTCTTATAACGAATCTCTTTTTTTATCTTTTTTTAAAAATCGAACATTTTGGAGCAAATTCCCCAAAACCACATTGATACCATTATGAAGAATGATTTACGCAGCGCTTTCCTTTGGCTAGTAGTTCAATTTAGTTACCTCTTACGACTTTTACTCAGTACGAATACGAGAGTAAAGTAATGTGGTACTTAATTAAGAGACTATTAAATAGGCACGCGCTTGAGTTCTAGGTATCAACCGAGTAACATTCGTAATAATAAAGCTAACTTAGCACTTGAGCTCTTGTTCAAGGTGCTACGTAATTGGAAATGTTCTGATTCTAATTGTAACTAAGTGTGAGACTAATACATAAAGCTGTGGATTTCGGCAACATTTAATTACCCTACTGCCTACCCCTTCGGGGTATATATGTATGTATGTATATACTTGATAAACAATATTTCATAGTTTTAAATATTAAAACCCATTTTTAAACATTCAACTATTTATGGCCCGATTTATAAATAACAAATTATTGATACTATTTATTAGCATCTATATTTTGCCAAAAATCGCGACTGAATAAAATATTTGCTCAAATCAAAAATTATACCTAATTGGTTGCTGCTTTTAAGATAGACCTCGATTGAGTCGCTCATTATTAATTAACAAATAACTTAAGTTACCGATTAGATCAGTAAAGCCGAGATCAGTCTTAAGATTTTATTAATGCCCCTATATTTTTTTTAAAGTGAAAATTGTCAAAAATGTTTCACGCAATCTGGTCGGCTTATCTACTGGGTACGCGCTTTCTCTCATTAACCAACCAATCCAAGGATTCAAGTCATACTCCACCACCATCCGAGCAATTATTCCGGTTGTGCCCTGGACTATCGACTGGCAAATCCTGGGTCCTTAGCCCAGGATTTGCTCACTGGTATTATCAGTTTTTTTCAGTTATTACACGGAGCGACTACTGTATGACCTCTGTTAACCAACTTAGGTTATACTCCACCACGCGGACTCAGTTCAGATTAGGAAACACAGGTGTGTGGCGTACTGCTGTTAGAATTTTCTACGCGCCCAATACGGACTTCACCTTACTACTTTCCCATTCATTGCCGGTTGTTATTATATTCCACACAAACGGTCACCTATATAGGGTCTGATGTGTGTTTACGACGCATAACTTGCATGATCGCTTTCCATTACTCGGTCTCGTAACGCTATCTCACCGACTACTAAAAATAATTTGACAATTCGTTCATCATTTTCTTAGATAGTTTTCCATGATAATTAGTTAAATTCAAAGGTTAACCCTCAAATAGCAAGGCTTACATGTATTTTTCGTTTATTTTAAAAATCTATGGCAACAAATGTTGCATAGTAACTACTGCCCGATTAAGGGTCAAAGCGTGTCCAAATGTTTTATAAAGTAAATTTTTATTTATTGTTGCCTTACAGTATGTAGTAGGGTTGAATCGATTAATCGTTTGAAAGCCTGTACACGGATCCATGTCAGTTCAGAGTTTAGACGCAACGTCGAGCATTCTAAGCAGTCAGCTATTTATTCTATCGTACGATAGTACGACAATTTAGCTGTGATTACGATAGGTTGTCTTCACGATTATGTGTCAATGAGTCGGTACGTTTTATACTTTAACTGTGGACTGATGATTATTTTTTCTTGACGGTCTGTCTTTTTTAGACCAAACATCTTCATATTTAGTAATACATTTTATTAGTAACACTACTTGGATAACATTTATCCCGTACAACTATTTAGTCTACAACTGCTAGGGTTGGCTGGTAGAGATCTTTTCTAGAGATAAGTCCACCTTTGTACATATTTATTTATATACCTCATGTAATACTTAAAATAATTTTTGTGCAAAAAAGGATTATTATAATATGTCCAGATAAACAAAATAAATCAAAAACAGTACTCGTTACGATTTTTATAGCTAGGATTTTTTACGCTTACGGCAATTATAAGTTCTGAAATACGGTTACGAATTTGGTAGTAAAGTTTTTGTAGTAATTTGTCGACATGGTCTGTTGTTTGTGCAGCAAAAAATAAAAACGTTTACAGCGTGGAACGAAAAAAGTACTTACTTTTTATAGATGGAGACTATTGGTTTTTGCAGTAAAGTTAAATATGAAGGGTATTAGAACTGCAGAAATGAATTCAATGGTTTCTATAGTACAATTTTATAATTGAGCGTTTCAGTATTCTGGCACACGCAGAACTTTTACTAGATTATTTTTTATGCCAAAGTGTGTTGGAACTGGTCACCTAGTTTCGACACTAGTAAAGCAACTCGTTTTATCGCGTTATATTTGAAGTATTTTTTATTTATTTAGGTACTAGCTACGTCTACGGCTTTGGTAGCCTGAAATTTTAAACAATTCCAGAGGAGTAATAGTAAACAAGCAATCTGTTTATAACGTCTTAAATATTAGCCAATTCTGTATAACATGTAATCTTTACAGTAGAAGTAGTTTATTTTGAAATGAATGATAAAAGTAAGCACAAGTCGCGAGTCTCCCAGCAAATATGTGATCTTTGCTAACTAAGGGAATAAGGCGTTACAAAAGGATGTATGTAAATTTTATGCTGAAAGTGTATCGTCATAAAAAATAGACATCAAATATACATAGATTACTTAAAGCATATTTCTCTTTATAAGAATGGAAACACTTCATAAAACCTAAGGTAACGAGGAAAATTTACTTAATATTTAATTTTGTGCATAAAGAAATTTGTTGAGAGCTGACCTGGTGTTATAGAATATTTTACGTAGCAAAAGTTATAATATCCCGAAATGGAATGTTTATTACAAAAAAGACACGTCTTACAGGGGCCTCAGTATCCCCAGATTAGCTGTAAGGAGGTTATTTAAAAAAAAAAACCACCTACGGAAAAGCACTATCACAATGATAATAAACAAGAAAAACTTCAAACTTTAACAGAAAAAAATGCAAAAATGGTTTATGGAATTGTTTGCTTACTCTTTAACGTGATCATTACGTTCTACCGTGGAGGTATTTTAACGGTTTCTGAATGTGCTGTAAGAATTAAATTAACTCGTATGACGTAGAACTTAAATAATATGGAATTAAAGCCACTAGTAATTATTCATCAACGTAAAAAAAAACATAAAAGTACAAAATTTATTTGTAAACCATTTAATTTAATGCTCAATTAAACAAATTCTCAAAAAAATCAGATTAAAAATACTGATTGAGTATCAACTACATTTGATGTGCGGGGTACAGTGCAGTATTCGTGATTTGCAATCAAGCTAGGAGAGGTTTTCATTTATTAGTTTTCTTGTTTGTTTTATGATAATTTAATACAACCCAGTTAACATTGGCCAAAAACGGAAAAAAAAGCCAAAACCTCGTCGATATACTGCGGCTATCAATACACTTGTAACAGAAACGCTTAAAGCTAACACGAGCGGTTGATGGAACAAATAATATTTCAAAACACTTTATAGTGTTTCCTTGAACAGAAATTATCCAAATGTAGGTATTTTACTTTAAAAATACCAAAATTTTAAATATATGTGTGCTGTAAAAATTATTTTACCTACAAAAATAAAGAGTGGCCAATAAAAATGGTGTGTCCTTATTTCTCAACAAATTAAGGAATTATTTCTCGTTTCATTTTTAACTACGGTATTGGTCTCCAGAGTATAATAATTCAACATAAAAGTACCATTATGATTGAACTCAATGGGATAACATTGGGAGTTGCAAGTGTTGGCGCTAAGTCGAGCGTCTCTCAAGAATTCCATCGGGATCAATTCCAACTCCAATCGTTTGATTTCAAAATGGCTGACGTTCTAGGCGACAAATGACCGAAGTGCTGTATTCTCTGCTGTTGACACCGGATTTATTGCATTAATAAAAAGAAGACGATTGTAATTCAACGCGAGTCTGTGGTCCGGGCGCTATAAGCCGCAATAACACCAAGGCATCTCTTAGTTTTTGCCACTGTTTGTTTTTACGCGATAAACCGCTCGAGTTCCCGCCCTCTGGCACCGTTCCGCTTTACTGGACTACTTGTCATATGTAGAACAATGTCAGCGCTTTACCGCGAAAATTATAGCGGAAAATTACTATTCCCGAATCCTTAATGATGTCGTAACAAAACGATGTAGCCGTATTATCTGCGCGAAACGACTGGCAAGGAACAAAGGGTTTCTCATACTAATTTATCGACTTTTGTAGCTATGCTCTGATGCGAGTAACTTTGGTGCAGTCTGTCCTTAATTCGAAACTTTTGATTAATCTCTTTCGAACAATTTGTACACTTTATTTTTCTGCTTCTACAAATAACTCTGAATAATTTATTCAATCTTTTAAACGTAAATAGCACAAGGTTCGACGTACAGTATGCGACTTGCGTCAATCGGCTTCAGTCGATTACAGATTGATTAAAGCCATCCTATACACAAGACTCAGAATATGTAATTTTATAGCTGTTATATTAGGTCGGGGAAAAAGTCTTTTCGCATAACGTAGGTATAAACTTATTATAAAATTTTTTTGACTGTACTATTATTGTCTGGCTGGTTTTGGTAACATTAAAAAGGTTCCATTATAAAGAAAAGAAAAAAATAAAAAAAAGTTGTTTCCCGCTATTTTTCATTTGTTTTTTCTCCGTAAAAATGAGTGAACCTAATGAAGAAATTCGATACATTTTAAAATTTTATTATAAAAAAGGCAAAAATGCAACTCAAGCAGTGAAAAAAATTTGTGATGTTTATGGACCTGATGCAGTGTCAGTAAGAGTAGCACAAATTTGGTTCAAACGTTTTCAGTCCGGAAATTTTGATGTTAAAGATGCACCTCGCTCTGGTCGCCCTGTTACGAATAAAATGGACGCCATTTTTGAAAGAGTGGAGCAAGATCGGCATATTAGTAGTTACGATGTAGCTGAAGAACTGGGAATTGACCACAAAACAGTTTTGACCCATTTGAAGAAAGCTGGTTATACAAAAAAGCTCGATATTTGGGTGCCACACGAGCTCACTCAAAGAAACTTAATGAACCGTGTACTCATTTGCGATTCATTATTGAGACGTAATGAAACCGAGCCGTTTTTGAAGAGATTGATAACTGGCGATGAAAAGTGGATCACGTACGACAAGAACGTGCGAAAAAGGTCGTGGTCGAAAGTTGGCCAGGCTTCACAGACTGTGGCCAAACCTGGCCTAACACGAAATAAGGTGATGCTGTGTGTATGGTGGGATTGGAAGGGCATTGTTTATTATGAGCTTTTACCGCCCGGCAAAACCATCGATTCTGATCTTTACTGCCAGCAACTGATGAGATTAAAGGAAGCAGTCGAGAGAAAACGGCCGGAATTGATCAACAGGAAGGGTGTGGTCTTTCATCACGATAACGCTAGACCACACACATCTTTAGCCACTCAGCAAAAATTAAGAGAGTTCGACTGGGAGGTCCTAGTGCATCCACCATATAGCTCTGACCTTGCGCCTTCAGATTTTCACCTGTTTCGGTCTCTGCAGAATTCTTTAGGTTCTGTAAGGTTGACCTCAAGAGAGGACTGCCAAAACTATTTGTCCCGTTTTTTTGATCAGAAGTCCCAAAGTTTCTACAGTAACGGGATAATGTCTCTGCCCACAAAATGGCAGAAAGTTATTCAACAAAACGGTACATATATATTGTAAATAAATGTAAATAAACTTTGAAAAAAATGTCTTGACTTTCCATACAAAAATATGAAAAGACTTTTTCCCCAACCTATTATTTAGTTAATGCCAAAACCTATTTTGATATTATAAAAAAAAACACTAAAATTTTGTTTATTAAAAACTTCTTTACTACGCTTAATAGATAAATATATTTTTGTAATTCAAAAAAATTAACGATTAACACTAAAATGTAGTTTAAAAAATCGGCTGACGGCGTTCGCGACTATGTGCAAGCAACCTTCTTATGGAACAAAAAACACCTAATTATAACATCTTTTTATGACGAAGATCATAAATTACTTACGTCCTTTTGTAGTTTAAATGCTTTTTTTTTATATATAAGTAGATTTAAAAATAAAATTGCTCATGAGCTTCTTACTTAGTGGACTAGTCAAGTCTATTATATGGTGATGACTGTGTTATCAATTTCATTATAGATACGCGATAAGTTATGTTTGCTTTCGTTTTATTGTTTATTTTCATCCAAATTTTTTACCTATTTGTTTTTACACATTAGAACACTTATACACATTAAGGCACTTATACACATTGAAACACTTATATATGTCACCGTAAAATTGTAAATAACGTTACACACGTTCACAACAAATGAATTTGACTAATAACAACCGAAGATGGCGACGACGGGCGGCTGAGCGGGGAACATGAAGTTCAACCAATCAGAGCGCGAGGTGCGTTCTGTCGCATGCCATTTTACAATCTGACGGTTTGTCTTCGATAGATTATAATCTATCGAAAAATAATGCGTTAAATTGTGAGCAGTTTGTTACGGATCACAATTTTTCGACAGATTACAATATCGCGGGATAGATTATAATTTAACGTTATTTACAATTTTACGGTGACATATACATTAGAACACTAATTTACTTAAGAACCCTTGTACATATAAGAAAACCCATATCCTTGGTATGAATTAAACTTGTTGCACTAATACCCTCTATACAAACGTACAGGAGAATAGGGATAGATTCACTAAGTACAAAATAAAACAAGACGTTTCCCATTGTCAAAACCCGTAATATGTTCCTTTAAAGCTTCATTTGTTTTTAGATACGACATGACTAGCCATAAACGCTGACCTCTTCCAATCATATGAGGTCACTCATAAAAGATGGAGCGATAAAATATTCTTTTGGTAAAAGCTCATTTTATACTGCTTTTGACTGATATTGGACTTACTGTTTTGTTTGGGTCATAATGTATATTGTATGGGTAGGTAATATATTTTTCATAGTGATTTTTTATATGGTAAAATTAAATAGATATGATTTTGATTCCAAGCATTTACTTTTGTTATTCAAAACATAATATTTTATTGTTAACATTTTTGACAGTACTTTAGTCTAGTATAAGTTTTGATCTTGATCTGCGAGTAATGTTTTTGGTTCGATTGGTTTTAATCACAATTGTACATTGTACTCCTTTCACTTTCCTTTCCATCAACATATTTTTTTACAAGCTTATATCTCATTGTTGTCAGATGACAACACAATATTTATGGTCATATAATGTTTTTGAATATCTGTTACCCGCAAAACCTAATTTTGGTACAAACAAGTCTAACATAGACCAAAATGCTTTTTCCTATGCATGACAGAATAAATCATTTAGCCCGCTATTCAACGCCAGGCTGGTCACCAGGCACATAGGCGAAACTAGTTGGTTCTGTTATGAATAATCTACACCCTAGGATAAATCAGTTAGCTTAATCCCAGAATCAGAGGCAAAGCTTTGTAAGACGCAGCTGTGTTAAATACCGACTCTCACAGTAACAAAAAGTGTGAAAAACCAGTGAAGTAATCGGATTAAAAAAAACATGAACCTAATTGTTCATAGCAGGGTGCATTCATTTCAGATATTTTTCGTTTTAGATTTTTATTCCTGGTGTACTGATCTTGTTTCCCTTTGCTTTGTCTTGTTACACACGCTCTATACCAGGAGGGTTTAACGGAACCTTTGATAATCTTGAGCTATTGAAATATTTTTACAAATATTTTATTACAACAAATATCTTGATTGTGGCTATAAAGCCATCTTTGCGGTAAAATTTTCAAATTTATGTTTACATTATGCTGCTAGGGTAGCCTGGTAGATCCCTTCTAGATTAAACTATATCTCGGTACTCTAGTTTTATTAACATTTTGTAGTCCTGTTATTTTGTGCAATAAAGATTAATGTAGTGCGGAAAACATATGCATTGAGGATTGAAAAATATTTATTTTCTCATTAAAAAACATACAGTCACTTACATTTGAAATTTACATTAGATGTAAGTTGTAATAAATCTGTCGAAAAGGCATAAAAAAATGGGTTGGAAACAGTCTACAATACAGTTAAAATCTGTTAATGTAGTTAAAATTTACATAACACTTAAAATGGAAGATATTCCTATTCATAACGACAAAATAATAAGTTAGGATACATATAAGTAAGAATAAGGGTGATACTGTATAAATATGGTCCAAAAATAGACTGTAGCCTAAGATGAAACATTTCATTAATAATAATCAAAATAACGTGGTTCTCGACAAACGAGTATCTAAGCACGAGTCTAAGCATGCATTTAGCATAAATACGACGCGAAACAAGCAAAATAAGCGCTGACGTATCATCTCGTTACAAATATGGGACAGGGAGCGAGGCGCTCGCCGGAATGTGTCCCATTGCTCTTTGTGTCGACTTCTTTTGTTCGATGATCTACCCGCATGCCAGCAATGCGAACTTTTCTAAAATGCCCGATAGCTTATTTTCAAGAGCAGTTCTCGATTGGGACACAATTTACAAAGTCGTGATCTTGTAATGTTAGAAAAGAAAAGAACAATTTCATCTTAGTATTTAATTTATTTCTAGTCAATAAAATTAAGAAATGTTATAAATATTAAAATCATATTTTAAGTTTGTACACAAATGTCTATGCTCATGACAGCAATACGACCTTTTATAAAATGCCCCTTTTGCTAATTATAAAGAGCAGTTCTCGATTGGGGCACTTTTTACAATGTTGTGATCTGTTTAAAAGAAAAGAGTTATCACATCTCAGTACTCAATTTATTTGCAGCCATAAAAATTGATAACTGTTATATTACATTCTTATTAGGTACACAAAAATCTACTCACAAACCAGATTTACTTTTAAAAAATGCTTGTTGGCTTTTTTTAAGATCAGTTTTCGATTGGAACACTTTTTACGATGTGGTGATCTTGTACATACATACATTCAAGCCATTTTTCCCGAAGGCATATTAGAGTAGAGGCATATTATTACACCCCCAATTCGCCAATTATATTATTCTTCTCACGAGTGGCGAGCCACCACAAGGTTTACAATAGCCCCGTCCGTAGATCGGCACGTGTAACACATGCAGGTGAGGTTGGCTTAGCTCCTGAGATATTGGAAGGAGCCTTATACACCCTATTTTTATTTGCAGTCAATCACTTATAAAAGTTATCATCATCCTAGCACTATCCTGGTTGTGCACTTACGCATAGGTCCAAGGGTCTGTTCACTGTTCTGGTCGGTTAAAGCTCAGTCGAATGGGTCAGATTTGACTAAATTTCGTTTAAATAATTTAAAAAATTGAGTATCTACATAGTTTAAACCGGCAATTTGTGCTCTGTTTTCAACTTATTTGACTTTCGAAATCGCACAACATTGTTACTCCGTTTCAGTATAAACATAACACATTGAATAAAAAATATACTTTGCACGTTTTCACGTTTTATTCTAGTTAAAAGTTAGTTCTCTACTTTGTTTCTACCCGCTGTCACATTACAACGAACCGCAGCCGCACCTGCAGCCATTTGAAGTATTAAAATTTTACGTGCATACCAAGTTTTGAGCGTTATATGTGGTGAGCACGTCAAACTGCAATACTTTTTGTTTGTAATACTGCTTGTGTTTAATCAGTCTATGTGATCACAAATCAAAACTATTAGAAAACAATGCCCCTATTGTGTTCTTCTCAGGTCTATGTATCGCATTGGGCTTCTTGCAACTACGTTGATGATGATGGTGATAGCAAAAAAAATTTAACACCAAAATTTCAGCTGTAAACCAGAGTAAACATGGAATTTAGCATGCGACATTAGAGGTCACCTTTATCATTGTCATACGGGAGTTTTATACAGATTGCGGCCGTACTCTATGGCTATACGCTTCCACTTTCCTGACCTCTTTCCAAAGACGCTTTTAAGGGAAGATATCGTGAGTTTATTGGCACACATACTTACACTTGCGACGACAAAGCAGCACTTCTGTTAGGGCTCGATAAAAGCATCAAGGACCTTAGTAGCTTATTTTCAAAAGCAGTCGGTTGTCATGGAAGAATATGATTTGCTATTTTATGGACATATAAGACTGCCACGGATTCGTGAGGAACTAATGCGATGCTGTATAGAACTTTAAAAAAATAACTATTATATTAACTTATTTCATAACTGAATTTTTTTTTTCTCTCTTTTTTTAAAGTTTTCATCCTTTTGAAAGCTCGTTAATTAACATAGTACTAACATGTTGCCCAAAACTTACAAATAATGATGGTGCAACTGCAAATGTGACAAAAGTTGCCTTTCACAGAATTCTTTTTTCCGCAATTGTAAAGGGTATAGAGCTGAAGCGACCTTTTTAAAGTATATTTTTCAGGAACAGCTTTTGAATTTTTTGTACCTCAAATTAATTTAGGGACAACAGATGGAAAATCTTATATTAAATCCGTCTTTTACAAACCCTTTGTTTAATATACTTTGGTAATGTAAAAATATTTCAATGCCTACTAAATATTTC
The DNA here is from genome assembly GCA_949126915.1 of Musotima nitidalis. Taxonomy (NCBI): domain Eukaryota; kingdom Metazoa; phylum Arthropoda; class Insecta; order Lepidoptera; family Crambidae; genus Musotima; species Musotima nitidalis. The sequence goes on from OX421419.1 coordinate 11,545,190, forward strand.
TAGGTAATTAATCATTCGTGATGTTACTACTTGTCGTGTTTTTAGGAATAGAGTTTGTTACATACATACATACGAAATATGACGCCTGTTTCTTAGAGGGGATAGGTAGAGGTATATAATACGCCCACATTTCGCCAGGTATATTCTTGGTCCCACGTAATAGGTGGCCTTATTGCCGCTTACCGGAAAATTTTATGTTCGCCAGAGCCTCGTCCGTTGTTCGGCAGGTGCACCACTAGCTTGGTTTACTCAGATTTTAGTAGGATCCCGATACACCTAAACAGAGTTTGTTACATATTTTATTATGTACAATTTTTAAAAGGCACCCTATATTAACGAATACTTATCTCATTTTGTATGTTATTAAGGTAGTACTTTATGCCCATGCATTATCAATACATCTTGGAATAACATTACATTATATCACTTTTTTATATATTAAGGTAATGTAAGCAACCCTTGCTGGTACGACTCGCACGTTTTTGTACTAGTATCTAAGCCTGAATGACACCCCTCTTTAAGCTCTTACTGCTGCTTTGTTTTAAAAAAACCATCAATCAAGTTGAGGGACAGGCGAAACACGATCGTAGCTCGCTCTTGCTCATGCGTGAGTTTCAATAAAATCGCGGAGAGAAAAGTTAGCGATATCTGTAAAAAACGGTCACTTGATTTTCGCTGTTTCAGTTTGAGATTGAAAAGGATGGACCAAATTGAGGGGTAAGACAGCCCGTCTGTGTCAATATGATAAGGCTGAAAAAGGCCGAGCTTAGAAATGTTAAATGCAAACAGAGTACAAAGAGTTGTCGAGATTGGTCCGATCGTGGACTACTCATGGACTTTTCTTTTCTCTCTCACAAACAGTTGTATCCACAGCTGTTTCGTGATCGAGGTTACTGTTGACTTAGTAAAAAGATGTGTTTACCCCATTTATATTGCTGTTATTTACTGCTCGTTTGAGAAATTTGAAAATATTTATTAATAAACTGCTAAAACGCTGCTTTCGAAGATTAAGGAATATACTTACTCTTGCCTCATAAAAATAAAAAATACTATGTGCCCTATATGTAGTAGGTACGTATTTGCTATGAATTTTTCGCAGAAGTGTACATAAATCAAAGTGAAATTAATCGTAGTGATCTCGTTACACAAATGTAAGAAAAAGTAATTAAGTATAATATAATACAGAAACTCGAATACAAAAATTTTATATTTTGTATCAATGGCAGGCCCGGTTACGGTTCTATCTATCAGAACCATTTCAGCAAAAACATATTTTTAAAGATATTCCGAATAAAATTCGTTCAATAAGCATAAAATCACAATCAAATAAATTATAATCTCTCTAATTCATAAGAGCGAAGAAGTAGCTACGAATGGAATTAATAATATACCTTAAATTAAAGGGTTACTTCAAAAAATAAAAGTTAGCTGTTAATTTTAGCCTTTCACCACAAACATATTATAAGAACCAAGAAGTCATTACAAGGACGTAGTCGCGCGCGCAAGGTATATAAAGATTCTTATGATGGTAGTATTTGTGACTACTTTAAACCTTAAAGCTTAAAGAAAAAAGACACGGGTCAGCTGTTAACTTTAAACTTTCAGCACAAATAATCCATTAGACCCTTGGGTCTTCGCTAAGTTTTCTTGCTACTTCTTGAAGTAGTTCACGTTCGAAGTCGCGGATGGAAGCTATAGGCAAAGGAGAAAACATTTTCATCGGGCGGGCTTTCAGTGAATTAAGGAAGCCATTGTAGATCAAAGGAGTTAATTTAATTCATTGCTGTGTTGTTAGACTGATCTTGGAGTAACATCTATAGATAATTATTTATGTTGCTCTAAGATAATTTAAACACAATAAAATTAAATGATAATAAAAGTCCTAAAATGATCAATTATCGTTCCATTACTGAGATAAGAGGGTATTGGGTCATACATTACGGACTGCGGACTGGCGGAGGCAGGTGTGTGGCGTTTGAAACGCCTCCTGATAAGACCTCAAACATGGCTTAAAGACTATCAGGTATAGTAAAAACCGGATCCCATTGATTGACGTGCCTTCCGAAGCACGGAAGCCCTCGGTATTTAATGCCACACACAAAAGATCTTATGGCAACGGCGAGCTCACAAACGTAGAGGAAGATACTACGTTTGCGAGTGCGCCGTTACTATCCAAAGAATTGATGATCTGGTCACGGCAATAGGAAGCCGGTGGATATCGGTAGTTCTAGTTCGATCGTCGGGGCAAATAAATAAGATATTTTTTCAGCAGTGGACTTTTTGTAGCTAAAATAGTGATGATGATGATGTTGGTACGTAAGTCCATAAAATTATATAACTAAGATACAAAACCAATGAGAATAACAAAACTAATCAATGAAGTAATTTGAATTTTAAAATCTGTTCCAACTAATCAGAACCTCCTTGTATATTAGCGCTTTGTTCAGCCTTAATTGCCTTTGTAGGATAGAAGGGAAATATAGATTATTCCTTATGTACCTACTATCATATTATAATAGCGAAATTAACTCTGTCTAACTTGTCACGCTTAAGCCGCATAATGGATATAGATAAAATGTGGTATGAAGATATTTTGACATCTTATAAAGAACATAGCATCGTGTTTATCCCGTTAATCATTTTCTAAGTGGTAGGCAAAAATCGTTATTCATTTCCTAAATGGTGGTTATCGGAAGAATCAATCATTTTTGAATATAGAACTGACCATAATTATACTTTTTGTAAGTATCAAACAATGTTTAGAATCGAAATGACGGGAAGAGCAGCAGTTTTAGTCGTTCTATATATTACATAGATATTTACCATTGGGTACCTCCACTTGTAGAATTAGTCATATAACTAATTGTCTATCCCCAAAATGTAATCACATCTTTCATATTCTTTTGATTTAACAAATAAATAAAAAATAATAATAGAGAGCGAGACAGATTCACAAACGTGTATATAAAAGTTTTTTTGTTGACAGCGAAATTGAGCATCTTTAAAAGAAAGGGTTTTTAAAAAAGAACTGGTTGTTCTAAGCGCCTTAGGGATTTCCTTCGTGTGCTTGGTACTGCTGTGAACGATTTACGATTAATGTTGCCAATGTTCATTAAAATCTAAAGCTACAGTATATAGGCTCCTACCAAGATCTAAGGAGCCCAAGCCAACCTTACCTGCAAGTGACGATCAAAGACAAGACTCTGGTAAACATGAAAGTTCCCGGTAAGCGGCAATAGGCTGGCCACATATTTCGTTGGACCATTATTATATTATTGGCGAATTGTAATATTATTCCTCTTTGGGGAAACAGGCGTGATTATATGTGTGTATGTATGTATGTAGTAACCACTTTCTAGCGTCACCTTATTACAGAACACACCGTTAATTGAAACCTCGTTATTTTATTTCAGGTACTTTCAGTGATAACGAAGAATAAATAAAATGTGCACCTGTAAGAGTATATCTAGAACTAGACTAGCTAGAATGTTTTGTGAAGACAATTTGTGGTGATACGTGTTCGGGAATAGCCAGTGGAATGGAGCTGGTCCCGCCATCAGGCAGCCGCATATTGGTTGCCTTTATAGCCACCGTCTTTTGGGGAATGGGTAAGTCTCTATTACTACATTGTTGACCGTGATGTGATAATATACACCTCTATCAGGATGCTCGAGTGCCACCTAGTGGTATATTTCAAACCTATTTCTCACTTCAAAAGTCGTGGGTTCGATTTTCACAAAATACAATATTTATGTTTTGGGGGGTTTTATATGTATGAAATACCTTTAGTTTTACTTTGAGTTAGTTCAAAGATTTATTTCTTTCTTAATATTAATAAGCTGAACAAAAGCACTTTAAATATATACGATAATCTATACATAGTATAAAATGAAGTTGCGAAGGGCGCCCAAAATGTGTTTGTTACTTAGGATCTCAAAAACTACTATATCAATAGCTATGCGGTTTTCAATAATGGAAAGAAGACATTCCAAGGATTCTATAGGTGTATAATTTAAGTGTACCTACTTAAGAAATTATTAGAGTAATCGTAACAGTTATCAGAGGGAGGGAAGAAAAACGAGCTTTTTGGAGGCTTGCATTGCGTGCGCTGCTGAAATAACTCAAAATACAGAATAACAATGTATGGGGGAATTATTCTTCTCAAAAAGTTCTATAAAAAAGTCTGCGATAGCATATGTCTATCCTTTAAGGTTTAGCCACAATAACGATTTTAGTGGTGTTCAAGTTTAATTTACGAAATATCTTATTTTTCAATTACTCGACGTTCCTACCGACATAGACCAATAAACATAAAACAAAATGGATATCAAATTAAAGCTGATGAAATGAGGATTCCGAATATATACATATCATAACACTTTTATGTTAATATTAATACACAAGATGCATTTACAATGCCGAGGGCAGAGATGGCGGCGGCGCGGCGGCGGCTGCGTTCCGTCGTTGTGTCATTCGGTCGGTCCCTTGATCGAAGGTCGGTCCGCATAGCACGATAGTGGCGGCGACGCGCGGCGGCGGCGACGGCGATGGTGGGGGTGGGCTCATGTTGAGGTGCGCGACCCGAACGGGCAGACACGTGAGGGCAGACAACGTTGATGGTTGTGTCGAATTATAAAATTTTCAGTGCGGCACGGATTTTTAAAATTTAATGTATGTGATTCATTTTAAATAATAATTTTGTACAAAGAAACCTTGAATAGGTAAAAAAATAGGTAGTTAAGTTTCGGTTAAAATAAATAAGTAGGTACTTAGGTATAAGAAAGGTCTTTTCATTACTTACTGTAAATATTAATGTAAAAAAATTAATTATCTAATTAAAAAGTAAATTGATATAATATGTAGGTATGTATAGGTAGGTACTGTCAAAACATCGCATTCTTTATTGAAAATTCATAAAAAAAATCTTTACTTAACTAACTGATTATTTTTAAGTAGGTATTACGTACGTTGATAAAAAAATGCCTCGGCGTAAACAAAAAACAGTCTGTGGACCTAACAGACTTCAAGAGCTAAACGAATGCGCGTATCTCGGGCAAATGAATCACAGGAAGAAAATGAAGCTAGGTTGACTAGAGAACGGGAAAGGCGTCGTCGTTTGCGTGGAGAATCAGTTTTGACCGCTGACGAAAACAGTGCACGTACACTATCAGAAATTCAAATGGACACTGCCACCACTGCTGCTGACCAAGAAAACATACAAAATTCTACTGTCCTATGGATTAATAAAGGGTGTTCTGGCATGAATTATAAATCTACAATAGACTATAAAAATGATTCTTCTATATCCTTGGGGAGTTTAAACGTCATCTGCCAACATTGCTCTGCTTTAAAATGGAAAGACGAATCAAAAGGGTTTTGCTGTTTACAAGGAAAAATCAAAATTAATATGATTTCTACACCACCTGAACCTTTACATTCGCTTCTAACGGGTGAACATCCAAAGAGCAAAATTTTTTTGAAAAACATACGTCTCTACAACAGTGCGTTTCAAATGACGTCATTCATGAGTACACAAGTAGTCGAGCGGGGGTTTATGCCAACATTTAAGGTACAAGGACAAGTTTACCATTTGGCGGGTAGTCTTTTCCCCCTTCGGCCGGATGACCACAAATTTTTACAGGTATATTTTATCGCAGATCCTGAAATACAAACTACTACTCGGTGTACTAGAGCTCCACAACCGTTAGACAACGTATTGGTTAGACAATTGCAAGACCTATTACATACACATAATAACTACATTCGGTCTTTGAAAACTGCCATCGAAAGTGTACCACAAAATGCTCCAAACTTCAATATTGTCATACACGCTGACAAAGTACCTGCCGGTGAACATCGTGGCCGCTATAACGCGCCTTCTACGAGTGAGGTAGCAGTTATTATAAGTGATCAGCAGTTTGATAGGCGAGACATCGTGATACGTAGTCGGGATAATAATTTGCAAAGGATATCCGAAATTCATAGATCGTATGACGCCTTGCAATATCCTTTAATATTGTGTAGAGGGGAGGATGGGTACTCTATAAATATTCCCCAAGTAAATCCCAATGATGGATCCCGATTACAAAAAACAGTCTCATGTATGAATTATTATGCACATCTTATTATGACTAGACAAAATTCATTTAACACAATTCTCAGATTTGGTATGTTAACAAACCAATATTTAGTAGATATGTATGCTAAAATAGAATCAGAACGTTTATCGTACATTCGCAATAATCAAACTAAATTACGAGTTGAGAACTACGTCCATTTACAAGACGCACTACGAGGCAATGAACATAGTTCTGACATCGGACAGGTAATGATATTACCTTCATCATTTACCGGCGGGCCAAGGTATTTGCATGAAAAAACCCAAGATGCCATGACGTATGTAAGAACTTACGGAAAACCAGACTTATTTATTACATTTACATGTAATCCTAACTGGTTAGAGATTAAAGAAAATATATATACATTTGTATGTATGCAACACCTCAAGATAGGTATGATATTATAAACAGGGTCTTCAATTTGAAAATTAAAAAATTACTTTTCCTACTTAATAAAGCGCACATATTTGGAACACTTCAGTGTCACATGTATACTGTCGAATGGCAGAAACGTGGATTGCCACACATGCATCTTCTGCTATGGTTAAAAAATAAAATCCGACCAGACCAAATTGACACAATTATATTAGCACAGATCCCGAGCAAGGAAGACGATCCTATACTTCATGATATCGTTCAAAGGCACATGATACACGGGCCCTGTGGTGCTTTAAATACCAAGTCACCCTGTATGCGTGAAGGCGCATGCACTAAGAAATTCCCGAAATCGTTTCAAAGCTGCACATCTACCGGCCATGATGGTTATCCTAAATACCAAAGATTATCTACAGACGATGGAGGACACAGTACTATTGTCAGAAACCAAGAAATAGATAATAGATGGATAGTACCCTATAACCCAATACTGCTTAGAGTTTTTGACGCACACAATTTTAAACTACATACCGGTAATTTATTAGTTTTCCGTAATTAATAAAGAACCTAGGTCTGTCCATCTGTCAGATATAATAATTGGCAACTTATTATCACTTTGAATTGGAAGGAGTTTCTATTTTCATAACTACAGCTGTAAAAGTCGAATATCCGAGCGAAGCCGGAACCGCGGGCTGCTAGTGCAAAATAAATTACTTCCTGAAAAAATTTCAGTAGTAGCAAAAACCTTGATTATAATTGTGATTATAACTAGCTTCAGCTTCTTGAGGTATGAATAGAGGTTTTTATCTAATAAACCGTCAAAATATCAATGAGTCCACATCCCACATCCCGATAATGTTGTTGGTCAAGATATTTATATAACTTGTCCTATTCGGCTCTCAAGAGATGGGAAATTGTGATGTCATCAAGGATAATTATTGGTGACAATAGTCTTATCCGTGATAATGAATCTATCCCAGTGGAGCAATTCAGGACTATTTTTACGAATGGTAATTCAGTACAAGGTAAATTTGGTGATAAATCATCTTTATTGTTAATAATGTATTTAGTATGAAATAAAAATATCGTTTGCAATATAATAAATGCTTGTTTGTCCGTTTAGTAAGCACAATAGCAGTTTATCGATAATCCTTTTCCTACAGTGATTCATGTACGTCGGTCGTTTCAATCTTCCCATGTCAACATGAGAATCATTACTGTGAGTTTCAAACATAGTACGCGGTAAAATAGCACCAGTATTCGAAAAGTTTTTGTTAGTGCTTCCCAGCATTCTAACCAGATTTGATAAGACTACGTTTGAACTTAGAGCCAGTATTGCTGCTCGACTGTCTGAATTGGTGTATAGAATCTTGGCTACGAAGGTTTTCTTTCACTCTTCCTATACTTCTGACCCATTAACCATAGAAGCATTATTAACATATTCTTTTTGGTTCCACTTTTAGGAAAAACTTATCTTTGTGGCATATATCACTTGAAATATAGCACTTGAAATCGTCAAAACAAAATATAAATAAAAAAAGCTAAATATTAATACAATGAAATCACGAAGCTCAGATTCACTTACATGCAAAAAAATAAATATTAAGTGTACGTGAATCTAAGTGCCAGTTCCAAGTCACCGCTCTTTGAGAAGAACTGACAAGAAACTCACAGGCTATGCTTTTTTAAATTATCAATCAAATATAATTTAAATTAACAATATAAACACACACAGTGAATATTTGAAGATATTGAAAGGGTCCCCTGAAGTCGTAACGAATAAAGTAGTACTAAGGGAACCTTCCATCACATTTCTTTGTAATACCTTAACTAGATTATTCAATAGCTGAATCAAACGTTTAGGGAAATAAGTATTCCTAATAGAATTTTGAATGAGTAAGAAAAAAATACGTAGTACTTGATTCAGACTTTTAAAAGCAAACTTCGACAAAATTAACTAGGTGCGTGCCGTCTCGCTAAGATTTTATAATAGTTAATTTGGTTATTGTGCTTTAGAATAAACACTATGGACTTAGGATTTACGTTAATAGTCAGCAGTTTTTAAAATAAATTACGTTTAGTGTCCTTTGTGCCCAAGATCTTTTCATGTTTCAATCAAATAATGAATCTTCAAGCTACGCGATATCTTAAAGGGAATGGTCCGATGCAAATGTTGGAAGAGCTATTTGTTTACAAGAAAAGAGATTAATTTGGATACTGGTTAATCGTACATTGGATCGGAACAAATTAAAATAGTCAAGGGGAATTTAAATATGTCATTTAATTCAAACAAAATAAGTATATAACATTTTTGTAGTACAATTGATTACATTTTTGTAGAAACTCCAAATTTGCATATATTTCAAAACTAGGCTTGTGTATGTGTGTTTCAAATCTAGTAATTCACTTCGTATCGTATCAATTTATTTGATGACTCCATAGCTGCAGAAACAGCTTAAAATATTGAGAACGCGGTTCGTATGGTACCGGTAGTCGATCATTTGTAAGATCATTCGGCTTTGGTATTCTATTTCGGCCACTGTGTTTTCCAGCTCCTTCTTTAAGCGATTTATGCGGGCAGTCATTAATTGCGCCTGTTATCGTAGGTCTTCCACAGTATAGACGCTTAATTTTTTTAAACTGCAGCGTCTGCTAACCATCTATTTGACCAGACAATTGCGGCAGATTTGTTGTATCAACAATTAACCTAATATGCCCGTATAAAGCTGAAACTGATACAATTGCTCTTGTTCATTACTGGTTAAGAACATTGCCAGACCACAAACTGTTAACAATGCTACAGCAATCACTAAAGGTGTGATTGATATGTTTCTACCCGCACATTTGACACCCAACATACTTCCCTGACATGAATTGATTACCACTTAACCCGAAATTAGGATATTTTTTCAACGCCACATTTAAGATTGTATTACTTCTGGCACCCACAACTTTTCGGCAAAGAACTCAATCAAAGTAGGTAGATACTTTTTTTTTTTTAACTAAGCTTGACAATTGTCTTGCCCGTTCTTTTACGATCTAGTTCCCGCCCGCAGTGAATAGGCGCGCTAGTTTGTTAGTTTTGACTTTCTTATGAAAGCTGAGCTCTATTGAGCCAAACTTGAATAATATTTATTAAGACTTTAACTTTGATATACTTACAATAATGCCTGTTTCCAAGGGGAAGGCAGAGGCATATTGCTCGCCCATAATTTTCCACTTATATAGTCGGAACTTTATGAACACATAATTCTAATTGATGTGGTTTTGCTTCTTTGTATAAAACTCCGGTTTTGATGTGTCATCCATTCAAATCATGACCTTTTTATATACTTCTTATATATGAAAGAGCTTCCAACCATAAAACTAAACTGTGGATTCTGGTGGTGAAATATGAAAATGCTTGCAATACATTTACAAGCCAATAATCATCTGATTGACATCATAAACGAGGCACGAACTGGGTTTAAAAGCCAAAAATACGATAACTCATTATTGATTTCGAAATGTAAATAACACATCAATAATTTCACGCTTTGTTAAGTTATCTTTTATATAGCTGGCACGAAACTGCCTATTTCGATAGCGACGAAGGTATTGTTCACAAAATTATATTTGAACTTCAAATAGATTTAGCGCGTTAGTATTTTCAGTTTGACATTTATAAAAGCTCTATTGAGCCAAAGTTAAATGATTTTGACTTTGAGTATGTACTATCTTTTGTATGCAGTATTTATTTATTTTATTTTAATTATTTTAGGAAAATTTACAGCTTATTATATTTATAATACACAGTATAAAACAACTTAACGCTAATTACAAATTTCCACTTATGAAAGACTTAAATAAAAGTAACACTACTCACACACTTATGCTATTTTTAAATTTTAAATGTTATTAAAAAATTGCTCAGCCAAAAATCGCCGTACTGAATTAGTGGTCGCACTAAATAGTTCGATATCCGGAGTTAGCTTATTCAATTGACGGCCGGCACGCAGTAGATATGCGTTACGTCTGTACTTAGTATTTGCGCTTGACACGTTAATAGGAACGAAATTTCTCAATAACTTTTTGCTTGGCACTTTAAAATTGATTTTTGACAGAACCTCTGGACAATCCACGGAACCGTTCGTTATACTCAACAGGGTGCACACATCACTGACATCACGCCTATATGTTAAGGGTAAAAAGTGGTAACGCCGACAACGATGTTCATAGCCCTCTGATCTTACATGACACTTATAGTCGAGGTACCGAAGAAACTTTTTTTGAATGTTTTCAATACGAGATATATAAACATTATATTGCGGGCTCCATACCTGGGACGCGTACTCTAGATGAGGTCTAACATAAGCACAATACAAAATTTTGATCGTCTTTACCGATTTGAAGACTGAAGCTGTACGCAAAACAAAACCTAAAGCCTTAGAGGCCTTAGCGACCGCGCTGTCTATATGCCTATCAAATATAAGTTTCTGATCAAGTGTGACCCCAAGATCCCTGACGAAAGACACTCGAGAAATGTTTTGGTTTTTGATTTTATAGCTATGATCGATCACGTTTGGTTTTCTGGTAAAAGATATATAGAAGCATTTAGCAACATTCAGATCCAATTTATTTTCAAGACAATAGCTCTCAAATCTAACAAGATCCTCTTGGAGTGCCTGAGAGTCCTGAGGCTCACATATATGTTTTAAAATTTTCATATCATCAGCATATAAAAGTATTTTTGAATTTTGGAAACATTTCTTAATATCTGCAACAAATATAATAAATAATAAAGGACCCAATAAGGAACCCTGCGGCACACCAGAGGGAATAACATCCCATTGAGATATATAACCTCGTAGTACCACAGCTTGACTACGCTTATCGATGTAGGAGGCAAACCATCTCAAAAGATCGCCATGAATACCTGCGTTTACCAACTTCCTCAAGAGAATATTATGGTCAATTCGATCAAAACATTTGCTATAGTCCGTGTATATGACGTCCACCTGCGCCGCCGTGCCCATACCCTCAGATATAAACTCCGTACACAAGATAAGGTTAGTAACTGTAGAACGCTTTTTAAGAAATCCATGTTGCTCCTCACAGAAGGTAGACTGTATCGCAGAATAAACTTGGTTATACACCACTCTTTCGAATACCTTAGCAAGCAAACATAGCTTCGATATTGGCCTATAATTATCAATTTGTGATTTGTCACCTTTCTTGTATACGGGGGTTATGAAGGCGGATTTCCAAATTGACGGAACAACACCTTCCTGAAGCGAACGTCTAAACAAAATACATACAGGCACAACCAGAGCCGAAGCACATTTAATTAAAAATAGTGGCGGTAAACAGTCTGGGCCCCCACCCTTACTGAGGTCCAGATTTCTGATTAAGTAAAGGACTACATCAGGGTCTACCTCAATGGAACTAATTTCGGCAGCACTGGTGTTAGGTGTAGTTGTACTTAGTGTGTGCGCCGTACTCACATGATTAAATGTCGATCTGAAGTAAGTAGCAAACAGGTTTGCTATTTCAGAACCCGAGCTCGACTGTTCACCATTCAACATCATACGATCTGGGTAACTATTTGTGGCTTTTTTAGATTTAACATAGGACCAGAATGATTTAGGGTTCCTAGCTATTGATTTCTCCATATGCTGAATATAATTATCAAAGCATTCCCGTTCAAGTTCTTTGGCACGTTTACGCAATAGAATGAATGTGTCGTGATCGCTACGATTACCATACGTTTTGAATTTTTGATGGAATTTATATTTTTCTTTTAGGACCTTTAACAATGCTTTGGTAAACCAAGGAGGGTTGTTATTATTTCTGATAAATTTCCTTGGTACAAAACGATCACGAAGCTCATATAATGTATTATAGAAAAAATTTACAGCATTCTCCAAGGAGGAATCAAATAGCTTAACTTTCCAATTAACATCACTTAAAGCTTTGGTAATAGCATCAAAATCACCCATGGAGAACACATATTTTAAGGACCCTTTCTCCTTTAATTCCTTTATATAATCGAAGTTGGCAGACACGATTAATGACTTGTGGTGGTTATCCTCCGTCACTAAAGGATCATCACAAAATGTTAAGTTTAAATTAATATTACTAAATACTAGATCCAATATTCTATCATTATGATTGACAACACTGTTAAATTGATTTAAATTACACATAGCCAAAATATCAAAGAAATTGTCTTGATGTTCGCCAAGAATGTTACTGGGATGTATGCAATTATCATGGTCATCGTGCTGCCAGTCAATATTAGGTAGATTAAAATCACCTAAAACAATAAAAAGGTCATGGGGACAAGATGTAACAATTTCATTTAATTTTGAAGAAAAATTATGTAGTTGCATGGTAAACGAGAAACCTTTATTTTGCGGACACAAATAAACAACGCAAATGTGTACTTTAGTAAATAATCCGCTCTCGTTTGATTTACGGTTCAATTGAATGGTGACCCACAAGTCTTCAGCCGAGGAGCGCCACTCTGGCCGTTCATACGCAGTAATTTCGCGTCGTAAAGCCAGGAGAACGCCGCCACCTAACGTTTGACCTGTCCGTGCATAATCGCGGTCTCTCCTCCACACCACGTAACGAGAGTCTAGTATTTCCTCACTTGCGATACTATCCAGTAGCCATGTCTCTGTTAATGATATAATATCATAATCGTTTAAATAAACATTTCTTAAAAATTGCGAGCATTTCGTTCTAAGGCCGCGAACATTTTGGTAGTAAATATTTAATTTCAAACCCATTAAATAATAAAAAAGCAATTAACTCTAAATGTGTTAACTATAGCGAAAGCGAATGCCATAATATATAAAACCAAAAATATTATTGCTGACATGAAACGATTATAATATATGAGACCCCTATAAAGAAATGATACGAACTTATCAGTCAAAGTTCTTAATTTAAAAGTAATCATTAATGTTGAAACATAATTTAAGTAACTGTTATAATGAATAGTAATTAATTTTATTTGGGATTTTTCATAAATTTTTAACATGTGGGTGGAAACAGTTTTAAATGAGCGAGTCAATGCCAAGCAACAAGTATCAATGAGTGTACCGAGTGGATGTGACAGAAACGTTTTTAGCAAAAGCGACCTTAAAGTGTTTAACGCAACGCATATATTAGCAAGCCACCGGGTTCGTTTACCTGCGAAGCTGTGGCAAAAAAAGGTTAGGCTGGGACAATAGATGAATCGGGCATGAGCAATGGTTCCAAGACTTAGCAATTTATAACATAATATGATTGCAAATACTAAATATGTGTTATCAAAATATTCCAGTGAACTTTTTTTAAATATTATACATAATAATAACACGTTACTTAAAATTATATATTTATGATAATATTTCATATAGTATTTTTGAACGATTCTTAAACTATTTTGGCAAGATCCAAGTCTGTTTTTATTTGTATAACATGGGACGTGGAGTTCTTCCTTGCCAATATCTTGCAGTATTTCACCCAAATAAATTGAAAATCCCGTTCTTTAGCCAATAGCTTTGCTTTCGAGAGGAGTATTTTGTTTTTGATAGTAAGATGGTCGTTTACAAAAATCTTCTGGCCCGATTGAAAGCCGATCTCACCTGAAGAAATAGGTCCGCCCGATGCAGCAGCTCGTACAGCAGCAATAAAATCTTCTTTAGCATACCTGTTGTTAAAGCAGGCCACTATTGGCTTCCCCCCCGACTGGTCTCCACCTTGTCGTGGTGGGGGGGCTGAGTACCTCCCGGTAGGGCGCAGGAGGCGCCAGGGAAAAGGCAACACCTAGAGATTGGCGACTCTGGGTGCCCTTAGTACTGACTACCGGGGGGGAAACTAAGAGGGACCTGTGGAGGGCGCAGCGGGCGGGCCAGGAGGGCCCGTCAAGCAGCGCCAGGAGGGTCTTAGGCAGCGGGGGCAGGGGGGCCCTGCTGTCTAACCATGGACCCTTCGAGAAGTCGGCCACACACGCTATGGTCGCACAAGGAGGTAGGAGGGGCGCGTCCACTGCGTCTCTCTGAGGAGGTCCTCCCGGTTTTGGTCCGGGGGACGTTGGCCGCGGGCGGGGTGTCAGAGCTGCAACCCAGGTACTGGCACCCCGCCTCTTTCTCAACAAGCGGCGGGCGTCGTCGGAAGATTTTTAGTGGGTATTACTGCTGGCGGTCGTGTCTGCCGGTGGTGAGCCCCACACACCTCTCTCGGTCCCCCTTTGGCCGGGAGACAGTGCGTAAATGCATTTTGTTACCGACGTAAATCAAAAAAAAAAAAAAGGCCACTATTGGCTTAGTTTTATTAGGATCCCTTGTTGGTATTCTAGCAACGTAATTTAACGACGTTTTATTCACAGGATAATTCATTTAATTAACCAACTTGTCTATGACTTCGAAGAGATTTTCATTCTTTGTCATTGGTATTCCTTTAATCTCTATATTGTTCATGCGAGACCACTGATCATTTGCTTCACGATCACTATCCATTCGATCTAACCTCACCTGAAGCGCCGTTATGGATTCCTTAGTCTTTTCTAAAGTCATGATGCGATCTTCAAAATTACGGACTTTTTCACCAAATTCTTTGACTGCCTTGTTAGAAGATTTGATTTCAGATTTCAAGGTTACAAAGTCTTCCCTTAAACTCTTGACATCCTGAATAAGTTTGTCCAAGGGAGCCAATTTCAATGATAAGGCTTTGACCTCTTGAAATATTTGGTCATTCGTAGCGGATGCAGGTGAACAGGGCTTGCTTGTACCTATTTTGCAACTGGGACAGCGCCAAGCGGTTTGCTTCTTCTCACCCAATCTTCGAAATCCACTTTCCGTGATTCCCACACAGTGAAAATGAAACCCCTTATTGCAGGAACAGCACAGGGCACCATCGTGATAAACTTCGTAACATTCCGCACAGTTTGACATATTAACTAATCAGTTTGAGAGCCAATGGAAATCTTGATCAAGCGAAACGTGCGGTCAGTACCGTGAGCACCGGATGTTCAATCTAGTTAATTACATTTATTTATTAGTTTTTTATGCGCAAGGTCTGTATTATAATATAGAGTACGTAGACTTTTGATAAATGTTCAAATATTCTTGACCTTGTGAATAGTCACCGGAATTTGGTTATTATTGGCGGATTCATATTCTTTCCGAAGCAGATCGGGATTGGCGTTGGCATCTTATGCATACTTCTTGTTTTTTTTTACCACCATATAAAGGCTCAAACTTAAGAACAGAATAATTATTTTAATTGCGGAAAGGGAAAGGTAGGACCTTTGTGTTCCAAAGACATGCGCTTCTAGCAATTACGAGTATAATGCAATTAAGTTAATATTTTGTATAGTAAAAAAAAATAAAAAAAAGGTTAATAAATGGACCCCAAATGTTTTTGTTCACAATATTATAAAGCAGCCCCGGTAAGTTACTAAGTACTTGTGTTGGGGCTACCTTGTTTCTTCCCATTGTAACAATTTATAAAACTGAGCAATACAATTGTGGTAATAATAGAAACTAACATAGAGTTATAAATTAAATGAAAACAATAATAAAAAAATTACTTGGTAAAAGATCGCAACCACACGTTAATAGAAAACTAATGATATGGCTATTTTAATATTATTTTACCAAATTAATTGGCATGAAAAACATCAAATGACCGTCTTGCTGTGGGTGGGTGGTAAAAGGCGTGTCAGACATTCACTGACTCCACCATTCGTATTCCTTCTTGAGCCTGCAGGTCCCAGGGCCGCGGCAACTCTTTCAAACAGTTCCGTAAACCTACCTGCCTTTATGGAAATAAGGCGTGATAATATGTATGCGCCGATGGGGCGTTAAGGTTCTTCAATGGCGACCGCGATCCGGCAAAAGGATGGCCTCACCCGCGATGGACCGATGATCTGGTCAAGGCGGCGGGAAGCCGATGGATGCAGGCGACTCAGGATCGCTCAATGTGGAAATCTATTGGCCTATGTTCAGCAGTGGACGTCAGATGGCTGAGATGATGAATATGTATGTATGTTAAAAGCTAAATTACACCTTATCTTTAAAAACGTTACTAAGTGCATGCCCCATTTGGCCGTAGGAAACAGTGCCACGACGTTTGTCTTGATATAAATTAACCCTGTCGCACTACGAGCGGTTATTACACTGACATTTGTATCACTTACTGACAGGAAACGGACAATTTCTCTTGGTAGTTGTTGCCAATTGGCTGCACGCGACATGTGTGTGAGGAATATAATATGTACTGTTTTACATTTTGCACTGCTTATCATAATTTATGTCTGAAATGTTTTCATTAGTTTCATAAAAGTATGTCATAAAAGTTTTGACGACAGATATGACGTGGGTGCGAGAATACTCGCTCTCCGCTCCTAAGGTCGTGGGTTTGATTCCAGCGCAGGACAAATCTTTGTGTGCATGAACATAAATATTTGTTCTGGTCTGGGTGTTTTCCAATGTATATTAAGTATTTACCAAAAAAAATATTTTATCCGTTATTTAGCATCCATAACAAAAGTTCTTAGTGATACTTATCTTGAAACTAAATAATTGGTGTAATCGTTAGAATATATCAATATTTATAAAAGTATGCTATATATTTTAAAATTTAGTAAGTACTTTGTCTTGATCATAACATTATCACCAAGACTAATTTTCACCGGATTTCCACAAATGTTTATAAGGTAAGGAAAACCTGTAAGTTTGTTACTGAATTTATAAAATCGATTCAGTAATTAAAAAAAATGTATATATTAATTAATATTCATTTACTTCCTATTAGTCAAACATATGCTTAAACTTGATTCTGTGACAATCGAAAACATCCTTGAACAAATCAAAATTCATTGAAATTTAAATAAATTTCTCAACCAATATTCCAAGCCGCCTTGAGAGCATCTAGCTAGTCCATTATCGATATTAAGTAAAGTTTAGCTATCATAACAATGTAGTAAAAACAAACATGACCCGCCGAACGGAGCGATGGCCAAAGGGAGCCCATCGCCCCACCCAATATACGCTCTTTGAGTCTCCGTTGATTGATCGATCCTCTATCATGCCACTTCATGTGTAATTTACTTTAAAGTTATATTGACATCGTAAATCTATATTCTTTACTTTAAGGAAAGTAAATGTTTATTTACGTTTATATAGTTTGTATATGGCGAGACTTATAGACTTAAAACTCAGAGGGTCACGGGCTCAAACCCTAATCGTGCACCTATAAATTTTCCCTATAAGCTGGCCCCAGGTTCCCTATAGGCGAGCCTATTGCACAGTTATGTTTGCCAGAGCCTCGTCCGTTGATCGGCAGGTGCACCACTTGCAGATGAGGTTGGCTTGGTGAGATCCCCATACAACTGTGTTAATCCAGGTAATAAACTACCTGCGTGCCTAATTTCATCCATATTCGTTCAGTAGTTTTTGCGTGAAAGAGTAACAAACATCCATATGTACTTAGCAACTATTGCATTTATAATATTAATAAGATTATTGGCATACAATTTATTGTCACTAATAAAACTGGCAAAAGTACCTCAGGGAAGCATTGTTATCAACCTTTAATACCATGCCGTTATTAAATAGACAAATATCTGCACACAGACTATATAATGATATGTTCTCTGACTTTCCCTAAGTACCAGTCAAACTTTTCAAAACTTAACAATAAATTGTGTTCTGATAGCTCATTGGTTAGAGTTGTGTACCTGTTATGCAAAGGTCGTATTTTATCATATTACATAATAATATATACTTGATGAATTATAAAAAAACATTCCAACATATGTCTGCCGGTGAAATATAACAGCATTACAATTATTATTTCTTAAATTTTTTAGATTAAAAATAAACAACTTATTATCTTTATTTCAAAAAAAATTTTTAAATAATATCTTCTATTAACCATTACATTGAGTAACATTCCAATTTTCATTATTTTATTTCCCAAGTTGTGAGCTTTTTAATTTTTACTTTACCACTTATTTCATAAAGCACTATTAACAATTACCATTAAATAAAACACCATTTACAAAGAGTTCGAAATAATAAAGCCAGATGTTTCTTTGTTCTATCTTGAATGGCTGCGCTAACGCAGAAAATAGAAAAAACAATAGAAAAATAGAAAATAGAACTAATTCTAAGTTGACTTTTGTAAGAGTTTTATTTAACCAACTATGCAAACGCCATTTTTAATTTGCATATACCACAAAAATAATACATTACACAAAGGTTTTTCTATTTTCTTTAAATCTCTACTGTTTTATGTTTATAAAGAGCTTTATATTGATATTACATTTTAATAGTAGAAAAAAAGCATTTAAACAATTTTTTTTTTGTTCATAATTTTTACTAAGCAAATACATAAGTATTTATAATTCATGGAAAACATTCAGACCTCTACGACTGTTCGTATTCACGCACAATAGTGTCTAGTATTACAAATAGTGCAAATAGTAAATAAGTCTCTAGTGTGTAGTTGTAAATAGTACAAATAGTGTAAAAGTGCCACACGAATACGTCCGCGATTCGGAAGTATAAAACAAATTTTAGGTCCTTACATGAAAATTGGCGTATCAAACTGGCCATTTTGATCTCGAAAATTCGGCGTTTGGCTATGAATTCCAAATCCAAATTTATTTCAATTTAAAGCTTGTCTATTCGTGTTCCGAATGTGATAATTCATTTGTTTTCGCGCCATTTGACTTTGTTCTGACATCGATCTGTGCGCAATATGGATGGATGCGTATGGATGCGATTAATGCGTACGTCGTCAACAAACTGCTTACGTTTGACACTTGACACTGGCAAATTTATATTTATATAAAGTAGCAAAAATGCATAGAAAATATCGGTACATATTTATTTGTATATAAAAAGTGAAGTAAAAGTACAAATTTCCTTATTCCGTGTACATCATCAATTTCATATGTAGGGCCCTAATATAATGACACCTATGGCAAGTCAATCATCAATGAGACCTTCCTTTTTACATTAGCTCAAAAGGAAAATAACGGGGTAAAATATTAATTGATTAAACGGCAACTACCAAATATGCAGACGAAATCGTAGATATTTCTAGTGCCCAATGATTTATCGTGACTTGATAATATGTCATCTTGTCCAAGGATGGAACGAACGTGTCTTCTATAGCCCTTCCTTAATGTCACTGTCAATGATAGATGACTCCACTTTAACCTACTTGCTTCAACTTGAGAAAAAATTGCGATATAAAACCATATGTCAAAACAGTTTTCTGAATTGCAATCAGACATTGTAATATAAATTTAAAAGAAATAAGCTTTTTTAGGAAGATAACATATTAATCATACCATTGAATAAGTAGAATTAGTGCGCTAAGAAAATGCTGCTCTACGATCAGAATAAAAAAATTTAAAGTTATAAAATTGACTCGACTCTCGACGAAAACATTGCGTACATTGTTTTGAAGTTAACTTTTGTATGGTCTACTTAGGGAATGTTCTGATATTAATAATAAATCATTTAATTCAGGCCTAATCATAAATAATAATAATCATCTAATTGATTTGTAATATTTTTAAAGGAAACATGCATTTACTAACATTTCTAATAATGAGTTTTGTACGTTTTGATTTATATTAATTCCAATAAAAACTTCTAATCCACTTTTTTCTTCTCAGAGAATAATATAAGGTATAAAATCTATTCTATCTCCTTTCCAGGGTTTTTAAATTATCCATAACAAATTACGCACAGGTTTACTTATACTTTAATAATAGCAGTTTGGATCTTTGCTTTAACTACTAGATGGAGTTAGTGATTATAAATATGAGGATCCATCCATTCATCCTTTATTAGCGAATAGAGTGACCTCAACAACTGCGACTTCAGTCGTAAATCACATTCCACAGACACGGTCACCAGGATTGTTTTCAATTAACGCTGCTTCATTTCAGTTAGCGTTTCAAATCATTGATTTATTCTCAAGACACAACTCTACAAGCAAGCGCTTCTTTTACGAGCGTATTTGTAAATGTTTTACCAAACCATTACTCTGATTGGTTTTTATTCGATTACATCCATTGGTAAAAGGCCCACCTCCTGACATTTACGGCAGACAGTAAGAAACATTCCAGGTGCTTAAAGACGTAAAAATATTACTTCTCTTAAATCGGTATCTGTTGAGACGTGACAAACATACTCGATAAAAAGTCGATGAAAGAGTAAGCTTTTGTTGTTCATGGTAGATGAATGTAATTTTTAGTTTTAGTACTAAGGATTTGGTCTTAACAGATGCCACAGATTGAAGACAAATGTGGTCTTAACCTATTGTTTGAGCACTCCTTTATAGAACCACTTGGCAACGAGTTAAAATTTAATCAATAAGCACAAGGGGGTTAGCGGGACTTTTATTAAAGGGTAGGTATCAATAATTTAATTTATAAAAAAAGGAAAGTGTTATACACAGAACAGTGTGACTGGTCGGCTTAAAATTTACTCCGTTTTGTCATTATCATCTTGGATTTTAAATAATGCCCCACTACTGAGCAGAGGCCCTCACTCACAATCCAAAATGAGACAGTTGCGTCGACTCAATGTGTTTGCTTAAGGCAAGTGCGTGGCGCCTTTTGTTAAGAAGTTTTCAAGCTGCTCTATGAGATCTTTACCTTTGCTCCTCTAGCACCTCGTATAATAATAATTTGGACCAATCGCTAAAATGGACCTCCGAATCACCCATCCCCTGACTAACGTCTTAGAAATGTTTTACTCTGTTTTATTTCGGTGAACGGATTTGTCCAGTATCGTGGGGTAGTATCGTGGCTACAAGCCGCTATTTGACTTTTATTATAAGGCTTTAAAGTCCATTGAGACGTTAAAGTGATATGCTACGCAGAGCTTAAGCTGTTGCAGACTGTACGTATTACAACGCGTCATGAAAAGGGCTAGTTTTAAATCGACTATTACGACCATCACGAGATCGCTCACACCTACTTATGGTCATATCATTTTATAGCGTCATCGTGATACATTATATGAAGGTCTTAAATAATATATATCCGTATATAGTCCCTTTATAACTTAACAATTATCTTTTAATAAAATCTTTGCTAGTTCCTACAATATTGTTTAAAGTAAAGTTTAAAGATGAAATCAATAAGCCTTTACTAGCTTATAAACGTACCTACTGATTTTATTAAATATCACTATGTAATAATATAACACATTGAAACAAAACCCTCCCGCCGCTGTCTGAAAAAATCAAAATAAGAAATAAATAAATTTCCATGCAGTTTTTCCCTATAACGCATTAATTCTTGAGGCGGGTATATGATATTTAATCTCATTTTTGTTTTGTAATGAGACTATGATTGTTGAAGAAGTCAAAAAGGACTCTTCTACGGTACTAGTATCTACTGTAC
The DNA here is from genome assembly GCA_949126915.1 of Musotima nitidalis. Lineage (NCBI taxonomy): Eukaryota > Metazoa > Arthropoda > Insecta > Lepidoptera > Crambidae > Musotima > Musotima nitidalis. The sequence continues at coordinate 11,567,090 of OX421419.1, forward strand.
TGCGGAGGTTACTTGATAACTCTAGGCATCTTGTCAGTTTGTTACTCTTGTTTGACGATCGATATGGCGTGGTGACGAGTATACCCACACTCCGCTCCTGAGGTAGTGGGTCGAATCAATCATGAATATTTGTTCTGATCTGAGTGTTTTCCTGTGTGTATTATATATGTCATCATCATCATTATCATTTAGCCTAAAAAAGTCCACTGCTGTACATTAGCCTCCCCAATAGATTCCTCCGCCACACACTGCGCTGATTTTACCTACGTGCTGCATGCGCGAGCGTTCGATGCGTAATGCGGCGCACGCGAGTGTGTGGCAAGGCACTCGTGCTTGTGTTGCCGGTCCTTTGACTCGCGCCACATTTACCGACAATTTCGGGAGCGATGGACAGGACGAGTAGCAAGACGAGGAGCAGGACGATTACGCTGCCACACGACGTCTCTGCCCACTTCCCTCGCTACTTCCCTCGCTCCTCGACGAGTGTGTGGCGGAGATATATTAGGGGTATTTGCCCATCATCCCCACGCTGGGCAGGCGGCAGCCAGTGCGCAGGATGACGCTGCTGCCCATCATCCGGTAGGATTTCTCTACGTCGACTATTGCGACTCCCCGTGAGATGAGAGGGGGTGGCACTATTCTAGACCAGTACCATATAGCATTAAGTATGCATTTATCAAAAAAAATTGGAAATAAATAATTAGCTCTTTCACGCCTAAGCTGTTATGGCCAATGAAAAACAAAGAAAGCTCGAACCTTAGAAAATAGGCTACGTTTTATATCAAAAAAGTTTATAGGGGTTAACCATACACACATGCAACAGTCACTTTGGTTTGTTTTTTGTGAAATCCTTCCTTGCCTTCATATCTTAATATTGGTTTAGTCCCCGTCAGTCGTCTACCACCTTAAAGAATAATTTAATAATAGTGTATTTCCAAAAAAACATATATACCTAGTCCAGTACATACAGTTGAATGCGTCCCAAAGGATATTATATTTGTTATCATTTAGAACTCTATAAGAATGATTACGAATAAAAAGTTTTAACTAATGTCTCAATAAGATATCAATAGTTATATATTTTTTTATCAACATCGATCCAGTGCTTAAGATTCACTAACAAACATCACATTTATAATATGAGTCTGGGATTTGACTTTGAGTATGTATGTGTTTCTGATGGCACGTCAAGCTTTAAATCCCGTAACGTAATCGTACACGTAATCGTTAAGCTAAATTAGACAACTAGAAATATTCTAACAGCAGGTTTCAGCCATACACCTGCGCAAACATCACATGAAATTGCTAATTGAAAATACCAAAAATAAATATACATTTTTACCAAACGGCAGCACAACAGACGTGTCATCAATCCCTAGTTAATTTGCCTATTTTCTCGTGTTTTATTTCCTTTTGAGCTTCTGTGTGAAATATAGGTAGCCATATTTTTTGAGCAGCAGATGATAGCCCCCGTAAATCATATTTGTAGCATGACACGCGTTTAGGGATAATAATATTTCGATACGGAAACCGGAAATTCAATTAATTTTCGAGATGTACGGTTTTGTAATAGTCATTGGAGAGTTTTGTCACATTTGGCATGGCATATGCGGTGTATGTCTTTGTAGAGTTAGTTTGTTTTAGTTATTGCGATTTACTAAAACATAAAAAAACTGATCACTTTCAAACTTGCCACATCACACTATGTGTTAATAACCTCGATGTTTTGTTACAGCACTTTTTTTAATAATATAGGTAAATATAACAAAGTTAATATCCCGTACAAATACGACCACAAGGTTATTTGTTAAGTTGAAATTTAGCTTATACCAAGGTTATAAAATCGAAGCGCATCGAAGGAAGCGCTCGTAGCTCTGCGGTGCTCGGTGGTCGGAAACGATCACCGAAGTACAGCAGAGTTTACAGAGGTCAGTCCTTGGATGGGTGACCGTTTGTGTGGCATTTGATATCGAGCGCTTCCGTGCTTCGGAAGGCACGTTAAGCCGTTGGTCCCGGTTATCACTAAATGCGGTAGTCGTTAAGCCATGTTAGAGGCCTAATAGGCGGCTTGATAAATTCTAACAGCAGGACGCCATACACCTGCCTCCGCCAATCCGCACTGGGTCCGCGTGGTGGAGTATGACCCAATACCCTCACACCTTGATATGTGAGAGGAGGCTCGTGCTCAGTAGTGGGACGTTTATTGGCTGAGATGATGAAGGTTATAAAATTAACACGTATGTGTAATAAAAGTTATTGTGAATTAATAAATTCTCACAAAATCTACATTTATAACACTCCTACTTAAAATTTTTGTAAATGTACTGCACATTGCTTAGTAGGAAGAATTGGCGATTATTTTTAACACATTAAATAAAAAATAAGTAAGTAGAAATACCTGTCGCACCTCACTGTTCAACAGACTAGTTTTTTATTTTATTTAGAAGTATGAAGAGAGAACAGTAAAGTCTATTTAACTGAATAACAAACACGCCTGTTTCCCCGAAGGGGCAGGCAGAGGCATTTTGTACGCCTACACTTCGCCAATTATATAGTTGGTTCCACGTAATAGGCGGCGAGCTCATTCCCGCTTACCGGGCACTGTTATGTTCTCCAGAGCCTCGTCCGTTGATCGGCAGGTGCACCACTTGCAGGTGAAGGGCTTGTGCTCCTTTGGTTTAGTAGGAACTCTATATACTAACAAACCTTAATAACAGACTTACAATTAACGATGTTGTTATTGTGATAACTTAATAAGGTACTATCAAAAAGAAAAGTAGCTTAATGGAAGAAGGGTAATAAAATGTAATTGCTGTTAGACGGTACATTAAAAGTAAAATATTGTTGAGGTTTGTGTAGAGGTAAGTCTCTAAATGGTGAGAAAATATTGTACAAGTATTTTCCATTTACCCCAAGCCAAGTACAGTCAGTAGCAAAAGAAGCATGACAAGAGTTAGTAAAAATTCTGATTATTATTAGTGGTCAGACGAGCAGTTGAAATAATTGATAAATTGCCTGAATCCTGTTGACAATTTAATGTTTTCTTCAATCGTTATACTCTACTATTTTGCAGGAGAATCAAAATCTACAGGGTATTTCTCCATTGATCTAGAATCATAAAAATTGGCAAGTACAAATACTTCAAGTACAAATTTAACTATTATTTTTCTTGTTAAAAGCCCAAGTACGTAAGCTTTCTGAAAATATTTTAGATACATTCGGCACTACATCAATGGTTGCCTCGAGCTTAAGTAATATTTAATGGGATGGAAACAAACACAAAATACATTTTATCTTATGTAAAATCAAACAATTGTGTCCTATCTCATGGCAAAAGGTAGTGGAAGCGATACTCCTACTGTTCAGAGATACTTACATAATAAGATACTTACATATAAGCTTATTTTTATTATTATTTTCCCCGAATCGGCGAACCCAGCTTGGGTGGCCAGCGTATCGGGAAATAGGTACCTACTCGTCCCAAAGATCTCAAATATTGGAAACAAAAGATTTAGACCCAACTGTGACGTACGATATTGAGACGTGGTGCCTTCCAGGCTCATAGCCCTGATAAGAAAGCTTAAGGTCAGCAAGCAATGGAGATAGCTATGTTTGGAGTTTCAAAGGATGAGAGAAACGGAGAAATCCGTAAGAGAACTGGAGTGATCGATAAACCATGATGAAGTTTCAGTCATGGCAGTGGGGAACATAGCTTGAACCGCGAACCAGAAAACGCAGTTAAGGACACCTTAAAGTAATGAAATGATGCTAAGACAAAATCGACGAAAGCCTGTTGATGCAGGCTTGCTTAAAACCGATCAACAGTGCGAAATTTAATTGGGAATGACTCTGTTCAGCAGTGAACTTCTTGTGACCAAGATGATTGTTATTCGGGAGTAGTTAATAATTACTATAATTGAGGTAACAGTAGGTCTTTACGTAGAAAAAGTCAATATTTTTTTAATTACTCATCATATCCTAGCATTATCCCGGTTATCCTAGTCGCTGAATTTTATTTATCGCATAGAGCAACTGCCGTGTGCCCTCAGCACCCCTGAGGGAAACTTTATTCTATGGTTAAACCAGCTGTCTGGATTTGAGAAGGCACTGACTTTCATGACAGCCGGTATCAAACGGCTTTTTGTTCTTTCCGAGTGACGTAGCGATAATTACGCACATAACTTTCGAAAAGTCATAGGTCCACCAGGTTTGAACTCGATACTCTCTGATTTTGCAGGCTCTGGGTCTTGCCATAGGGCTATTGCCGTTCTGTTTTTTAAAAAGTTATTACCTACTAAAAATCCTTTTAACATTTGAGGTCCTGGGTGATTTTTAATACTTTACAGATAACTTTACTATTTTCTCTTAAAAAGCTTATGCTGCATAAAAGTTATTCCATATTAACATAGTGTTGGTATATTATTTATGAAAACACATTTTATAAACTTACTGGCACTACAAAACCATTCGTAGTCTTTATATTAGAATAATTATATTTAAGGTTAATAACAAACTTTAACAAGGGATACTTACTTACAAAGTAATCATGTTTCGGAGATAAGTTCTGTGGATAAAATCTAAACGATGAATTATTAATAGTAGAATGGCTCCATCGCGCAAGATGAAAACTTTTTACTTACAATGTTTTGAAGTCAACTTTTGTATGGTCTACTTAGGGAATGTTCTAATATTAATAACGAACCATTTTTTTTCCGGCCCATTGATAAGTAAAGTAAAGTCAAGTAAATTTTTTCTTAGACTTTTAACATCTTAGTCTTTTACAATACAATGGGCTTCGGTTGCTACTTACTACGACTGATCAGAGCGGAATCAAAGCATGGAAGTGCTTCTTATCTGATGCCTCAATACGTACCCCATGCAAGAGCTAACGTTTATGAAAAACTGCTTTACCTCAGTAATAATTATCTACCACCTAATCTCACTTGTATACATACAAGCGGAAAGTTGCATTTAAAGCTGCACTAATAAAAAACTTCTAAAATCATGCTCTCTATTTCCGATTGGCGGTTGGCCAAGTCACGGTAAATAAATTTAGCGGGTTAAGAACTTCGCATCAAAAGTAAATTATATTGTATATTTACAAGCGTTAGTTTATCATCTTCAAGCTTCCATCCAGCTTAAAACGAAAAGAATTAGACAATCAAATCTCCAAGAAATACATGTTAAATCAAAACTATTTCAGCAACCCGATAGAGCTTTGTTGAATTTCGGCCTAAGCATGCCTTCCGATCCTGCGAAACTGAAATGAAATGTTATACAAACGGTCATCCGACTAATCAAATGAACTCTGGAACACTCTAATACCTCATAAGAGTAATTTTAACTTTATGGGAACAGCACTTACAACAAATATGCAAATTAAAATGTAAAAATTCAATAGAATCGGAATATTTTTTACACATTTGAGTACGTACATCATTCATACGGAATAAATTTTACTGCGTGTTATATAATAAGATTTCTGAATAAAACTGGCTGTTTCAGTCCTTTTAAAGTATAATTAAGCTTTCTTCGAGAGATGGGAACAAAATTCTGAGTCAAATTCCGAGAATTTATTTGTGTTTTTATGACGACAAACTTTTTATAAAAAGCTTTCATTTCTGTTATAGTCGTACCTTCTGACACATTTTTTCTATTTATGAGTACTTATCTATATTTACCTAGATTAAATAGCTAAATTTGAAATAAAATTTGATCTTGACTCGTAATCAAACATCATATCATATGTAAAGAGTTTGAACTAATATTACTGAAAATTTTGTGAACATAATCAATTATCCCACTTTCTGTAACCTCAAGAGAGGATATTGTTTCATACCAAAATCGATCCAACTTTGAAGTTTTCCGCTACAAAAGCATCATAAAAATTGGTTTTATGTTTAAATGTTCTATGTCTAAAAAGCGTTTTTTTATTAAATGCAAGTTGTCATAACGTCGCTGCTCGGGAGTGAAAAACCGCCTCACCTTATTGAGTATACCCAATCGGTAGTTAAAATTACACTCTCGTTGTAGCATTTTTCACTCAAATCTTGGCCTATGTCCATGCACAGTACTGAGGTCCACCGAAATAGGCAATTCTGGAAAGAGGAAGGGATAGGGAATAGAGTGACCTTAGATGAGAATGCTCAGACCTGGGTCTTGCTGGCATTATACTTGACAAAGTTTTCAGATCCCTACTGAGAGACACAACATCGAGTCCGGTTCACTTTGGGAACCAGTTCTTACCTTTGCACCAGGATATCGGCTTTCTTTGCCGCATGATGTCCGCAGTACCGCACATGTACCGAATTGTCAACCGCATAACAATAAATATTGCCCAAGGACAATATATAATTAATCTGCAGAAGAAATACGCAGTAGGTGAGAGCACAGAAACCTGCGGCACTTCGGCATTGACTTTGAATAACTCGAAGGAGGTGCCGTCATATAGGACACGTATCCTACGATCTTCTAGAAAATCTGTCGGTAGAAGGTCGGTTACTTGGAAAGAAGGGAACGATGCCAAACTCGTTTAAAAACTTTGGCCAAATATTCGCCATGCTTGTCCATCGCTTCACCCCATTCATGAGTAGGGACTGCCAGAAGATCACCCTTTGACCGCTTGGATCTAAGGCCATACTGGCGATCATGGAGTAGCGAGTGATCCTCCAGGTAGCGAATGAGCTGAGAATTAATAACCCGCTCAAGCACCTTGCACAGCACAGAGGTTATAGCGATAGGTCGATAGTTGGCTGGATCCGAGCGAACCTCTTTTAATATAACTTTTTTGAATATCGGAATATGAATAACGTTTGAAGCGCATCTCCGTGGTACTTAATGGTTGGAAAGGATAACTGAAGCAAATCAGATCTTAATTCGGAGGCCGCGTTAAGTAGTTGTCCCGGTTAACACTTCATCTGGTAGTCGTTAAGCCATGTTAAAGGCTCTGTTGGGTGGCTTGACAAATTGCAACCGCAGTAGTGGCAGTACTCACACTGCAAGTTACACACCTGCATCTGCCTATCTGCACTGGGTTCGAGTAAGATCTGAATGCCTCTCACATTTGTGAAACGAGGTCTGTGCTAGGGTAGGACGTTAAACGATGAGATTATGACATAATGGATTTTAATCTAACTTAATTTAACAAAAAAATTATACAATAAGGTTCTATTTACCAACTAAATTATTTTAGATGACTTAACCTTCAATCATAATCTGTGCAAAACTACTTCACGAAAATAGCCCATGCTCCTGATGAGGCCTAAGGTATATACAGGTTCTGATCTTGTTTTGTTCATTATAAAACATTTTTAGTGTCACATTGGCTAGAGGACGTTTAAAATTATATAGTAGCTATTGCCCGGGGGATCCGCGCGTCCTATAGTTTTTGATCCTACACAAAACCGAAATGATTTATACTTCTAAACCTCCTCATGAATCACAACGTACTTTTTTACATCGTTAATCATGAAAATCTACTCAGTAATTTTTGAGTTGTCCAAATTAATGACAACAAAGGTTTTTTTTTACACGAGATTATTTACGATAGATATGTATGTACATTACATACATACCTATTCGTAGCGCTAAAAGTCTATTTTGCCAACTTTAAAGCTAGCAGAGAATGGCATTGGCATTAAGTTTGCCTTTTGTGTTACTTCATAAGGATATAATAGGTATTCAATAAAATTTTTGACAGATAGGGACTTTGTGTATGTGGTAATTTTACAAAGACCTATAAACATATCGTACTAATATTACAAAAAAGTTGAATAACTCAAAATCGACTGGACTGCTTTAAAACAAAAAATCATTTTTTTTTTTAAATTATAAATATAGTAACAAAGGCTATATTTATTAGTAGAAAAAAATGACAAATATTTAATAACCAAGGGCCGCTAGTCTATTAGACAATAATAACCAAACTTCTTGTTATAGAGATTTCATGTCTTCTTGTTTCATTACCAGGAGTACGGGGCCTGCACAACCTGGAGATCAACGTTCCAGGGGCAGTGCTGGTGGGCGAGACCGTGACCCTGGAGTGCAGCTGGCAGCTGGAAGATGAAGAAGCGTTATACAGCGTCAAGTGGTACCGGGGTCGCGAGGAGTTCTATCGGTATATACCGAAAGAACTTCCGCATACGAGGGTTTTTCCCTTACCAGGAATTGAAGTCGACGTAAGTCTTATTCAGGGTGAATAGTAACTTAGTCAAAAGTTAAACTGAAATTTAAATTAATTCAGTCTCCTTCGACAAAAGTTTGCAATGCAATAAAACCTCTTTAAGAACACAAAGAAGCTTCACAGAGTACTTAAATCAAATTGAAGACGAGTCCTACGTAGTTAAGTATTTTCAGTTCCTAGTCATGGGGTAGTACACTAAAAAACATTACAGGTTACGTCACAATTGCTCAATTTATTAAAATCAATCAATGTAAAAAGGTGGACAACTGCTGAAAAACAACCATAGGAATTCTTATTGTATCTACATACTCATAATTAAAAAATATTGAAAATTACTATACTGCTATGCTCTGTTAAAATTGCGTAACAAAAAGTAATATCAAAAACGTTCGTATACAACTGTGGCAGTAAATGTGCTAAAAATGTGTATAAGTATTTTTACACTTCATTTTTCTAAAATAAGAAAAGACACTAAACATTATTTTCTTAAAAACACATCGCCACACTTTCATAACGCGGGAACGTGCCAGCCGAGAAAAATGGAAGATTTTCCACTGCCCATTTATTATTTCCTATGAGTTTCAGCAAAGAGAAAACTTAGTGTTATACCAACGTGACTTTAGCATTTTTATATATTGCTAGCAATTCTCTTTATAAGAAAGTAAGCTGCTAATTTTAATTTTATTATGTAAAATGTTGGTACTAATTTCAATTTCGTGGTCTGATTTTAATAAAAATATTAGTACAGAGTAGGTGTGCGTATATACGTATAAATATTTATACTGTTGTCTTGTAGCTTATAATTCCACATACAAACCGTTTTGTTAACTGTCACAATTAACAATTCAACATCAATTTCGTCTTCGCCGTTCATTTTGTGGACGCGCGACGCTTGCGCACTCTTGATCTATTTGCCGTCGACTGACAAAATGGCGGACAAACGAAACACGCCACAACTGCAAACGTCGCCACCTGTCGGCGGCAGTCGTCAACGTATTGTCGACACGTGGCGACGGCTGAAGTAGCCTCTGCCGTTCACAACTTGCGGTTCGTCTGTAAGAACCCTTAAGGTCAGTTAAAATATCGATCTATCTGACGGCCTCCTGTCAGTGTAGTCGTAAAACTCTTGAGAGCTTTCTTTCTCTGAAGAAAGAAGGGTGCGGTTTTAAAATCTTTCTTTGGTCTGATTTTCGAATATATCGTTTATGAGTTTAGAGATGAGACGTCATATTTTTTTTATGAGGGGGCCAATATTTGCCGGTGTTTAATCCTTAGGTTAACGACAATTACCAGATATGAATATATTTTTTTATGTAATTAAATGTTTACAATATGTAAGAAACACCCAGATCAACAATTTTTTTAAATTTAAATTTTTAGACAACCCGTGAATAGAATTCTGTAGAAACAAGTACATATATGCTGACTTCCTTACCGTACATGTCGTCAATGGTAACACCCGTCTCTTTTCTGAAGTCGGAGTCTCACGATCTAAAGTGGACTTGAATCGTATTAACGTACCTTCCGAAGCACGGAAGCACTCTACATCAAATGCCGCATAAACGGTCACCACTCCAAGGATTGATGTAGAACCTTTTCACACTAAGATTCATTGTGTAACATTTCATAAGAAAATTTACTTTGATTATAATATTCGAAAGTTCGAATAGTCTTTTACTACATTAAAAATCAAAGATGAGAGATAAACTCCCTAATCTCTGTTGTTTTATAACAATATCTCCTGATTGAAGCTAGGCTAGAGAATATGACTAGCTTCATATGAGTAGCAGACAGCTTCATAAGATAGATGATTAAAAGACCCAATGGTTACATTGGGTCGTTTAATCATCTGTCTTACTGGTCTGACCAGATTTGGCTGAATTTCAGGTATAACATGGAGCGACTGCCGTTTGACCTTCGCAACCCAGAACCGGGCGGCTTAACGTGTTTTCCGAGGCAGGGACCACGCGATAATGCACATAACTTCGATAAGTCATAGGTACGTCCAAGGTTCGAACCTGAGGAATTAGAAGTCTGTTGGTGGGTTATGCCATAGTGCTTTCGCCACTGACATATAAAAATCATATATACCAATGTTTATTAAAATACTCACCATTAAGAAAAATGCTTCAGATTTCCATGTCATTACTTACTTTCTAGAACTGTGCAAAACTCGATGAAAACCTCCAAATTACCATTTATTTCTATACGAAAATTCACCGTACTGGGTTCGGTGGTTTATATGGCTTTTATAAGTAGATAGAAAATTCTTTACTGTATTACAAAATAAAATAACACTAGAAAACAATTGCAGAAGAAAAGTGTACCAATTGTATAAATACCATTCAATATTTCCAGGCAATCTTTAGGTAGAGAGTATTTGCCATTAAAATTCTGTTTTAGCTCATGATTTTCCAATATTTTTATTATCCCGGGTCGCAGTGTCAGCCTTATTAGAGTGTTAGCGTTTCGCTGATTTATTATTATTATTTATTTATTAATCAAAGTAAATACCACAAAAAGTATAATACTACGCCTCGCAAGTAAAGCACGTTCGTTCTTCATTGCAAGTTGGTTATTTTCATTGCTTTTCTACCTACACTCAACTCCATAATGTTCAATTTATGGTGGGAATATGTTCACCTTAGAAAGGGTTAAGGCGATTGTAGCCTATGGTCCAATAAGACGGTTATTCCCAGTAGTCCCCTCCAGCATTAGAAAGGAATCGTAGCTAGTAAGTTGTCACCCCGGGGACCTTAATCGCAATTAAGGGCAGTTTGTTAAAACTATAATGGCCTGAAATGCATATAATTTATTTGAAAACATTGTTTATATTTTGTAAATAACGGAAAATTACTTTCATGCTAGTGTTGTAGGTCATTCTATAAATTATTGTTATTACAATACCCATATATTTCATTAAATTTTGTAAAAGATTATCGATGAAGTACGTGAAGCCGCATCCTGTCATCGTGACATGTCATATGACATGTCGCCGAGTCATTATAAAAAGGAGATTACTATTATAATAATTTATTTTTCAAAATTGTTGATTCAAGGGTGACTCGTTAAGTTTAGAACATTATCTAAATAACTTCCCATCCACTTTTGTTACATTGTACACATGAATTGGACAGGAAAATCGATAAGTGTTATTTTCCCATCCGAGCAAACACGACTTAATACTAAACACTCATTAGTTTATGATATTATAATAAAGTTAACAAAACCAGGAAGTTGGAAACAGTTATCCACCTGGAATATATCAATTAAAACAAAATAGATCCTGAGTGTGACTAATAAACCAAGTTATTATATCAAACAATAACATTTATAAGAGTGATGTGCATGTACCAAAATTCGCCTAAATGGGTAAATGGGCTCAGGAGTAAAATTACAGCAATATAACTCAAGTTCCAATTTTGTACGGAATAAGGATAGATTTTCTCTTCGCCGTGTGGGAAGTATATATGTACTTTTATGGGTAGGTTATATAGCGTGGCAAGAAGAAATAAGGTATATCTGGGGTGCCATATTTACGAATGTACTTAAACAGATACACACACACACACACATACCTGGCTCCTGAGTAATAAATAAGTCAATCTAATGCCTTCAAGCCGATTGAGTTTCTCTACACGAATCTATCACGCGATTTTGCGTTTGCCAATTTATAAAGCGGAAATGAGGGTAAAATTCTGCATACTAATATTACCTCAGAAATCAGAATGCTGCGTGTATGACTATATGTGGTAGGTATGGTTTACATATGAACATGATTGATCTACGTTTATAATTTCGATGGAACTTTGCTTAAATTAAAAAGATATTTGAAGCAAGCAGACTCCACCCAAAGTCGATAACAACATAAAGGAATCACATTGGGTCACACAATCACATTGAGAGGCAAATCTGTAGGAAATTCTATAAGGGGCTATGATACAGTAGATACTACTTATTTAAAAAAAAAATAAGGTTTTTCTAGATTTAATATTATCAGATATCCGGAATCATCTGAGTTTGAGTTCATGTCGACATCGTTTAATTGTAATTTGTTTTTCATTTTTAAATTAAACATATATTTTTCGTCATGGTATTTTTTAACTCAAATATTCATTTATTGGTAATACAACATTACACGTCACAGAAAAGAAAACATACATACAATTATTAGAATTATTAAAATTTAATTAAATTACAATATTATAAGGAATTGATAATGTGAAAATAAAAAATGTCAATAACATAAATGATAACTAATATCAATAACTAGACCGCCGAAAAAATGTTCAGTAAGTATAATTTTATTATAAGAGATGTCACTAACCTCAGTTTTGTGTATTGAACCACAACCTTGTGTATTGAAAGAACCTTTTTGCAAACCGTACGCGGATGAAATTCAATATTATTGTAATACGGCTCAGTGTTAAACAACAAGGTACATTCTACTCCCTATTCTGTTTTGTATAATGGTGTACCTTTTACGCCTTAAAGATGAGAAATCCGTCTGATTTGAATAAAGCTTTGTGTGACTGTTAGATGTTATAATTCAGAAAATAACAGCAGCAAATGATCTTTTTAAAAGCTGAGGTGTTTTAGTGGATTCAATTTACTTTTATGATATTGTATGTTAACAAAATAACTCGTAAAGGTTGACGAGCTAAGATTGTACCAATCCATGATCACATTATACCAGTATATGAATCTGGGACCCTGAGACAAAAACAAATTTTCTTCAGAATCTTCAAGAAAAGTTCTATAAAACTTTATGAGAGTTAAATTATGCTAATATAGCACAAAACTTTTCAAGCACAGAAACATACAATTAAAGTTTCAACAGGCCTTCCACCCTGTTTAAATTATGCATATTAAGCTAATTAATTTTAAATAAGAATCTTAATTAGGCCAAGTTCCTAACAACGTGTGTAAATTAAAAATACCAAAAATATAACTATATTCTTTTATTAACGCGATACAATAAAATATATTTTATAAACTTAAATCGCAGTTGATCCCTACCGACCAATTTTTCGGATCTCCAAAGCTAAATCAACCAGTGCAAGAGATCTAGACGTAGTAAATTCGTTTTGCATAAATCCGTTATACGTGATCAACAATAAAAGCAGTTTGCACAAGAGTCACTAATCCTGTATAGTGCAATATCTATTTAAAACATTGTGCCGTCCCTCTCAACTTGAAACAAATGACTGAAACGCAATGATATTTTAAATCAAATTAGGAGATGTTGTGCAAGCCGGCCTTAATGTTTAAGTGACAGTAGTTTTAAATTTTCGACGCTGTCTATTAAAACACTTATGTCATCTCAACATTAGTCTCGGGGCGCTAGCGTGGTCACGAACTACTATAAAGTATATGAAACGTTCGGATAAACAAGTGAAATCAACGGCAAAGTAAATTTGTTTTGTGTAATGTACCTTAGAATATGTAGCTTATTTTAGTTAAGAATGACTTAATGTTTTAATAATTAATGAGGTTATATATAATTCAACATCCTATTTAAAATCAAACTACCCTTGGGATACAGAGGTAAAATCATTCACAATTAATATTGGCAGTGTACAACTGAATTGAGGGCATAGACTTGTCACGTCTACGCTCACCATATATTGGGCATTGTGTTAACCAGTATGCGGACACCTCTGTCCAGTGGGAATACACCAAATGCAATATTCAATTCCGCATTCAACATAAACGCACTAGTAATATTTAGTTTCATTTTATTGGTGTTCCATTTTTACCATGGTCTACGGGAGCCTTAATAATTAAATAAAATTTATTCGTGTTTTCATACATCACTAACCTTTTGAACAAAAAAGAAATGAAAGTACTAGTAGGAAGATTAGGTACAACAACTTGCCACAATTTTTTTTGTAAATATAATAATATTAAGGGTTAAGTGCATTTCAAGTAAACAAGCTAGTTACTATATAATCGGAAGGTATATCTATTTCAATATCGCGAAGTATGTAAAAACCTATACAATATTTTATATGCCTTTCTACATAAACTTCGACTTTTTTTCTCGATGATTAGTAGTATTAAAAGCATTTTTATAACGATTCGGTAAAATCATATTTAAAATCTTTATCTCTGTTCCGTTTTTTGTCTGATGTGACAGTATTGCGCAATGCACTACTTTTTGGCGGCAGAATATCGGGCACTTCAGTAGCACCAAGGCGACTTCTGCCATAAAGATAACTACCACATAGTAAAAGTATTCAGTAAGTAGTTTCCGAAGTGCAATATATTTTATAATACTCCTTCCATATTAGTGATGCTGATATTTAGGGAAAGGCCGTTCCTTATTCATTTTGTGACGATTTCGATAATTTCCAAATTTACTTGTTTTATGACAATTTTGGTCATTCATAAGTTTATTCGACTTATGACAATTCAGTCATTCACACGGTCGTCTTATCGTCATAATACAGACGATGCAAAACACAGAGCAATGCAATGCATGCAAGCGTTTTGCCGTAGTACTATTTCGCTAAACGCTTACACTCTAAATGAATCCAAAACATCCAGGACTTAATTAAGTTGGGAGTTAATATTGTGAGTTAAGTATGATAAAAATCATACAAATACACGATTATAAACTTGTTCTAAAGTAATGACGATAGTACCTAGTATTAATAGCAGGGTGCTAGGCGCCTTGCGATTTATTTAACCGCGCGTCATATTATGTGATCTCATCACGTGGAAGCCTATGTTAGGCATTGGACGTCTTTGGTCTTTGAGCTGATAATAATGATCTACTAACAAAAGTTTGAAGAAGAGCATCGGCCGCATACGTCAATCTAAAAGAAAACGCACCTGTCAATAGAAAGATCGCAATTAATAAAATTTTCCATTTCCAAAAAGTCCGAATAAGTAAATAGAAGATAAAAGGTCTTACATTAAACTTGTGTAAAATATCGACTTTAAATGTGTACTTAAAACATTCCAATTATTCCAGAAATTTTATCACGATCAATTTTCAACCCTAATTTCAATATTTTTAGATACTTCGCGAATACAACGCCCAATCCTATTATGGCAGCTCGCAAACAAGTTATTTATAATGGAAACAATGGAAGGATTGAATTTATGTTGGGCGTTATTTATTTATTAAATCAATATATCGATACTGCTTATCGGCAATATTGTTTCTGATTATGAAAAGGCATTAGATTAAATTGGTTCGGGCAAATATTTATCAATGAAAATTGCCTTGCTAAGTTTTTCGTTGTTGTGTTTTATGTCTATACAGCACTTACTTACAAATTTATAATCAAATTTGTACAAAGTTTTCGTGTTTCAAGTACTTACTGAACTAACATAAGGTGAGGCGTGTTATATATAAGCTTATGTATACATATCTTACTTGAAATATAATCACTCAGATTGTTTTCCTCCAGCAACTTAGGGGTCACAAATTGTTTTTACTTGTACATGAGACTAGCAGCCGCCCGCGACTTCTTCAGCGCACTTACTAGTACTTTGCATGTTCCGATTAAAAAAACTGGCACAAGTAAAGTAGCTGCAGAAAATAGATAAATATACACTTTATTCCTTATAATTATGCACACATATATATATGCAGACATATGTCTGTTTCCCCGTAGGAGTAGGCAGAGGCATACAATACGCCCACACTTCGCCATTTATATTGTTGGTCCCACGTAATAAGTGGCGAGCCTATATTTTCGCCAGAGCCTCGTCCATTGATCGGCAGGTGCATCACTTGCAGGTTAGGTTGGCTTGGGCTCCTCAGATCTTGGTATAGATAATATACACTAATAAATTATCAAAAAACATAATTAACAAAAACAAAGTTCTACGAATATACCAAGTGGGTAAAGGCAGTATTATCGTTAAGAGCGATCTCAAGATAGGGAAGATAAGGTTAGTAGCGTTCATTTCATTATTGTCATGTTCGATTTCTTCAAAGAAAATGTTCACTCAAACTACATTAATATTACCAAACTTGTTAATTAAGCCAACCCAGCTAAGATTGGTCCCAGTGACCTTTTAATGACATTGACTTAACCTATAGGTATCAAACTTTCAAAAGAAAACAAAGAATCTTGAAACACTGTCGCCGTGGCTTTAAAGATTCGTCTTATAAAAGTTTGCTGATATCTTGTCTTACGAACTAAAAACTGATTTCAAGAGATTTAATTAACTAATTGTTCATGACAATGAATGTTCTTTAACCATTTTATGTTTTTTAAACTTTAATACTCAAAATTCAACAAAAATGTCAGATGAATGAATATAATTCATATAACATTTTTCTAATCCTGCTTATACCAGTATAATATCTTATCTTATCTTATCGCGGGGGCCACAGACTGACCGTGGCGCACTTTGACCCTTATTTTGGATCTTTTGTGCATCCCCTTGCCTTTGACTACAAATCTCCAAATATTGTAACCAACATCTTTATGACAGTCTTTGCGGATTGGAGCCCATAGTCTCTTGGTTGTGGGTAGGCTACCCCCAGGAGACCCATTCGGCAAACAGCCAACGAGTCACAGGTACACAGCAGGTGTTCCATAGACTCCTCTTCGTCACCACATCTACGACATAGCGGTGATTGCAATAGTCGCATCTTGTGGAGCATTTTGTTTGTGGCATAATGCCTTTGAATGTTTAAGCGCCGGTAGCAGCTGCCATTCCGATAGTTGTTTCTCCACTATATGCTTTTTTAGCGTCGTGGCTATTGTACTTATGAAGAGTGTAATGCATGGCTCCGGTCCCGTGAATATCGATTCCGAGCCCTGTCTGGGAAGCTTGTCAGTGTACTCATTCCCCTTGAATTCGGCGTGGCCTGGTATCTACGTGAGGGTTTCGCTGTTTGTCCGGCCCAGTCTGTTAAGAGTTTGGGCAGCTTCTAGCACCAGCCTTGAGTCTACTCGCACTGAGGCGATAGCCTTGAGTGCAGCTTGACTGTCGCTGAGTCTGTAAATCACTCGGTCCCTGATATGCAGGTCGAGGATCTTTATAGCACATATGATTATTGCATATGTTTCAGCCTGAAAAACCGTAGCATATTCGCCTAAGCTCTAGCTAATTTAATGGTTTATGGAATAAACACACGCGCCAATACCATTTTGAAACCATCAGTATACCAGACTAGGCTGTTTACATCAGAAGTAGGTGGCCCTTGTTCCCAGTCATCCCTAGTGGGGACCTTTATTTTGAATTTATTTTTGAACATGAATACAGGGCATTGTTTATCAGTCTCCATACTCATGAGCCTTTTAAGGCTGGAATTAGCCTCACATCTTGTATGTTTACCCTGGTTACTAGACGGATCCCACAGACCAGCCACTTTCAATCTATGGATTGCCTTCCAGGCCTCCGCCTCTATACCAGTATGCAGCGGCGGTAAGTCCAATAGGATCATCATCGCTCTTGTTGGTGTAGATCTGAATGCTCCAGTAATGGCCATACATGACACCCTTTGAAGCTTACTGAGCTCATTTCTACAAGTAGATAGCCTCACTCGAGGCCACCATACAATGCACCCATAGGTCACTATAGGCCGCGCCAGTACTGTGTAAATCCACCTAAGGATTCTTGGTTTTAGCCCCCAAGTTTTTCCGTAAGTAAAACGACACAATCCAAAGCTCCTAAGAGCCTTTTTAAGGGTCTGTTCTACGTGTGACTTCCAAGTTAGTTCCTTATCTAGGATTACACCTAGATATTTAACTTCTGTAGTCCAAGACAGCTGTGTACCACAGATAGTCAGCGTTTTTAACGCTGACAGGTTTCTCATTTTAGTGAATGTAATCACGGTTGTCTTCCCAGGGTTTACAGAGAGGTGGTTGTCGTCGCACCATTCCTCAAGCTGTCCCAGGGCTCTTTGTATCAGTTGTGATGCGGTATTGGGAAACTTCCCACTGACCATAATGACAAGGTCGTCAGCATAACCTATTGTCTGATATGGTCCTTGGTTTAGTCTGGTTAGAATAGAATCTACTACAAGGCTCCACAGGAGGGCTGACAAAACTCCCCCCTGCGGTCACCCTTTCGTGGTCTTCACCATTAGTGTCTCACCAAACTTACCTGAGGTAATGATTCTACCCTTAAGCATGCAGTCTATCCATTTACAGATCGTGTCAGGGATACCGTGGTCCCTAGCTGCTGCTCTTATCGATTCAAAGGTTGTTCTGTCGAAGGCGCCTTCTATATCAACAAAGGCTCCCAGGCACACTTCCTTATTTTCGATTGCGGCCTCTGCCTTCTTAACAACTAGGTGTTGTGCTGTTTCCGTTGATTTTCCGGACTGTTAAGCACATTGAAACTTATGTAGGGGAAGTTTCCTGAGCGGAACATCCCTAATGTAACGGTCAATTAGTTTCTACAGGGTCTTAAGAAGAAACGATTGAAGACTAATGGGCCTGTACGCACGTGGCTCTTTATAGTCCGGTTTGCCTGGCTTCGGTTTGTATATGACCTCAACCTTCCTCCAGGCTTTCGGAGATATTCAAACGATATGCAGGCCTTATAAAGTGTACAGAGGTGAGTGTTCATTTCTGAGGCGCCCTTTTGAAGAAATGCAGGGTATATTCCATCTGGCCCAGGAGCTTTAAAGGGTTGGAAGCTACCAGTTGCCTTCTCAGTCAGTTTTCATCTATAATTCTCTTTGCAATAGTCCAGTTTGCCCTGCAAGTATGTTTTATCTGGTCTTCCAGGCTTAGTGGATCATCATTAGCCCCTAGGCTATTGACCCCGGAAAGTGGGTCCTAAGTAGTATGTCAGGGGTCTCATGTATGGACTCCATGCGCTCCCCATTCGAATTCTTAACAGTCGTGAGGGTTTCCCTCAGGAAGTGAGCTTATCTTTTCGCAGTTTTCGCAGGCCCGTAGGCGTCTTGGTGTTGTGTTGGGGAGTAAATTTTTTCTCAATTCTTACTATAAAGATTGATTCGCCTGCCAGATTTCCCACCAGCTTCTCACCGCACCTCGCCGCGGCCCTCTGATGGGACGCTTGACCATTTCCCCCCACTCGGCTACTGTGGGAGGCCATCGTTTTTGAGAGAACTCCGGACCTAAGGGGCGTGTTGCCTTGCGAAGAGAACAACCACCGCTCTTGCTCGGCTCAACCTCCCAGGATTCCTTCATCCCCCCTTACGGCTCTCAACTGCGCGCCCTAGCGCAGGAAGGACTGCATAGTCCATACTCGCCGCCCTCCAAAGCACCGCTGGTACCGAAGACATAAGTCATTAGTAGGACAGGATGGAAGGGGGAAGAGAACATAGGATGGCTGGGAGAGTGTTGAGGATTGGATAGTAGGAGGTATACATAGTGTAGGGGGGGGGGGGGGAGACCGCCTAACCGTTTCAGTTACGTTACGTTTCATAGGGAATCTGACCCATAACAGGCAGCAACCGCGTGAAGGAAATAACAGTCAGACTTGCTTTGGGGGATCGGCGACCGGCGCTACTCCCCAAAGCCAAGAGCCAAGGCAACAGACAGGACAATCTGGTAATATAGGCGAGTGTCTGTGTCACAACGTCTTATATGAGTTATAAGTGACACAAACCTTCGCCCGCCCCAAAAGTATACCAATATTAAAGTAAAGAACGGGTAAATAATTACAAGAAGTCAGCTTTAGAATATAATCACAGACACATACATATATTCTTTATAGAAAAATGAAAATTAGATGAGCTTAAAGCAAATTAATATATTATAATAATTCCACGCAAATTTAACACAGTTTTCTAGCAAAGAACCATTACGTTCAACAATACTAAAATTCCCGGGGTAAAAATAAAACTTGATTTCTAATTAAAAGGTCCGCTAAGCAGAAAACACTGCGGTTCGCCTTTTACTTGTTTTGTCCTCCACATACCGCCCGTGGATATGTGGTATGACTTTATTCTGTGTGCGTACAACCACTACTTCCTCAGTGGTGTAACCTAACCGACTGTTTATTAAATTCGAGAGACCTGTTCACCGTACGAAACGTTATGAAAATAAAGGATTTCATATTTGAAAGCTTGGTCATCGTTTATTATTTTTGCATTGTATTTTTTACCGCACTCTGCGTTTTAGCCCCTTTTTCTTCAATCAAGAGGTCGCTTGTTTAAATCACACTTTGGAGACTCAATGTTTTAACCTCATTATTAAACATAATATTTTTGCTTTTAAATTTTAAATGTTATGTAGCGATCATAGCTTTACAAGAATAAGTCGGAAACAGTTACCAAAGTTAAGCGAAATTCACTGAGGCCCATTGAAAAGCCTCCACCTTGACGTGGTAGGAGGTCTGAATACCTTCCGGTAAGACGAGGAGGCCACTGGGAAAAGGTAACACCCAGAAGTTGGCGACTCTGGGTGCCCTTAGTATTAACTAACGGGAGGGAAACCAGAGACCTGTGTAGGGCGCAGCCAGGATGACCCGTCAAGCAGCGCTAGAAGGGTCTTAGGTGGCGGGGGCAAAGGGCTCCTGTTGTCTTACCATAGATCCTCCGAGAAGCCCACACACGCTATGGTTGCACACGGAGGTAGGAGGGGCGTGTCTACTGCGCCCCTGTGAAGTGGTCAACAATTTGTTAACAGACAGTGGGGGGGAATAGAATAGAAATAGAATTAGAATTTTAGTGGGTATAACTGCTAGCGGTCGTGTCTGCCGGTTACATAAAAGTCTAATAGCAGGACAACTATAGTGTAGTCCACGCTGGCTCTGCGTATGGAAGTATGAAAGAAAAGTGAATGATTTCGAACTCCATTCCGATTCCATGTTCATTACCGATTAGGTGTAACATTCGAGCAGCAATCAATTTCTCTCTCAACTTCTTTTCTTAATGAAAACTTCGATATAGTAGCGATGAAAAGCCAGATGAATTCGAAGATAAATTTGTCTATAGATAAAGATATTAAAATTCGTTTCACAATATTGAGTTCGGTTCGAGAAGGGTGCAGAATAAGTCAAATAAATAATATCAAATTAGGTAATTATATTCTTGCCAGCTTATGAAAAGCAATATATTATTTTTAATTAAATTGGAGTTGATTTATGACTATATTATGAACCATGTCTTTAACTTTTAGTAAACCATTATGAATGGTCATCATCTAAGAATAGTATGCCATATTTTATTTTGTTGAAGTGAGCATCGCCACGGATACCTATTTATAATAATATCACGCATATATTGTAACCTCTTATTATCGTGAGAATAGGCTGAAATAATCTTCACTTGCTACAATCCTTTTCTATTAATGGTATATCATAAAATGACTACCTTTCGCTGTGGGTAAATTGGAATGTCTGTCAGATTTTACTGACAAAAAACCATCCATATTTCTTCTTGAACCGGTTATGTTCCGGTACAAAAGTAACTCTTTCGAACTGGGATAGTGAGCAAACACGGGCTTGCTTCGTACTGGCACACACTTATTTAGTAATTATAATTGTAATTAAATATTGATGAAAATAAACAAACTTTACACGAGCTCGTAATGGTTTATACGTTTCGAATAAAATTGGCTAATTAAGTTCTTACTTACAGTGTCTTCTAACTTAATGATGATGCATAATTAATACAAATTAGCCTTGTTTTCAGGGAATTTTATTATACCCTCTCATCTTTAACATGTCTTGAAAAATGTATAAAGTTATTTATCTATACTAATATTATAAAGAGGAAAGATTTGTTTGTTTGTTTGTTTGTTTGTTTGTAATGAATAGGCTCCGAAACTACTATACCGATTTCAAAAATTCTTTCACCTTTGGAAAGCTACATTATCCCCGAGTAACATAGGCTATATTATATTTTAAAAAAAATTAGGGATCCTTACTAAAAATCCAATAATGTAACCCAAGGTGTAAAAAAATGACCTGAAAAATTCCTTACGTAGCGTGCGCAGCGAAAACTATTGATGATAGACCAAAATCATGTATTACGACTTTGCAGAACTCATCATTATCTACAAAAAGTGTCGCGACAGCATATGTCTAAATATTATAGTTACGTCACAGTAAGCGGTTTAATTTATATGGCGCTGCTTGAAAAGGCTCTATATTTGTACCTTGGTATTAATCCTTATCAAAAAAAATTACTTTATATTCAAGACGGCTTCAACACCTTTTTATAACTTTTTGAATTATTTAATTCGGACATTTCATTTGGAAGATATCACGAGTTTAAAAATGCAAGTATTAGAAAAAAGTCGCGTGGTTGCCGCTCACCGCGCTCAGCTAGCCAGCATGCGATGTAGGCTCACTGGGGTACGGGGGGGGGGGGAGTCTATGTAATAATATTATAAAGAGGAAAGATTTGTATTTTTGTATGTAACGAATAAACTCAAAAAGTACTGGACCGATTTTAATTTTTTTTTTTTCATTAGAAAGCTACATTATTAGTGAGTAACATAGGCAAAATTTTAATTTGTAAAAAATAGGGTTTCGTAAGATATATGGGTTTTTCGGACACAAAGTGTAAAAAATCAACCAGGACAGTTACTCATTTTGCGTACGCAGCCTAAACTATAAAAGATAAAATAAATAAATAAATATTCTTTTACATTAGATAGAACCACAAAATGTGCTAATTAATTGTAGATCTTATAAATATCTACTAAAAAGTCCGCGACACACTATACCTATCTATGTCGAGTGAGGCATAACAACCATTTTTTTATTGTACTACATTTAAACACATTTAATTTACTTATGATATTAATCCTTATCAAAATAATCTATTTCATCACTAAGTGCAGTTTATGTAGATAATATTTAGTCTTTGAATGATCAAAATTTGACGTTTGGTTTTGAAGTTATGGCGAATTTAAATTATTACGATTTCTGCTGCACGGCGCCCTATCACGGGTCGAGGCTCCCGGCCATCAGTTTATATTGTTACCTGAAAATAATTTTACGTCAAATGTTGTTTATAGAGAAGCTTTACAATAATCGCTTTAGTTAACTATCCCAAAACAACGGGTTGCACTCCGGGCCGGTAGGAGTGAAAACTTAGTATTAATTACATTTAAATATTTTCATCATTAACAACTTTAACATCCACATAAAGACAATCTATGCAGCCTGCGGATAATGACTGCGTCGTCGTAGTGTCGGTGTCTGTGAATTGACCTGGGAATCATTTTGCTGACCGTGTCTTTTCTGGGCAGGCATTTTGTAGCGGTAACCGACATCCACGCGGGCGGAGCCGCGGGCGACCGCTAGTTATTTATAACTTTTTATACTCCAAGAAGCTAAAGATGTGAACGGGTTATATATATATATATATATATATATATATATATAATATTTCTATTAGATAATATATTTCATATAATAATGATAAATTTTTACATCATTTTACTTTGATGAAACTTTAGTTAAATGCACCTACCTATATTGTCTCTCGCAAGATCGACTGCTGATCTGGTAAATGTCGAAGGATCATGATGGATGAAAGTCTCTGTTTGCCGTGTGCTCTAGAAATGCACGAACAAATTGAAATCTATCGACATTTTCAGATATCCCGGTCCGGCGCGCGGAGGGTGGTACTCCAGCAGGCGACGCCGGCCATGGCAGGCCGATTTCGCTGCGAGGTGTCGGCTGATGCGCCTACCTTCCACACGGAAATACGCTCTGCTCCTTTAGAAGTCGTCGGTAAGTTTCATTGTTAATATTTCCTAGGCTAAAATATATTCTCAGTTCCACTATTCATAATAAAATACATATACTACTTTATACAAAAGAAAAGATCGCTTTAACCTACTATTAGGTAATAACATACATACATACACACATAATATCACGCCCGAAAGCGTAGGCAGAGGCATATCATACGCTCACATTTCGCCAGTTATATGGTTGGTCCCACGTAATAAGTGGCGAGCCTATTGTGCTTACCGGGTACTTATATGTTCGCCAAAGCCTCGTCTGTTGATCGGCAGGTGCACCACTTGCAAGCGAGGTTAGCTTGGGCTCCTTAGATCTTGGTAGGAACCCTATACACCCGTATAGGTAATAAGAATGTTGCCTAATGTTAGGAAAACGCTTTAATTTGTCGCGGTCCAAATCATTTCAGATAACTGCCGAAGGACATAAAACAATTGGAATTCAAGGATATCTAAAAAATGATTTTTTTAAAATATATTAGTTATTTAAAAGTAGTGTTTTCAAAATAAAAATACACTTACACATTAAGATACTGACTATAAAGTCAATACTCTGTTAATTTTCGGACAAGAATTGTTTCTATAGTTATGAGAAAATGGAGACACCAAAATAATATGAATATGATTGCATCAAATATATATTCTCGAGTTTTGGGTAAATCTCATAAAGCCTTCTACTGTGTGGCGGAAAAGTGGAAATAGTCGTTCTGAAAGATTTGCTTGATTAGTGATGTAACTTTAGATGCGCGATGTCGATTGACTTTACGGAAACTGAAAAACATACTTAGTTTTTATATTTTGTAAGTTCTTTTTTACTTTATCGTTTTTCTTCACATTTAAAATTTTGCTTAAAAATTCAGGAATGGTGGTTTGCCTTAGCAAATTTATATCAAACTTATTTGCAACTATAATCTCAATGTTACGTCACAGTCTCAACTAATTCTTCAATTTTTTTGTAGTTTATTATTACTATATAATGTGTAGTTTTAAAACTTGTATTAATAAATAATTTCATACTCTATCATTAGGACCAAGTGCGGTTCTTATAGTGATAACCTGGACCGACTGCTGTACTGTACATGTATTCCGAAGCTCGTTCGCGCGATCAATTATACACACACCTGGAAATAACGACCAGTAGCAGTGATAAGTACTAACAAGTTTCAAGTGAAATTTACATGCTTTTTCATTCCACAAAATAAAAATAGATGGAATATTTTTTTAAGAACGCCGTTTTTTTTTAGTATTTGTGGCAAACCGCATTCTATTAAGACATTGGTAATAATTATCGAATCACGATCAAAAAGGTAACGCACATCACTACCTTATGCTGGATAGCGCCTTTTACCATTGAGGTGAGAACTATGGGCGCGTCAATCTTGGCGGAGCCAAGCCGATCCGCTATCTTCAAAAGCTCTATACTATCCTATAATAATTGATCTCAACGCAAAAACAGTCAGTCGATCGCGAGTGCGGCAAAAGGGCAATAGCGCACCAAATACTTTTAAAACCGGCGCGACGAGTGAGTCGGATTTTGGAAGCTCAGTGCTACGCTCGAATATTTCGATACCCTCACATAGTGACTCCAGTAGTTATTAATGAGTTGTTTTTTAATGTTCGATAAATGGATTGAATATTACAATATTCAACTTATTTGTAGCATAAATAGCTTAGTTTCGAGAGACTGGCGTGTTCGGTAGTGGGACGTCGATGGGCTTAGATAATAAAATATCATCCTCCTGGACTGCAGTGAATGCAACTTAGCCCTTAGCTTCTGTGGATAACATTTGTTTAGATTATAACATAGATTGTAATAAAAATAATATTACCCAACGCAGCTAGCCAACACAGTTGCGGGACTGTTCGGAAGAATTACCGCGACGCGATATGGCAGGCTCAAGAAGGAACATGGATGGTTTTAGTCAGTAGAAGTCCTCCTGCCCCCCTGCTCCACCTACAGCGGGAGCTAGAGTATTTTGATGAATTTATAATCGAAAAAAACAAAGAAAAAGCTAGACATCACAACGCATTGCAGCAATAATTCCGTTGCTAAAACTATTTTCATACTGCGATCGAACGTGGAATCGACTCGTTTTAACACGAGACTGTAGTCGATCAATCGAAACGACAAATGGTATTTCAAAATCATTAAATGACAAATGCTAAAAGTATTCAGCGTGCACCATTAAATATAAATCCATGTCCTAGATGAGTGATGCAAAATGTTTCTGTATTTTTACTCATAAAATTGTATGTCATCATTTAACATGGCATACTGCTACTTGTCTTAATATTAACACTAATTTGCCATAACTTTTTAACCATATTTTTTAAATTATAACTAATACAAGCATAATAATTGGGATGCATATTATCCGAAATCATAAATTTACTTACGAATAAAAAATGGAAAGAAAAAAATAGCCTCTTCCATAACCCGAAAAGAGACGTAAGTAAAGTATGTGTCCTTTATGTTTTTTGACCATTACGCCAAATAACTATTAGACGAATAAACAATATGCCTTACAATTTTATGCATATTCTTTCATTTTTATGAAAAAAAAGTAGTATAAACTATATTTATGCGTTATAAAACAGTATACCAAAAAACAATTACAGCACATTATTATTATGCGAAATAATAATATACCTATCTCATTGTTATAAATACTGAGTTAGGCATATGAGTCGCAATGACAAAAAGAATTAGGTGATTAAAAGGGATCCCGGTGAAAAGCTATGGAAAGCCTTCGACGTATACAACACGATACTATCTATGCCACGTCGCTTCTGATTCATTTGGCATCGTAGGGCAATTAAAAGTACGGCTACGTTTTAGCGCGTTGAAGCGTTTGAAGCTTTGACACGTTTGTCGCTCACGTAAAACAAGAAGAAAGGTCTCTCTTATGTTGTGCAAAAGTAACGGTATATGAGCTGATTATAAATGATAAATAAATAAATATTTATTAGTTCCACGATAAGTATCATTAAGAACTTGTGTTATGGATACTAAACGACGGATAAATATACTTAAACACTTTTTTGTAAATACATACTAAATATACATAGGAAAACACCAAATTTATATTATTTTAATTAGTGTAAAAGTAGTAATGATTAATTAGCGTTTATGATTAAAGTACATATAAAAAACTTTTATACTAGAAATATCTTTTTATGCTGTTAATAGGCTAAATGGATCACATGTTATAGCTGTAAAGTGTGGTTTATTATACTAGCTATAACTAATTTGTTCCGTCCAAATTAACTAACTAAAATAAAAAAGTAGGGTCAAATCTATATATTGATTTACAAGATGCCAACAAAAAATTTGATGTTATTATTATTTAGTAGGGTTAAAACTTGTTATTTCAATATGACCAATAGCAGTATAAACATAAAATAGGATACTATTTTAAAATTGCATAGAACCAGTGATTGTAAGTGAAAATACTAGTGAAGATTTTCGACTTATTGAAACCAACGCTTAAGTTTATATATCGGAATATTGAGCGTTACAATGAGCTATCTTCTGTTGGTGATAGGCATAGGGTTGGCGGACCCTAATCAACCATAACATGACCAACCAACTAAACCGTCAAAGATAATCCGAAGATTTACAATCTGTAAGCATAAAATCGTAAATGGCTACTACCCATAGGGTAGGTAGGTATAGACAACGAAATTATCAGAATAATATTTGAATTTGTCATTAAATCTTTAGTCAGGTACGGAGCTACAGTTTTACGAAAGACGTTTGATTCGAATCGAAAGACCTTTAGTAAAGAATTAAAAAATGTTTTCAAATTGAGGTATTCGGTATAAGCGTTCTCGAACAAAAAGCCCAAATAAGTTCATTAAACAATTTTAAAGTTAATAAATAGTAGTATAGTACTGATAAAAGTAAATATTACTTTGAGTTGATATCTGTTTTAATTATGAAAGTATTGATAAGAAAAGTTTTGGCGGAAAAGTTTTATCGAAGTTTCTTTTATCATCTGTGCAAGTTACAAAAGTATGGGGACTATGGGTTACTGGGAAGATGTCGGAAACTTGGGAATGATATGGGTTAGATGGCTCTAGGTATTACTTTTATTTTGTTTGTGATTTCTTAGCCTCGTGTTAATATATTATTAGGAATTATATTAGGTATACGTTTTCCCGTTTATGCAGGAAGTTATTATTTGCCGCTTTCAGCTTGTCTAATGTATGGATAGTTTTCACTTTGTTTCATATCGTTTAACGCTTAACGTTGGGCTTTCGAGATACTACGTGGTCGTAATCGATGACCAAAAATCAGCAGCTTTTAGGAGCCAGCCTTGAACGGTTGTGTGGCGCTATCCGCTCTATTTCTTCGCTTCCATCCTTAAGACTTAAGTTAATCCGTTGATCCCCGGTTATTCGATGTAGTTAAAAGCTAACAATCGCTCCTGAGCCCGCCAATCCGATTTTAATCTGTGAGGTGAAGTGTACCTTGAAATACTCTTACCTTGTTTTATGAAAATACTTTTATGTCCTGAGATGATGTTATGATAATGTTATGATGATGTTATGATAAAAAATATATGATGATAGATTACATAAATAGACGTAGAAGTAGAAATTGCAATTACACCTAAGATTCTACAATGTTAAAAGGATTTTCAATTCATTTTGGTCAAAATGTTAATGGAGGCAAGCTTGACAAAAACGAAAATTCCGAAAATACAATTTTGTAACAGACAACAGTATAGCCCGTTAAATTAATAGCTGTCAAGAGAAAAGCTGAGTTAACTTAATTAAGGCTGGTATGAAAGCTAATGGACAGATTGCTGGGAGGCTCTGATGATCTAAGCAACTTGTCCAAGAATAACAAAATGAAATGATTGAGTCGGTGGTATTTTCTTTTATGGAATAATATTACGTTAATGCCTTACCAAATTAAAATTATATTGTGAGGCATAATGTCTTTAAGGCACGGCATTCTTAAAAAATAAATCTAAAAGGTTACTAGCCATTTTACTCTCTTGATGTTTATATGGTTTGACTACGTTGAAATGCATGAATTTCGGTTGTTACAATATTTTAATCAGCACTCTAAAGCCTTGACGACTAACACGTATGCTTATAAATGGAACCAACGGCTTAGCGTGACTTCTAAAGCACAGTAGCACCTACCCAAGTATGATATCTGTGAAATCTGCTTCATTTCACTAAAAGTTAGCGACCACCTATTCTCAAAGAGCAACCAAAGAAAACAAAAAACAAGAGTATCTTATCATTATTAGAAATATCAAACATTACATTTTAAAGCAGTATATATATCGAGATTTTTGTGAATTACAGTACTATTATGATTAGTCGTTTATTAATTACTATTATGTATACTCGTATATATTATCACTAGGTGAAAAGCAAAACTTTGTAAAGATTTACTTCTAAATAGTTCGTTTAATACAATGGCCTCGCCGCCTTCTCGCAGATTCAATGGAGGTGAAGTTTCCAGTTTTTATTGGATTTGTTTAACTTCGTTTAAGCTTTAATGATTAAGTTTGTAGTCTGTGGAGCTAAGGTATTTACCATACTTTAGTTTCTTAAGAGGGCTATTATTACTGGCGTTTGGTCACGTATTTTAATCTCGCAAAACTGTATTCCAAAGATATAGTTTTACCAAAAACACGGTTGCTAAAAGTTTAGGAGAACGACAATTTTTGACAACGACGTTTTTCTGTGTAATTTAATTCAAATGAGTTTTATTGCAGGACCTACAGTTGTTTTTTCGTGGAATCATTATTTCCAAGAATAATACTTTTGTATAAAATCATGTTACTGATATTATTGCCACAATGTGTGGTATATGTAATGTAGCAAGCATGATACCACCATGCATATCTAAAAATATTACATGTGCAAATTAAAATGCGATAGTGAATTTGTAAGTAAGTTACGCTTTCAAAGAGTTTTAAATTAGACATTTCGTTTGTGCGGGTCGTTAAGACGTTGTGTATTGAACTTCTAGATATTATATTCCATAGCAGAATATTTTTAACTTTTGAAATATTATCTACTTTTAAAATAATGCGTTCTCGTTATGTGTAAAATTCATAGGATTATTACTTATTGAGTAGTTTTAAGTATTTTACTTCTCGTTGAATGTGTTCACCTTGATTGTTTGTTTCACTTAGCTAATTTAAATATGTGTAATTATTTTTAAGTAATAGTGTAAACAGATACTGGTGATCCAAAAAAAAAAAGAAAGAATATTATACATTTTAAACTGCCCATAGTATGATACATAACTACGCCAATAAATAATTATCTTAAATTATTATCCAATCAGATGATTGGCAGTAGCGTCATCCTGCGTACTGGCTGAATCTACTATCACCAACTTGTATTGTTACTGAAAAACTGTATGAAATTCGAATCTAGTATTAAAATCAAAGCAATTTTTTAAAATTTAAGTTCGTTCCATAAAAGTCGCATAAACGTCATGAAACACTAAATATTAAAAAAAACATACAAACACGCCGTCTCGTCTGCCTGTCTGTCTGATCGAAATTAATTCAAAAACTACCAAACGGATTCTATGACGGATAGATAGAATGATTCATGAAGATTCACCGCTAGACATTTTATATTTCATTTATATATTAAAAAGCGATATAAATCCTAATACGAAAATGATTACTGTTAGTAACTTACATGTAAGCAGGTACTTTTTATCATGTTATAAACACAAAAGCATTCTAAAACCACTTTACCTTAAATAAAGCGACCTTTTCTTAATTTTAATTAACGTAATAAATGTGTTTTAAATTTAATGTTTGTACAACAAACATAATTATGACAACGATCCTCGTCTCATTCATAGTGTGCGAGAACGTGCTTTGTATGGCCTTTATGGCATTAAGTCGGTTTTGCTGAACAAACACCATCCCAAATAAATAAAAACCTTCGCTGAGTCCCTATCTTTTATATTCCAATGAGTTTTATATTCTGCATAGGTTACCTGTGTTATTTTACTAACACGCCTGTCAGTTAGTTTTAAGCTACTTCCAGGCTTTAGGCATTGTGTTTTTGCTTTTTAAACAAATACATGAATTTAAAATATCATACTTAGCTTTAAGAATGACAAAGACGAAAAATATACAGCTTTTTAAAAAATAACGGTATTTTTACGAAAAAAAGAAATGATTATCCATTCACCACTGTAAATCATTGAGAGCCATGTGGTGATGGACATGGAAAACACGCTTTTATGATAAAAAAGCAAAAACGATTTAAAATTATAACCAACTTTCAAATACATCCGACTTTTTGGATATAGAACTTCCTAAAGTCCTTCCATATTACTTATCTTTTTCATATAAGAAATCAACTCTAGCTACCTAAACCCAACTTTAAATATGCGCCACGCTGGGAATCTAGGTGGCCCTTGTTACTTAAACCAAGATCAAAATTAGAACATAAATTTTCTAATCACGATGAACTCACACCAAAATGTTTGTTTCCAGAACCTCCAGAATGGGGTCCGAAGTTGGTGTCGGACCGATCGTGGTACGGCGTGGGGTCGACTCTCCGAGCTACATGTGCCACTCCACCTGCGTTTCCACCAGCCAATCTTACCTTTGCTCTCAATGGAAAAGAGGTATGCTTAATAATCATGATTTTTTATAACTAGAAATTTATAAAGTATTTTGCTTGCTCTCATGGAAAAGAGGCTTTAATAATTATCAAATCCTCATGGAGCGCTCCCATTTTCTTGGACTACGTCGACTGCATTACTTGAGACAGGGAGAGGCCACTAAGACTTGTCATTAAAAAAACAGTAAACACAAAATAAACGGTTTCTCCAAAAATTATATGCCTCCTGAATACTTTGATAATTAGTGCAGTTGTTGTTATGTTATACTATCAGTGTTATCAGTCATGCACATTAAAACCATTATTTTGCTCTGAAGAAGCTTTACAAATGCTAGTAGTGACGCTAAAGAAGCCGGTCGCCTGAAAACGCTCGTCTAAGTTATTACAAATATTCAGTCCTTGATAAATTTGTGACGTTCCATATCAATCGCTCTCATTATTCGGAACTTTTTAAAAGACAAGTGCCTTGCCCGTTTTCCCTTAGCCGACTATAATGTAGCCATTTTTCCGATATAATTAACAATAATCGTAATACTCCAGTAAACTTTCAAAAACAGTAATGTTTTATAATTATTAACATTTAAATCTGTACCTCATGAACTACATTTTCTCTCGAAGAAATCAATTTTGAAAATCCATTTTGTTTTGTTGTATTACGGGCAATAAACTTTATAGATCGCGATAAACTTAAAAAGTACTGAACGAACTATGCGGCAGCCTTCCGTCTAAAGGGTATTATTATAAAACGAAGTCTCCCTTATTCATAACATTTAGTGATATTGATTCCATTCAAAACATTAAAGTAGTATAATAAACAGGAAACTTTTTAATTTGTTGCAATAAATAATTTTCGTCACTGAACTTATGAATAGTACCTAATTGTTCTTAGTTATAGTACTTGACCTGACCTTATCCCAGTAATTTAAAACCCAATGCGATCATTATGGTTTTATATTGTAATTTAACACATTTGCTACTTAAAGCGTTTCCCGAGACAACGGTAATGCTCTACGTAATCATATATGTCAATTGGTTAATTACAAGTTTTAACATTGCATTTAATTTTAAACAGCTATATTAAAGCTACTTGTTGTACATAAATAAATAAAGTCGTTTCGAATCTATATCTGAATCTAGTGACAACTGTCTAGATGTATTTTTTTCTGAAATATGGATTCACTGGTTTAAAGTATAGGCCAGTGTCAAGTATATAATTAAAGTTATTTGCATAAATGCATCATTTTCGGCACAGTCAAAGTCAAGTAAAGTCCGTCACAGTCGAGTCAAGTCAAAGCCATAATACCCCAGTAAAATAGTAAAGATTTTTTTTTTGGAAATGAAAATGTTTATTCATGAAAGATAATGTTGCAGGGATCTCAAAACAATTTCTGAAAGTTATATTATTATCTTGCCAACGCAGGGCGTATAAATGTCAAAAAAAAAAGTTGAAAACTTATTTTTTTATATTAATTTCTAAATAATCCTGTACTGTATAAAAGCACTTCACTTTGAGCCACGAAACAACTTACATTTTAAAATTCGGATAAACTAAGGTCAATTAAAGTATAAGGCAACTTATTATTTACTAAAGGCTTCTAGGGAGTTTTGGAATCAGCACGGAAAATCACAATTCATTGCAATATGTCACTTTCCTACACTTGTGTACTCTGCCAATGAAGTTATGTCTAAAAGTTATTATACTTACACATAAAAACTCACATTTAAAATTTATACTATGTAGTTTTGGAACATACACTACCGCAATGTGTCTCTACGCGATGGCGCCAAAACTCCATCTAGAAAGTGTTTAATAGGAAACATCAAGCTTTTTTCGTAAGATTCGTAAAGACGTAAGACATAGCCATTTTATATTTCATAATGGCTCTCTTATACTTTTCTACTTTGTCAATTATGATTCCTAAGTAAGTAGTAAGCATTAATTCACTGACTTTTGTATTGTTATATCGCCAAAATTGGGTACATACTTGACTAATTTGTTCGAGAGAGAATCTAACCAATGGCCTTCGGATATTCCTTGACCTCTTCCCTTCTTATTTTTGTTCGTTACTGCGTGGGCATTTCCATTAATCACAAGGCGGCAAGAAAATCTTGATTCACATTTGCGGGATTATTCTGAATATTGAGTTCATACTACCTACTCAAATGAATAATTTGATATGTAGATCGATTATTTAGAAATCAATTAAGTACACTTTTATATTTAGAAACGATCGCAAGCTTCATATACTTTTTTTATATTGATTAGGACTTTATTCCAAAAGCTAATACTTTTTAAGAGGGCATATCTATCTTTATAAGATTTTTTATAAATATAAAACCAAAAAATCTTAATGTCTAAAATTTTTATTTAAATCATGTCAATACATCTTTGAACACAAACATCATATACATTATTGTGCAGAGTGGTAAAACATTTATGACAACTTAATGAGTTTCAATGTATGCAAGACACAATAAGCATTTAAGGCCTAGCCTATTCAGGAATAACAGGAGCACCAGTAGTATCCACTGTTTTGCCACCATGAACATTGCTAACTAAATTACTATTAATAAATATGTTTTACTGACATCACATGGCGACTTTGTCGTAAATTATATTTGTAGTAATTACCATCAAGTGAACGTATGGTATTAAAAAAAAGGTGTAAACTGATTGAAAAAAGATTCAAATCATAAAAAGATGATAACTGTTTGCTACCATAGCTTTAAAGCTTATTAGGTACAGTCGACTTTAAAAGTAGCCCATCTTTCCTTGTAGTGCTTTGTTACCCTAACTAGAATGCTAGATGAGAAAGTTGCAACCTTACTATTTGAAAACAATAATCAGCGCAGGATGTAAAATGTTCAGCTACTTCTCAGACCTTACTATGTAGAGTAGAATTAGGGCTGTTATAGGCAGCGATATTACCTATATTTATAGCCATGCCACGTCAGACATAAAACGTAAGTCTAACAACAATGACAATACGTAATACAGAGCTTACCAGATGTCCGCAGTGGAACAATAGTGATGCCTACTCACTTTGACGGGGCCGTTGTTTTTGCCAGCCACCACCGCAGCCGCTGCGTGAGCGCGCTCATTAATCACAAAAGCGACTCTGAGCTAGATAAGCTTTCAGGCACATCCCCTCCCATCTCCCTTTATCGCGAACCAACGCTATTCTCGTATTCAAGTTAAGCTAAACGTCAAAATAATCACGTTATGTGACTAAATAATTATGCCTGACGAAATTGGCTGACTGCAATATATTTGATATGAGGCTTCTAAAACATACATATTGGGTGTGTCATTGGCGTAAGGATTGTTTTCGTATTTCTAATGAATGCTATCCTATATTAACTGGACATTATAGATTATTTTTCGAGTCCCTTTCTTAAGTTTTTTGGATTTTTGTTATACCGAACACGGTGTCGGTCGATGATTTTAAAATTCGACAATTTTTTCATTGTAATTTAATTGGTGCGAAGTTCTGTTGAATAGGAACATTGTACTACCTTAAATTTAAAAACCTTTGTATATTCGGCAGTTACTTATGAAGTGCCATTTCCATACCCAAATAATTACTTTCTATTGCGGGACTGTTCGAAAGGGTTACGCAGCCCTGGTTAATTGCAAGCTTAAGAAGAAACATGGATGGTTTACAGTCATAGCGGGATACGGACATTTGATAAGAAAAAGTTAAAAAAAAAGTGACTATTTACGAACAAATACACTACTGATGTAAGTAATTGCCAAATTAATAAGGCGATTAATCTTAAATTAGTTATAATTTGAATATGGCGGAAAGAAAAACTTTTCGAGTTTCTAGTCAGATTCTTCACCGCTAAAGCTCGTGTCTGTAGTGAATGTGCACGTTAGTATTAAATCACCTCGACAATACTAACGAATTCATAAGTGCATTAAAAGAGCCCATATTCATTACAAAAGCATATTTTATGTTTAAAAAAAACAAACCAAATTAAATTATGTATTGTCCACCATGGGTTCTTATAAGGTATATTAAACATTTGTAATTTTTTTGACCCATTGATAATTGTATACTTCGCCACTACATGAGACCTACTTGACTACAATTGATCACAAATCGCTTAGTGACAACGGCGTATCTATCGGTCCCTGTCTTCTATCAATTTGGTAAAATCTGATATGATACGTACATAGGTACTGAAATTCCACCTACACCTGAAACGCTTGCTATTTATATTTCACTATAGAATCGAAAACACCCAGAAGCCTGCACAGTTCAAACTGAAAACTACGTGATAGCAATTTGTAAATGTGTTTCGAGAATACACGTTTGTACAGTAATAATAAATACGCTTCGTGAGAACTTTCCTATATTGAACGTAAACATAGTGGTCGAGAATCAATAAAAATATTTCAATATCACTCTCTACTACAACTACCATTATTAGTAAATAAATGAATTTTAGAAGCATAACGTCAAAAGTGCAAATTTGCGTAGATTACACTAATGTTCAATGAGACAAGGCTAAATATCGAAAGATTCTGAGATATCGACTTTTATTAGATATAAATTAATAAGAAGTTATTTGATGGTTGGAAAATAGACATAAACCCACGCAAAAGTGTGTGTAAGATATTAAAGCCTAATTACGTACCTACATTATACTTTTGACTAAGTGCGTATTTGAATTATTATATTGAATTGTAACTGACGCATTGAATACAATTGAGTCACCATTATGAATGTCTAATACATTTCATAGACACAATTGAAATATTATAGTAAATTTGCCTGTTTTGTTCACAGATTGACATGGACTCGTTCACTCACGAACTACCACAATGGTTCAAATGGGATCCGCCGCCCAAAGCCGATACGACAACTACAGAACAGCCTGAAGATGACCCAAGCTTCAATATATTTCACGACGACAGCAACATACAGTATCTAGACGAATCTTACATTAATCTGCATAAAGAGGAGATAAGGCGACCGCCTAAGGAGAATTTGAAACCAGTATTCGAACGTACTGGACCTGATAACAGACTGTCTTCAGTAGGCGAGGTGTCTTTTGTCGTGCGCAACGAAGCTTTCGAGCGAGGAGGCTTGCGGCTAACTTGTATAGCTAGTTTATACAACCTGTACGCGGCGCGCTCGGAACTAATATTTGATATGGAGCAGCCAGAAGTTGCTTCGGTATTAGGAGTCCGTAATAGTGCCGGTAAGTGTAATGGATACGGGCTTTCAGAGCTACGATTGCGCAATTTGGTCAAGTTACGTAATAATTTCACTATTGATCAAGTAAGTGCTGATTGGATTCTGTGCCTTTATTTCAGAGCGAACATTGTTAAGTAATAAACCTCTGTTCTTAAGGTGATTATTATACTTACTTCGATACAACTAATATATCTGAAATCAATAATTTAAATTAATGACATTCGGTTTCTCATCGTTGTTCCAATTTACCGTGGCATTCATTGTTGATTGATTGGTGTACCACACGCAAATGAAAGCCATGTTTTGTATATCAGATTCATATAGATTTTTTTTGATTGCTATTTATGGTTACGCATACAGAATTTTCTATATGTTTGAATCCTCAATTAGTACAAAAGGCAAATGTAACATAAACATGTGTGTTTGCAAACCAAAAAGCAATTTGTGAATGGTGGCATCTAAAATATTTAAACACTAGCTTGTTTAAGATATTAGAATAATTGTGGTATTTATTAATAGGGATATTGAAAAAGTTTTAGAAACCCTATGCACACGTATTTTAAATATTTATTGTTTGGTTTCAGATTCCAACTCCTGCCGTTTGCTTCGGATAATAACTTCTCTTGTGCCATTTTTATACAACATCCGGTAGTTCGTTTATATCTCTGTCTATTTCATTGAAAATAAAAGAAATACAAAAGTTAAGTCTCATCTTTGTAAAAAGCAATGCAGCGACTCTTATTTCATCATATTCATATAACATATCTATTACAAAATCCTTTTTTCCGATGAAAAAATGTGTCTATTAATATTTATATATATTGAAATAGCCTCAAGCATATTTCATTATTTTTTTAATTGGATTATTAATGTTCGAATTATATTTATATCTATTTCATATTTATTTTTATTAACATTTTATAAAATGTCAAAGACGCCTAGAAGGGTTGCTTTTGACAAAATAAGATCACCATGTAAATAAGTATAATACTTGATCATTGAAACTGGTTTAAAAGTAAACTCACCTAAAGGTCAGTTTAACCTTCGATTTCATTTTTCTATTATTATTTAAAAAATATTAGCATATTATTTTTTTGATTGGTCGCTATTGAGAATATAAAAGAACAAAATAATCTATATATTTTCAACATAACGAAATTTGAATACATAGGTATTATTAGAATTAAATTGTAAATATTTTTTTTATACTTTCTACAACTTTCAAAAATGTGTATGAGTACTAAATTCTTCTGATACTTAGTGTACTAATAAATTGTCAGTATCAGTCAGTCAGTCATTATGACTTCTGCATATGTTCGTATGTCCACAAAATTATGGAACGTAAAGAATTTTTCATAATAATTATGAGACACTAAAGTACATTTATAATTGATTCCAATAATCGTTATCTTCCGTTATCCGCGTACCGTGTACGATTTCAGTAATTGCTCTAAATATTAGAATTGGGCAGTGACTAGCCAAAATTAATTAAAATCTAAATCTATGACAGGTGTAGAAATAAATTTACTTATAATTAATCTCGATATTCGATTAAACGCATTAAATGTGATAGGTAATATTTGTCTATACTTTCAAAAAAATAACATTGATTTGTCGATTTTCAAAACATGTAATTAGTTGTTTTCATATTATTATAATGTTCTGATTTTTAGTACAAATAATGTACCCTTACGAAAGACTGACGAATTAATTATTTAAAAAGGTTTAAATGAGAGATTAATTCAAAAATAAATATTAAAAATAATTATTTATTAACACACTATTATAAAAACTATAATTTTCTGAGAGTTTTTTGAATAAATGTATTATTAATGTATTTCATTGAATATATGGATTATCATTTCAAATATTGCATAAAAGTAGAGTTTATTTAAAAAAAAATTGTAGTGTAACTTCTTACTTGTGCGTTAAGTTGTTGTATTGTATATAATTAGATAGATAAGCATAGTAAATGAAGTTTCCTGTAAATTATTTCAAAAAATAGAAAATAATAAATGATGTTAAAACCTCGAGTAAGCATGGTTTTATTAGCAACTTTCTCATGTAAAAAATTCTAATATTATAAATGCGAAAGTGAGTACGGATGTATGTTTGTTACTCTTTCACGCAAATACTACTAAACCGATTTAAATGATTATAATCTGGATTAACACAAAGGATCCTTTTTATCCCAATTTATCCACAGGAACGGGAACCACGCGGGTGGCACTGCGGGGCGCTGCAAGTATAAATTATGAATGCTTATATAAATCATCATCATTTCAGCCATTTGAAGTCCACTGCTGAACATCGGCCTCCCCAATTGCTTTCCACGTAGATCGATTTTTTGCCGCCTTCCCGCCGCCCTGACCAGATCATCGGTCCATCGCGTTGGGGGCCGCCCTCTAATACGTTTGCTGATTCGTGGTCGCCATTCAAGAACCTTAACGCCTTATATAAATATTGACAAGTTATACAGTTTCCCGTATGATTGTCAAATTACGTCTGCCTTCGCAAACACAAGAAACATCACTTAATCAATCAATCAAATATCTTTATTGTGAAACATGGGTTACACTGGTGTTATTGGTTTACATGTCATGGTTAGTTCTAGCCACTTTCTGCCTCATGGCCGTGAATTGTTACTGCTATACAACACATAAAACAAGTGATATACAATAATTTAGTATATAAAAATATAAAATTGGTTAGTACGTTCTTGATAATATATCAGATTCTGATTATGTTACTTTATTAAATTGTCATAGACAACACACTGATAGAGCGATGGAAATAAATTATTAGTAAATATTATTTGATTTTGAAACATTTACACTCCAATTCACACAATTTAAAATCAAATCTGGGTGCTATTGTCGGCTGCTGTTTTTTATAGAAAAAAAAAGTCCGTTGAGCTTGGCCTAGTTTCTATGTTTATCTGCATAGAAACCTTAGAAAATTATGGTTTGGCATGGTGCGGTCTAGCAGTAGCTAAGCATTTCATGACTACATCTTACTAATTGGTTAGTTGCAACTTTCTGTATGGGCATCTTACTAAGTGTAATAAAGTATTGGAGTGTTCAGCTACTCCTAAAGCAGAATGCACCTACCTTCCTCATGAGCTACTATCATTATAGGCTGACGTAGAGCCCAATGACACCGAGTTCAATTCTCAGTGATATGAACCCTCTTGTAACACAATTGCCTTAAGGTTACCACTACGGGACTATTGATAATGTGATGTATTATAGGATTCCATACCGATTTATATAATAAAGTGCTTGTACAACATTAACGCTTATATTTATAGATAAGCACGGTTTATATTACCATTTCATCCACATAATGCGATAGAACGAAGCTAAAGCTCATTTCTCATAAAAATAACTTAGTAATTTCCTTTTGGTGGACTTAATCCTCAATCAATCATGGCTAAGATGGAGTCCACAATAAACACAGCTAGCACAATAAACAAGCCGCCATTATGGGAAAATCATTTATTGAGCTGTTAAGATGCGAGGAAATGGATTACGCCTTGAATCTGTGATGGAGTGGTACTTATGCAAAGGGTAAATGTTATCTTATTTACCTACTTCGCCGTGTCTCATTATAATTTTATGTTTGAGGTTATAAATGTTATAAGTAACATCTATGTTTATAAAGTCCTTAGTTATATTAATTGACTGTTTCCTTTCGTATGACTGCTTAGAGCTCCCGGGTTTAAATCCTGCCTCAGATCTGGTAATTTGTTTTTTCTGTGATTGACTAGCTAGCAATAAGTCTGTTAGCATAATGGCTTAATTCATTTCGGCTACAAACAAAACGAGACCCAGTCAAATAATATACGAAAGAAGAATTGATCTTATTGTGCGTGCTTGTACATTTGGAAGTAGGTTACTATTTTCTGAACACTTTTGGAATAGTCCTAAATTTAGTTTTCTAGTTAATAGAGTGTCTATCGGACGCAATGTGTATGATACGTGACATTATTGGCAGTATAAAACAAGTTATGTTCCAGTCGAACGAAGTTGCGCAACAAAGCCAACAATTTACTTTTCAGCGCTCGCTATTGTCGAAGACTGCTATAGCATCCCAAAACCAATAACAATCTGTTACTTTGTAAACCTCCAAGGCTTTCAACTGACACTATTGTCTCGTCGCTCCGATGGGACACTTGGCTCTTTTCATTTTCACCAGAGTTGATTGGGCAAAATCTATGAGAAATAGTCAGAGGCTACCCTTTCATAATAATATCTTGTCTAACTTTATTTCGACAAAGTTCAAAGAGCTCCGTGAATTGAGTTTCAAATCCTTGCGATAAAATAAAATATCGAGCTAACAGCCACGATTTTCATAGATGGTGCGATAATTACCGTCTCTATTAGGCCTCGTCGAAGGTATGAATATTTAAATGAATATAAGGGTAGGCATGAAAGTAAAGTTTGTTTTGAGGCAGCCCCAGGCGCGGCCGGGTCGTGTTCGCAAAAAAACTTTGCGGTTCGATGTGTTGATGTTATGTTATCGATAACATTATGTCTAATTAAATTAGAAGAATTTATATATATTCTAAAATAATCTAGTCTATTCAAATCGTTAATTTGTAAATTATCTCCGCTATTTCTTAGAGGCAGTATTTAGAAGATAGAATACTGGCTTACAAACTAGTCAACTACTAAAACAATTAAAAGTTTATACAGATTACACTCAAAGAACATGTAAACTTTTCAGAAAAGAGCAGTGGACCTGTTGTCTAAAGGTCGTGAGTTCGATTCTCACCTCAGTCGCTGCGGACAGGTTCACCTTATATAAATATTTCCAAATGACTGCCAAAATATATCAAAATGAAATCGCTTTTTGCACTCATCGGCGATCAGTAATCATAAAAACACTGATCAGGATATTGCATTTATTATTTACTTAAATAATGGAAGTGTTGGGAGGGGAAAACCACGTAAGGCCTATCATGATCAAATTCAAAAGATTTTGGAGAAAGGGCAAGCAAAAGTACCTTAAACCGACAGGCATATATGAGAAGGTTAATAAGTGTGAATGAAGCTAAGAGTATGTACCAAGATCGTAGCAAGTGGAAGAATATGATCTCTGCCTACCCCTACGAGAAAGAGGCGTGACATTATGTATGTATGTATTTAGTTAAACAACTTGCATTGACACAGTCGACTACAAAAAACCGCATTATTTTCATTAATATAAGTCCAAGTGCTTGGTAAGTGAGCAATAATTTTTTAAGTAAAAGTAACAAAATATATATGTGTTATTTCATTAAAAGTCATTCCTATTCGTATACGAACTTACACAAATTACGAAAGATAACTTCAAAGTATTCTTAAACAGAGGGACCACTTCAAAGAAAGTACAAGCCAGCAACGAAATTCTCTTTTGTACAATAAACTCAAGGCAAAAGTAAATTTGACTTAGCTGTCTATCTGCGCAAAATGTCAAAGTCATACACAAATGGGATCATATAAGTAAGAATTTAATTGTTTGAATTTCAATGAAGAGTTTTTTATTTTAAGAGAATACATTATAAAAAAATATCTTTGTTTTTTGGACCACTACACGAATAACCTCCAGGTTCTGTCAATTTATTTTAATATCGGTTAAATATATATACAAAAGTAAAACAAGTGAAAATCTCAATAAGAGTGCCTGAAACACGAAAACTATTCTTATATTACATATATGGACTCCTTCGTTTATGCCAGTGTCAAATAATATATTTAATCAAGTTATTTGCATTATTGCAGCATTTTCGTCGATCAATACAGTCAAAGTCAAGTAAAGTCCGTCATAGTCTAGTTAAGTCAGAGTCAAGTAGTATAGTGAAGACTTTATTTTAGACTTCTAGGTAGCTTTAGAATCAACACGGAAAACCACATTTTACTGCAATATGTTACTTTCCTGCATTTGTGTACGTTGCCAAAAAAGTAATTTTCTAAAAATCCACTATATTTACACATAAAAACTCGAATTGATTTTAGTTTTGGGAAATAAAATATTGCCGCAATTGTATTATTCATTATTTTCCCGCGTTGGCGCCAAAACTTTCACCCTGATACTTTATTGACGATTTAAAGTCTGTACTGACATATGCTTCACGCCTCCTATAGAGATCAAAGCCACCACGACTTTACTAATTGGCGAACAAGCATGAAAATTTAGTAAGGCTTTTTTTAAATCGTCGTAAAGATTGTTTCGCATACGGTGTCTCAGTGTACCTTGGATCAACGATATTCATTGCAGGTCTTATTCTAACTTCCTTGGTAAGTATAGTAACTTGGTACAATGGCAGATGAATAATGGATTATTATAATGTGAATATCTCTATCTGACTTTAATTGAATCGTAAACAGTGGGATCTTACTCCGCCAATCTACATTCCTCAGTGAGTTATAAAGTGAAAGAGATAATATAGTTGCAGACAGGAAATTAAGAGATTTAAGATCATCTCTTGGAGAAGATCTTAAATAAATGGTCATGATGACATAGCAAAAATATAAATCAAAGAAAACTACCCCCATTCTTGTGAATTCGCAAAGAAATTGACAAGAGCACGACGCGAACGGGCCGAAGTAATCGATATTTTTGAATAATATTAACTCAATATATCCTTACACCTCCTTTTCTACTAAATCGTATTTATAAGCACGGACCTTAATAAAATTATTATAACTCATCACAATATTGTTGGTATGTGGTGTACTTTTAACACTGGGTGT
The DNA here is from genome assembly GCA_949126915.1 of Musotima nitidalis. Lineage (NCBI taxonomy): Eukaryota > Metazoa > Arthropoda > Insecta > Lepidoptera > Crambidae > Musotima > Musotima nitidalis. The sequence goes on from OX421419.1 coordinate 11,610,492, forward strand.
CTGAAGCAGAAAACACCTATGTCTAATTGGTGACAAAATGGATATACACAGAATTGTGTTTAAATTGTCGTGGATAAAATTTAGGCACACAAATGTAGTTAATAACCTAGACTAATGATTGACATTTGCCGCATGAACAAGTACATTATGTAACTAAATAATTCACAAACATTTGAACGTTTCATCAGTGAAAAAAATTTTGCATCAGATTTCGTTGGCGACTACGTAATTCGATTTCACAAGTTTTCGAACGGACGAGGCAGCGGAATTTTTTTAAAACAGAGTGCTTTGCAATAAGCTGCCTCGAAGTTACTAAGCACGATATATTGCTAATTGAACTAATAGCTAGTATATATGCTTTGATTATATAAATTATTTATTTAATGTTTACTGTTTATATGATGTGTATAGCTGTAGAGAATACATACATACATACACGCCTGTTTCCCCTAAAGGGTAGGCAGAGGCATATTACACGCCCACACTGCGGCAATTATATATTTGGTCCCACGTAATAGGTGGCGAGCCTATTGCCGTTTACCGGGCACTGTTGTGTTCGTCAGAGCCTCGTCCGTTGATCGGCAGGTGCACCACTTGCAGGTGAGATTGGCTTGGGCTTCTAGTGTAGGTATTTATATATTTTTAATTTAATGCTAATTTATTTTGAACGAGCTTAAACATGAGTGGTTGTTTTGGTCTATAGAATAGTAGGGTATCCACTGCATGGGAGCGGTAAGTATTCTAGTTTCAGTTTTTGTACATTTTTGAAAAAATATTCGGCTTAAATGTTCTAAAAAACATTTTAAAGTGAAGGCGTGTAGGCTTGTTTATAGAATAAGTGAATAAAATGCAAGAAACCAATATATAAATCTGTAAAAGGTATTTAATAAGATAGATGAAAATAATAGAACGAAATATATTGTATCCACCTGATGCGATTTAAATATTGCAACTCATAGAGGATGAATCAGATGAATACCTACTATTGAGGCATTATTGCGGCATACAAGGGCAATTCAATCTCGGTCTTAATGGTAGGGCAATACCTCGCCGTATGGACGATACTAAAGATCTACATATAGAGCTGTAGGGGATTAATTGTATGCAGTATGGTCTAATAGCAGTAACATTCAAGCTTAATAAACGTCGACCACGATAGTAAATTCAGCGAAACTCATTACTAGGTAACCTCCTTCAGTCGTCTGCCAAACTCAACTGAGTAGAACTAAAGGGTCAATAACGCTAAGCGGGTGGAACCGGTCCTTACTTACTGCTAAACGTTTAAACCACCTCGTCTGCCATTCGGGATCACCAAGCGGAAATATTACTATGTACGGTCGGTTCAAATCCTAGGAAAATTATTTTGTTAACTACTTAAGTAGTAATCCAAGTTATATGGCCTTAGGGAGAAACTACGCATTTATTTTTATAGGGATATTTAATATGTATTTTACCAGGGACGCCTAGTAAAAAATATGCTTTTTTGCCACACTTTCATTATAATACATACATTGACATAATATCACGCGTTTTTCCCCGAAGGGGTAGGCAGAGGCGTATTATACGCCCACACTTCGCCAATTATATTGTTTGTCCCACGTAATAGATGGGGAGGCTGTTGCTGCTTACCGTGAACTTTTATGTTCGCTGTAGCCTCATCCGTTGTTCGGCAGGTGATGTTGGTCCCTCTTATCTTGATAGGATTCCTCTACACTATATATGTTATAGGTGTCCCCTATCATAGTATCTTAGTCAGTAAGTCTCATACAACCCACCACAAATTCGACTCGTTTGATTACTAACATTTTAAATAAATAATTATAAATAAGTATTTCTGACACACTAATTAGTTAGTTCCAAGATAAGTATCATTAAGAACTTGTGGTTTGGATACCAAATAACGGATAAACATACAAAACTACTTTTTATTTTGTAAATATATACCTTATATATATGTATAGGAAAACGCCCATAACAGAACAAATATTTATATTTATACCTACACACAAAGATTTGTCCTGTGTGGGAATGGGTCTCGGATTTCTCAATACATAATAAGTTGGTTTTAGTAAAAAGTATGTAATTAATCGCTTGTTTAACTTATTTTAAAACTGTTGCTTTGTTTGGTTGAAATAGATCTTAAAGTTCGGAGTGTGGTCGTCAGTTTTTAAGTTGAAGTTCATAAGAGAAGAATGTTTAGAGCGAAATAAATATATATCCGAGTTATTATTTCGACTCAATAACCACCACTTGTTTATCTTATGACGGGTAATAGATTATATTGTGGTAATATATTAAATTTCAGTTTCAGTTTAACATTTAGCCGCAGGGAACAAAAGCTGACTAAGTAATTTACGCTACAACTTCGCTAATTTTGAGTGGCTTTGATCTTGTTAGCGCTCTGGGTATTAATGTCCAACAGAAATGACATGTGTCAATTATTTACTTTCTATTGTCACATCACGTGTTAATCACTATCATCGCTATATAGTAAAAAACAGTCGCTTTCCTCTGCCTGTCCCTATGTAAGTTGCCTATCTTTAAAACTACGCAACGAATTTTAAAGCGTTTTTTCATAGGTACAGTAATTAAAGAGTAAAGTCATGGGTCTCCTGGGGGTGGCCTACCCCACAACCAAGAGACTATGGGCTCCGATCTGCAAAGACTGTCATAAAGATGATGGTAACAATACTTGGAGATTTGGAGTGAAAGGCAAGGGCACAAAAGATCCGACATAAGGGTCAAAGTGCGCCACGGTCAGTCTGTAGCCTCCGCGATAAAATAAGATAAGATAAAGTCAACATATATGTCATGAGAAGTTGCTACGCTAAACACGCTAGTTCGATTACATTTTAAATGTATATCATATGGCCTATCAGTCTAGCGTTTGTTTTAAAGTTAAAGCTGGAGTTTAAACTTATGTAAATTCACTCTAAAAACAAGTGCTCAAAGCCATGACCTCTTGAGGTAACAAGTTCGGTTTGTGTTTGCGTTAGTTTAATACTAAATAAAAAACCGCAAACCGAGGCTCTGGCGAACATAACAGTGTCCGGTAAGCGGCGATAGGCTCGCCACCTATCACGTAGGACCAACTATATGGCGAAGTGTGGGCGTATAATATGTCTCTGTCTACCTCGTTGGGGATATAGGCGCGAGGGTCGGTAAAGGTTTGATTCTCTGCTACAAGGCACTCGGTTTCTCCCCGTACTCTGCTGCTACCGTGTTTAATGGGTCCATATCGGCTCTCATAAAATTTGTATTCATATTTACGATTTTACTACGAATTGGAGTTCATAATAATCACTCTTCATAATTTTTTTCTTCATAAACTTTATGTTCATACATTAATATTCCTATAATCGGAACTCATAACACCCCGTCATCATATTTTTTTATTTCATAATGTTTTCATTAAGAAGGTGTTTAATCAATATTTTTTTTATTCAGATTAGTTTTCTTCATAAGAGAGTGAAGGTCGCAGTTCTAACCTAACCTAACCCACCTTCTGGGAGCATTTTATTAACAGTATGATTTTTGATGTATAGGATAAATAGCACTTCTGATTAAGAAATATATGAAAGCAAAAATGAGTACAAATAAATATATGACCAATAAAATTATGAAGTCGATTCATTTGGCGTTTTAATATTTATTGAAATAAAAATAAAATTATGAAATAAAATTGTATGAAACATATTTTCGGACTTTCGATGTTAGGAGTTAAAAAGTTATGTAAGAAAAAGCGCCCCCGTGTTTAATAGGTTGTTTGGCGTGCACTCTTTGCTAAATGCCTTAGCTTCCAGCAAAGAGGCTTATACATAGAAAGAGAGGAGAATACCTAGAGAGGCTATTTCAGAGGTGGGCCGTAGTTTCTCCGTCATACGCGGGCACCTTCACGGCTGGAACCTATACCACAGGAAGTCCAGTATTTCTTATACTCCATGTGCTGTTCGTTAGTGAGCTGAGTATGCAAATGTGAGAACTCTTCCCGGATTGTATATTTCCCTTTTAGAATTTCTCTGCAGCAGTAAAGCACGTGTATCTACCTACAATTTCTGCTACTTCTCAAATTAAAAAGAGAAATTTAATATGATCCATATATAACATAGCTTAACTCACTGTAGATCCTTATCGCCCAGTGTCATTGTATGAATTAGGATTAAGTATTTATAAAAACATCTGCTGAATCACAATTTCCAGCAGAGAAAGTATTCATATAAAAGAGTCGAATTAAATATGAATAACATAAATAAAGAATAATACTTCAATAGCATTTGTACATCTTTTTATTAAATAATAAACCGTGCTCGACCCACGGCGCACTGTGTCCTCAAATGACATGGGTCGACATTCGGGATATATCTCAAAAACTCCAAACAGAACGATCCTTATTACATTTGACTGGTTTTTTTCTCTGTTTATGCTTTTGATAAAGTGGTCTAAGCATTCAAACGAAGGGAACAGGAAAATTGAGTCATTTCGAAGGATTTATACTTATTTATTAAACACGTTATATTTCGTTTGATTAAGGGAACTGTTTGTTTTATGTTGTTCAAGTGGGCAAAAGAGAGGTACTTAGCTCACCTGTGGGAAAACGATATTTAAATAATATTAGTTACTTGTTCTTTCTTGTTTAAAATTATGTCATCATTCGTTTTCTAAGGAAAGCCGCTCACTTGGTAAGACGGGTAACAAAATACTAACTTGTACATTCTGTATACGAAACGTCAATAATGATTAGTTTCTATAAATTTGATAAAGAAAATATTGGACGACTACAATGACACTGAAATAGAATTGTAACTCGGTTCCGATTCCTAGGTGAACATAACTGACATATGTATGCATGAACATGAATATTTGTCTTGTTCCGAGTGTATCATCATCATCATCATCATCTTAGCCTCTTAACGTCCCGCTGTCTTTGTGCTTATGCACGGCCCTCTTCTTTCGAACCAAGGTGAGAGGATATTGCGTAATACTTCACCAACTAATAGTAAATGTTTATCTGTTGTCATAATACCTAGAAGCTCTACTTAATTTTGGACCAGATGACATTTAATAAAATATACGTGAATATTGATATACTTAGGCCTTTTTCTTCGGACGGATAATCATCTGATGACTCTCTCCTACTGCACATGGAGCGGAAGGATGTGTCACACTTTTACTAACAGAAAACCACACTTGGGCCTTCTTCAGCCTGTTATGTTACGTAGCCGCGGTAATCCTTTCAAACAATTCCGCAACCCAAGCACACTGAGGGGCTCTCTCCCGGGGGCCCCCTCAGTGTTAGCTGACATCTAATAGAGGTGCGCATGAAATACAGAAAACGCCATAAACGCGGCTTCGACAGTTAGTTTCTCCCCCGATAGTACTAAGGGCACCTAGAGACAGGTTATTTCATCCCTGGCGGCTCCTACCTCACCTTGACCTGGCGGTACTCAGCCCCCCCACTACGTTGAGGTAGTGGTCAATATGACCCAGGATGTTGTCTTTGTGATTGAGAAAAATCCCCGTTGTGCTCCAGGGCCATCACGCTCAGGGCGCAGGATCTGCTCTGCGCTAACCAGACTAGGCTGAAAGGGTATACGGAGACTGCTAAGCCTATTTTTAAACCTAACATAGTTAATTCCAGTTTGGCTTTCTAAACCTCATTTGACCGTAATTTATAATCACATAACAGATAAAAGACATCTCTTATTAGTTACCTAGTTCAGTCTAAGAAAATTGTAAGTATACAAAATGTAATTACATATTTGTAAGTCTCTGCAAGCTACATGCTAGATTTTGCTATCTCATGTGTTATGTGTAAGTTTGTAAACTCAATCGGGAGAAATCGCCTAGTGGGGCATAAAGTGCAAAAGTTTCTATACAGTTTATGCTATTATCGCTTATTTGCGTGAGCCACTGACAAACGACCCAAGTTTCCTGCAACTTATACATTTCACCTAGGCCTCTTATTCTATTAATGTAACGCGTAATTACTGAAATATTAAAACAAAGTATAGTGAAGAAAACTTGGTACTTTTACTAGAAATAAAAAGCCATTTTTATAATTTATAGATTGTGGTTTAATTAAAAAATTAATGACTATAAAAATAAGTAAGGTTAATAGTGAAAACCGTAACAGGGCATTTTTCCCCTAATACACTGGTCCACAAGATAAGCAAAACGTTTTGACAAAAAGAAAATGGTCTCCACAGACCAAGAGAAGTCTATAAAGCAACTGGTGTGTACTTGTGTCTCGTTAGCTGCTATCAGGAAATGTCTTATATGTGATCCAGTAGGCAAAAATAATTGTAGGCATGGTGTAGGAAAGGCAAAGGTGGCACAAGAGATCCGAATTCAAGATCAAAGTGCGCTGCGGCTTTCGTTTACGGCTACAGTGATAAATTAAGATTGTGTGTTTTTTTCATATAATAACTAAAATTCAGTCAAAATCTGACTAGAGTAGTGACCAGACCATGTGCACAGCTAGAATAATGCTAGTATAGTAACGATGAAAACATATTTGTCAAACTTATATGAATATAGATTATGAAACATTAAACGCTAGGCTTTGCATACATATTTCAATAACCAAAAACGTGCAGACGCGTGTTGAACAGCAAATAGCGCGAAAACGTCACATAAGTGCATAAATTTCAATTCATATGTGCACAGTCATGATCGAGCACGTGTGCATTGTGCTTATTTGACATGTGTACCCAGCAGATTACATAGTATTTACACTATTTATTGGGTTTATCCGCTAATTATTTTGTAAAATTGTTATCTCTATACCTACTTTGTATTGTATATCCGAGTTTTGATAATTTGAAAAAAGCCGAGATTAGTTTCTTAAGGCATTTCTATTAATCTCGTTGCCTCTCGGAAGCCCCGTTAGAGTCACCAACAGACTGTCTGACAAATTCCCCCAGTAAGAGTCACTGACAGACTGACAAATCTTGAGAAAAAAATACAACGGACTGATTAACCCGGTAGGGCGCAGGAGGCGCTAGGGAAAAGGTTACACCCAGAGATTGGCGACTCTGGGTGCCCTTAGTACTGACTACCGGGGGGGAAACTAAGAGGGACCTGAGGAGGGCGCAGCTGGCGGGCCAGGAGGGCCCGTCAAGCAGCGCCAGGAGGGTCTTAGGCAGCGGGGGCAGGGGCCCCTGCTGTCTAAACATGGACCCTCCGAGAAGTCGGCCACACACGCTATGGTCGCACAAGGAGGTAGGAGGGGCGCGTCCACTGCGCCTCTCTGAGGAGGTCCTCCCGGTTTTGGTCCGGGGGACGTTGGCCGCGGGCGGGGTGTCAGAGCTGCAACCCAGGTACTGGCCCCCCGCCTCTTTCTCAACAATCGGCGGGCATCGTCGGAAGATTTTTAGTTGGTATTACTGCTGGCGGTCGTGTCTGCCGGTGGTGAGTCCCACACATCTCTCTCGGTCCCCCTTTGGCCGGGAGACAGTGCCGACGTAAATCAAAAAAAAAAAAGCTAATCGAGCTATTTCAAAAATTTCTTACGTAACATTTCATATTATATCAGGAAACGTGTAAAACAATTACTGGATCTAATACAAGTTAGGTGGCACAACCGTAATTGTACGCAGCAACGTATGGAAATTCCATTACGCAACTTCATCCGCTGAGATTCCCTGTATGACAGACATATTACCTACGTACGTTAATTGTGTTTGCCAACATATCTACAGAGAAACTGCAAAAGGCTTCAGGCTTTATCAGTAATTTACCCAATGAGAGTTGACAACTCATCATTTTTGTCTTAGCCCATTAATGTCCCACTGTTGGGCTTAAGTCTGTCCCCCTGCCCCTTTTTCAACAGCGATGGGCATCGTCGAAAGATTTTTAGTGGGTTTGCTGCAGTAAGCCCAACACTCCCCTCTCGGTCTCTCTTTGTCCGGGAGGCAGTGCGTAAAGGCATTTTGTTACCGACGTAAATAAAAAACAAAAAAAAGGGATAATAATTGTTGAATGAAAATAGTTTTAACAGTTCAAAATAGTTTTAAAAAAGGTATAAAAAAAAATATTTTATAAAAGTTGTTGTTGAAGTGTTTATAATTTATTTTGCAATGTGATTAATCTTTTTTAAATCGACAACATTAGCATAGATAGTGATTGAATAAAGTGAAATATTTAATTAAAAATCCCTGACTGCTATTAAGGTTGAAAACTTATATTGAAAGGAAAGTCCCTACAACTGGACAAATGAAGTCTACAAATAGTATGTGCGGTAGGACTTTGGATTCACAAGCGGTAGTTATTAGCAACGGCCTCTACACATTCATTTAAATCAATCATCACTTTATCGTATAAAACAAAGTCGCTTAAAGCTGTCGGTAGTTACTAAAAGTCTGTCTGTCTATATGTATGCTTAAATCATCAAACCTAAACCATGGGTTTAGAAGCAGTTAATAAAATGCAGATAAATTAAGTATAAAAATATTTATGGGAAAATACTACACTATACACAATTATTATATTTGAAACAAACAACAAAAACAAACAGGTCCTAATCCCTTATGTACACATTCCTTAATCCACAAATCACCCAACGCATACGAATAGAAATAATTATGTAAATCCAGTAAAGGTCGAAAAATCACATTTCCTCTTGTATGTGCGTATCAGTTTAAACATACGTAAATGTTTGTTTAAAGTAGGCGGCAATGACGCAGTGGCGAGGCAAAATAATTCCCGATCTTGGACGCCATATATTTGAAAGAGACGTGGGTTAGTATCACTTTCAATATCAGCAGATTAATAAATAAATTTCAATTTTGGCAAATTAATATTTAAAAATATCGTAACCGTCGCCTTAAACGAGCGTGGCGCTTTTTTACAAATGCAAAAGTGCTAGTTGTAGTCATCGTCTTAAATAGTAGTTAATATTATAGTACCCAAATATTAGTACAGCACATCAGCAATCGCATAATAGGGAATGCTAATTTCTATGCCCATTAAATACAACACAGACTAATAATAATTAAACTAATGATTACACATAGTTAATCAAAATTTGAATTTAATACTTAATTGTTGTTCGATTTCATTTCCGTGTAAACTTTATAGAAACCGATATGGCGTGGAGGTCAGTATACCTACACTTCACTCCAGAGGTCGTGCATTCGATTCACACACAAGACAAATCTTTGTGTGCATGAACATGATTATTTGTTCTGGTCTAGGTGTTTTCCTAAATATATTAAGTATATATTTACAAAAAAAAAGTATTTATCCATTTTTTACTACCCTGCTATCACAAGTTCTTAATGATACTTATCTTGGAACTAAATAATTGGTGTAATTGTCAGAAAATATTTATTTATCATTATTTATTACTGATAAAGAGCAGTGAAACTAAACTACATACTTTTTAAATTGCTGATGTGAGTGTCTGAAGGCAGCGGGAAGCCGATGGATGCAAGCGATTCAGGATCGCTCAATGTGGAAATCTATCTGGGAGGCCTATGTTCAGCAGTGGACGTCAGATGGCTGAGATGATGACGTGTGGGTTAATATTTACCGTTGAGTACCGAAACAAAAGTATTCAATTCCAATGAATGAATTCACTTATTGTCATCTAAGTGTACATAAGATCTTAATAATTGAAATTTGTTACAACTTAGTTCCTTTAAAGGTGCTGCCATATCTTAAAGCCCAATTAAAAGAAAGTATATAAAATACACAAAATATTGTGTTCGAATATTTAAAAACATAATTTTTGGAATGGATTTTTATAATAAAGTTATGGTTATTATTATTATTCATTTACATATAATATATTATTCATTTATTATTTTATATTCTTATTTTATATTTTATAGTATGCTATTATATATGATGTCTTGACAGAATAAGACAAGAAACTCGATCCTCACTATTCGATTGAACAGACAACAGCCCAAGGACTAACTAGGGAATGCGCCCGGGACGTTGATTTTACATTTATATGAATATTTTATGGATTCGCTTCGCCGAAATTGATCAATTCTTCTATCTGATTCCGAAGTCTCGAATTCCCTGTACGTTCCAGTATTGCGAATTTGAACCGCTTCGTGATCAAGGGCCTTAAAAGTAATTATACATGCCCATTCAATTTGCCCATTAGTTAAATCTGGTTCTCGTAAAGTTAGCTTTGCAGCTGAGCTCAGCTTACATCGGCAGTGTTACGTGGGCCTTTGTCGGTGCAACTATTAACGCAAGAGGCATTCCGAAATCTATTTAACGAGTTAGAAATTTGCCCTTGTCAAATTATATATGTGTAGTCTTCTTATGGGCTTAATATGCTTCTTGAATATAATAATCAGTGATTTAAAATCTCTTCGATGAACGCTGGTTTAAAAGGCTCTGGCATTCAATCTCAAAAACCAACGAGGGATTCAAGTCATACTTTACGCGGATGCAGTGCAATATTGCGAATACTGGTGTTCAAGCCGACCAATATCTAACTTGTCTGAATGACTACCAAAACCAGCTGGTACCTCCCAAAATATGGAAATGCTCGATTTCAAATGCCACATAAGCGGTCACCTATTCAAGTCACGTCTTTGAACTCTGCTCGACTTCACGATCGTTTCCCAGCCTCCGTTAAAAATACGCCATTTTTGTTTAATAAAAAAAATAAAAATTGCGTTTTTGGAACATTACCAACTTATGTTAGATAACATTATAAAAATGGCATCGTTGCTTTCCTGCCGAAATACGACACTGTGTTGCAGACAACTTGCTCCATTTATATCAATTAAAAAAACAGAGAACATTTTGGATGTCGTGCGTTTAGCACATTTAGTCAGTGTCAAGTAAGAGATATATTAATAATATATAAATCATAGTAAATAAGAATGAGCGGTGACGAAGATGATAAATGGTAAATGAGATGCCCTCCCCCTAAACCCGTTGAGTCCTCAGTAAAGATGTGGGACTATACTGAGATCTCACATGGACTTCTTGAGAGATTTGAAAAGTGTAGTTGTTGCACCGTTTTTTTTTCATTTACTTAACACTCATGTACGTTCACAAACACTTAACGGTTAATAATCCACCGATAGTACACATTAATGTTCGAAATATCACAAATTTTGAAAACAAAACAATGACGCTTTACTTTCCCGCCAAGAAGTCCGTTGTCAGTGTTTTAATTAATTTGTAAATCAATCGCTATTCAATGTATTAAAAGAATTATTGTAAATGAATGTGATAGTAATATGCATGCGTGGTAGCTGTTCTTGTTATTAGGTTCTTATAATTTAAAAAAAATAAAAATAATTTAAATTAAGCATTTTCATAAATAAGAGTGGTTTTGCCATAGATATGTAAAATTCGCAACGAACTTGCAGCTCATTGCTGCGTCAGCTCGACGTGGGGTCTATGTCCAAGTAATATGGACGTAGTTTCTATCTAATGCCAGCTATAGAAGAGCCTTGCGTTACACATGTCTGCCTAATTTGCGCAATAGCGTTGACTGTACACAGGTTATAGGGCGCATGGTTCATAAAAAAATTACGTGTGAGGAGTCAGCCCAGCCAGCATTGAATATTCGTATCTCAAAGTAGCCTGGGCACGCGACACGCTTGCAGTAGTCCCACCACGTGCGATCGGCCTCCTTAACTCCTTTGTGCAAAAAATCGGGATGCCGTTGTTTATTCAGACTTTTTGCTAGAGTTACTAAATAAAATTAATGTCTTTCTGTCTTATAATTTATAGTTTTTCTTTTATGCAATTTGTCTAATTTATTATACTTAGCTGTAAGTTTATAATTTTATGTAATAAATAAAATAAATTATATATTTTTACATTATTAACATTTACCTTATCATGTTTACTGACCCCTGGAATATGACACTTTATTCAGTAACTTTCTCTATGATATGGACAATTTCAGTATTTCAATCAAGAAATTAAGTATGTAATATCAAGTCAAAAGAAATTTTGGTTGAACTGCAAATTTTGTCTCTTGATCAGTAATCTAATAAAAAATTATATCCTGTATGAATTTGTATGCGCTTATTTGTAGCCTAAAAGAAAATTGTTCTAAGTAAACGAAAAAGAGAGAAAACATTTCTAATTTCGTTTAGCTCATAAACTGTGATGATATAATAAACATTGAAATGTAAGATAATTAAGTTAAAGTTGAGGAACCAATTACTTAAATCTACTAATGGCCCTAATAAGTAATGTGTAGCAATTTCCGTTGCCTACAAACATTTATTAGAAAAGTAACGCACAGTAGTGGAGCATATATAGAGGAAAAACTTTATCACTGCCTTGAAAGAAAACCACAGAAGTTTGTTCGCACAGGGTGAGGAAAACTGTAAGTCTGATGAAAACAAAAAAATACTCTTTGTTATTTTCCAGTAACTTTCCGCTCATGACCAAATTCCTGTAGTTAATTGTAAAAGCGGAGTTACTCTTCTGATTTATTGTTTAAGAGTATTTTATTACATAAGGACAAAATTATCTCACTGGCTTCTCTTTAAAAGCACAGCTGAAACGGACGTATTGAAATCTTAAATATAGATACAGGTTTGCAGCGCTCGTAGCTCCGCAATACTAGATGATCGGAAACGATCATCGAGGTAAAGCAGAGTTCACAAAAGTTATAAATGGATGACCAGTTTTGCCACAGTTCCGTGCGTGCCGTGTGGTACGTGCCTAGAATAGTACTTTTTATCTCACGAGGAGTCATTAGAGTCGACGAAAGGAAATCCTACCGGATGATGGGTAGCAGCGTCCTGCGTACTAGCTTGAACTGCGATCACCAACCTGCCTATCCTGCGTGGTGATTCTGGGCAAATTCCCCTAATATAATGTTGTCCAAAGGGGAGGATAATGTTCAGCAGTGGACTTGATAAGGCTGCAATGCGTGAAAACTTGCGTGCTTCGAAAGTAAGTTATCTATCACAATATGTGATTATTGCCACATTAGTGGCGATTATGGAAAGACTGAAAGAACAAACGAACATGCCTCCGCTAATCTACTTTAGGTTTGCCTATATGTTTATTAACTGTATTACTAAATTAAGTCATACTTTCTATCTTTTCATTACTCTCATACTTATTATTGTAGTAACACATGTGAGCTCATGTGAGTGACACAAAACATAGTACGTTAATTAAAGATAATCAACACGTTGAACTACAACCAGCACCTTATTTTTTTTTTTTTTGGGACACGATTTTAGCTTACGATTAGGCTGGATGTCGTCTTTTTTTATCCCAAAGGGGTAGGCAGGGGCAAATCATACGCTTCGTCAACTATAGTTTTAGTCCCACGTAATAAATAATCGGCGAGCCAGTCGCTTACTGGGAACTTGTATGTTGCCAGAGCCTCGTCTGTTGATCACCACTTGGCCCAAACGCAGGCTCTCTCTATCTCCGGCTACGCTGTTGGCGCAGTGGGCGGGCCAGGAGGGCCCTGCCGTCTAACTATAGACCCTCCGCGAAGGCGGCCACATACCCGGGTCGCATAAGTCGCGGGAGGTAGGGGGGGGGCTCGTTACACTGCGCCTCTCTGAGGAGGTCACCCCGGTTCTGATCCGGGGGACGTTGGCCGCAGGCAGGGTGTCAGTAGCTTCAAAAATTGGCACTGTCCCCCCCCCCTTTTCATCAGCGGTGGCTGGCGGTCGCGTCTGCCGCAGTATGCCCCACACTCCCCTCTCGGTCCCCCTTTGGCAGTGCATAAAGGCATTTTGTTACCGACGTGAATCAAAATAACAGGCACTTGCACTTGCAGGTGAGGTTAGCTTAGACTCCAAGATCTTGGTAGGAGATAATCAACACATCGCATAAGAAATGCGATCCACTGTAAAGTGCAATATGCAAACACAGGCGATAGAAGCAGTCATCAAACTACAAAGTAAAAATCACGTTATATGCAATATATGCCATTTAAAATTTCTCCTTGTAACATTTCGAATGTGGTTCTTAAACAAACCACGGTTTGGATATGCGATTGATACAATCTGTATGTGCGCCATGAAATCATGATTAATGCTAAAAATATTCTCTCACATCAAGTATTTAGTTCCAAGTTAAGTATCATTAAGTTGTGTTATGGACACTAAAGAACGGATAGACATACTTACATACCCTTTTTTTGTAAATATACATAAACATACTTATATACATAGAAAAACACCCCGACCAGAACAAATATTCATGTTCATGAACACAAAGATTTGGCCGTGTGGGAATCGAACCCACGACCTCTGTAGTGAAGTGATGATCTTGATGACTACTGGATAGTGGGCTTGAATCACAAATTTAAAGGTAAAATAAGCCATTTATATTAAATTTGTCGGAAGGCAAAATCGCAGTAAAACTAATAGCATATAATAGCGTAAATTACCTATGTGGATATTTTTGTATAGTTTTTACAAATTACTGACGAACTGCTATTGCAGTGGATGCAGAAAGACCATATATCTAAAAGAAAGCCAGAGACGCAACATGTATGTGACAACTGGTTGTTTTATTATTTTAGCGTCCTATTAACAGATAGGATACGATCGCATAATAATATATAAGCCATATAGTATTATTTTATTTGGTCTGACCCTGTAAGTCAATTCCATTGTAACTTAAAATATAGCCAGAATATGGATACTCCCAGAATATATCCCCAACTCTAACCAAGTGATTTTCAGAGCAGTCAAGCTGACTTCCGTTATAACGATCAGCTGCCCTAGCTGTTACCGCTTCGGTGCCCACTTCACTTGTCGTGGACCTCTATATTAGGGTTCTAACTAAATAAATATTTCTGACACTTTCACCAAATATTTAGTTCCAAGATAAGTATAATTTAGAACTTATGTTATGGATACTAAATAAAGGATAAACATACATAAATACTTTTTTTTGTAAATATATAGGAAAACACCCAGACCAGAACAAATATTCATGTTTATGCACACAAAGATTTGACCTGTGGGGAAATCGAACCCACAACCCCATGAGTGGAGTGCGGATATACTCGCCCCCACGCCATATCGGTTGTCAGCAATGTCAAGTAAAACATGCATTATATAAAAAGTTACAAGAAATATTATGTATCTGTAGAAGTATTCATTGTCATTATCTTTTTAGCTACAGAAAGTCCAGGAGCGGACTTCCTGGCGGGAAATTTTTTGTTTTATTTTCTAAAATTTGTGATTTTTCTAACATTAATGTGTAATAACGGTGGATTATTATATTAACCTTTAAGAAATTGTAAACGTACATGAGTGTTGGTAAATAAAACAAAACAGTGCAAAATCACTTTTCAAATTCTCTCAAGAAGTCCATATGAGATCTCAGTATAGTCCCACATCTTTACTGAGGACTCAAGAGGTTTCGGGGGAGGGCATCTCATTTACTATTTAGCATCTTTATCACCACTCATTCTTATTTACTATGATTTATATGTTATTAATGTTTATCTTACTTGACGCTGGCTTAATGTGCTAAACGCACGAACCCATAATTTAAATAAATAAAAAAAACGTGGGCCCTTCTAATTAACACGACGATCGATCTTTAGCTGCCTTTTTTTTTTGTTTTACGTCGGTAACTAAATGCGTTTACGCATTGCCTTCCGGCCAAAGGGGGACCGAAAGGGGGTGTGGGACTCACCACCGGCAGACACGACTGCCAGCGGTAATACCCACTAAAAATCTTCCGACGACGCCCGCCGCTTGTTGAGAAAGAGGCGGGGGCCAGTACCTGGGTTGCAGCTTCTGACACCCCACCTGCGGCCAACGTCCCCCGGACCAAAACCGGGAGGACCTCCTCAGAGAGGCGCAGTGGACGCGCCCCTCCTACCTCCCCGTGCGACCATAGCGTATGTGGCCGACTTCCCGGAGGTTCCTTGGTTAGACAGCAGGGGCCCCCTGCCCCCACTGCCTAGACCCTCCTGGCGCTGCTGAGCGGGCCCTCCTGGCCCGCCCGCTGCGCCCTCCTCTGGTCCCTCTTAGTTTCCCCCCCTCCGGTAGTCAGTACTAAGGGCACCCAGAGTCGTCGGTCTCTGGGTGTTACCTTTTCCCGGCCTCCGGGAGGTACTCAGCCCCCCCACCACGCCAAGATGGAGACCTGTTCGGGGGGGATTTTTAGCTGCCTGCATCAACCTGCTTCTTGCTGCTTTGACCAAATCATTACTCATCAATTAACTAGTTTGCTGGATTGTGGCTAAAGTTGAAAAACCTGAAAGTATGAGTATAATTAAACAAACAAAATACAATTACATATGAAATAATTATAAAGCGGCAATAGGCTCGCCACCTATTACGTGGAACCGACAATGTAATTTGCGAAGTGTGGGCGTATAATATGCCTATGCCTACTCCTTCGGGGAAACAGGCGTGAGTGTATGTTATGTATTTCTCAAATATAAGCTAAATGAAAGTTAAAGAGTTAATCAGCCAGATTGCGTGGTAGGTTTTCCTTAAATTAGTCGTTTTTTATTGATAAAGCCACGGGAGGAGTTCGAAGAAATTAATCTAACACAGCGGCATTAACATCTAATTATTTCGTATTCGAAAGTTATAAGAATTTCGTCAAATTCTATTTTAGGCTTTGGAATATTATAAAAATAATAGCTTTTATTTGAAATAGTAGTCTAACAGTATATAATACAAAAAAAATATAACAGCTGTTTTTAATCACTGATTCTTCAATTTATATTTTGTGTGTAGTAGTGTTTAGAAAAACGGTTCCATTATTATTCTTGCTCGTTGCTAGACATATATATCTTGGACAGTGTTTGACTTAGATTGTGCAAAATTTATGCCTGAGATATCCCAGATGTCTAAATGATTTTATTTATTTTATTAAAAAGATATTGTTCATTTACAACTCCGTTAAGTTATCCGGGTTAGGCAACAAGAGCAGAAATTTTTTTTTTATAAGCCTAAACATTTTTTTTTAGTAATGTTATAAGCATGATTTGTGGTTTACTTAACGTGTTGAAACTTTGGTTGATGTGGCACAGCGGAGTATCCGAGTATACTTATAAATTCCATTGCCACTGGTTTCTTACTAGTCAAAATAAAGTCATTACAAGTATTGAACTAAAGCATGTTACTGACCATCGAGTTACACCGTGATATCACAATGTACATAAAAAATATTAAAATAATTGTAACATAAAAATATATTTTACAAGCAACCTCCTCTCCTCATTCTATCTTATCATTATACAATAGTGCAACGGAAAATAGTAATTTTCCAAACAAGGAATAGGTCTCTTTTATAAATACACCGCCGTAGGCTGAAGTTGGCTAAATTAGATTCCCGCCCAGGGGACATTTCGCGGCCTGAGACCGTAGACTGTGGAAAACAGTTACTTTACTTTTTAAAATTAATGTGTATTATTATTAAAATTGTATTATTATTATTTTAAATACTCATTATCAACCTAGGCAAAAGGTTACGAGTATGTAAGTGGTCGCCTCAAATTACTAGTCCGTAGTTCAAATTTTTATAAGTATAATGTTTGTGTTTGACTGACAATAAAATACGTATAATTTTTTTTTTTAAATAATGGCTTCGTGCGTCTAGCCAATTTAGCCAGTGTCAAGTAAGTGATATATTAATAATATAATAGGTTGGGGAAAAAGTCTTTTCGTATTTTTGTATGAAAAGTCAAGACATTTTTTTCAAAGTTTATTTACATTTATTTACAATATATATGTACCGTTTTGTTGAATAACTTTCTGCCATTTTGTGGGCAGAGACATTACCCGTTACTGTAGAAACTTTGGGACTTCTGATCAAAAAAACGGGACAAATAGTTTTGGCAGTCCTCTCTTGAGGTCAACCTTACAGAACCTAAAGAATTCTGCAGAGACCGAAACAGGTGAAAATCTGAAGGCGCAAGGTCAGGGCTATATGGTGGATGCACTAGGACCTCCCAGTCGAACTCTCTTAATTTTTGCTGAGTGGCTAAAGATGTGTGTGGTCTAGCGTTATCGTGATGAAAGACCACACCCTTCCTGTTGATCAATTCCGGCCGTTTTCTCTCGACTGCTTCCTTTAATCTCATCAGTTGCTGGCAGTAAAGATCAGAATCGATGGTTTTGCCGGGCGGTAAAAGCTCATAATAAACAATGCCCTTCCAATCCCACCATACACACAGCATCACCTTATTTCGTGTTAGGCCAGGTTTGGCCACAGTCTGTGAAGCCTGGCCAACTTTCGACCACGACCTTTTTCGCACGTTCTTGTCGTACGTGATCCACTTTTCATCGCCAGTTATCAATCTCTTCAAAAACGGCTCGGTTTCATTACGTCTCAATAATGAATCGCAAATGAGTACACGGTTCATTAAGTTTCTTTGAGTGAGCTCGTGTGGCACCCAAATATCGAGCTTTTTTGTATAACCAGCTTTCTTCAAATGGGTCAAAACTGTTTTGTGGTCAATTCCCAGTTCTTCAGCTACATCGTAACTACTAATATGCCGATCTTGCTCCACTCTTTCAAAAATGGCGTCCATTTTATTCGTAACAGGGCGACCAGAGCGAGGTGCATCTTTAACATCAAAATTTCCGGACTGAAAACGTTTGAACCAAATTTGTGCTACTCTTACTGACACTGCATCAGGTCCATAAACATCACAAATTTTTTTCACTGCTTGAGTTGCATTTTTGCCTTTTTTATAATAAAATTTTAAAATGTATCGAATTTCTTCATTAGATTCACTCATTTTTACGGAGAGAAAAACAAATGAAAAATAGCGGGAAACAACTTTTTTTTTTTTTTTTTTTTCTTTATAATGGAACCTTTTTAATGTTACCAAAACCAGCCAGACACAAATAGTACAGTCAAAAAAAATTTATAATAAGTTTATACCTACGTTATGCGAAAAGACTTTTTCCCCGACCTAATATATAAATCATAGTAAATGAGAATGAGCGGTGACGAAGATAATAAATGGTAAATGAGATACCCTCCCCTAAGCCCCTTGAGTCCTCAGTAAAGATGTGAGACTATACTGAAATCTCACATGGACTCCTTGAGAGAAAATTCGAAAAGTGTTATTGCACTGTTACCAACACTCATGTATGTTCACAAACACTTAACGGTTAATAATCCACCGTTATTACACATTAATGTTAGAAATATCACAAATTTTAGAAAATAAAACAAAACTGCAGACATGACGCTTCACTTTTCCGCCAAAAAGTCCTATAAAAATATTATAACCCATTACATATTTTGTTTACTGAAGAACTTTATATTTTTTATTTGCAAATGATGTCATAGACTACGGCTATAAACAAACATTTTTCTTTTACACTGTTTTCAGTCACCTTTGTTTTTTACATAACGAACCAGCTTGCCATAACAAAGGCGTTGCTATGAAATTCAAACTTTGATTTTCGAGGTTTACTCTATGGTGGGTCTCTTTTATATTAATACAGAAAGAAAAATATCCACTAAGTTTGTTTTCTATAGAAAAATAAACTTAAGTCGTAATCTTATCGCCAACACAACTATCGGCAATCTTTTTTTTGTATAAAATTAGAACTTACATACGGAAAAATAATTTATTGATCCGGGCGTTCCTTTGTGGAAATCCATTGCGTAATTACTTACTTAATTAATTGCGTAATTAATCCATTACTTGCTTTTGAGGTATTTGTTTTACAAAATGAACTCACTGTTTTGATTAGTACATGCGTATCTTGCTAATAACGGCGAGATGCAAACCAACCTCGATTAGTTATAATATTTCCTAGAATAGCAATAGATTTTCTAGAAAATTCTACCAGGAAAATAATTTGAAACTTTACTTCAAAATAGAAAGTTGGTGTATGTTCGTCATTCTTAATATATTTTTTTGTTATGTATATGTTACCAGCCAAACCCAATTTTAGGACAAACTAATTTAGGTGGGCTGCAACTATTACAATAAAATGTTTTTTAATGGTAAGAAAAAAAAATAACCTCAACCTAACCCAAAAAGAGAAGTATAATATCTCTTTCTTTTTTTTTCTTCTAAATAATGGCTTCGTGCGTCTAGCACATCTAGCCGGTGTCAAGTAAGTGATATATTAATAATATATAATTCATAGTAAATGAGAATAAGTGGTGATAAAGATGATAAATGGTAAATGAGATACCCTCCACTAGGCCCCTTGAGTCCTCAGTAAAGATGTGGGACTATACTGAGATCTCAAATGGACTCCTTGAGTGAATTTGAAAAGTGATGTTGCACTGCTTTGTTGGATTTACCAACACTCATGTATATTTACAAACACTAAGCGGTTAATAATCTACCGTTATTACACATTAATGTTAGAAATATCACAAATTTTAGAAAATAAAACAAAACTGCAGACATGACGCTTCACTTTCCCGCCAAGAAGTCCTAAGAATCTCTTTTTGGGTTAGATTGAGGTTATTTTTTTTCTTACCATTAAAAAACATTTTATGCAGCCCACCTAAATTAGTTTGGACTAGGCTATACTAGTTTGTCCTAAAATTGGGTTTGGCCGGTAAAATATATATCCTCTCAATCAATTTAAAAATAGTGTTTTTTGAAAGAGTAAGTCTGGTTCTAATTATTTTGGCTATAAATAGACGACGAAATTTACCATGAACTTTATACCAAACGACCTTTGATTGATTAATATTATACTTATTACTAGCGACCGCCCGCATCTTCGTCCGCCTGACCTACATATAAACGTTCTTCTTGAATCACTATCTATTAAATAAAACGAGCTAACTAAGTATACACAGGTACAGACACACAGCAGAAAGCTAAATTGTTTTGTACTATGTAGTATCACTGCGTAATTGAGCATAATTTTACGAAAACTTTCACCAAACACTGAAAACTAAAATTTCATAATAATTATATGCCTCAGTTTTGAAACTAATAAACTATAAAAAGCAATGTCACTTTATTTACATATAAATATTATTAACTATTAAAAAATAAGACTGTTTCAAATTGCAAGATTGGAGTCAAGATTTTGATGACTACAAAAATCATTTCTTTGCAGTCTTATTTTCCTTTATATTCTTTATATAGATAAAAGATCACGACGAACCTCTCAGATCCGTGAGAGTACATCAGTTGTGTCGTTCAAAACTAAACTGAGAAATCACTTCTTGTCAGATTTGGCACTTAGTTAACATTTTTTATTAATTTTATAATATTTTTTTAAGATTTTGTATTTCATTTTTTTAACATAAATCTTTAACCAAATTTACTCCCGTACCCACAAATTAATTCACAACTGTCAGGGTTGGCTGGTAGAGATCTCTTCTAGAGATAAGTCCATACCTTTTGTAATCTATTTATGTTTTATGTGCAATAAAGGATTATTATAAAAATACTGAGAGTAATCGATCGAATGTCTGCATTAAACTATTTACATAAGCACCATGTAGACATAAAAACCATTTTTAAAAACTGAAAAAATTGTATTCGTAACTGATTCTAATATTCCATTACAATATTCTCTATAATAATAATAAAACAGCGACAAAATATTTTCTACTCCAAAACAAGCATATCTTCTTACACAAAATGCCCCCCATACTTGCGCAATTCCTTAATTGAACATCAGTTGAAACATTTGAGTAACTCTTGCATTGCACTCGCTCCTGCCACGTAACTTGAATATTACTTAGCTCTATCGCCAATAGTGTATCGATATTTCAATAGTTGCATAGCGTTAAGCCTTGGATCTTGAGGGCGGTCGCTTTAATCGAGTTAGCTTTTGGTAACTTCGTATACATGCAGGGGCAGAGCTAAATTGAAAATTACAGTAGTTAGCTACTTGAAAGTTCAGCGAAAACGGAGCACAGAGCTGTTAACTTGTTACCGATTATTATAATTTAAGCATATAGTGATTGATATCTAATAATTTTATAAGTTTTGATGGATTTGAAAAGTGTTCATCTATTCGTATCAATTTCATGATTCGGTGAAGGCACGCTTTACAGCTCTGACAACAAAACTTTGGATTTCTTATACCTAAATCGTATAACTATCGCAACAAAACTATGAAGTAACTTAAGCTTATTTCTTTATAATAAACCACATCTGAAATGTCACACTACTGAGCACGGGCCTCTTCCCACGAATCAAGTTGAAATATCTATACTATGAACATATAACATAAAAGACACATAAAACACTAGACCAAAAAAATACATATACAATAATATAGCTTCTAAATTGATTGGCCAATTCTAAAACTTACTAATATCACGACTAAGGAAAGGCATGCCTTATAGCTATGACAGCAAAACTTCGGATTTATACCCAGGTTGTAACTATCGGAATAAAACAACAGAATCACAATGATACAAGCTGAATTCGTACTACTAAATCACAACCATCTCAGCTCATGAGTAGTGGGACACTACTGATCACAGACCATTCACACAAATCAAGTTGAGACACCTACATATTAAAAAAAAGAAAAAAGTACAATCTTGAATTTTAAATTAAAAAAAACAATGTAGTCTAGTGTAGTGCTTTCATATTATTTTATTTAGACTTACTTTGTATGACCTACTGATCACAGACCATCCACACAAATCAAATTGAGACAACTATATACAAAAAAAAGTAAACTTGAATTTTAAATTAAATAAAACAATGTAGTCTAGTGTAGTGCTTTCATATGTAACATTTCATGTAAACTTACTTTGTATGACCAGTTTTAAATACTATGTAATGTGACACACAATAAACGATTTCATTTGATTAATATAGCTTCAAAATGTATAGGCCAATTCTAAAACTCTCTAATGTCACAACTCGGGAAAGGCATGCTTTACAGCTATGACAACAAAACTTCGGATTCCTTATACCCAGGTCGTAACTATCGCCCGCAGACAATATTTCCTGTTCCCGACTTGTAGTGGCCAACTTCGGCAATAACTGGGGCAACTTCACAGGTATACACAATTCGACGTTTGCTTTGGAACGATAGAAATTTTCTATTATGTTCTACAGATTTACGATCTATTGATGTTATTTGAGAGTATTTCTTTAATTTTATGTTGAGAAAATACAAAATACAGAAATGAATTATGTTTTTAGATAGGATTAGGTAATTTTAATATTATTTTATCCTTTATTGCACCTTCAACAAAACAAGGAAACACATATACAAATCAAACCAGTACAAAGGTGGGCTTATCTATAAGAGAAATCTCTTCCAGCCAACCCTAAAGGATTTTGTATGTGGGATAAAAATTAGGACAAAAACATAATAGTAAAACTAAATACAAACAAATAAAAAAATATTTTAAAATTAAACTATAATATTATACACATATAATATATAAAGTATAAAGTAATAATATATAAAGATAAATAAATAAAGTACATAATATACAACTCTTAACTCTGTGATAAACTCATAAGGAAGTTCTCCTTTATCTTCTTCCTAAAAGACACCACTGACAGACTCTCACGGATATCAGCCGGCAGCTTATGCCACAACTGCGCCGCGCGGGCGGAATAAGACCTGTGAAAGAATTTGGTCTTCTAGAAAGAGTATACTAATGTTTTAGTTATACAGGATCGTTTAGGACGAGATGATGAAGGAAGCTGATCAAAGCGGGAACGCAAGTAGTGAGGAAGCTGGGGATAATGGAGAATCATATCATAATGACTAACAGATTGATGTTAAAAAAATTTGCCATTCAGAGAATATATTTTTGCTTCTACAAGCGATTCCCAAACTAAGCAGAGCGTGTACTTTCGATACTAAAGTACGAATATAATTTAACACAAACACATTTAGTTATAAATATATACTTACAAATAGGAGACACTCACACCAAGACAAATGTTCAGTCTTAAATTCATATAATATTTGTCGCAGTGTCGCTCGTACTCAATAACACGTAACTGGCGGGAGAAAAAACTAATCTTGACGATTTTCTTGCCCGTTCTTTTACGATCAAGCTCCCGCCCGCAGTGAATGGGCGCGCTAGTTTTTAAGTTTTGACGTTCATAAGAGCTCTTTTGAGCCAAACTTGAATAAATGAATATGAATTTATGAATGAATTTATGAATTTAATAATTGTACTGCGTGGGAATCGATTACAGTTGTAAGTTTACTGGGGAGGGCTTTGTTTAGCAGTGGTCTTCCTTGGCCTGATGATGATGATGATGTGGGAATCTAACGCACGACCTTACGTATTACTGACTTAGGAAATTACGCCTGGTCGTTAAACTCGTCCACATGTAGGTAAAATACGAAATTTATCGTTATTTGTACTGCTGTGATAGAAAAATAAAAGAAACATTGTCTCTCCCACGCTTTGTTTACTTTATTTGAAGGAAAATATTATAGAAAGCGATACTTTTTGATCATACTATTGTTATAGCAAACAATCATGTGAAAAATTGTTTCTAAATGTTGCTCATAAAAATATTCACAAATCGAACTCAATTTATTTGGAATACGTAGCACATTATTATTACTTACTTCACTGTATCTGACATTATATGATACAAAAAAAATCCAAAAGATTTTTAAATTTTGTATGCATAATAATCAGCATATTATACGTTATATACACTATTGAAAAATGTTAGAAATCACTTTTATTTTTTAGGGTTCCGTAGTAAACAAGGAACCCTTATAGTTTCGCCATGTCCGTCCGTCCGTCCGCGGGTTTCGCGCAGAGACTATTAACATTACACAGCTTAAAATTGGTGTGGGTATAATATTAATCACGTCGACAAACCTGTATAATATTTTTTTTAAAAATATTGTTTTTTAACGTACCTCCCCTACACGTAAAGTAGGAATGATTTTTTTTTCTCGAGTCTATCTTATCATTTTGGGTATCGTTAGAAAGGTCTTTCAAAAGTAATAAGAGTTTCTTAAAACCATTTTTCGATTTAGGGATCCGTTTTTATATTAAATGTATTAAATTTCATTCATACCGTAGTAGTGATATCTATCGGGGAATAGCTGAACCTGTTCATATAGCGACATTATGGCAAAGGGTGACTACGGAACCCTATATTGCGCGTGGCCCGACACGCACTTGGCCGGTTTTTAAATACTCTTTTCAAAGTTTGACGATCGCTATAGCGTATATCTGCACTCTGCTCTGTGGGCCGTGGGCTCGATTTTGAGGCCACACTTGAATACTCATGCATACAAATATATGTCATTTAATAAATTATGAGTGATGCATCTACGCTTAGGTTGGTACTTAAAGCGGTTTGTGAGATGTCAAAGAAAATGCATTTATGTAAATAAAGGGCTGGTTGACTTGGTGACTATCAAAAATGTTGCCCAAAAAGGTAACTCTCTAAAGAAGACGAGAGTCTTCTTTCTTTAAAAACATCATAAATATTCTAAAAGCAATATAAATTTTCTGCCTGAAAAAAGGAAGTAACAACGTCTTTTCTCGTCAAGATTTTAAAATTAAGCGTATTATCCGAATTTCTTTTAAAAAACCCTGCTTACTAGGGGCTTGTCTAGTTGGAGAGGGGGCTCAAAGCGGCCGTCATACTACGAGCGGCAACAGCCCGATAACGGCACGGGCAATGCCAATTTTTTACACTTGGTCAGAAAATAGTGTTACAGCTGTTGTGATATGAAGCTGTGTTTAACTTTAACTAACGTAATTATGAAAATTGTTTTGTGTGGAATACTACCCGAGTAAAATTCACAAGCGGTATAAAAATTACAAGAAATGAAAGAACTTTATTTTTAGTAAAACAAAAAACCACAAGATGACTTGAGTATGCTTCCACATTTGAGTGCGGTTTATTAATACGAGACTTGGAACGTTCAACTATCATCTAATTGCCGTGACTCTATATATCATACCTTAAGATACGAATAGTTCTAGGTGCTCTAACCAATTGTCGCTTCCCAGTCGCATCCGAACCCTGTCTTTCTTTTCCATTGTGCTTCAATAAGCACCAATGTGCGATACGCGTTGCCGCTGTTGCCGTTTCACAGTAATCCAATCTTTGCCGCACCATCCTCTCCTGCAGTGTGATCGAACAAACCTAAAGGGTCTCAAGGTGATAGATGCCGGTGTTCAATCTCTGTCGGCGCAGATTATTGAGAGCTTACGTTGTGTAGATGACGAGGCGCGACTATTTAGTGTTGCCCGGCGTTCATTAACTTTCTTATTAAATTTTATAAAAACAATTTGTTTGCCTCGTCTTGAGATTTGTGTAAAAAAACTTTCTCTTCTTAGAGAAAGCGCGTCAGAAAGTAAAATAAACATCCTTGGAACAGTTAATTATTATTCCCGCGACATTCCCAGCAAGCTACTTAGGAACGAAAAGAAAAACACAATTGTATTATTAACATTCATTCTTATTTCACATTTAATCTTTGAGTTTTAATGTAAATTAAAAATACTATTACAAAATTCATATTCTCAACTATTATTTATTTTTACTGCTGATAGTGTTTTAAGCTCGAGAAGCATAGTGATATAAAATAATGTTATTTTTTGAAAAAAAAAATTGTCGTATTTTAATGTTATAAGTCTATTTGCATTTTCTTTGTTTGATTTACGTAATGCAAATTCAATATCGATTATCTTAAGTTATGTTCAGAAAGTTAGCGGAGTCCCATCGTCTGACTAAGTAGAAGTTACTTCGGAAACTCCGTTTCTAGTATTCACACGAGTTTGTTAGACATATACTACCACATCCCTCATAGCTTACATAGGATTTTATAACTAAAAGTACTAATTATAAATGCAACGTGTTGTTGACTCAACTAAAAGGTGTTCAAAGGACTGACTCGCTGCAGCTTTGTAAAGTAATTGCTTTGTGAAGTAACACCAAGAGAATAGATATGTAAGTTCATTTCGGAATCTGCAACCTGCATCGGATTCACGAGTGGTACTCCATCTAGGACTGACATAAGTATCTGCGTGTTCAATACACTCTAAGTAATTTAGAGAAATGTTCCACGGTGACAAATGACGGGTCCTGTGAGATTCAAAACTTGATGAATCAAGGTGAGGCATTGCAACGATAACTAGAATTTGGGTAGGCGTGTCGCTTACCATCAGAAGCTTAATACTGCAAAGTAAAGCAGTTTCGTTAATTTTCATCCTTCTTTAATTTTTACTTTATAAAGCATTTCTCTGCATCCATAAGTGAATTTGTAAAATTTTAAGTTACATATAACATAAAATAATAATGATCTTTTTTTTCGAATATTCGTAACCTAATGGACATTCGGTTCTTAAATAATTTAGAGCGTTTGGTTGATAAGAGAATAACTAATTAATTCCATGGGCAAATAGTGCACAGTTTTCATTACATATGGTAGGAAACACCCGGGCAGGACCTATCTAATCAAATCAAATCTTTTTTTGCATACTAAGTGGATTATATATCTTTCAGGTGTTACGATAAAACAGTAGGTACTTAAAACTTAGTTACCCCAGACAGGGTATCATCGCACGAATTCATTCGTCGGTCAGCAATAAAATTTGAAATATACATTCTACAAGATAAACATTTACAGTAAAAAGGTGAATAGCATATAGTTTTTGCTATGTATACATTTTTAGGGTCCTATTAGTGGTCCCTATTTGGATGAAGAGAGCTTATTGCTAAGCCTTTATTTTCTATCACGTCATAGGTGAAGGAGTTAAAACTAACGAGTATCAATTATTTAGCAATTATTTGTTAACATTCCATATTAGAAAAAAATTACACAGTCTTCCGTCGCCAAGTTTCATGTGATGTGCACTATGCTGTCCAAGAGTAGGAACAATGAAAAGACTGGGGCAGCAGAGTTTAATATTTTTTTGGGAGACAAGAAGCGCCCAAAAATTAATAAAGCATTTCAATTATTATCAGATATTGGAATAGCCGGGGCACGGAGGAGGTTTAAGGCCCTAATTCTAATATAAAAAGTGGTATGACTGAAATTTATACAATGGTATCTTTTATAAAAAAGTCAGTGTTACACTTGGCGACTTATAATTTACAAACAGCAAATCTATAACGCAATATTATCCTACTTATAAGGTAAAAACACAAAATATTATGAAATACGTACTACATAGGTAACCTAGAGCCGCAAAGCTAAAAAGAGGGTTCAAAAAGTTATTTCTTTTTTAACAACCGACTTCGATCCGGCAACAGATTTCCTGACCCCTTTAGAGCTAGGATTTATAAAGATCCTGACTAAGTACATCTACTACATATTAAAATGTATCCTAGTAAAAAGATTCCTTATTTTTGCACACAGAGTAAGGACGTGCATAAAATCTGCATAGTTCGTGTGTCTACTAGCAAACATATTGTAATATGAAAAACACATCATCATATCAGCCATATGACGTCCACTAATGAACTAGCGAGCGATCCTGAGTCGCCTACATCCATCGGCTACCCGTTGCCTTGACCAGATTATCGGTCCACCGCGTGGGAGGCTACTACGTTTGCCGGTTCGCGGTCGCCATTGAAGACCCTTAACGCCCCATCAGTAGGTCATCGGTTCTTCGAGCTATAAACCCCGCATTCTGCCACTTACAAACAAATACACATAGGTACATATTATTAGGGGTATAGACTTATTGTTCAAATATGTTAATTAGAAAAAGTAATAACACGCTTTCAATTTATTGAATACTTTAACGTACACTATGGGTTTCATAATAATAAAAAACTTATTGTTGTATTAGCCGACTTCCTAGTAGTTTACAGTGTAACCTGCCTCTTTTCGTTACAATGTCCTACCTCGTCTAACTTTACTAAGTTAGATTGCTTATGGTTATATTAAAATTAAAGCAACGACATTAGCTTTCAAAGTCGTTAAACATTTTATGAATCAGTAGAAATTTTCAGTGTTAGTAGAAAACACATAAACAGATGTTGAACCCGCGTTTAAAAAGTGAACGCGTCTAAGGAGTGTTTAAAGTTTTTTTTGTAATAAAACTATTTGTCTTTATAATTTTGGCTGTGATCACTTATCAATAAGTACCTTGGGATACCTTTCTGGAAACAGACAAGAGTGCAGGTGTCAGCGGTCGTAAAAATACGTAGTACTTTTATTTTGAAGGATGTGACAAGAATGTAAATGAGACCTAATGGTCACGTGATTTAGAAAAAGATTTTTGTAAAACCAATAGCCTGTATTTCAAGATGTTTGATTGAACACATTCATCATTATCTCATCCATCCCACTAATGAACACGGGTATTTCCAAGGTAAGAGGGATTCAAGCCATACTTAAACGCGCAAGCCCAGTGCGGATTAGCGGAGGCATGGCGTGTGTAACGTCCTTTTTTTTGGACGGATAATCATCAAATGACCTTCCCCGCTGTGGGTGGAGCGGGAGGGTGTGTCAGACTTCTACTGACTAAAAACCATCCATGTTCCTTCTTTTGAGCCTGCTAAATATAAAACTAAAATTTTACGTAGCCTAATAGAGCGTAATATATTTGAAGGGGCAAATCGTCTGACGTGCTTTCTGAAGGTCAGAATCGCTCGGTATTAAAATACACATCCACGGCCACCCATCCAAAGACTAGCTTCTGTATAGTCTATTTATTTCAGTTTGTTGCCACATAATTTTTGGTAATATAAACACAAATTTAAATATCATGAACTAAACCACAGCATATGTAAAACAACAAAAAATCACACTTTTCTAACGATGATGCGAACGTCCCATAGAGATTCTTTAAAGGACCCATTTATTTCAATCAGAGTTTTAATATTATACAAATATGAAGACTCTTTGCATGTGGTACTCAAAGTGGAGCAAATGTCCGCATATAGCTTTACCGGAATGAGCAACCGAGAGGCACTCACCAGCTCTCTACGTTAATGCATCATATTAAAAAATCACACATTTCAAACGTTGAGAACGACACGAGATGATTAATATTGAAAACCTATTTCGTTTCGTTTTAAACATTTATGTTATACAAAATAAGAGTATTAACTTTATGCATCTGGAGCTCTGAATAATCTGAACTCAATCTCTGAATAATATTTTCGTCGAAATGAAATAAGAGCCATTCATTTATCCAAATTGATCATATTCATAAACATTATATAAGGACTTAATAATCGTTTTTATAAATTTATTTACATTACCCTATTTACGAAGACACATTCTAATCCTTAATACTTATTTCACCTCAGCCACAGGATATTGTATACAATGTAAGACAAATTTATATATATATATTCGATCAATTGTATATATTATAACAATTTTTGTACATAAAAACTTTTAAATTTCAATAACATCGTTTTCTTTTAAACTCAAACATGGAATTTCTAAAAATTCATTAATTAGAAATATGACCTTTTCGAAATAAAAATGTTTAACAATATGAAACAAGTTACGTACCTATTGTCACAAAGACATATTTTACCAAAGTACCTTAATGTAACTAGACGTAGATTATGAAAATTAAACTAACTAAGAAAAATCAGTAGCGGCTTTGTTGTCTGTGTAAATGCTGTTTATTCGTTGACTTTAGCCTCATCATCATATCCTAGCATTATCCCGGTTGCCCGATACTTAAGCTTAGGGCCCAGGGTCTGCTCACTGGTTTGACTTATCATGGCTGAATTTCAGTAATTACATTGAGCGACTGCCGTCTGACCTCCGCAAACCAGAGGGAAATATCATTCTATGTTTACACCAACTGTCAGGATGTTAGATGGAACTGACTTCCTTATAACGACTGCCATAGATGTTCTTCTTCCTTATAACGGCTCAACGTGTTTTCCAAAGCACAGAGCAAGCGACAAGTACACACATTCGAATAATCATATGTATTGAACCCAAACCCCTTTGAATTTGAATGGAATGGGTCTCACCACTGGTGAGCTGTCATTATCGCTGCTTTAGCCTATGCAAAAAATATTCAAGAAGCTAAAGAGGTTAAAAAAAAATACTTGGTAAATAAAAACAATATAATTTTGTAATAATTTTTAGGCCGTGTGGCGCCGGCCTAGAATAGCGTCACCCCCTCTCATCTCATGGGGAGTCGTAAGAGTCGACGAAGAGAAATAGGACCGGATGATGGGCAGCAGCGCCATCCTGCGTACTGGCTGGAACTGCGATCACCAACCCGCCTGCCCAGCGTGGTGATTACGGGCAAATACCACTAATAGAATGGCACATACACACAAACGGCCCCCAGTCCCCGGCGGCCCCTCTATTCCAGATTACGGTAGCGGTCTTGGTAACGGCGGGGCAGGGGGTGCAAAGAATCACCGGCAGAGATCCGGCTACCATCCTAAACGACTTCTGCACCTGGCAACCTACAACACACGCACACTGAGGACTGATGAGAAGATTGACGAGCTGGAAGAGGAAATAGAGCAGTTGCACTGGGACATTATCGGGTTATCTGAAGTCCGAAGACAGGGGGAGGATACGGTAATCCTCAAGTCCGGCAATCTGCTCTACCACCGGGAGGGCGACCACCTGTCCCAAGGTGGTGTCGGTTTTATAGTCCGGAAGTCCATCCGTAACAACATCGTGTCTATAAAGAGTGTGTCGACTAGGGTAGCGTACCTAATACTCAGAATCACCAAACGGTATTCGCTGAAGGTAATTCAGGTCTACGCACCGACCTCGACACACCCTGATGAGGACGTAGAGTTATTGTATGATGACATTTCTGCCGCCATACATACTTCACCAACTCACTACACGGTTGTTATGGGGGATTTCAACGCAAGGCTAGGCCAGCGAAGTGGTGACGAGCAGAAAGTGGGGCAATTTGGAGTAGGGCGAAGGAACCAAAGGGGCCAGCGGCTAGCGGATTTCATGGAGAAGGAGGGACTTTTTATGATGAACTCCTTCTTCAAGAAACCTCCGCAGAGAAAATGGACCTGGATGAGCCCTGATGGTTTCACGAGGAATGAGATAGACTTTATCATGACCACTAAGCGGCAAATATTCAATGATGTCTCTGTAATCGCTAGGGTGAAAACCGGCAGCGATCACCGAATTGTAAGAGGCACATTGAATATAAATGTCAAGCTTGAAAGGTCCCGCCTGATGAAGTCTACGCTCCGACCCTCAGTTGCCCATATTCAAAACCCCGAGTACTTTCAGATCGAGCTTCAAAATCGCTTCGCAGGTCTAGAGGACTGCGTGTCCGTCGACGACTTAAGTAGCGGGCTAGTTGAGACTGTCCACGCGGTGGGGTCCAAATTTTACAAGACCAGACCCCGAAATAAAACCCAAAAATTATCGACTGAGACTCTTGATCTCATGGAAGCACGACGACATATGCGATTGCAGTCTTCAGCAGATGCATTCTCTTACCGGCGTATCAATAGACAGATCACGAAATCCTTGCGACTTGATATTCGCAGATTCAGTACTACGTGTATTGAAAATGCAGTAGAGAGGAACAAGGGTTCGAAAGTGTTCGCACGAGATCTGTCTATTGGCCAGAGTCAGTTAACGCAGCTGAAGACCAACAAGGCCAATCTAGTCACGTCGAAACCTGAGATCATGAGGGAAATCGAAGGGTTTTATGGGCAGTTATATACGCAGTATAGTACGCAGGATCCCGCTACTTGTTTGGCTAAAGATCCTAGAGCCAAACTAACCAGGCACTACACCGAAGACATCCCGGACGTCAGCCTATACGAGATTAGGATAGCCCTGAAACAGCTGAAGAACAACAAGGCACCGGGTGAAGACGGGATGACAGCAGAGCTTCTGAGAGCGGGTGGTACACCGGTACTAAAGGTACTTCAGAGGCTCTTTAACACCGTCATCCTCGAGGGACGTACGCCACAGGCGTGGGCCAGTGGCGTGGTTGTACTTTTCTTCAAAAAAGGTGACAAATCTCTTTTGAAGAATTATAGGCCAATCACGCTACTGAGCCACGTCTATAAGTTGTTTTCACGGGTTATCACGAACCGTCTCGGTCAAAGGTTTGACGACTTCCAGCCTCCCGAACAAGCCGGTTTCCGAAAAGGTTTTCCAACCATGGACCACATACATACGCTGCGGCAGGTTATACAGAAGACCGAGGAGTATAACCAGCCACTTTGCTTAGCGTTTGTGGACTATGAAAAGGCCTTCGATTCGATCGAGACTTGGGCAGTGTTTCAGTCCCTGCAGCGATGCCGCATTGACCATCGGTATATTGAAGTGTTGAGAAGTTTATACAAAAACGCCACCATGTCCGTACGCGTACTAGACCAGCACACGAATCCTATCCTCCTGCGGAAGGGCGTGAGACAGGGAGATGTCATATCTCCGAAACTGTTCACTGCTGCCCTGGAGGATGTTTTCAAAATGCTGGACTGGGGAAACTACGGCATCAACATAAATGGCGAGTATATGTCTCACCTTCGATTTGCCGACGATATAGTGGTCATAGCGGAGTCGCTTGTGGATCTGGGCACAATGCTCGAAGACCTCGACAGAGCTTCCCAAAGGGTAGGTCTCAAAATGAACATGGACAAGACGAAAATTATGTCGAATGTCCATGTTAAGCCTACCCCAATAATTATTGGAGGCTCGGCTCTCGAAGTTGTCGACGAATATGTATACCTGGGACAAAAAGTCCAAATGGGTAGTAGCCCAGTCATATTAGGGCTTTCACCTCGGAATGAAAGATAATAAGCTGCAAATTGGTATGAATGTTGTCTCAAAAGTCACAATCGTTATCGTGTCCGCGTCTCAAGATATTCAAGGTCAAAGGTCACAAAAATCGGTTTTTCGCGAATATCTGGCTTCCTATCGGTTAAATGAGATTTGCATTTATTATATAAGTTGTAGGCTATAAAATTCCCTACAACTTTTGTTCAAATTTTTTTTTCATACGACCAACCGTTTTAAAGGTAGAGCGCGAAGAGTGCACATCGTACAGTCATATACGGCCTAATGCAAGGTCAAGCGTGAGTTATGGTTATCAGTACGTTATAAAGTCAATTATTTACTTGGAAATTATAATTATTAAACAATGCCTATTATTTATGTACTAACTATTAATTATTTATATTTAATTAAAGTAAGTAACTTGATTATTTATATATAATTATTCATATTTAACTATTTAATTTGATCATTTCCGCTACACGCAATTCATCAAATTTACAAAACTAAATAAACCTGTACAACTGTCAACACTTCCACCAACAAGTGCAGCAGCTCATCAACACATAAAACGTGTCTACTACCAAATTCAAACGTGGTTAGGGAAGGACTTAGAACCTCAAGAATGGGGCTGGATGCTTGAAAATGAAATCCTGGAGCCCATACGAACGTTATTACCTCCAGCACCAGCCGAACTACTAAACGTAATATTTTGCAATTGCAAAAATGGTTGTGGTTCCCGCTGTGGATGCAGAAAATCAGGGCTACAATGTTCTTTAGCTTGCGGCCAGTGCAACGGACAAGCTTGCCTCAACGCTTCACTGTATCCAAGTAATCCCGATGAAGAAAATACATATGATCCCGATATTCTGGAAGGTTTGGAGATGAACATGACAGATAATGAGGATGATGACAATGAATCGAACATTTTTGAGCGACAAGAAGAAGAAGACGATGAAAAGAAGAAGATAATTAGCTTCCATTTCCAATTTCATTACAATTAAAATCAACAAAGATACTTTTGATATTTGAACTCACATTTTGATAAATGTATATTATGCCGTATTTAATAATAAATAAAAATTTGTGTAAAATATATACTCTTACTATCATTTTAACTTAAAATAAAACTAAAATATATAATCCAGAATTAATAATATTTTATACTTAAATAGTTAAATATGAATAATTATATATAAATAATCAAGTTACTTACTTTAATTAAATATAAATAATTAATAGTTAGTACATAAATAATGGGCATTGTTTAATAATTATAATTTCCAAGTAAATAATTGACTTTATAACGTACTGATAACCAGAACTCACGCTTGACCTTGCATTAGGTCGTATATGACTGTACGATGTGCACTCTTCGCGCTCTACCTTCAAAACGGTTGGTCGTATGAAAAAAAAGTTTGAACAAAAGTTGTAGGGAATTTTATAGCCTACAACTTTTATAATAAATGCAAATCTAATTTAACCGATAAGAAGCCAGATATTCGCGAAAAACCGATTTTTGTGACCTTTGACCTTGAATATCTTGAGACGCGGACACGATAACGATTGTGACTTTTGAGACAACATTTAGAATGACAAAACAAAGGTTCATACCAATTTGCAGCTTATTATCTTTCATTCCGAGGTTGACCCCTTTTTTTACCTAATATGACTGGGCTATAGGTCCAACTTCGAGAAAGAGGTCAATCGTCGAATCCAGCTCGGTTGGGCTGCGTTCGGGAAACTGCGCTATATCTTCTCGTCAAAAATACCTCAGTGTCTTAAGACAAAAGTCTTTAACCAGTGTGTGTTGCCAGTGATGACGTACGGTACTGAGACTTGGTGCCTGACTATGGGCCTCATTAGAAAGCTCAAAGTCGCTCAGCGTGCAATGGAGAGAGCTATGCTCGGAGTGTCCCTACGTGATCGAATCAGAAATGAGGAAATCCGTAGGAGGACTGGAGTGACCGACATAGCGAGGCGAGTTTGCAGGCTGAAGTGGCAATGGGCGGGGCACATAGCTCGAAGAACCGACGACCGATGGGGCGTCAAGGTTCTGCAATGGCGACCGCGAACCGGTAAACGTAGTAGAGGACGGCCTCCCACGCGATGGACCGATGATCTGATCAAGGCGGCGGGAAGCCGATGGATGCAGGCGACTCAGGATCGCTCAATGTGGAAATCTATTGGGGAGGCCTATGTTCAGCAGTGGACGTCAGATGGCTGAGATGATGAATAATTTTTAGGCATTTCGAAAGAGATAAAGTTTGATGAGCAAAGGACAAATTCTGGACCCAAATCTATTCTGCATCCAATTATGAGATTTTACTGTACAAAACTTGCTAAAATAATTCAGATGTGGTCCTCAATAATGGAACGAGGCGTAGAGAGCACTCGCCATCTCCATCATGTAACGAAATTTACAACATTCGTTCATGCAAATTTATGTTACTCTTAAATAGTTTCTAGTGGAATTGAAAAAGGATAAAACGTTTTAAAAGCGCCGAGTACTATAATTTCAGTTCATCATCGTTCAACTACTGGACACAGGTTTAATCTAATTTATCAACACAGAATATGATCTTATGAACACTTTCAGGGTTAGATGAGGGCTCTAACTTCCTAACAGATTTAATTAAAACGGCCCACTCTGGTACAGTCGTCAAAATAATAAATTCAATGACGCATTTCGATTATATGTGAAAATAGAACCATACAATGGAAAATTTTACTTTTGAATAAGCGTGTAATAACTAACTTGTAAATTGTAAATGACCACTAACTCGTAAATGAAATGATTCCAGAAAATTGATTGTATTTGTTTCTGTCATGCGCATTACCAATCATTCAATTTAAAATATTTGTACAAATAGATTTGTCATGTTGAATTAATGTCAGTGGCCAATAACTGTCAAAAGTTACCGGCAACAAATCTGAGTCCGAGACAGGTTTCTAAATAAAAATATTAGGGGAACGTAGTGCAAAAACAAATTCCATCCATCAAGTGTCAAGGCGTCCCCAAGCCAAGGAGAGCGGCGCGAATTTCCTTCTGGCTGACTTAATGGCGTCATAAACTCGTAGCAGTACTCCTGGAGAGGTCATAAAACATCTAAGATTTACTTTATGTTTTACAGTTTTTATATTAGTTTATTTTCTAGAGATACGTACGTACTTGCCGAGTGCGATATCTTCCTGACAAGAAGTTTTATTGTCCACTGAGATTGTGGTAATAGTTTTCCTGAAGTGTTTGAAAAAGATATAACGTAGGAACGGCTAACTGTAGATAATCATTTTTTATATACAAAGAGTTAAAGGATTTCTCAACTTAGATTAAGTTTTAAGTTGATTAAGCTCCAAACATATCTATTTTTTTGTTTTTTTAGATATTTCCTACTACTATAGTAGATTAAAAACATATAATCTCTCGTACACGTTTACTTTTATTTAGCATTGATTAATAGTGGACAGTAGAAGAATTTTACTATTTGGCCGCATCCGGGATAACGTTCAGATGACATTGATGATGAATTTAAGATTTTATTATTTGTCATACATAAACGTATATACATGTCTAATTAATATTTAAATCATATGGTAGTTTGAATTTTTACTGCAAATGTATACAGCAGATTATTGTAACTTAGCATTGGAATCGTTACTTGAATAAATATTTATTCGGATTCTAAGATGAGTCGAATGTTCCGAACATAATTGATGGATTTTGCAAATCATGCGAGCTTTGTTGCTGTACATTACAGTATTTCGTAATTGAATACTGGGTTTTACTTAGTAACAATATTAACCATCGAGTCACGTTTGTCTGTAGACGCACTTTGAATACGAAACAAGCGACAAACGTGTATCATTCTTGTAACATCTCTGAATATTTTTATGTTTGATACAATTTTTCATTTCTGTTACTCGCGAAAATTTGTTTCATGGTTATTTTCGTGTTGTGAATTATTATTTTTGATAAATTGATATCTTGTGCTTACACCGCATGTAACGTCATGCAATAAGCTCTAATAGCTTATTGATCACAACTTATTTGACATAACGATCTTTACAATTAAACAATCCAGTTAAGTAACCATTAACGAGAGTCGTACAACAGCTTAAAAGTGCCGTAATCTTGTTCCGACAGCTACAATCCTTAGAAATTAAACAACACACGCGGCGGAATTAGACACGCGTTTGTGGGGAATTAAAATAAACGTTAATAGCCTTTGGAGCACGTGAGTTCTTCAGTAAAGAGGGTTATTAGGCGGCACGTACGCGGGAGATAGCGGCAAGACGCGTCGTCGTGATGACAACCTCCAGGCTCGGGGGACACACCTGGGCAACTTGTACTCGCGGGACTGAAGCAAACTTCGTCATAGGACTATTCAGGTGTGCGATATAGTAAGGGCAATACATTTTAAGTTCTTGTGTACATTGTATCTCATACCATATAAATAACCACGAGGAATGGAGAGTTAAGACAGAAATGTTTATACCTACTATTTTTAATAATTATATAAACTTTCCATAAAGCCATCATTTTGATTTTTGAAAAATCTGCTACAATCATTATTAAAATTTAATGTATAGTTTCGATTTATTAATAATGTTCAAATGCTTTTCTTAGTTAAAACGGTATTGTGTTTTGTTAAGTCAAAACGCAGTAGAAATTAAAAAAAAACATGTAGGTACATAGTTATCCAATTCCGTGAAAAAATTCTGTGAGTGGCGTCAACGGAAGCTATTTACATGAGATAAAAGATTCACAGATTTAATAAATTCCGATTCCATGAATGAAGACCCACAAAAACTTTCTGCATAAAGCGGTGCAGTCCATTGTTGTTCGAGAAGCTAAAATTTTAAATTGAAAACAGCAGTTGGGCTTGGGCTTGCACCGTGAAAGCCGGTTACAACGTTTATTCAAACCTCCTTTCAGGCCCCTTTTAAGCCCGTTTTGTTCTAATGTTCGACGTAGGTAAACAAAAGACAATAACTAAGTAGTAGTGTACATTCTTATATATTATTTATTTAAATGACTATAAATATTATATTTTAAGGCAAACCAAATGAAACACATATTATGCGTTGCTATATTATAATATTAAATTGTATTCTAATTTATATAACAATTGTACTTTATATTGTACTATTTTTATTTTTGTTTAGTGTCTTATATATTAATTTGAAGCGCTCGTAGCTCTGCGGTGCTCGGTGGTCGGAAACGATCACCGGAGTTTACGGAGGTCAGACGTCGTTAAGCCATGTTAGAGGCCTAATGGGCGGCTTGATAAATTCTAACAGCAGGACGCCATACACCTGCTTCTGCCAATCCGCACTGGGTCAGCGTGGTGGAGTATGACCCAATACCCTTACAACTTGATATATGTGAGGAGGCTCGTGCTCAGTGGCAGGGGCCCCCTGCCCCCGCTGCCTAAACCCTCCTGGCGCTGCTGAGCGGGCCCTCCTGGCCTACCCGCAGCGCCCTCCATAGGTTCCTCTTAGTTTCCCCCCCGGTAGTCAGTACTAAGAGCACCCAGAGTCGTCGGTCTCTGGGTGTTACCTTTTCCCTAGCGCCTCCTGCGCCCTACCGGGAGGTACTCAGCCCCCCCACCACGACAAGGTGGAGACCAGTCGGGGAGGCGTTTCAAAAGACCCGGGATTATAGGAACTAGAAAACACAGTAACGACTTATAAAATTTCTTAATTCGAGTGCTGATACTCTGCACAGTATATAAATGGTTTTGAAGACTAGGACGTGTTGTTCGGGAGATGAAAGGAAAAGGCGGGATGAGATCGAAAAACTTCTCAGAACACTAACCATAATATTTCCGGTACAAGGCACTCAGAGAGGCAATGTCCCTAGCTGTAGATCCTCGAGAGAAGCTGTAACCTCAGCGTCCCCTGTAATGCAAACCGCTCGTCTTTGCAGACTATCAAGTGCGTCAAGGAGGTACTTAGCAGAACCGTCCCCAATATAGCAACATAACTCCACCCTCGGTCGCACTTAAGTCTTATACAATAAACAGCGCTGCTCGGCTGTGAAAAAACAGCCTCACCTTATTGAGGATACCCAACTTACAGGAGGTAGTTGAAATATCACCCTCGATGTAGCCTTTCGAGTGTAGGTCCTTGCCGATGTCCATGCCAAGAATGCTAGGGTCCATCGAAATGGGCAACGAAGAGTTCTGAAGAGAGAGAGGAGTAAGGAAGGGACGACGAGAATTCACAAACCTGGGTTTTGATGACATTAAACTCGACCAGGTTTTCAGATCCCCACTGAGAGACACGATCGAGAGTCCGATATAAATAATTAAGTTAAAACATATGTGTTACAAACATTAACTTGTCTATCACTCGTTAATAACGCACTTAGTTTTAAATAGGTATGTTCTTGGCTTGGTTTGGTTAATGTTAGATTTATGTTATAATAGGATCAAAACCACTATAAAAATGCTGTAAGCTGGTGAAGGAATTCAAAAGTACAACTATAAATGGTTTAAACTATTTCACTTATTAAGTTCATTACTAATAATAATAATACTATAACTAATTATTCAGTTTCATTAATTATTAAACACAGAATTAACATTTTATAATAATGATTTATATCCTACGTTATATCTTAAAGCACATAAACAAAATATGTGACTTATATCAATCATATTGCATCAATTATAAAACAAAATAAATACACATGTGTACAAACATTATATGTCAGAACTACAGTTACTACTGTAACTATTTGTATATTACAAAGCATTTCAAATATCTGCACATAATACTAACTTAACATTAGACATAGATTCGGAGTACAACCGTGGAATAATTGTTAAAGATAATAATCTAACATACTATTAACAATCAGCACAATCATGACACCTTAAAAAAAATTAAATTGTGCCAAATAAGTATGTAGTTTATTCGGCATAAGGACTATACATCAGCACATAGCTAATAACAGAGTAACAGTGTAGATATCTACTTAACTAAGTCTGTTGTTCTGGAATCGACCCTCGATACTAGTTTTCTTACGATAACAATCTGCTAAGTATACACATCAAATCACAACTTAAGAGTCTGTCACGATAGGTGGCAGCAGCAGCATACTTTCTAGTTTTATTGAATATTACGATAATTATTGTGTATTATTGTCAATCAAGTTCGATAAAACTCCGAAGGTACATAGAACATTTATTAAAAAACGGAACATAAACTTGTACTGAATAGGATCGGAAGATAATTATACAACGTTTTGAATCTTTATATAATATACATTTATTATCTTATCATCAATATTTGGATTGCTTTAAAAACCGTTTCTAAATAGTCTTATAAAAACTAATTTATTTTTTGACATTGTAAACATAAAGGTTATATCAAAAGTCCTTTTCTTGATTATTTTAATAAGGAGTCAAGTACACGCCTCTTAATATATTAAAATCAATTTCAATGTAGGCAAAGGCTAGTAGTAGTAGTATTCTGATATGTATTTTATTATCCTAATTCCCTGACACGTGCATAACTACGGTACGTTTCTAATAAAAAATTCTGCTACATACATTTGGCTTGTGGAAAGAGCTTCTTGGCAAAATAATATCAAGACATTACGATTTTTAAAATAAATCTCATTTAACTACTTTGACCCATAGTTTTGCAAGCGTCCATTAGCTACAACTTACCTAATGATGGGCCGTAATACATAAGCTGCAATTTACCTGCCATCATATGGTATAAAAAAGTCTATGAAGAAACTCAATATTATATCAATGTCCCTGTAATTTTTGAACTTTAGAATAGTCTCACAAGCCAAACAGAGCGGGTGAGAGGACCATTTCTGATTACTACTTAACAATCTTGCCGTTAACTTTTATGTACACTCGAAGCACCACACAAGATTTTGCCATTCCCATGAATCGTTTCGGCTTAAGCTCGTAGATGTAATACACTGTTTTTGTTACTGGCTTATTATAGTAACATAAGTGCCACTTCGGAGACCACGTTTATATATTTATTTCATTTAAGAAAATGGTAAGTAATACTCGAGACGCCATTTCGGAATTTCGGTTGCTATTTTTGTGTAATAATTATGTTTTTGTATGAAAAACCATGTTCTCATCATGATACATAATTAATTGTAAGTAAAATTTTAAAAAGCTTATTTCAAGTTTGGCAGTGGTGGTTAGAAAATCAAGGATTAAGGATAAATTATCCTATATTCCTAATCAAAAACATCAAAAGAAGTGAAGCAAGGTAGGTATACTTGTCATATTAATAATGTTCCTGTCTTATTAGTAATATGAGAAACTCAGCGAAGAGGGTTAAAAGCAAACCGTTTTTTCGTATTTTTGTAGTGTGTACACGCAAACTAATATTAATCTCATGATGGAAATTAACCTACACCCACGAGAGAAAAACATACACCAGTCTCCGCGCCATATGTTGTATATTGAAATACAACGGAAGAACTTAATTGCAGTTCCCTTACTAAATATGATGATAAATTCCAATCAATTTGTTACTTCATCTGTCTGAAGTAAAAAGTTAAATTTTATATCGTTCGACCAAATCTCAATTAGCTTGAGCTAATAAAAGAACTTTATTTCGGTACCTGACGTAAAATAATGTAATAAATTTCCTGATAAATGTGCACTAAAGTTCCCTTACAGCAGACTCATTACAAAAACATCGAGACCGCTCGTTTCTCATCACTTATTGGCCAGGGTATGATATATTGAATGGGAGGTAAGAACTTTCAGTTTTATAGATGTTGAACATAAAAATGCGCGTCAGAGTTAGTGAACAGTTACAATAAGTGGCTCGTTCATATTCCGCGGGCAAAGTGCGATAACATTCATGTGAGAGCATAATTTAAGGGTTGGGTTGCAGGAGATAGCGGGGAATACTAGTAATAAACAATAACCTTCAATAATTAAATGCAAGTTTATTGCGTTTACTTACGGATTAGTGTCCCTTTGTAAGGGGTGTTACTCCGAGCTTTTGATAGGTCGCAATATCGCAGGTTTCTGTGCGTTATCTAATCGTTGTCTCCTGCATTTTAATATCATGTTGTCTTTGGCCAATATTTATTGCCATGCGAATAACGGGTGGAGGTACATAGGCGATATGAAGATCATATTGGGAAAATCAAGCGTCATATTTTTAAACTGAACCAACTTCCTTTCTTATTTCTCCCTCTCTTTAGAATTTTATATTATCAACCCATTTCGGTGGATACCAGCGTTTTTTGGAGGCCACCGGCTGGGAACAATCTACTCCACCACGCCACATCGGTCGACCAAGTAATGATGGCACGTGATTCTTTTAATTTCGTACGTGATAGCTTATTTCGTGCGTGATAAAAGATTTTCTACATTTGCTGTCAACCTGTCAAGAACGTTGTGGTTTTAAATGTACCCTGGTGTCTGTCCGGGACCTTACGAAATGTCGGTGTTCCCCCCCCCCCCCCCCCTATACATTAAAGAAAATCTTGAATAGCATTGTACTAGTTAGCCGAGGCTTTACAGAGAAGTCTCGTTTGCGCAGTAATTTTGTTAGATGCAACATCTTTTAAACACAGTAATATTATAAGTTATAACTTATAACTGTCATTATTATTGGCAAAGAGAATAAGTAAGTGTTGCAGACTTACTAACTAAAGCCATTCTCAAGAAAATGTTAATTCAGACCTTTTATTTTCATAGACTTTTAGGAATGTCTAACTTTTTTATTGGAAAATGAATTCCAGGTAATTATTTTAAACGCAAAAGTCAATATTAGAAGTTAATTATATTTAAAATTTTATTATTAGAAACTTTTTAACTGAAATCTCTTCTCATTTACGCCAGGCCTCAGCTTTGCGCCGCCCACTCGTGATTTAATGAGCAAAGTAAACTACCTCTGTTTAACTCAATGGATTCTAATTAAACAGCCTTCTCGGCTTTGGAAATAATTAGTCTTTTTTAAATCTTCGTTCGGTATTAATAAAACAAGATGAGTTTTAGTTTGCTGGACGTTTTCTTTGTCCTTGTTCCTTTTTTATTTAAACCTAAATTTATATTTAATAAAAAATTAAAGACTTATAAAGTACT
The DNA here is from genome assembly GCA_949126915.1 of Musotima nitidalis. Lineage (NCBI taxonomy): Eukaryota > Metazoa > Arthropoda > Insecta > Lepidoptera > Crambidae > Musotima > Musotima nitidalis. The sequence goes on from OX421419.1 coordinate 11,654,137, forward strand.
AAAATACTTTGTTAAACAGTGTGTGTTATAAAATTGAATATTTTTTATACTTCAAAAATAAGTGAAGCTTAACAAAGATAATACGTACCTAAGTTCAAGCCACGTGGAAAATTATTGAAGAGGCCTTTGTTCGGCAGAGAGCTTCAAATTGCCGAGAAAATGATAATACTTAAATTTTTAAAAATTGGAACAACAACTTTCCGCATCTTTTGTAAGAATCATCATCTGCGCTACAAGATAGACACTGCTGAACACGAGACATGAGCCTCCCCGATTGATTTCCATCAACACCGCCTTGATCATATATTCAGTTTATCGGGTGGGAAGTCATCTTTCACTCGTTTGCGGTTGCCATTGAGGAATCTTAGCGACCAGTGACTTCTGAAGCCGTTTCTTCGTATGTCCATATATTTCTTTATCGTCCATCGTTCTATCACGTAGGGTTACTCCTTTTTTTTTTTTTTTTTTATTTACGTCGGTAACAAAATGCATTTACGCACTGTCTCCCGGCCAAAGGGGGACCGAGAGAGGTGTGTGGGGCTCACCACCGGCAGACACAACCGCCAGCAGTAATACCCACTAAAAATCTTCCGACGACGCCCGCCGCTTGTTGAGAAAGAGGCGGGGTGCCAGTACCTGGGTTGCAGCTCTGACACCCCGCCCGCGGCCAACGTCCCCCGGACCAAAACCGGGAGGACCTCCTCAGAGAGACGCAGTGGACGCGCCCCTCCTACCTCCTTGTGCGACCATAGCGTGTGTGGCCGACTTCTCGAAGGGTCCATGGTTAGACAGCAGGGCCCCCCTGCCCCCGCTGCCTAAGACCCTCCTGGCGCTGCTTGACGGGCCCTCCTGGCCCGCCCGCTGCGCCCTCCACAGGTCCCTCTTAGTTTCCCCCCCGGTAGTCAGTACTAAGGGCACCCAGAGTCGCCAATCTCTGGGTGTTACCTTTTCCCTGGCGCCTCCTGCGCCCTACCGGGAGGTACTCAGCCCCCCCACCACGACAAGGTGGAGACCAGTCGGGGGGGTACGTAGGGTTACTCCTGGCCCATAGTCACGCACTATATCTCAATACGTCATTCCTGGCAAGTATTACGTTTATATTTTAGTATGTTGCCAAGACTGAGTTATTTTACTGTCCATATAAACATTAGGTTTTTTTAAGAACTATAAATAGTTCCATAACATCTACGTGTACACAAATAAAGTATCAATAATCATATCATCATCACAGCCCATTAACGTCCCACTACTGAGCACGAGCTTCCTCTCACATATCAAGGTGTGAGGGTATTGGGTCATACTCCACCACGCTGACCCAGTGCGGATTGGCGGAGGCAGGTGTGTGGCGTCCTGCTGTTAGAATTTTTCAAGCCGCCCATTAGGCCTCTAATATGGCTTAACGACTACCACATTTGGTGATAACCGGGACCAACGGCTTAACGTGCCTTCCGAAGCACGGAAGAACCACACAGGACAAATCTTTGTGTGCATGAACATGAATATTTGTTCTGGTCTGGGTGTTTTCCTATGTATATTAAGTATGTATTTACAAAAAAAAAGTATTTAAGTATGTTTATCCGTTCTTTAGTATCCATAACACAAGTTCTTAGTGATACTTATCTTGGAACTAATGAATTGGTGTGATTGTAAGAGAATATTTATTTATTTATTTATTTATTCAAGGACTGACCTCTGTAAACTCTGCTGTACTTCGGTGATCGTTTCCGACCACCGAGCACCGCAGAGCTACGAGCGCTTCATATCAAATAATAATATATCAATATATATAATAATCATATCTCTCTTAGTAAAATCGCTTTATACGCGATTTAATTTATATTTTTATGGTCAAAGATAAATCTGTTTTACTTACAAAGTGAATCACATATTAAACCGTTTGAAGACAAGTTTATTGTACAAATGGAAGTTTTACAACAGAGGTCTAATTTAATGTTGTGTCGTAAACAGATGCTGAATCCCTCTGGATGAACATACGAGCAACAAAGACATTTCACTCGTTTATATAAAATGTTACAGATTTTATGACGTCACGAACTACAAAACTTTTCAATTGCGCTTCGGAACTCATAAATACGCCAATAAAACTAAATAAAAATACTCTTTATTATTCTAGGAACATTTTCTTTTCATATACCCACTTAATAGCATATTTTCTCGGTGGCCTGATTCGTAAGCAAGACTAACAATGTTTTCCTACATTTTGACTCACTCCATTTCCCGAGCGAAAGTTTACAGAATATTAACTTATAATAAGCGGAGCGCATAAGAAAAATGATATGAAAATAAAAACGTAATCTTTTCTTCATTTAATGATTAAAAATATTCTTATCTTTATACAATGACTTCTATTGTGTCTAAATACATAGTACGAATAGTATAGCCCAACTGGGTGCAATCATTTACAGCATAATTTTATACAACGGGTATGTACGGGCGAGGTATCTTCAATAAATTAGGCTTAGTTCTTCACAATACTTTTACTTATAAAGTAAATTAAAATAATACAAGTTGCAGTCACAAATTGGGCAAGGGTACGTTCTTCGTGTCACGCCGACGCTGCTTTTGCCATAAATTGTAGCAAGGTAGTGCTCAACCAGAGTAATTTTTCTTCTTCGAGCGAGTGTATCGAAGCCCACCATACCAATGCCAAATGAAGAGGGATATAAAAAGGGATAATACCCATACTTTTTTTGTACAAGAATCGTGCAAACTATCGTTGTATCTTTTCCAGCATAAGGCAATACTTGTTTTCATGAGGATCCCACACGATTGCCACATATTCAAGTTTGCTGCTTACGTAAGCATCAACACTCTAGCCACTGACGTGTTGTTGAACTCATTTTTTTTTCATTAAATCTTTTTATCTAACATTAGGCCTAACTTTCGTATGTCGTCAACTGTATCCATAGAAAAGCAAATAATTTATAATCTCTTTCTTTATTATTCTCTTACGTGCGAATGTCGTGATTTTGCAACATAAGCGATGTTTGATATTCTTCATGCATACAGAAATGTTTATCTTTCTTCTTATTTACTTGCTGTAACGTTACGTGCTTAAGTGAGTTTGTGTGTTCATGATTTCGCTTTAAAGACTCTGGGCTGATTTTAATAATTTTTCATAGGAAAATCTTTATTGAGTAACGTTATACATTGTACAAGAACTATCAAATGCCAATTACTTACACAAACCCTATGGTAAAGGTAAAGAATACTCTGCCTAGTAGATTAGCTCCGGCCAAATTGAAGCGAAGTTTAATCTGACCGTTAATTAAAACTTAAACATAACTTCATATTGAGTCGTGGTGAAACTGTGCAGTATTCAATAAACAGAACAACTTAGAACTTTGTTTTAACCTGGCTTAAGATAACAAGAAGAGGCGAAACTCATTAAAGTTTTATGTTCGTTGCGGGGTGCGCATCGGGAACTGTTGATCTTATCTGAGATTGTTCCGAGCAAATTATTGCCGCCATGTTTTGGCAGATTAATGGTGTTTCTCAGTGTTCAAAACAGGCGCCAACCCTTCGGCTACATTTGAGGTCTGCGCGAAGATCATTTTCAGTTATTTACATACAAAGCGATATTTAAAGTAACTAGTGAGCGCTCAAGATTAATTGGTTGCAATACGCCCTATACAACTGAACTATAACAATGAAAAATTCCATAGTGTACAGTGTGTATAGTGCGCGAAGTTTTTTACATATAGCTACTACGAAACAAACTTAACAATTTCGCTACTAAATAATAGCAAGTTTTTGACTTATAATCTGATTCGTCTATCCAAGCTAGTAACAACACTATGTTTCCACAACTTAAAATCAAGATTACATTTCGTATTTATAACGAAAAATGAACGAAAACCTTTCTTGTTGTCATGGTGTGGTATATGACAAGAACAGTAATGAATAAAAACTTAATGGGTGTATGGGGATTTTTTTTTATTATCGTCGGTGAAAATCGTCGATCTGTTTACGCACTGCCTCCCAGCCAATGGGGGGACCGAGAGGAGTGTGGGGCTCACTGCGGCAGACGCGACCCACCGACTAAAAACTTCCGACGACGCCCACCATTGTTGAAAAGGGGCGAGGCGCCAGTGCCTGGTTTTGTAGCTTCTGGCACCCCGCCCGCGGCCAACGTCCCCCGGATCAGAACCGGGAGGACCTCCTCAGAGAAGCGCAGTGTGTCGCGCCCCCCTCTACCTCCTTGTGCGGCCATGGCGTAACTGGCAGACTTCTGGGAGGGTCTATAGCTAGGAAGGGGCCCCCTACCCCCGCCGCCAAAAACCTCCCGGGCGCTGCTGGACTGGCCCTTCTGGCCAGCCCACTGCGCCAACGGCGTAGCCGGAGAGAGAGCGGATCCCGCTCCCTCTCCCGCTCCGCGACCTCCTTTTCGCAGAGAGAGGCCATTGCATCCCACGCCGTCTCGCTGTCAACCATCTTTTGCATGATGGTCGGCAGCGAGAGAGCTACTACACCCAGGGCCGCGGCTAACGTCGACCGCGGCCCTGCCCACGTAGGGCACGCCACGTGTACTGTGTATCCTACCCAGACCTTAGGAGTTTAATTACGTCGGTAACAAAATGCATTTATGCACTGCCTTCCGGCCGAAAACCCTACCGGGAGGTACTCAGCCCCCCCACTACGACAAGGTGGAGACCAGTCGGGGGGGAGACCTTAGGAGCCCAAGCCAACCTCACCTCCACCTGCAAGTGGTGCACGCACCGATCAACGGACTAGACTCATGCAAAGATTAAAGTTCCCGGTAAGCGGCAATTGGCTCGCCTTCTATTAATGAGACCTAAATAAAAATTGGCGAATCCGGGCTACTAATATTTCTCTGCCTACTCCTTCTGGGAAACAGGCGTGATTGTATGTACGTACGTAAATAATAAAAACACGGTGCTTCGTCCTGTGAATTATGTTATTGCTACTTAATAATAGTGGGCAATAAACTAAGAATATGCAGTGCCATAAAAGTAAAAATATAAATTCTAACTTGAATAATGTCTTAACTAGGCGTGGTTTCTGTTTGAAAACATCATCAATGTGATATAGGGGAGATTAGAGTGATTAATACCCTTTAAAAGCGAACTGTTGATCGTATCCGAGATAGTTCCAAGCAAATTGTTGCCGGCATGTTTTGACATATTAATGGCGTTTCTTATTATTCTTAACTGTGATACCTACTTAGAAAGAGTTATATTATTACGGAAAGTTACTACTAAAGTCTTGATACTTATAATGTTTAGTTGCGAAATGTTATGTTCACTTCACAAAATACTCTCTCACTCTCTCTGGGCTATTGAATTAAATATAACGAAGTCTAAGTTACTCTTTTGGAAGTAGTAAGAAGTCAGCCTATTATATATAAAATCAGGTTATTAGTCGAAGTTCTTGCAATTCTGTGCTCTTCAAAAACAAGCCTCGGAAAGCAGTAATAGATAGATAGATAGAAAATTCTTTATTGTACACCCAATAAAAATTTAAACAAGATAAAAAATGAAAAAGAAAAGCGAAACAATTGGCTGCCTTATCGATTACTTCCAGGCAACCTAACGACGGAGAGTGATTAAAATTAAAAGAAAATATATGTATATAATCAAAATTTTAACACATGAAAGTGTAGCCTAACTAATAATAAACATGTAGGTAAAGTTGTTTAACATGGGTCGTAAATATTCATGATGCAATACGGAACGCTAGCGGCCCATGATAAGCTGAAGAACCCTACATCATGGGTGTGTCCGACACGCACTTGACCGATATATCTAGAAACTCATATGATTGCGTTTTGTATGAATGCTTGTATATTCAATTATCAAATCAAATTGGAAAGAAAATTATTCCAATACTTACTCATTTGATGCGGGATAGTGCAAATAATTTAACTATTTTGTGAATGCCGATATATGTTTATTACACTATCATACGAAAACTTTGTGTTACGGATTTGAATAAAATTTAGTACACATATTATGACATGCAACAGTGATACTTTTTACCGTAGAATTATATCGAATGCCCTCGGAAAAACCCGACACGGCAAATAAACTAATTTCACGTGGACCGAAGCTGGTCTATTGCAACAAGAATAACAATGGTATAATCAGATCTGTTCACTGAGCACGTTATATTCTATGTAACGTCTGTCTAGATGTGATAACTTGTATATGCAAACTGGCTGTTCGTAAAAGTGGCAAAAAAATACATTGCGTAAATAGCATTTTTTTACTGACGATAAAAAAAATTAAATAAAGTGCTTGTTACATGATGGCACTTTTAGTAGTTTTTGGACGTCAAAAGGTTATGTAATGCTCAAGCCATTTGCGGGCCATCAGCGGAAATATTATTTAAAGCTTTCTGCACCTTAATCTTATTGTCCAAAAAACTGGTAGCTATCAAGATGCAAAAATTTGCAATATTCAATTTTTTTTTAATTTAAGTGTTTTACTTCATCCAGCTAATTTTGAATACTCATAACCTTCGATATTTTCTAGAGCATTCTGTTTATCTGTCAAAACGCGATTGATGGATGAATATCTAAACTTACTAATTTTACATTTATATATTGTAACAGTAAGGAATAAAATTGCACTCATCCCATGCATCTCATCTCATGGGGAGTCGTAAAACGAAGAGAAAATCTTACCAGATGATGGGCAGCACCGACATCTTGCGTACTGGCTTGAACTGCGATCACCAACCCGCCTGCCCAGCGTGGCGATTATGGGCAGATACCCCCAAATGTTATCTATTGAGGAGGCGTATGTTCAGCAGTGGACTCAAAAGGCTGATATAATGAAAGAGTATAGGAATAATAATAGAGGGGCCGAAGAGACCTCGTTCTTTTTCCATTGATAGCTAAATCCGTCTTAATTTTTATTTATTAACTTTGAAAAATATGCCTGATCATATTCGAATAGACTATAATAATATAGTAAGCATGCACTTGTTTATGTGTAAATTTAGTAAAAAAAATGTCTGTTATCAGATGGTTATTAATGGTTATCAGATAAGTCCAGAACGAACACTCGTAGGTAGTTCTAAATTAACGTCATTCTGCTAACAAAAGTATCCCGAAGATTTCTCAGAAAAAATATATGTATGAGCTTATAAAACTGTCAGTAATAGATTTAACTTGATTGACGCAATTTTCAACTTAACGTAACAGTGAATTAATACAAAAATATATAAAATAAATGTTATATTGAGACATCTTGTAGACGATTGTAACTGTAACTGACGTTAAAAGCAATATCAAGTATGCTACATTACAAAAAGAATTTGAATTGATCTGAATTTAATAGAATGGATTTACAAGTAGGTAACTCTTTATAAAGACGTTGACATAAGTTGTGGATTATAATGGCTTTCATAAGACTTCCTTTCACTCGCACACTTATAAAATGTCAATATCAATAAACCCTCTTGAACTTAAAGTTATCAATAACTATCGCGTCTTATCCTTATTGAAAGGCATTGCCACGACTTTCAATAGACACGGCAAGAACCCTTTTCCTTCCTATCTCGAACATTCGATCTGCATAAAGTTTAATTTAATAAAGGACATTGTTTTGTTCTAACTTTCGAAGAGGGCTTTGTTCTTGAGTCGTTGTTAGCTGTAAAAGCGAAATCATGTTATTGATCAAATGATATGGGTGTAAAGGGATCCTACTAAGATCTGAGGAGCCCAGGCCAAACTTACCTTTTTTTACGTCTGTAACAAAATGCGTTCACACACTGCCTTCCGGTGAAATGGGGTGTGGGACTCACCACCGGCAGACGCGACTGCCAGATACCCACTAAAAATCTTCCGACGACGCCCCTCCTGGAGGACCTTCTCAGAGAGGCGCAGTGGACGCGCCCCTTCTATCTCCTTGTGCGACCATAGCGTGTGTGGCCGATTTCTCGGAGGGTACATGGTTAGACAGCAGGGGCCCCCACTGCCTAAGACCCTCCTGGCGCTGCTTAATGGGCCCTCCTGGCGCTTGTTGATGGGCCCTCCTAGCCCGCCCGCTGCGCCCTCCATTGGTCCTTCTTAGTTTTCCCCTCGGTAGTCAGTACTAAGGGCACCCAGAGTCGCCAATCTCTGGGTGTTATCTTAGGGATAAAAAAATATTCTTAGGGATAAATAGGGATGCCATATTAATCATTGAAATAATTTTCGGCTCCCACGCAAATGAAGTCGTGGGCACAGCTAATCAATAATATAAGACTGCTACTTAGTAAATTTTCTGTGTTATATTATTAGTAATAATATCTTCTCTGATTCGACTGTATATACGAGATCATTGTAGGCTTAGACGGAATAATAATATTTCATAATAATATTGTTAACGGAATATTTCTTAATCTACTTTAGATACATGTTTATCTTATACTTCTTTTATTCCAATTTACTAAAATATAACATACAATAAAAGTTAAAGGTCTGATTACAAAACGATATCTAAAGTTAGACTAGGTTTAAAACTAGTGCTGTCACTTTCATTTGATTAGATGAAGACAGTGACAGCACTAGTTTTAAACCTTGTCTAATTTTAGATCTTGTTTTGTAATAAGCCTCATAAAATTACAAGTATTACAGGTTTTTTTCTCTCTTAGATATGGACTTACTCTTTTAGAGTATGTGTCAGTGTAAAGTTATATTATTAATGAAGTAATTTGCATTAATGCAGCATTATCGTCCTTCAGTACAGTTGACGTCAAGTAAAGTTCGTCACAGTCGCGTAAAGTCAGAGTCATGTCATACCCTAGTAAAATAATAAAGATTTTACTAGAGGTTTTAGGGAGTATGAAAATCAACACGCAATATCACAATTCACTACAATATATCACTTATCTACATTTGTGTGCATTTGCAAAGAAATTATGTCTAAAAATCCACTATTTTAACACTTTAAATTCGAATTTATAGAATATATAACTAGTGTATAGTTTTGGGAAATAACATATTGCCGCTATGTGTCTTTCCCACTTTGGCCATATTACACGTTATTGCCTTACAAAAGTTTTATTATTTTCTAATGAATGACACGGGCAAGACCTTAATTCCTGGTGGTAAGTAATATCCTTGAACCAATTTTAAAAATATAATTCGTTTGTCATGGTACAAAAAATTAGCTATTTTATTTTTCAAAACCGACACACTTGCTTAAACGGTTGGTAACAGTGTTCATATAAAGCACTTTATAAACGTATCAATGCATCATAGTTCCGCTTAGGTAGATTCCAAAACCATTTAGGAATATAATATCCCTTAAAATTTTTCTTCTTCAGCATACATCTAAAGAATAATTATTAGAAATGATTATATAGTAAACATGTTATCTTAATCTCTTCATATCTTCAGGTGTATTCTCTAATTGGTCCTCGAAAAATAATAGAGAACTTATCGCGCGTATCGATTTTTCAAATCAGAAATTTATAAAACATGTAAGGTTGTTTCATTTTCTTATCATGTTAATCTTACAACTATTATTACTCCGGCACAGTATTCTTGAATAAAAGCCTTATTGTGTAAGTATACCATTTTTTTGATACCATATTTTTTAGAATAAGTTCAAAACAATAAGTGCACTGATTTCGAGTACGAAATAAAGGTCTAAAAATATTTAAGCGTTCCTTACCATGGAATAAACATGGTAGCAAGCACATAATGACGCTGCATAAATGCCTTTTGACGACTCGCTTTCTTTTGATCTGGGACTATGAGAGCTGAGAAACATAATGGATGGATGGATAAAAATTCTATGTCATCAATTAAATTATGTTACAGACACCTACTATTGCAAGATTATCTTAAGTTTTTGATATAATAAATAGCATTAAATAAAATTTTGGTCAATAATCGTATTATAATATTTTATACGTCGCCTTCCAAGTTACGAAAGCTTCGTGCAAGTCCAATTTTATACACTCTGTGTCTGCGAAGCCCGGTCAGCTTATTCGTTTGAATTCCTTAAGTAACCTTTTTAAGTTTACATTCATGTATTATGCAGCCGATTGTAACCAAAGTTATACGCCTGTTAGATTATGGAACTGCCAGAAACCGCTGGAAATGAACTTTTACTTAAATAGTCCTCATCCTCCACATTATAAAAACGACAGCTGTTGCTTGTGAGCTTTACTTTAATTTCTTCATAATAAATAATGCATTAAGTTTATTTCAGTATCCTAAAAATGTGTATACTTCTTTATATAATAAAAACTGAATGCTACACTGTTTTAGGATACCTTGGGATTACCTTAGGTATATACCTAATTACAACAATTATGAATCTTAATTACCTACTTACTTACATCTTAAAAATAAAAACTACGAGTATAAATAATAACTATAATTACACTAACTATGTTACGTCCTACTCGTTTTAATCATTGTCGTCGGGCCATAATAAGAATTACACTTAACAGAACGTTTAACGTGTAATGGGCCTATTAGGCAAATTTTCAACGCCATCGGTCCCGGTCACTATTGTTAGTCGGTAATTCGGCGTTCAAAGACTTAACATTGGTCAAATAAACATACTGAAAGAACGACTATGATTGTCGATTTCCCTGTGCGTGTTTATGAATAACAATAATAACAGATTTCCATATTGTTTATTAGCTAGTAAAATATTTTCATTAAAATCTATGTATCAATATAAATATTATAATAGATAAGGTAATAGGATTCCTAGATAAAGATCGACGAAATATGGCTACCTTTTTAGTATCTTTATCTTTTTTCTTTTTGCGAACCAATTTGACTTTAAAGGATTCCTTTTGATGTAAGAAATGTTATACCTAAGGCGATAAAACAAAAAATAAATTATGTTCATATACTAACGGAAACCGCTTTACGGGCTCATTTTTATGATTTATATTATTTACAGCTAGCCTAAAGCGACTGTTCCCATATTTTACCAAAAATAACATACTGTCAGAAAAACGCGGCAAAGTACGAGTACTATAGAAGCATTTGCCCAATGGCAATATAGCCTTAAACATTTTGTTCTGGCTATAAAGAGCCTGAAAAAGTTTATTAATTTTTTATTTCATTTGAGCACATAGAGATATTTGGTTCTTAAGTAACTGCTCGGGAGGATTTTTTCTTCAGCTAAATATTCTTTATTTAATTTTTACTGTGCCACTTTAATCAGCTCAGTGAAAGATCTTGCCTTTAATAGAGAGCAAACTTCCGAACTACTTAAAACATCTACCAGATTGAATCAAGATGTGTGCGTCTGGTAGACCTCCTTATATGATTTTTATTTATAGTTATGATTATTTATAGAAGCTGATAATAATAGGTTGGGGAAAAAGTCTTTTCGTATTTTTGTATGAAAAGTCAAGACATTTTTTTCAAAGTTTATTTACATTTATTTACAATATATATGTACCGTTTTGTTGAATAACTTTCTGCCATTTTGTGGGCAGAGACATTATCCCGTTACTGTAGAAACTTTGGGACTTCTGATCAAAAAAACGGGACAAATAGTTTTGGCAGTCCTCTCTTGAGGTCAACCTTACAGAACCTAAAGAATTCTGCAGAGACCGAAACAGGTGAAAATCTGAAGGCGCAAGGTCAGGGCTATATGGTGGTTGCACTAGGACCTCCCAGTCGAACTCTCTTAATTTTTGCTGAGTGGCTAAAGATGTGTGTGGTCTAGCGTTATCGTGATGAAAGACCACACCCTTCCTGTTGATCAATTCCGGCCGTTTTCTCTCGACTGCTTCCTTTAATCTCATCAGTTGCTGGCAGTAAAGATCAGAATCGATGGTTTTGCCGGGCGGTAAAAGCTCATAATAAACAATGCCCTTCCAATCCCACCATACACACAGCATCACCTTATTTCGTGTTAGGCCAGGTTTGGCCACAGTCTGTGAAGCCTGGCCAACTTTCGACCACGACCTTTTTCGCACGTTCTTGTCGTACGTGATCCACTTTTCATCGCCAGTTATCAATCTCTTCAAAAACGGCTCGGTTTCATTACGTCTCAATAATGAATCGCAAATGAGTACACGGTTCATTAAGTTTCTTTGAGTGAGCTCGTGTGGCACCCAAATATCGAGCTTTTTTGTATAACCAGCTTTCTTCAAATGGGTCAAAACTGTTTTGTGGTTAATTCCCAGTTCTTCAGCTACATCGTAACTACTAATATGCCGATCTTGCTCCACTCTTTCAAAAATGGCGTCCATTTTATTCGTAACAGGGCGACCAGAGCGAGGTGCATCTTTAACATCAAAATTTCCGGACTGAAAGCGTTTGAACCAAATTTGTGCTACTCTTACTGACACTGCATCAGGTCCATAAACATCACAAATTTTTTTCACTGCTTGAGTTGCATTTTTGCCTTTTTTATAATAAAATTTTAAAATGTATCGAATTTCTTCATTAGATTCACTCATTTTTACGGAGAGAAAAACAAATGAAAAATAGCGGGAAACAACTTTTTTTTATTTTTTTCTTTTCTTTATAATGGAACCTTTTTAATGTTACCAAAACCAGCCAGACACAAATAGTACAGTCAAAATAATTTTATAATAAGTTTATACCTACGTTATGCGAAAAGACTTTTTCCCCGACCTAATAGAAACAACTTAAAAGGTTTATCTAGGCAGTCAGAACATTTCTAATTCGTTAATTTTCAATTATATTATTTTGAAATTAGATCAAAATGTAGCGATTATATATAGAATTTTTGCATTTACAATTTGACATTTTAATATCATTTAACTTTATTTAATTTAGAATCATCAGTATCTGTTTACACTATTACAATCTTTACCATTATTTATGGTAAACGATTCAAAAATATATTTTCTCTATGTACCTATTCAAACTAAAACTACAGTTTTTAGTACTTTTTGCTTCCATCGAAAGCGAGTTTCAGAAAAGGCAATATTTTACACAAAGTGCGCCTTAGTTCCAAACCGCGCGTTGCCATATTAGCATAAAAAAGTTACCGGAATGCCAACTATTCTTCCTTAACGTATTCACATTTTGTTGAATATAAAGTATTATGTATAACTAGAGCATTTAGTGTCACTATAATGATATTCTAAGTTCTAGAACTAATGACATAAAACGCCATACGCCACTACTAAAAGCATGAAGAAACTATAACATTTTGTCATACTATAATGCTATTTCAAATTCTGCTTATCGAACTAATAATAGATACAAAAAAACTAAAAAGCCATAAACCGACTAAAACACGAATTTTAACTGAAATCAAAAGAAATTAGAGCATGTTGTAATACTATGATGCCATTTTAAGTTCTACTTATCGAACTAGTACTACAGTATCTTAATAATTTTTGGCGTGTACAATGTAATAATATTTTTTTTTTTACTTGAAAAAATCAACTCTGCCGCGGTAACTCGAAGAGGATCGAACCTCGGTTATCCAAAAGACAGAGGTTCGAATCCTATCCGGGTTACGGCGCTCGATTTTATTTTTTTCTAGTACAAGATCTCATTGCAATAAAGAACAAAATTATAAACTTTCATATGTCTTTCAAGTTATTCATTGATTAAAAATATATACAGGCTGTCCCAGAAATAAGTGTAATGCGGAAGCCCAAAGATGGAACACCCCCTGGGGTACCAGAATCATCTCCATAAATGTTCCGCGATTATTTATAGTTTTCGAGTTATGAACTTTTTTCTAAATTTGTGAGAATTTCCGACCTGAACTAAAAAATTTGTTTTTCTAAGTTGTTGACATTTTAAATTATTTCATATTACAATTGTATCGGCATAGCTGTTTCTTTTAAATGAAATTTATTAGCTCCGTGACTTTGATGAAAACTATAAAAGTATAAAATGTAAATTTTACTTTCGTTAATTTGTAACCAAAGTTGTGAACTTAAAATAAAAAAATAATTATTTAAGTACCTACTATACAAATCTTGCCCGATAATAACAAACACCAAAATAAAATTAAATGCAGTCGTTCGAAAGTTAATACGTTACATTTTAGTAATTCTTATATAACTACATGATAAGTTATTACCGACTTTCACGCCATATCGGTCGTCAAATCATTATTTCGACTATATGCGAAACACTCGTACCTCTGTGCTACTAGATAGTTGGAAACAATCATTGAAATTAAGCAGCTTTCTTACACTTACAAGCAGATTTCACAGAGTTGATATGAGCACTGAGTTAAAACGTTGGGTGCCGGTTACCACTATTTGTGGCAGTCGTACAGTCGAGTCAGAAGCCTACGGAACTACCGCTGCCTATCCTATGAAATGTGAACCCCCCCTTTTGTTTGTGTCTTAATAGGCCCAGATGACACAGGTAGTCTATTTGACACCTCTGAAAATACTGCATCACAGCTGGTCCCTGCCGAATCAAAGACCGTCTCGTTCTCCACATACCCAAAAGATTTTAGGACTCCAGTTTGTTTGGAAGACTTGGCTATAAGCCATCAAACATGCGAGATTTGTTATGACTTTTTTTTCCTAATAATGGCTTCGTGCATTTGGCATATTTAGCCAGTTTCAAGTAAAATATAAATTAATAATATTTAATTCATAGTAAATGAGAATAAGTGGTGATAAAGATGATAATTTGTAAATGAGATGCCCCACTAAACCCCTTGAGTCTTCAGTAAAGATGTGGGACTATACATGGATTTCGTGAGAGAATTTGAAAAGTGTTTTGATTCATTTACCGACACTCATGTACGTTTACAAACACTGAACGGTTAATAATCAAAATATTACAAATTTTAGAAAAAAAATAAAACTGCAGGCAATGCGCTTCACTTTCCCGCCAAAAAGTCCACGATTTAAATTATAAAATCGTATCATTGATTTTGAAGCCTCCATCGTGTACACCTTTTTTTTTTTTGTTTTACGTCGGTAACAAAATGCATTTACGCACTGCCTTCCGGCCAAAGGGGCACCGAAAGGGGGGTGTGGGACTCACCACCGGAAGACACGACTGCCAGCAGTAATACCCACTAAAAATCATCCGACGACACCCGCCGCTTGTTGAGAAAGAGGCGGGGGCCAGTACCTGGGTTGCAGCTTCTAACACCCCGCCTGCGGCCAACGTCCCCCGGACCAAAACCGGGAGGACCTCCTCAGAGAGGCGCAGTGGACGCGCCCCTCCTACCTCCCCGTGCGACCATAGCGTGTGTGGCCGACTTCCCGGAGGGTCCATGGTGAGACAGCAAGGGCCCCCTGCCCCCACTGCCTTTCTTTTTTTTTTTGGGATGGAAAATCATCAAATGACCTTCTCCCGCTGTGGGTGGAGCGGGAGGGTGTGTCAGACTTCTACTGACTAAAAACCATCCGTGTTCCTTCTTGAGCCTGTAACACCAAGGCCGCGGTAACCCTTTCGAACAATCCCGCAACCCCGGCAGTTACCCATTATTCGCCGCCCACAAGCCAGCGCCTACGGTGGCCGAGAGTCGTCTCGCGGCTCCCGACGTCTCGGGCGTCCACCGCGGCGGCTGGGACCGAGACGAGTGATATTCTCCCTCTCTCGCTCTGCCGCCTCCTTTGCTAGCATGACTGCTTCGCAAAAGGAGGCGACGGCCCCCCATTCTCTCTCGCTCCGGACCATGGCCTCCACCAAGGCCGAACGCGAGAGATCGCCGCCGCCGATCGCCGCTACAAGGACACATCGGAGCTCTGCCCAAGCAGGGCAGACCGCGATGGTGTGCTCCACTGTATCCTCCGGCCGATCCTTACAATGGTGACACCCGGACGTTTCCTCCCGCCTGATTCTGTGCAGGAACCTACCGAAGCAGCCATGCCCGGTAAGGACCTGCGTCAGGCGGTAGGTGAGCGCGCCGTGGCGCCTCTCTAGCCACTCCTCAAAGAGGGGACTTACCGCCACTATCGTGGCGAGCCCACTATCGTGGCCCCCACTGCCTAGACCCTCCCGGCGCTGCTGAGCGGGCCCGCCCGCTGCGCCCTCCACAGGTCCCTCTTAGTTTCTCCCCCGGTAGTCAGTACTAAGGGCACCCAGAGTCGTCGGTCTCTGGGTGTTACCTTTTCCCGGCCTCCAGGAGGTACTCAGCCCCCCCACCACGCCAAGGTGGAGACCTGTTCGGTGGGGTCCATCGTATACATCTGGTGTTTTGCGTTCAAGGTGAGCCAATACTTAGTGTGCTATAACTAAGTATTGGCTCACCACCCGCTCTCAGAAGTTCCGATGTGATTCCGTCGTCACCACTTTGTTGTTTTTAGTCCATTGTTGCGCCGTCTGACGTCAGGGATATTGAATTTTTACAGTCGGATTATTTAATCTCAATGATCTGCGAATTTGTGTAGTCAAGTCTATACAGCTGTAAAACATTTAGCTAATCTTTTAATAGGTTTGTTCTGTGTGCAAGTATATAACTGCTGTTATTAACTTTTAATGGCAAATTCTTTCATTACCATTACTATACAAAATGAATGTATACATAAAATTTTTGAATATCACCATTAATTGTTTATTTTTATCACATTTATGTTTTGCATTCTATATTGCCAAATAAGGTAAGTTAAGTTAAAATCACAAGAATTATATTTTAAATAGGACGAAAATGCAAAATTATTGTTTAACAAATCTAAATACCAAGAATACTTCATGCCATGTCGAAAAAACAGAATATTTTTCATTATGGTGTTTTTAATTTACAAATACATCAAAGCCATTTTCCAGGCTAATAAAATTCAAACACTCGTAAATTAACATTTCCGTATATTTGCTTTCTAACAAATCTTACTTCTAAAGTAATTAATTAGTGTTCTTAATATGAAACTGAAATTTAATACATTATTGAATTGTTTTTAGGTTTTTTCATTTAAGTAATAAAAAAACAGCATGACGTAATACAACAACACAACGTTCATAGTAAAAAAGACGGCGCAATTAAACGGAACTAACATAATAGTAGGTTCCTACATATGAAATTAATGTTTTTCATAGAAAAAGGAAATATTTTCTTATACAATTAGTTTATTTTAATCAATCAAATTATGTACCGTTATTATTTATGTACTTTTTCTATTATAGAATAATAGAAAAGATAATAATAGAAAAAATTTCAGCAAAGGAATCAATGAACTTTCTATAAATAATTCTATAAAGAAAGTTCATTGATTCCTTTGCTAAAAAAACTGCGGGAGCGAGAGAATGAAAAAATTTTTTGAAGGCGTTTTGGACTGCTCATATAAATTGAATTATTTTTCCACTTAAAAATTATCCAAATTTCGAAAAAAGTGGCGGTGGAGCAAGGTTCGGATGTAGCTCCTCTAGTTTCAGCACCAGCTGTTGTGCAGTGTGTGGTCTAGCGTTGTCCTGAAGCAACAGTGGTCTGTAGCAGCTGACCAATCTCGGTTGTTTAACGGCTAGCTTTTGCATCGTGATTTCCAGTTGTTGGCGATACAGATCTGCCGTAATCGCCTGACCAGATCTTAGGAAGCTGTGGTGGATAACACCAACCCTGGTCCACCATCTAACCAGTACCTGTTTTTGTGTCAACTTTCGCTTGGGGCATTTTCGGCCGGTTCGCCTTCAGATTACCGTAAAGGATCCATATTTTTTTAATTTTTGAGATTAAAAATGGCTAGCCAGTTCGATATAACGCCATTTCCATATGTAAGAATCTATTAGGATGTAGTAGATTAAACTGTTAGCATTATTGGATATCATGTTCTCAGAAATAATTACTGACTATTAGGGATAAGGAAAAATGTTTTCATTTTGGGTATTTATTTACGAACCTTTCCATCTTTTAGGTAGTAACATGATCCTGTTGCTGTAGAAATAGGATTTTTGATATAAACAAGCAACATATACATACAAATAGACGTAAATAATAATCCGTAGAAGAACTAAAATGACCAACATTGCAAGGCGAATTTAAAGCTGAAGTGGCAGTGTTTGGAGCACATAGCACGAGGAACCGATGACCAAAAGGGCGTTAAAGTTCTTCGATGAAGACATGGAACCAGCAAATGTAGTATAAGCTGCGGGAAATCAGTGGATGCAGGCGACTCAGTATCGCTCAAAGTGGAAATTGGGGAGGCTTATTTTCAGTAGTGGACGTAATATGGCTGAGATGATGATAATGACGATGATGGAAAGCATTTGCTGTTTGGCGTAGAATATCTTTTCGTGGAAGTCGCAGAGCCGACTGGGAGAAAACCTGCATACTGGCCTGATCTGCCTACAGTGATGATTATGGGCAATTTTCCTATATTTTTTTATGGCACAGTCCAACGCTCGGCAGCCCTACTATACCATACTAGATGCAGGCGGCTCGAGAGAATGAGCAGTGGACTTCTAGTGGCTTTAATGATGATGAGTTTTGATAGACCACTTTTAAAACTTCAACTACTACGTAGAGTATGCTGATGAGACCAACACAAATAAAGGGGATACAGCTTAAGTACTGTTCTTAAAATGTATGCAAAATGTTCACTAGCTCGTAACATTTATTACGAGAAACTGCCCCTAAATGTTAAAGTAGTAGAAGCTGCTAACAAATTACTGCGTGTTTAGTGTTTTGTTCTCTGAGGATTTGAAAAGTAATATGTAGACTATTTTAAAACATGTAATGGTCCTGTAAAAGTTGTAAAAGCTCCTGGTATCATCGTAATACGAAACGAAATATTAATTAAGATTCAGCTATCCTATCAATTTGGTTTATCATAAAGTTTGTACCTTATGTTATGCCCGGGTAATAGGCAGCATCTTCATCCTGCGTACTGGCTTGTATTGCGATTACCAATCCGCCTGCCCAGCAAGCTGATTATGTGCCCTAAAGTTTACAATGTTCATCAGTTGACTTTATAACGCTGATATGATGATGTAGAACGTATGATTTGATATTGGAATGTGGAAACGAATTCGGGTATTTGGGTATTCATCTTAAGCCTTTGAGGAATATGTATTTTGGGCACAAGGTATTATAAATCATAAGACAATTCACAAAATATTACGATATAACGCCTAAACAGATTTGAATAACAAATTGGTACAGAGAGAGATGGGACTTAGGATAAGAAAATAGGCTGTGGCTTACTTATAATCCTGGCAACTGTGTGGTTATTTTTAGACGCGGTAAGTCATATCTACAACTGTCCTATTTTTAAGGACTTATATTAACCGTGGCTTGTGGTTGCGGCACATCTAAAAAGTTGGACTACCCCATCTTGCTTGCCTCAGTGTGTCGTAGAAAGCGACTAAAGGAATGTGATCTAATTTAGTTTCAATATGAGCGAAGGGCTAGCCGCCTCTCACTTGACACGTTACATCTATACATCTCTGAGCTAAAAGTGAACTTTGTTGCAACTATATAGACACCATTTGAATAGCTGTGGATTTTGCACACCCAAAACGGTATATAGAGGAGTGAGATTTTGTTTATACAAATAACTTTGAACACCTTGCAATACTAGTCAAAATCCGATTTTGTTACTAACGGCTCGGTGCCTTATAACTAGATCGGGTATATGACCTTATCTGTTACTGGTAGAGCTCTGGGGGCTTAGACAAAGTAACATTTTAGAAAAGACAAAGTTCGATAAGTAAGTAAAAAATGTATATACGGTAATCATGGTCGTGATAGTATTGAACTTTGTCCTCGTTGGCAAATGTTACTTTGTAAAGCCCTCAGTTATCCGCCCGTGTTAGCAATACAGATCCCCAATTATTCCATATACCTCTGACTTAACATCGCACCGTCAATGACCGTCCAAGTTATAGATCGCAAACACATGGTCCACCGTATATAGCGATGCGTGGTCAGAGGTGAATTTTGTCTGAAGATGCATGTCCTAAAACCATACGGAAGCCAGGTACTAAATAGCGCATTCTTTTCATGCAGAGGTCTTTTGACATTTTCTAGCATTTCGTCGGAACTAAATACATGAATTTAACGATAGAATAACCATGTACTCCATGGATTTAGAATTTATAACGCCTCTCATTAGGCCAGTCTCTTTTCCTTCCTCTGTGAAAATATGACGTGAGTTTATGTATATAGTTTGTATTGATCCAGCATTTACTAACAAGAGTAGGACACTGATCAAATTGCAGCCGGCTTCTATCCCTGGCCAGCCGATTAGACTTCGCTGAATATGTAGCGGTACCAAGACGCCGATACGCTGAATATTTATGTCTTAAACTCTTGGCTTTGTACGTTCAAACTTCGCCGAGAAGCAGAAATATATTTCTACGGCTAACTAAAAAAACGCTATTCAGATTCATCTGACGTGTGAAATAAAACTGGAACGCTCGCCGAGTTTCAGGTCGACCTCGCCAGCATTTGCTTTATAAAAACTATTAGTTTATTGCCTATGCTTATAGTTTTGTAGGTGAATAAATATGTTATAATATCCTCCATGCTACATTAGTAACTGGGGATTTTCAAACTAAGCGAAATAGCGAACCGACGAAAATGAGTACGTAACTGACTATAAAAGATAAAATAAAAACTAAAGTTTAGTCAATCTAAGATATGAAAATTGTACATAAAATATTACTTTTAAAAGCAAGTGCTTACAGTTATACATACAGAAAATACTGTCTCTGCATGCATAAGGGCTTATAATGCTTAAATAGTAGATAAATAGTATGTAGTAATAAACAATTTGCTATGTCCTTACAGGGCGCTGTAATTAATATCTCTATGTATACACATACATATATACATAACGTAACTACCCAATGTAGCATGCAATAAAGATTTGAATTGAATTGAATACTTCCAATATTAATTTTATTAACATGCTGCTAAAGCTTCGGTCAGATTTGAGAGAAAGTCTTATTTACCAATGTATGTTAGGGGCGTTATTATAATAATACCAGCAAGATACCTCATCCCTTTTTTTACGTAGGTAACGATACCACATCCATGTCACTGCGATATACACTGGGCTTTTGCTGCACTGGGCACAGGCCGCTGGGCGCTCTGTTGTTGTTGGTTTGTTAGAGACACTTCAGCGATTCGATCGCTGGGCTGCTGCTTGTGGTTATACTGAAATCATCAAAATAAAATATAACCAATACTTACCAGAGGTATTGCAGATTTTTATGAATGTTAAATTACAACAAATTTTCACTATAAACAATAAAATTTAACATCTTAAATTTCAACAAAGTTCCACTAAAAACAATCAAATTTTACATCTTAAATTACATCAAATTTTCACTAAAAACAAAAGAATTTTACATCTTCATTATTATTTTACAGTAGGTATCTATGACGTGCATTATTATGAAGATATCCAATAGCAAAGAGTAAAAAACAGATTGACAATTGAGATTGTAATAACATGGCACGTCATGGCATGGCATGGCATTAATGAACAGCGCAACACCAGTCACGATTGGTCGCTCACACTAATATGTCCAAAGAAATGTCGGCAATTCTCTGCTAAAGAGCCTCAGATAGCGTACTTTATTTATATAGTAAAATGATGTTACAGAGAACCATTCACAGCTCTCTTTGAAGTAGCTCTGACGATGTAGTTGTTCCAGCGGCTGTCATCGCTTAATGTATTTCATCTCGAGCCCTTTGAAACGGTACACTGACTATAGAGCTCTATGTCCTTCGCTCCACAACTGCTCGTGACTACAATCAACAAATATTATCACTCAAAATGATTTGTTTGATTTAAACTAAGCTTCACATAAGTAATAGCGTAATGAATTAGTACAACTCACATCTCTGAGTACGAAAACACAAGAAATTGTTGTTAAATGCCACTGAAAGAATTGTTCTGACTGCTAATTTTAATCATACCTACATACGTTATTCACGTCTGTTTTCCCAAAGAGGTAGGCAGAAGCAAAATACAAGCCCACACTTTGCCAATTAATGCGTATTTTGAGTTCTCTGTTATGAAGTAACCACCTCAAAATTTCAAACTTCGTATTATAAAACGTACTTAATTTTTTAGGAAACTTGATAACAATAAGTTTTGTTTTTAGTAGAAAGTATCAGAATATAACCCACGTTTTGAAATTGATTGTGAAAGGGACAGGGAAATGAAAAATGCTGGTCTATCAGATTGCCTAATAGCAAATACTTGTGATAACTATATAATAAAGTTAGTTTTCAAGATTAATCGACTGATAAGCAATATGAAGGATATTGAACAGTGAACTGGTTTGGCTGGGATGATTCATTAGAGAAATGAGGTGAAATAACACGGAGGCCAATTATAATTACAAAGTCATACGACGATTCAGGATAATTTTTATTATTAATTAATTAACAACAGATAAAATACCCAGACTCCTTATCATATCCTAGCATTTACTTGGATGCCCTATACTTAAGCATAGGCCCCCCCGGACAGGTCTCCACCTTGGCGTGGTGGAGGGCTGAGTACCTCCCGGAGGTCGGGAAAAAGTAACACCCAGAGAATGGCGACTCTGGGTGCCCTTAATACTGACTACCGGGGGGAAACTAAGAGGGACCTGTGGAGGGCGCAGCGGGCGAGCCAGGAGGGGTATAGTTTTACTAAACACGGCACCCTAATAAACGGAACACAGTACCACGTGAAGCTTTACTTTTGGACAGTAGAATATGACAAAATATTTAAAATCAGAATCTTTATTCACCTCGCCATGTTTTTCCGAGGTAAACTTTGAATGTGTAATTGCCCTGATGACGGTGCAAATTTTTCATGTCTCATTTGAATAGTCGTTGCAAAGTTAAAAAAGAAAATATGTTTCTTTATTTATCAGTAACAGTACACAGGAAACAGTAGGTACGGAAACATTTTACAGTATCAAGACAATTTCGTATAGACATTAATTTTATTTAATATTGCCAATTTTATTATTAATTAATTGTTGTCGAGCACTACTAACGGACTAACTCAGGACTTGGACTAACTATTAAAACATAATTAAAATTATTTATATTATTTAGGAGGATATATAAGTTTTTCTTGCTATCAAAGTAGAAAAATTATCAATAAAAACTGTGAAAAAAGAACAAATGCCTTGTTTCAGTGTTTTTAAAATTCACAAACTAACGATTTTGGCAAGAGGAAAAATAATTTAAATTTATTTGAGTCACGATGAACTGAATATTTAATTTTATTCTGTCATAAAGTTTAGTACCTTATAACATTAATGTAATGAATAAAAATTTTATATAGCCAACCAAGTTTATGTTTTCCAAGATTTATTTGTGGCAGATAATTTATTCTTAATGACGCAGAAATTTTCATTTCACAAAAAGCATTGTAGCTAAGCCTTTATTTAATTATGAAAGTCTAAGGGATGGTTCTGACCTAATTGATCTAGTTGTTGGATGGGCAGGGAGGGACATTGTCTGGACAAATCTTTTTAAACTTGGGAACTGTAGATTAAACGCGACTCTTTCTTTAAGGTAATTATAATTATAGAGTTTCTTCCTTAAGATTTCTTTGTAACGAGTTGATAAGAAAATTAGCCATGATCTTAAAGAAAATCTTATACTGTGTTTTTTAAGATCGGGCTTAATCAGTTTTCTTAATAATATTATTATTAGTACTTATGTACAGTCCCGTTGACTCCTCGTGCTTTCCGTGCTTAAGATGGCACTTTAAGATGGTTATCACTAAGTGTGGTAGTGTTTAAGCCATGTTAAAGTAAGCCTAATACGGCGGTTTGATAAATTGTGACATCTAGACGCCACTTACCTGGCTCTGCCAATTCGCACTATATTCAAGTGGTGAAGTATGACCCAGTACCCTCACACTATGGTTCGTGAGAGGAGGTCCGAGATAGTATGAACCTCTTGTGGTAGGTAGGATTCAAGCGCTTGTGTTACAAGTAGGTTTACTATATATTGTACAGTAAGTATATAGTATACTGTGTCAGAGAGTTTCTAATCAGTTGGGGGCTTGCAACTCGTTCTCACAGTATCTTATAATCTCATTCACATGTCAACATACGTTCGGAAACACGGAAACGCTCTATATTAAATGCAAAACAAACAGTCACCCATTTGACCTCTGAGTAATCTGCTTTACTTTAGTAATCGTTTTCCATCACCTAATACCGCCGAGCTATGAGCGCTTCAAATTAACAGTATCTACCATGTACTAAAGAGGCCAAGTCAGGTCAAGCCATACTAGTATATTTTTTAGTCTATTGCAATTTTCGCTATCAAATCTACAAAGGTTCCATTCCAATGTATGTACGATTAATATACACATAAATACATTCACGTCTGTTTCCCCGAAGGGGTAAGCAGAGGCATATTATACGCCCACACTTCGCCAACAATATTATTGGTCCCACGTAATACGTGGCGAGCCTATTGCCGCTTACCGTGCACTGTTATGTTCGCCAGAGCCTGGTCTGTTGATCGGCAGGTGCACCGCTTGCCACCTTGTCGGGGTTGGGGGGGGCTGAGTACCTCCCGATAGGGCGCAGAGGGCGCTAGGGAAGAGGTAACACCCAGAGATTGGCGACACTGGGTGCCCTTAGTACTGAGTACCGGGGGGGAACTAAGAGGGACCTTTGGAGGGCGCAGCGGGCGGGCCAGGAGGGCCTAACCATGGACCCTACGAGAAGTCGGCCACACACGCTATGGTCCCACAAGGAGGTAGGAGGGGCGCGAGCACTGCGTCTCTCTGAGGAGGTCCTCCCGGTTTTGGTCCGGGGGACGTTGACAGCGAGCGGGGTGTTACCGGGGTGTCGTCGGAAGATTTTTAGTGGGTATTACCTCTGGCGGTCGTGTCTGTCGATGGTGAGTCCCACACACCTCTCTCGGGGACCGGGAGACAGTGCATAAATGCATTTTGTTACCGACGTAAATCAAATAATAAAAGGTCTTGGTAGAATCCCTATACAACTGCGAGTAATATTAAGACACATAAAGTAAAGTAAAAAGTTCTTTATTTCATAAAACTATTACATAGCACTTGAAAACGTCAAAACAAAATATACATTAAAAAAATATATTACTACCCTGAAATCACGAAGCTTACATTCACACACACATAGCATAAGTAGCTATCTTATTGACATTGGGACGCGCTTGATGCTATGAAATCAAGATTATTATTATTTATTGTAATAGTAAAAAACTAGTATCTATACTCTAACGCCTATTCTTGCACATATATATTTTAATTGTATTTAACAAAATAATAAGCTTCATAAGTTAGATATATTTTTAACATAATTGTATGTCTCTACTCGTTCGTCGTAACATTTCTCTTTGTGTTTCTAATTTACTTGCAATTTATTTCTAATTTAACCTAATAACCTGAAGAGAATTAACTTTCCGCTAACGAGTTTGGCAAGCGTATTGTGGTAGGGCCACGTGGGAATGGAATTTGATTTATGTTTAAAATTATTGGAAATTAGGTTATAAGCAGTTGCCATATTAATTGTTCGAGATAGTTAATTAGATTCGCTGTGTGTTAGTTAGAACATCGTGATCGCTTCTAAGCACGGGCATCTTCTTAAATATCAAGGTTCTCTACCACGCGTACCTGGTAGGTTTTTTTTGAGGCAGATGTGTGGCGTCCTGGTGCTGATACTCCATTACTTGCCTCAATACTCACACTTATATGATAACTAGATATCCAAAAGCATTTTAACATGTCGGCACGGAAGCGCTTGATATCAAATCCTATCAGAAACTGTCTGACTGTTGGATCTTTCTGTTACAATTATAGGAAATATTTATTGAACAAACAAAAATATCTTTGAATGTGTTTGTGCTTGTCATAAACTATTCTGTGCTATTCTCTCACTTGTGCGACTTAGGTTCTATATTCTATGTTGGTATGTATTGTTTTACAAACGTAGATATTGTGTCATATATGTGGCATAGATGTGCTCTCACAAATGGTACCTACGTAAGACCAGCGTCTAGGCCTTTTCGTGAAACCTCGGCTTAATGCTGAGTATACGTTTTCTGTAGTAGTAGGTAGGTAAGTAGGTACAAAAATGATACGTATATAAAGTTAAATATGATACGATTCTAACGTAATATTAACGTAAGTCGTATTTTTTTTGTTTTTTGTCACAGAATAAATTATTTTTCTTTCTTTATTTTCTTTCAAATGGCACACAGACGCTACTTAACTCCAGTTCCGACAACCTACTATCGAGGAGCTACGAGCGCTACTGCGGAGCTATGAGCATTTTTAAATACATCAAATTGTATCATAATTGTAACTGAAATCCAGCCAAAATTGGTTCGACCAGTAAGCACACCTTAGACCCCTAAGCTTAGGTCTGGGGCACAACCGGGGATAATACTTGGATGATAATGAAATCGTACAATAACATTCAAATACTACCTGTCATATCAGTCTCCCCATTACTACGAATCAAAAAACAAGTTAATAAGGATAAAAATAAGTTTTTTTCATTATGAGACGCCATAATGACCAGATGAGACCTGTTGGTAAATGTTTTATGTACAATAAAATCGCTATACAAACTTGTTAACAATAATATCGCAATAAAATGTATACCGAAACACGGTTAGATAAACCTTTGAAAAGTACTGCTTATTTCTACTTGTATAAATAGCTCATATTTACTCATGTTTTGTACCATATTTTTCGGTCAGCAGTCACGCTATGAAAATATTTGGCGCTCAAATATATTATTAAGAACTGTTTACTATGTTTGTCGTATTTTGTGTGTGATTTTCACGAAGAAAAGTTGCCCCAATTTTCTATCACGTATTGTCTGTCATATAAAGAACTATTACAGATTTGTGTGTAGGTAGTTTTATTTTGTTTTAGTCTAGAAATTACTAATTCGCAAAATGACCAACTTGTGAAATCTACTCAAAAGATCTTAATACGTTAAGGTTTTATTTTGTTACAATGTTATGTTATGTTGCATAATGTTACAATAGATGGTGAAATAAATAATATGGTATCAATTACGGACCCTGTCGGGTTCAGTATAGTTCAGTAGGAGAGAGGAAGGATTTGTTGCTAGTACATATGTTAATTTAATCAATCTAATTACAAGCTTATGTCTATTCTATAGTTATATGTCTATTTACTTGAAGGTATTATAATAATAATCCTTTATTGCACACAAATAATTTTAAGTATTACATGAGGTATATAAAATAACATGTGCAAAGGTGGACTTATCTCTAAAAGAGATCACTACCAGCCAACCCTAGCAGTTGTAAACTAAATAGTTGAACCGGATAAATGTTGTCCAAGAAAAGTGACTAATAAAAAATAAAAATAAGAACAAAATATGAAGCAAATCTCTTATTATTGCATTTTTGAAGTAAATTATTTCTTTAATAACAGTAATTATTATAAACTTCGGCTGTAAATAAAAGTACTTTCTAAAACTATTAATGTGACAATTGTCTATAGTGTTGTTCTTGAATGTAAGCCCCACATTCATTTTGCACTACTAATCCCCTTTCTAATTAGGCCTCGCAGTTCAATCAATCGCGGGACTGTCCTGTTGCAGGTTTAATTAAAAAAGAGCCTGAGAGATTGCGGGGGATTTAATTCCAACCTTTGTTAACATGACTTATCAAGTGACATCATTACCTTTGCCAATTAACGAACGTACGTACCTCTGCGTTAATTATACAAATAGTCTTACAGAAAGATGAAAGGAAGGTAGGAGTAATTTCTATGTAACTCGCGTTATACCTTATGTGATTTGTTTATTAAATTAAACTAGTGTACCGTATACTGATTTATGAATAAGGTTCACATTAGAATGACAGTCGAAAACTAATAGCGATTCCCCCCCTTCTGTAACAAAGGACGGTGAGGTTGGGCTTGATCAAATAATTAGCAAAATAACGCTTTTTCTCATTTTGTTTCCCAGTTTTTAAAGAAAGTGAAATTATTAAATAAATTTATGAATACATGTGAATAATAGTCTAATATTACTGCGGGTTTCCCTCTTCTATAACAAAGGAGGATGAGGTTCAGATTGATCCTAATTAGCGAAATAAGGCATTTCCACGATTTTGTTTTCTAGCTTTTATAGATCGTGAAATTGCTCAATAAGTGTATGACTTCACGTGTCGCATATAAATGAATGAAGTTTAGTCAGAATAATTGTGGATAAGAAGCAACTTGTATCTAAAAGGTTTAGTCTATGTGAGTAAAATTCATAAGTCAGTCATTTCGCGAGTAGTCATTCCTAGACTAAACCAAAATAAAACTATCTGCACACACCTACTTACCTACATAAATAATTCCTTACATAAATAATGTTCCTTACGTAATTATCTATTACAATATGCAATATTACAATATGTAATAGATAATTACTGCAACTTTTCTTTGTGAAAATCACAGACAAACATAGTGAACAGTTCTTAATAATATATTTAAGCGCCAAATATTTTCATAGCGTGACTGCTGACCGAAAAATATGCTAAAAATATGAGTAAATATGAGCTATTTGTGAGAGAAGAAATGAGCAGTAAGTACCTTGAGTATTTCTGTGTGTATATGTTGTTCTTTTAAGCGGGGCATGAAACGGAATCTTAGCAGGCCTTCATGAGTGGGTGCGCTTTGTACCGTGCATATTTCACGATATGAATCGCCCTAATAGTAGTTTTATTTTGTTTCAAACACGTCACAATGACTTAAGACGTGATACAATAAAAAAAAGTTCTGTGTGTGATACAAAAGTATATAAAGTGTGCATAATGTATATGTGTGTGTTTATGTGTATGTGTGTTATTGTTTGGTATATAAAAAGAAACATGAAGTTGAATTGTTAAAAGTTTGCTACCGAAATGTTTTCCAATTATCCATCTAGTAACAACAAGTTTTTCACCCAAATAAAATTGCATACTTTGATTATGCTGCAGAACGAAGAAGGCTAGCTTGGAGGTATCTTCTACAAACCACCCGTTTGCCAATCAAACTGAAGGAAAACTTCACACGGAAAAAACCATGTCCCTCGCTCTCACAGCCCTTTTCTCCAATTATCATTATCGTAAATATCTATTCAGAGTATTTCTGGAAAACGAATGTAGTTAGTTTTCGGAAGTATAATTATTTGTTCATTAAATATAAAAGAAGATAAGTATAATTGATAACTTGTGTTATGGATACTAAATAACGGATAAACATACTTAAATACTTACATATTCGCTTTCTGGTAAATCATCACAAATAATTTAAACAAATTTAATGTCTCAACAAAATTCATTTTTCTGGTACATCATCACAAATAATTTTAAACAAATTTAATGTCTCAACAAAATTCTTATATTTTAAAATTTAGCAATAACTTAAAATAAGACGGGTAAAGTAATTGTCAGAAAATATTTAATTTAAAACTAATTTTTCTTGTGCCTATTTTGCAATCTTTTTTCGCTTGGAACCATATGGTGCTGAGTGATTAATGATTAAGATAGATTTATTAAGCAGTCCATTTGTAACACATTTAAAGAAACATCTTTACTTAACTGTACATTGATTGTGATCACTTGGTTTCTTGATGGAATAAACATTGTTATTAATCTTTTACTCTTATGTTACTATACACTCACACATATTTATTTGAATATTAGCTTATGTTCAGATAATAGGTTCTGGAATATAAATCCTTTAAAGCACCAACAAATTTAAAATAAATATATTACATAGAACTAGAGAATGAAGGGGGTATTTTAAAGGCCTATTTTAGAGATAGACACTCGTTGTTCAATATAGCTTTTCTGAAGAGCTAATGATTGCGAGGGTTATTTCGAAACGTTGCTACTTCACTTACAAGTATGTTCAGGAACCTTCTGCTGATTAATGGAATTCTGCAATTGACACAACATTCATCTTGTGAGAGCGAAAGCACTTTCAATCAACATTTATTGTTCTCTAGTGTACAACAAAATAATATTATTAGAAAATGATTTAAAAATCTTAGGGCCTGTTTTACAAAGTCTGATTAGGTATCTCGGAAGCTAGTATGACTGTTTTGTATAGATCATTTATATTAGAAGAAATATAGAGATTTAAAGAAGATTATGAAATAAATAGCGGAGCTCAATTTTATACACATATAAAGAAAAGAGAATATAAAGAAAAGATCATTTCTTCTTCTACTGAAATGAGGTGCCTCAACACTTTCAGTGCGGTCTTCTTGGCGGGAAAGTGAAGAGTCATTTCTGCAGTTTTGTTTTATTTTCTACATACATACATAATGTCACGCCTCTTACCCGTAAGAGTAGGCAGAGATCACATCCTTCCACTTGCTACGATCTTGGCACACACTTTTAGCTTCATACACACTTATTAACCTCCTCATACACGCCTGTCCGCTTATGGTACTTCTGACCTGCCCTTTCTCCAAAATTTTCTGAATTTGGTCATAGAAGGTCTTACGTGGTCTTTCCCTCCCAACACTTCCAATCACTTGTCCATCATAAGTCACTGTCGATAGTCTACTTTCATTCATCTTACCAGCTTCGACCCTTTTCACTTCATTCCTAGTACTATCACTTAATTTCACACTTTCTTGCTCTCATCTCTACTGCATTAATCTTACTTTCATGTTTCTTCTGCCAAAACCAGCATTCGCTTCCATACATTACTGTAGGTACCAACACACCTCTATGAACTGCCAGACGTTCCATATCGGACACATTATGTTTTATTTTTTAAAATTCGTGATATTTCGAACATGAATGTGTGATAACGGTGGATTATTTACTGTTAAGTGTTTGTGAACGTACATGAGTGTTGGTTAATGAAACAAAACAGTGCAATATCACTTTTCAAATTGTCTCAAAAAGTCCATGTGAGATTTCAGTATATTCCTAAATCTTTACTGAAGACTCAAGGGGTTCAGGGAAAGGGCATCTCATTTACCATTTATCATCTTTATCTAAGATTTAGAAGAGCTTTTAAAAGGCAAAACAAAACATTTTTACTAAAGTTTATTTTAAAGCATTCGGTCAAAGATTAAGTTGAAATCATGTTTAAACCTTGTCGATATACTACGGACGTGAACCCACTCGTAACACAAGCCTCTAAGCTTACGAGATGTTAACGGTACTATTAACAAAGTGTTCTAGAATTATTAATGATCTTTTTATTTGTTGATGTCCAATCGTTCAAGTGGCCACATCAGCTTATGACGGAACATTTAAAAAAATGTGTTTTTTTATAGACCAATTGACGACAGATTTAGTCCTTCTTAATCTTAGGAAACATGAACAGATATTATTTGGGTAGCACTTTGTGATAAATAAAACCTGGAACTTAAATTACTGGTTCATTTGTCGCGATTTTAATAAGCATATCATACAATCTGATCAATTTATCAACCACATAATCGGTCGGGCATCATTTCTTAATATTACATATCCAGGGATGGTGGTAAAGTGTCGCCTCTAGCTAACATTTAGATGCTTGACGTTGACATAAATTCAAACTAGTTAGTCAGTGATATTTACCCAGATGTAAAATACAGAGTCCTTTTCAGATATGACTTAAAATATTACGCATGCTGGCATTAGGCTGCGACGCCTAAAGTTAAATTTGGTTTATTTTTATTGAGTTCATGTCAAATACAGTACATTTTAAAAGTGAAAAAACTTTTCCCAGAGATTCAAATGTTCAAACTTAACGAAATGAAACCCTCAAGGGAAA
Source organism: Musotima nitidalis (assembly GCA_949126915.1). Lineage (NCBI taxonomy): Eukaryota > Metazoa > Arthropoda > Insecta > Lepidoptera > Crambidae > Musotima > Musotima nitidalis. Next base: position 11,685,733 of record OX421419.1, read on the forward strand.
AATTGTAATGCCTTATTTCGGAGATGTAGGTATTTAAATCTCTTAATCTTAAATGATTTTCACACAACTTGCAACATCTTAAATAGTTTTATTAGAGCTATATTATAGTATTTTTTTAATTATGTTTTATAAACTAGACAAAAGATCTACCAGAGGACTAAATGATTGTAAGGATTGCTTAATTTGCAGCGTCACTACTTCACTCTCAAGCTTCAGGAACCTTCAGTTAATTAACGGAATCCGCAATTGACACAAGATTTATGTTCTGAAATCGTAAGCCCTATCAATCAGTGTTTATTTTCTTTTAGTAAAAAAGTGTTATCTGTTCTAGAAGGAATTTGAAATTATAAGGGAATCGCTTCAATCATAAATTTATTTCAAACCAATCATCTACAATTTTTAATCATTTTTTAGCGAAAAGAACACTGAGTGTTGCCGTTTGGCAACGCTAGTACATAACGGGTTAAATTATAAGGTGTTTATAACACTTGTTCCGCAATAAGAACGAATGCTTTAAAGTTTTTGTAAACTGCGATTTTAATGCAGTAAAAAATTGGCCATGGATATATAATTATTACTTGTTACCTATATTATCGTTAAATAGTGAAATCTAGTAAACAGAGATCATAATTTACACTTAAGATAGAACATAAAAACACTTCAGATTTGAATATTTAGTTCAGAAGAGCGCCGCCGGGTCGAGTTCAATGCCAAAAAATAAGTTTGCGCATTCTTAGGAAAAGTACCTCCGTTTCTCCTTTTCTTTAGAATGCTGATTTTTATAAGTCAGGAAACTCGACGTTCGTACTTGGAATATTATAGCAAATCTTTATTGTCCAAAAAGATACAAGTGCCTTTCACAGTATCAACATGACACAATATATGCATATATTGTCCTCTCGTGTATAGGGATCCTACCAAGACCTAAAGAGTTATTTTTTTTTGATTTACGTCGGTAACAAAATGCATTAACGCACTGTCTCCTAAAATCTTCCGACGACGCCCGCCACTTGTTGAGAAAGAGGCGAGAGGCCAGTACCTGGGTTGCAGCTCTGACACCCGCCCGCGGCCAATGTTCACCAAAACCGGGAGGACCTCCTCAGAGAGACGCAGTGGACGCGCCCCTCCTACCTCCTTTTGCGACCATAGCGTGTGTGGCCGACTTCTCGGAGGGTCTAGAGTTAGACAGCAGGGGTCCCCTGCCCCCGCTGGCTGCCTAAGACCCTCCTGGCGCTGCTGGACGGGCCCTCCTGGTCCATCCGCTGCGCCCTCCATAGGTCCCTCTTAGTTTCACCCCCGGTAGTCAGTACTAAGGACACCCAGAGTCGCCAATCTCTGGGTGTTACCTTTTCCATAGCGCCCTCTGCGCCCTACCGGGAGGTACTCAGCCCCTCCACCACGACAAGCCTTTTTTTTTTTTTTTGATTTACGTCGGTAACAAAATGCATTTACGCACTGTCTCCCGGCCAAAGGGGGACCGAGAGAGGTGTGTGAGACTCACCACCGGCAGACACGACCGCCAGCAGTAATACCCACTAAAAATCTTCCGACGACGCCTGCCGCTTGTTGAGAAAGAGGCGGGGCGCCAGTACCTGGGTTTCAGCTCTGACACCCCGCCCGCGGCCAACGTCCCCCGGACCAAAACCGGGAGGACCTCCTCAGAGAGACGCAGTGGACGCGCCCCTCCTACCTCCCTGTGCGACCATAGCGTGTGTGGCCGACTTCTCGGAGGGTCCATGGTTAGACAGCAGGGACCCCCTGCCCCGCTGCCTAAGACCCTCCCGGCGCTGCTTGACGGGCCCTCCTGGCCCGCCCGCTGCGCCCTCCACAGGTCCCTCTTAGTTTCTCACCCGGTAGTCAGTACTAAGGGCACCCAGAGTCGCCAATCTCTGGGTGTTACCTTTTCCCTTGCGCCTCCTGCGCCCTACCGGGAGGTACTCAGCCCCCCCACCACGACAAGGTGGAGACCAGTCGGGGGGGACCACGACAAGCCTAAGCTAACCTCATCTGCAAGTAGTGAACCTGCCGATCAACGGAAGAGGCTCTGGCGAACATAACAGTTTCCGATAAGCGGCAATAGGCTCGCCACCTATTACGTGGGAGCAATTATATAATTGGCGAAGTATGGGCGTATAATATGCCTCTGTCTAAGAAACAGGCGTGATTGTATATTCATATATCCTCTTAAGTAGATCGTGAATGAGCATTAAAACGGTTCGTGCAAAATTCCTATCATTCAGACGAAGCCTATTAAAAGTACTATTTTTGTCAACGAGCAGCATGAGAGTCCTTACTTGTAACTTTAAATTAATATTTTAATTCAACAACCAGCGGCCCCAATTTTAATTGGATGTTAATTAGTAAAATAATTTAGGCACGTCCACGGCTCCGCGGAACGTTGAATTTTTAACACAAAGTAACTTGTAGCTGGGAGTTATATCCTTTTACACGATTCCTTGACTTTTGTACCTTTGTAATGATATTTTTAGATATTTTATTTACACATTAGTTTCCTCACTCTAATATATATGCGTTGAATAAGGTTTGATGCATTATGGATTTTTTGGGATTTACTCGTATAATAAATATTTCAATTTCGGTTCATAATATTATTCTTGTACCGAAATATTGACACCTACTTTTCAGAAAATTCTTGAAAATTATTATGTGCAATTATTAATTTGTTATGTCAGAATAGTTTGGTTTAGTAAAGTTAGTATAAACGTAGCTTAAGTAGAAAATATTGGACCGAGAAACTCTTCTTGCTAGATGTTTTAGTGTACAATTGGATGAGTACCCGTTTTTATTTACACTTTGACAGCATTTAAACATTTATAATTGATATAATAATTGTGCTCTTGGGTTGTGGATTAAGCTCCCCGGCAAGGTTTTCCCAAGAGATTAAATGGAAACAGCACGGGGTCCTCAAGAAGGGGTTGAGAAATGGTTTTTAAAGGGTCGGCAACGCACTGCTCTTAGTATTGAACGTGCACGCGTCCATGAGCTGCAATGACCTATGTCTAGAAGGTGGATGCTGCCAATTGATTGATTGAGGCGGTAGGATTGACACTGTGAACAAAAACTTATTCAAGCATTGTTTAATGCCTCAAGCATTTACTCCCTTATAAAAAATATATTTTGCATTTAGTTCTCGCATCTTCAACGACAAAGACAGAAACAATCGACGCCTGTCATGTTCTTTTTAGTTGAAGTAATCTGAACAAAGAAAGAGCTACAAAAGAAACATGCCGTTAGATACTGTCGGCTTCCATTGATTTGGAAAGCTCCTTTACTTGCCGGGTTTATACTATCAGACGGAATTGGCGAAACGAAATGATAAAAACATGAAAACAGTTTTCAGCTGCGTTAAATAATGTTTTCCCAAAATGCTGAATAAAATGAATAATTTAACAACATTCTCGTTTAATCAATGCAACGACATTTTATATTCAATTTTTTGCAAAATTTGCGTCATTGAAATTCACAGCAAGTCTGATAAATGCTAAACAGGCTCGTACGGCTGTGACCGTATTCCATGTTATTATTTGGAAATTGAATAACAGTGGAATCATAAGAAAAATAACATTGTAAACATTCGTGTACGCGCAACAAAGTAGTTTGCAGCTGAAGTTTCTTTAACATTTATTTATGAGTCATAAATAGCATATTCGTTCACGTATTACGGTACTGCACGCGCGTTAATATAAGGCATTCTATTACTTAGTGGCACCTAAAACCAACCGAAGCTTTCCCAAGTGAACCGAAATGCAAGCTGAGCGAAACTATGGTAATAAAATGGATCCTCTATAAACTAAAGTGGGTTGGATCTATCGAAAGTGGTGCGCCATCAAAGTTTCAAATTCGCGCTGATCGAACACTCGGGGGTATCTGTCGCCTCTGAAGTTGAACTCGCGACACTTTTGTACTAGTTTTACCTCCGACTTTTCCCATATCCGCATATAGTTTCGCTGCTCAAAGACTTCCTTCAAAACTTCATTATTATCTATAGAAGTTGTATTAAGCACGAGATTGTTATTATACTAATTGCTACATCATTAGTACTGTTAGAAATATCGATAAACATATAATAGGTAAATCTTTACTAGCGTTTGCCTGCAACTTTGTTCGCGTGGATTTTCCATCAGAAATAATAATAAATCAATTTAGTTGCCAGAACATGTCTGAAAGCTCGATTCCGCTTTGATCAGCGCTGTAGGTAATTCAATCCTAATTATTGAATAATTCTATATTGTTGATATATTGTAAACTGGCTTCAATCCGCGACTCTGTTCGCATTTATTTTGGGTGAGTTTTCCCGTGGGAAATATTGACTTTCTCGCTGTGACAAACTTCAGGTCATAATTTATGTGTGTGCCAAATTTAATATTCTTATTCTTTATAATTAATGCGACAGTTTTAACAAAATATTTAAGAAATTTTACAAATTACAAACGTTGATAGTATTTGCAAATTATTCAAACCAAGTTAATTTAGTGACCAGTTTAGTTCTCTATATATTCCGCATAGACCTGAAGGCGATATGATATCGTAGATAGATTGATAAGAAAAAACACAATTACTCATATAAGCCTGATATAGCTCTACAAAGAAATGCTCTACCGTCATTCCTATTGTTCAAGTTAGAGATGTTTTATAAACATTGTCTTTATTAGCAGGCCATCCAGCTCAAAGATACAATTAACAACAAAAACTAGAATTCGTCCATATAATTGCCTGTAAATAGTCTAATTAATCTCACATTATCGGGAGAATAGATATACCACGACAAAGGTCCGTTATAGACAAAGACTGTATACGAAAGACTTTTATTGTTACATGTACATTTCTTTAACACAAATGAAAATATAAGCAACCAATAAAAGGTCACGCTAGACACTTTGTGCTAGTCAAGACAATTATGATATCGTTCAACATTTACTTAAATATATATATTTTTAATATTTATGTTCACATTTTTGTTGGGAAAACCTATTAACACAGACAAAACATAAAGCAAACTACATAAAAATAGTGACTGTATTGGCAAATTATATTTTTGTGCAAAGAAATGTTAATTGCAGTAGCAAAGTGGGTGTAAATTTGCCTAGGCACCTCTGAATTGTACTGTTATAGAATGCTTAAATCCAATTACAAACTTACTATACAAATTAAGACGACCAAAATGGCGTGGTGGCGAGTCAGTATTGCCGCTTACCGGGCACTGTTATATTCGCCAAACCTCGTCCGTTGATCGGCAGGTGCACCACTTGTAGGTGAGGTTGGCTTAGGCTCCTTAGGTCTTGGTAGGATCCCTATACACCCTTATTCTAAGTATGTATTTACAATAAAAAGTATTTAAATATGTTTATCCGTTATTTAGAATCCATAACACAAGTTTATAATGAAACCAAATTGGTAATTGGTGTATATGTCAAAAATATTTATTCATTTGTTTTTAGATTTATAAACTACTTAAAGATATTTTAAATGAAATGTATAATCGCGTACGTACACACAAACAATAAGCTCAAAAATTAGCATTTACGCATTACTCGCTATAATATAGAAAAAAGAAACACAGAGCAACATTACATTTCTCTTTTATCAATTGAATACTAATTGAACCATTGTTATCCTACGAAAATAACATGACACGTGACAACATTTAATTATATTTCAAACAAATAAACATTTCTGCTTACTCGGCCGTCGTTCCAAAAACAATATTAATTATGAGCTCAAGGTATTAAACAAGCTTAATTACCGATAGCAAAGATAACGTCAAAAGGAAATAGGCTAACAACATTTCGAAATGTAAGATGAAATTGACGACCGATATGGCGTGGCGGCGAGTATACCCGCATTCCACTCCTGAGGTCCTGGGTTCGATTCCCACACAGAATAAATATTTGTACGTATAAATATGAATATTTGTCCTGGTCTGGGTGTTTTTCTATGTATATTAAGTATGTATTTACAAAATAAAAGTACCTATGTAAGTATATAATCCGTTATTTAGTACCCATAGCACAAGTTCTTAATGATACTTATCTTGGAACTAAATAATTGGTGTAAGTGTCAGAAATATTTATTATTATTATTTATTAAAATTGTCTTAATTTTGAGTAAAACCTATTCGTAATAGAAAATTCTCAGAAATTCACTTTCAGTTCTTTATTTTACACATTAGGTGATTTTAGAGTAAATGTATTACATACTAAGTTCACTTCTATGTAACACAAAGCTAAAATATACTTAGGAGCTACAATATCAATTCTCCTTTAGTAATTCAATTTGTTAGTTAGGTACTTATTTCGATAAACGAATTCTCTGTTCTGTTCTGTTGTTAGACTTTGAAATCAAATCAAGTCTAACTTAGCTGATATAATTGATATAAACTTTTGTAGTAATTCAGTTAACATCAAAAAAGTAAAATGTGAATTAATCATCATCACCAACATCTCAGACACATGACGGACGTCACTGCTGAACGTAGGTCTCTCCAACAGATTTCCACATTGAGCGATCCTCAGTCGCCTCCATACATCGGTATCCTGCTGCCTTGACTAAATTTTTGGCCAATCGGGTGGGAGGCCATCCTTTACAACGTTTGCCAATTTGACATCGCCATTAAAGAACCTTCAAGCCCCATCGATCAACTTCAGCTTGCAAATTCGCCTAGCCATATCGGTCACTTCAGTTCTCCTACGAATTTTCTTACTTCTCATTTTATCATGAGAGGACACTTTGAGCATAGCGCCTTTGCACTCTGGACGACATCGAGCTTTTTTATAAGGCCCACAGTGAGGCACCACGTCTCAGTAACAATAAGTTAAATTTATTTAGTATGTATGAGTCATACACACTAAATTATACGATAGTTACAGCGTGAGATTAGAAGGTGAGAAATAATGATCTAAGTTAAGCAGGATTTACAAAAATCAATACTTTAATGACTGGCTCTTTGAGGGGGTCACCTGGGAGCCTACCGCCGAACCTGCTGGTAATCGATTATTAGGCAAAATCGATTTCGAATTGATTCTGTCGTACCGCCGAACACATGGAACTCGATACAAGATGGCGTTTTCCATTTAGGCACAAATTTTGAAGGATTGACGTAATATTTTACAGTGTCTATCTGTTTTTTTTTAAATAATATTACTCTCCTCCCTAGCGAGGTTTTCTTTAAAGATTACAGCATGGGCTTTTCAAAAAGGGCGTTTGTAATGAGTCGGCAACTGGCAAGTGATAACCCTATTGCGGTGATAACCCTGTTGCGGTGACAACTTTTTTTTTAAATTTAGTTGCGGCATACATTGGTAGAATAAAAAGTAATATTTACTTCAAAACTGCTTATCATATATATAGACATAAAGTCATGTGGTAGGCTGTTGTTTTGATGACTTAGACTAAAGTAGGAGTACACTATAAAATACAAAAAAAGAGAAGTAAATTTCTTTGTTGTTGTGCCTTAAAATAATGTTACAGGGCGCTCCCTCAACTTTTTTTTAAATGCCTATAAATTTTAAAATGGGCAACTTAGTATGTTTTAAATTTATCACGTAGCTGTCGCCTTGTTACTAAGCTTTACGTTGAATTCGAAGACAGCATGTGCATGTTAAATTAAATGGCATATTCATTTATTTCTATTTATAATTCTAAATAAAATATGAAATAATAGGGTGACACAAATAAAATTCATTCCTGTAGAATGTAACCGACATCCAAGTTTTAAACATCACATTAAATATCATCATGTCAAACTTATCTGAACATTGACCTCCCCAATATATTACATTCTATTGGGGGTTTTCGCCCATAATCACCACGCTGGGCAGGCGGGTTGGTGATCGCAGTTTAACCCAGAATGACGCTGCTGCCCATCATCTCTTGAGAGATTTCCGATGAGAGGGTGGATTCTAGGCCGGCACCACACATATTTTTATTGATTAATATTTTCATTGTTCTCCAACAAGCAATGTGTATAGTTTTGTTGGACATTATTTTATATTTTCAGCAAATATAATGTACCTTTTACTAAATAAAAAAAATATCAATTTTTATTTCTCTTTAAATTTAAAGTCATTGTTACGTAATAAAGAATAAAATATCGAATGTTTTATATTTATAATTTTCGTAATAAGTTCCATAATATAAGCTTTATAACAACCTGCCCAATATAAGATAGACTATTTACTAAATGACAGCATTGCCATTACATTTGTTTAGGTATTTTTATTTATCATATGGTAATAAAGCAGCATACATAAGAAATACAACTAGATATAAAATAATATTCACTAATCACGGTCACATGAGCCTATTCGAGCTAAAAAACATTTAATTCCTATGACAGATCTGTAAAATAACTTAGAAATTATGATCATTAAAGCGGCGGTGATGTTACAGCGGCCTGTAATGTCGGGGCGCAGTTCCAAATGGGCACTTTAAGCCCAGCCGTAGCATAAACACGCTTTTGATAAAACCAGATCTTTCAGCGGTAGAGTTAAATATGTAAAATTGTACCACAAACTTTATTCATACTTTGCTAACCGACGACGTTAGATTTTCCTATGATAAAACTGTATTATTTGCTCTATGATGGTGTCCGCGGTTTTGTTTTTGTATTAAAGAGGTTTTCCTATTTCCACCTCTTTGAAGATGGATTTATAAATAATGCTATTGGCAATAGCATTCGTTAACTTCAAATCATTCGTTAAAGTCTCTAGTTTTAATGACAATGTATAATGTAATTTAAAACCATTATTTTTTATTTCTTTAGCGGTTCAATGTTCAAATATTCCGGTATCTTGTCTGGTCACATAAAAGCCATAGTATTAGTGGTGCGTTTCTTGAACAGTTGTATTGTCTGTTGTATGAGTATGTGTAGAAAATGATTGGAGTTTTCATAAACTCTGGAAGAACTAGTTCTAAATTATGGATATATACTTAGTATTTAAACACAGTTTTCACTCAAAAAAGACGGATTTGCAATGGAGCAGATTTTTTAAAAAAGTTAAACCGGTTTTTAATTCCCTATTATCTTGGGAAATTAGCCCACTGCTGGACTGCGACCCTCTCTAAAAATAGGAATTTTCTTGCGTACTTTTACTAATTACTTAACGTACTTTTACTAAAAGAAGAGGGCCATACGAGCAATTTATAATCTACCATGTAGACATTCACTAAGGGATAAATTTAAAGAAATTGGTATTTTGACAGTGGCGGGTCAGTTTGTTTATGAAAACCTAGTATATGTACACAAAAATTTTGATAAATTGAGTAAGAAAAGTGATATACATAACCTAAACACAAGAAATAAGCATAAACTAGTTGTACCTGCCACTAGGCTCCAAAAAATTAACAAATCTTTTAAAGGTCAATGTGTGCGATTCTATAATAAAATCCCAAGCAATATACAGCAATTAAGCCTAAATAAATTTAAATTAACAATAAAACGCAAGCTGTCTTCAAAGGGATATTATTCTATTAAAGACTATATGGCTGATAAAAATGCTTGGGATTAAACCGCCGTTTCATACATGCTATTCTAATATGAATGACTTAAAGCATGAATATTGTTATATTATGTTGCATTGTATAGCGTCACAGACAAATGAAGATTGTTACTAACCAATCGATAATTTAAAAGAGCATAGCCTGTGAGTTTCTTGCCAGTTCTTCTTACAGAGCGGTGGCTCGGAACTGGCACTTAGATTCGCTTGCACTTAAATGTTTTTTGTTTTTTTAAATTATTTGGGTGCAAGTGAATCTAAGCTTCGTGATTTTAGTATAGTTATATTTTATTTGTTTTTGTTATTTTTTTATAATTTTGACGTTTTCAAGTACTATGTAATAGTTTATGAAATAAAGTATTTTTGACTTTTGACTTTGACTTTTGACTTTTGCTAAACAAGCTTTATTACACAATTTCATGTTTTATACGTACTTTATAAGAAAAATTTGGGAGTCATATTAGAATATTTTTTTGATGATTTGTTATGAGCAATATACGAACTATTGTTTAAAATCTGTTTGCCAATTTCAACTCTATCTATCTAGTAATCTAAGCTGTTAGTTGATATAGCAGTCCCCCAGACACGTTTCCTTTTGATATATTTAAAAAAAATCACATAAGTTTGTTTGTCAAATCTTTTGTGCTAGCCAAAGTTTGGTGAATTCTACTTTGGAAATGTCATCCAGTACATGTGTTTCCAACTTCTTTGAATCCTGTTTTGTTCGGGATTTCGGCCATTATATCCTGACCTTTGAACCAACCTTACATTATGGAATGCGTTCTAGTTTGCTTACATTTTGTCATATAGACGACGACGACATCTCATAAAAATAATCAGATCTTATCTCAGAAGAAAATCTCGTATATTTACGTTTGTATCTTATCAAACCTAAAATGCAAAAACGCTTTTGGTTACTTCATAAATTATTTAATATAATTTAAAAAATAGACATAAAAGAGAATAAACAATATACCAACTGCACTTATGCTAATGCTTACATTAGTACCACTTATTCCTATAGTAATACATAATCTTTAAGTTTACAAAAATGGTATTATAATCTTCTAGAATAAACTCCAAATTTAATTAAACCAAATTGCGAACTTCATGACACAGCCAAATGGGGAAGAAATACTCTCGGAATTTATAAGTAGACAAACAAGAGTTATTACTGATCCAAACCGCACTGATTTTAGGGTATAACAAATAGCTAGAAATCAAGTAAGGACCCGACCTGTCATTGGCAGCAGTTGCGCGTCTGTGGCGTCATTATTAAACCGTTGCCTGCAACTGTCGCTTCTGGTATGGCAATAAATATGTCTAGGGCATATAAAACTTCTATTAAACACCTTTACTAGACTCAAAATGTTGGATTCTTTAAACTTTTTAGAATTTTACCTTCTCGGAAAGTGCTAGTTTTGCTAGAAAGAACGTTACAAACAAGAACGTTGTCACCAAGGCTATTTTATCCAAACCATTATAAATAGAATAGTAGATGTCTTAAATTATAATGCGTTACTGAACTGAACCATGGTATATTGGCGAAGAGAATGTGGTGTCCTGATTTTAGAGTTTCTTTCCGGAAGTTAAAATCACGGAAAATGCATCGGCTGAACGTGCATTGCGAAGCATTTCCATGCTTCAGAATGCTCCGGAGTGCTTTCGCACTCGATATGAATTTCCAAACAAACGATCCAAGACTCATCATTAATTCTGGAAGTAGCTTGTCTTTTAATTTATTTTTCATAATAACGAAATATTCGTACATTTGGTAACTGAATTATAATTATTGACAGCTCAAGTTGTATGTATAAATAAATTTTAAAAAACATAATATAATTATGTATTTTAAAATTTATTTAAGTTACTCTAAAACCGACAAATCTGAACGAGAACCCAAAATTTTACGTTAAACTTTTGACACACAGCTCTTTGTAGACATTTGATTAATGACACCCTGGGATCACTCAGAAATATTAAAAACACTAAATTTGAAGCCTTTCTCGTGCTATCTATTTTCACTGAGTCATGACTTTTATGATAATTTAAAGGCTTTTGGTGCATGGTGGAACGTAGCATTTCTGATCTATTTGGTTTCGAGAAATTAAGCATTAAGCAAACATGGAAAAATAGACAAAACTCGTAATAAGTGTCCATTTATTTAATTTAATTAACTCTAAAATTATAGTTTATATTATTTATTTATTATTAAATGTCACATTAAAGTGGTAAAGTAACAGTAACTCCCAACTGACAATGAAGATTTGAGTTGTAAAATTTTAAAATTTAGATGCATTTTTCATCGGCCGATAACAACAGCACTTTATAATTTTGATCTGATTAAAATACCGCATTATTTTGGTAAGACTATACAGGAGAACTATGAAAATGTGATGAAGCATTGTTGAAAGTTCCCCTTAAATGAAGAAAAAGGGGAAGTGTGTAAAGTACAGTGCAGTATATATATTTTGCGTAAACATAGTTCAAGGAATCGTGAAATTTGTCAAAGCTTGAGAAAATTGGCTACAGTTTTCCAGTTTGTGCATTAAAGATTATATCTAAAGGAATAGCAGAGTCTGAATGAATTACATTCTCAGCGACAGCAGATTAATGTAAAACACTAATCTTGGAGCTAAATTGTGAGTCATTCGACTAAGACCCAATCCCGACAATAAAGCAGTACGGATTCCAAAAAAACTAAAAAAGATTTCATTCAAATATTTGGAGATATAAAGTTAATGAAGAAAACATTCGATGTAGAATCAAAGTGCGCTGTTAATTGAGAGTGAGAAGTTTAATTCTACCTATAAACCCGTAACCTATTATAGATAACTAGAGTATGGATTATTAATAACTGGCGTGGAGGCGAGTATATCCGCACTCCACTTCTGAGGATATGGGTTCGATTTCCACACAGGACAAATCTTTGAAAATGAATAATTGTTCTGGTCCGGGTGTTTCCTATGTATGTATTTCTATTAAGTAGGTATGGATTTACAAATGAAAAAACAGTTACATATGTCGATCCGCTATTTAGTATCCATAACACCAGTTCTTAATAATACTTTTCTTGGAACTAACTAATTGATGTAATTGCCAGAAAATATTTATTTATACGAATTTAAAAATATGTTTATGAAGGCGACTGTACCTTCGTTGGCTCATTATCCTGGTGACCGTCTTAATTACGCTGACTTCGCTTCACGTCCTTTAGAGACATCAAGAAGAGCCAAAAAGGCTTCCCTGGATTTAATTGTACCCAAATAATTCAGTATCGTACATTTTGAAGGACTTAAGTCATTTAAATAATTTAATTAACAAAGAATCCATAGCTTCAGAAATTCTCGTTTATTTTCTTTGGTGTAATGGCATAGACAAACTTTGCCAACGGAATATTAAAAGCTGAAAAATGTTTCATTTCTCATCTATGATCAAACACGAAAACTTCTGATAATTTAAACAATCCTCATGTTAAAAAATGAACATGTATTGCTTGTAGTGGTGTTGGCAATAGGTATGGTATGGTATTGGCAATAGGTACCTATCTTACGGGAATAATTACTATATAGTAGTTCCATTTACTATTGAGGTCGCCTACCTAGGCGTAGGTGGTACCTACTTTAGTAACACTGATTTATAGTGCTACACGCGAAAGGTGAAGATCACCTTTCAAGGTGCTGTAGCTATTTAAAGAAGTAATCATGTGAGACCTAAAAACTGAAGTTTCATACAGGCTATTCTAATATGAATGACTTAGAACATGAATATTGTTAATGTTATATTAAATTCCATTATATAGCTTCACAGACAAATGAAGATTGTAACTAACCAATAGATAATTTAAAAAAGTATAGCCTGTGAGTTTCTTGCTAGTTCTTCTTACAGACCGGTGGCTCGGAACGCGCTTAGATTCACTTATATTTAAATATTTTTTGCTTTTTAATTGTTTTGTAGCATGTAAGTGAATCTAAGCTTCGTGATTTTAATGTAAATTTGTATATATTTTGATTTATTTTTTTCTATTTATATTTAATTTTGACGTTTTCAAGTACTATGTAATAGTTTATGGAATAAAAAGATTTAAACTTTAAACTTTGGCATACTAAAACAGTTTTTTTAAAAACGCAGTCCTGATCATTAGTTAGGCGGGTCACTTATCACCAAGTGAAAGTTTCGAAAAATATAACTTACGATAAAGTACATTTAGTTAGTAATGAGCTGACCCGGTGAACTTCGTTTTGACTAAAAGTCAATGAACCGCTAGACTCTTCTTGAGTTATATAGATGAATAAATATGGAGAGAGGGTAGTTTAATTTTAGGTGAGCACAACATGGTTCGCATGTTATCAATTGAAGTAATTAGATTATTATCATGTGAACATCTTGCTTGTCACTCGAATAAGTTCAACGCAAAATTGAATCTTTGAACGCCAAATGATCGACAAACAATATGTTTTCCATTGTGTTTCGGACCAATGCCGTTTAACGTGTTAGGAAATTAAGTTAGTTGAAACCTTGCTCATAGCCCTGGGCTCTTTTTAACCTGCTCCAGTTTTAGAAAACTTTACCCAAGTTAACATTTTCGGTTGCTATGGAAATTTATCATAGAATTGATTTTTCCAGATATATTTTTTATTTCTATATGATTAACTACTACGTAATCTTTGCATTATTATACATATTCATTTAATCCTTACATATATACATGTATTCACTCCTGTTACCCCGAAGTTTCCAATTATATAGTTGGCCCCACGTAATAGGTGGCGAGCCTAAAACCGCTTGCCGGGCACTGTTATGTTCGCCAGAGCCTCGTCCGTTGATCGGCAGGTGCACCACTTGCAGGTGAGGTTGGTTTGTGCTCCTTAGGTCTTGCTAGGATCCCTATACACCTTTAATTTAATTTAATTATATTTTATATTAAATTTTATTTAATCCTTCTATGTTTACTTTTATTTTATTAACATCATTCCTAATAATAAAGTGATTTTACCAATTACTTTTATACTAATCTTTTAAAAGGCATCGTTTTGTTAAGGTTGGTTGTATAAACTAAATGAAAAAAATATAAACGTATACAAATTATACATATATATCTTAGATTTTTGTTTCAATATTTTTTTAAATCTACAGAAAAAGACTATGTTCATACAAAACTTTAAATTTATTTATAAAATGTACCGGCCTAAAAGGTTAAATATTAATTTAAGCGCACTTATTTATTTGAATTTTCCTATAAGTCCTGACATTTGTTCCACTTTTAAATAATAAATCATTCCGCACAGCTAAGCATCTCAACAAATTTCCAGATAATTTATTTCTAATGCGAGCAAACATCAAGATTGCATAACTTTAACATACCTACCCGCTTACCTAACTCGTTAAATATTTAGGAATTTTCCGTTTGAAAGTTACTTAAGTAAAGTAGGTACTAAGAGCTTCCATCGCAATCAACTTGAAATCTAAAATTACATTTATAATTCATTTAATTTTGTTAAGACAGTGTTTATGTATATTATGTTATCATAGAACATTGTTAGGATCTGATATATTAAGCGATAAGTCTGAGGTTATAAGTTCTATTCCTACGCTACTCACATATTTTTGGAAAAAATACAAATATTTGTCTTAGCCTAAGTGTTTGTTATGTCCTACCATAAACTAAAAATCCCAATCCAACCTCATCTGCAATGGTGCTGCCGATAAACAGACGAGGCTCTGGCAAACATCAAACTTCCCGGTAAGCGGTAATAGGCTCGCCACCTTACGTCCCATTACAATGTCTATGGCAAAATGTAGGCGTATAATATGCCTACATAAGGGATAGGCGTGATTATATGCTTGTATGCATAATTATGCTTTTACGATAAAGTATTAGTAATGACAACTTCGAGAGAGAGGTTCGGAGAAGAATCCAGCTAGGCTGGGCAGCATTTGGGAAACTTCGTCGAGTCTTTTCGTCGCAAATACCGCAAAAGTTATGGACAAAAGTCTTTAATGAGTGCGTCCTGTCATGACTTACGGTGCTGAGACGTTGACACTAACGGTACGACTGATCCACAAATTTAAACGCGTTTTTTGAAGGATCTGATCAGAAATGAGGTAGTCCGACAAAGATCAAAAGTTACCGACATAGCTCATAGGATAACAAGATGAAGTAGCAGTGGGTCATATCTGCCGTAGGACCGATAAACGCTGGGGTAGACGGGTCCTACAGTGAAGACCACGGCTCGGTAAGCGTAGTGTGGGAAGCCCTCTAGCTAGGTGAAGCGATGACATACGCAAACCGGCTGGCAACGGTTGGAGAAGAAGAGCTGTAAATCAAGCTCTGTGGCGTGCCATTGGAGAGGCCTATGTCCAGCATTGAACAAATGTAGGCTGATGTTGATGATGATGATTAGTAATAAGTGACTATCCGTTGTCCAATCGCGTCGCGTTTGCGTCTAGAAACACTCTGTGAGATGTTTATTTATCCTTTTCCTAGTGTTTACAAATGCTTTAGTAATAAGCCATATTTTAGAATTTTCGTAATAAATAAACGCAAAGGTAGAACAGTCCAACATAAAATTTGCGATAAGCTAAATTGCGTTGTATTTTAAGTTAACCTCTACGCGTTCCTATAAAAGAGGTCTTGACCGACACACAGACGGGGATCATTAAGTTATTCCCTTAGCGATACGAATTTTACCCCATTTAGGTATTTTAGTAACTAATCTGACTTTTAAAAGTGACCTTAAAAGGTAGATTACATTTACTATAGCAGAGACTATTCAACATAATTTACTTTTACTTCGCGGTGTTATGCTCTTCCAAAAAAATATATACCTATTCATGCCACAAATCTACCAAATGAAACATTAAAGTACTATAATTCAATTTAAATTCTCCACAGATCATTGTTAGAATGTAATACTAGAAAAACTATAAATTGGTTCTAATGGAAAATAAACACAATTATTACGACCAAAACATATTTTTGTGCCAAAATACGGTAAATATGTTCTACACGCATCGGGCTCAACACAATACAGAGATAACGAAAATAAAAAGAAAATCAAGTTACGTAACAGCGAGACTGTGGCCATTGGGTGGGTATAATAAGACTATCTATATGTCGTAGGATCATTGAGAAAAGCGGAATTTGAAGAAATTCCAAGAAAACATTTTCAATGATATCAAACAATATGTCACGATTATTGAAAATGTGAAAGGTCTGTCTTTAGGATCATAGCCAAAATATTTCAAAATACTTTTTATTTTATTCTTAACGTCGACGGATATGCAATAGATTTGAACCGTCGCGTCATGAGTTAGATTCCCATTTCAGATCTTATTTTTATTTTGTGCCAATAGTAGTAGTGGCTTTAATGTTTTAGATTGTCTAAAATATGGGATATTGAAAGCTAGGATCTTCGCCAACATATTGCAGTACTCCAATTATACTGCTTTTTGAAACCTTCCCAGTATGTTTACATAATTCTGATTTGTGGACTATTCCACAACACAAAACAGTTGCGAGTACAGCGAACTTGATATCTGTTTTTGATTGGGTCATAGATTCCTCGTTTGCGAGACTTTCTCAGCAAAGTACATGCATCATGGCACTCCTGCAATATCGAACTCGGCGCGGAACAGGAAAAGGAATTCCGAATTCGCTGAAATATTACGTTTGCACGCTTCGTTTCACCAATAACTTTAAACCTCTTACTGATAAACTATTATTGCTTTAATTTAATTTAATTTAATTGATAGAGAATTATCGTGAAGTATGAAACGCTGAAGAAACATTTATTGTGTAGTAGATACATGTGGAATGTAAATATTAAACCCGGCTATTCTTATTTACGGCAATTATAATAATAAAATGTAAAAAACATGGCCTTTGTTTTAGGATCCTACCAACATCTAAGGAGCCCAAGCCAACCTCACCTGCAAGTGGTGCACCTGCTGATCAACAGACGAAGCTCTGGCGAAAGTAACAAATCCCGATAAGCGGCAATGGGCTCGCCACCTATTACGTGGGACCGAAAATTTTACTGGCGAAGTGTGGGCGTATGCTCTGCCTTAAAGGGGTCTTTGTGGGAACAGGCGTGACTATGTATGTATGTTAAGTAGAAGAAGCAATAACAATGTTTAGATATTACTCGTATACTGAAGCTTATTTTTAATCTATTATCAATCATATCAGCTTCGTAAAGCCCACTGCTCTCCTTAATGGGTAAGATTCTATTAGAGGTATTTGTCCATAATCACTACGCTGGGCAGGCGGGTTGGTGATTGCAGTTCAAGGCAGTACGCTACCCATCATCCGGTAAAAATTCACTTTGTCGACTCTTACGAATCCCCGTAAGATGAGACCACAAGGCGCAGTACTATTCTTGATATGAAGTAAAAACTTAATATTTTTTGATACTGTAAATTTGATATAACCTTTTACACAACCTTAAATGTTAAAATTAATCATATCATTTATTAATCAAGTAACGGTGACTCATAGTGTTAGTAACAATATTCCTTATACCTATGTTAGTTTACATAATAGGTTGGGGAAAAAGTCTTTTCGTATTTTTGTATGAAAAGTCAAGACATTTTTTTCAAAGTTTATTTACATTTATTTACAATATATATGTACCGTTTTGTTGAATAACTTTCTGCCATTTTGTGGGCAGAGACATTATCCCGTTACTGTAGAAACTTTGGGACTTCTGATCAAAAAAACGGGACAAATAGTTTTGGCAGTCCTCTCTTGAGGTCAACCTTACAGAACCTAAAGAATTCTGCAGAGACCGAAACAGGTGAAAATCTGAAGGCGCAAGGTCAGGGCTATATGGTGGATGCACTAGGACCTCCCAGTCGAACTCTCTTAATTTTTGCTGAGTGGCTAAAGATGTGTGTGGTCTAGCGTTATCGTGATGAAAGACCACACCCTTCCTGTTGATCACTTCCGGCCGTTTTCTCTCGACTGCTTCCTTTAATCTCATCAGTTGCTGGCAGTAAAGATCAGAATCGATGGTTTTGCTGGGCGGTAAAAGCTCATAATAAACAATGCCCTTCAAATCCCACCATACACAGAGCATCACCTTATTTCGTGTTAGGCCAGGTTTGGCCACAGTCTGTGAAGCCTGGCCAACTTTCGACCACGACCTTTTTCGCACGTTCTTGTCGTACGTGATCCACTTTTCATCGCCAGTTATCAATCTCTTCAAAAACGGCTCGGTTTCATTACGTCTCAATAATGAATCGCAAATGAGTACACGGTTCATTAAGTTTCTTTGAGTAAGCTCGTGTGGCACCCAAATATCGAGCTTTTTTGTATAACCAGCTTTCTTCAAATGGGTCAAAACTGTTTTGTGGTCAATTCCCAGTTCTTCAGCTACATCGTAACTACTAATATGCCGATCTTGCTCCACTCTTTCAAAAATGGCGTCCATTTTATTCGTAACAGGGCGACCAGAGCGAGGTGCATCTTTAACATCAAAATTTCCGGACTGAAAACGTTTGAACCAAATTTGTGCTACTCTTACTGACACTGCATCAGGTCCATAAACATCACAAATTTTTTTCACTGCTTGAGTTGCATTTTTGCCTTTTTTATAATAAAATTTTAAAATGTATCGAATTTCTTCATTAGATTCACTCATTTTTACGGAGAGAAAAACAAATGAAAAATAGCGGGAAACAACTTTTTTTTATTTTTTTCTTTTCTTTATAATGGAACCTTTTTAATGTTACCAAAACCAGCCAGACACAAATAGTACAATCAAAAAAATTTTATAATAAGTTTATACCTACGTTATGCGAAAAGACTTTTTCCCCGACCTAATATAATAACAACAACAACACAATTCACTGCCACTACTTTATCAAGGAAGTGGAGCGCAAGCAGCAATTATTTAAATACACACAATCAAGTCTGCTTGTTATACATTTCAGGACGATGTTGGAACTGGCCCGCACTCGGCGCACCAGGGATGCGCTTCGTTTCCTCATTGTCGTAGAAAAACAATCCACACGCGCTTCAGCAAACATCCCTGATGCACTACAGTAACGGGGCAATCCCATCATCAACCTGAATACATTATTATATTGAACGCGAAGGGCACTGTACGCTCTTTGGGTATAATCAGCCCACAGACTGCATGTGTAGAAAGATGTGCAATAAGCACGAAACAAAGTTTTCTTAACACTCTGTGAGCAGCGTGCAAATCTGCGAGCTATCATATTACCCCTAACGCACAGAGCCCTTCGCTCTCTCTCAATATCGGCATTGTCTTTCATGTCAGCGGTCAATACGTGTCCTAAATATTTAAATGTATAAACCCTAGTTAGGGGTATTCCGTTCAAAGTTACCGGTGGTATAGATTCAGGACACTTTAAGCCGCTGGCACCAAAGACCATGACCTCGCTTTTTTTAACATTATAAATCAAACCGTGGCGCTTAGCGTAATCCTCACATATTGCGACTAGCTTTCTAAGGCCACAAACAGAAGCACTCAGCAGAGCCATATCATCGGCGTAACTAATGTTATTAACGCTAACTCCGTCTATGTAACAGCCGACTCTTTCTCCGCTAAGCGCCTCTATTAGTTCGTTCATGTACAAGTTAAACAAAGTGGGTGAGGTTAACCCACCCTGTCTTACTCCACACTCCAATCCAAACGGGTCAGATAAGACACCAGCCCATCGAACCTGGTTAATTTGACCCTCATACCAACATTTTAGAATATTTATTAAATCTACTGGAACTTCAGCTTTCTCAAGTTTACTCCACAGTATAGGATATGAGACCAAATCGAAAGCCCTGGACAGATCGAGAAAACAAGCATAGGTAGGAGTTTTTCGGTCCGAATAGTACTTGACAGTCCATTTAAGACTTAGTATTGCACTCTCTGAGGACAACCTAGCCCGAAAGCCGAACTGGTTGTCGTGCAACTTAATGCATTTTGTAAGCTGTTTGTTAAGCAGACTGTCAAATACTTTCGCTATAACCGTCGCTAGAGATATCGGCCTATAGTTTTTTATATCTGCGCTATCTCCTGTTTTATTTTTAACTATCTGTACAACAATTGTTCTTGTCATTTGACTTGGTAGGTACGCATGACTCACACACAAGGTAAACAGCATTGCCAACACTCTTGGTAAATGAGGCCCCGCAAACTTCAGTTGCTCTATACTTAGCTCGTCATGACCTGGGGATTTGCCTCTTGACATAGTTTTGATAACATTATCTATGTCTTTGGCTGTAAACTTAGTCCTCAGTTCATGACAATCCGCACAGCCAGGCACAGACACTGCGGGACCAAGAGGTGATTGTACTTTAAAGTGCTCCTTAAAGAGGTCAGCAATGCGTGTCGTATCGCTTACACCCTCAATAGATGCCGGTAGACCCGGTCTATTGCTAAGATTCTTTGTGTGCTTCCAGAAGGAGCTAAAGTCTTTCCTTGTATGAAGTGATGCCAGAATGTCTATTTTTATTTGTTCCTGGTGTGCTTGACACCATTTCAGTCGGGACTTAAATAATCTTCTGGTCTCACACATCTCAGCATACAAAGGACCAGTAGTGGGCTTACCAGACTCTTGCCACACAAAAAACCTTAACCTTGCTTCCTTATAAGCGTCACTGACATGCCTGTTCCACCCTTGTACCTTTTTCCGGGTTCCTCTACTCGCGACCCGATCAATTAGAGCCGATTCTCTTAATACACACACAAGATTATTATAAATATTGTCGATAGTATTACGATGACTAAATTGATTACAAGTTTTATCGCAACAGTTTCTAAGCTCATCTGGAAAGTCGACTAGTCTCAATCTCTCATTACATGCCAAAGTATAAACCAGCGTTTGTTCAGGATTTCTAATTCCCCATCTGACATTATTTTCCAAATAATTTACATTCGAATTTAAATACTTAGGACTAATTTTATCAAACATACAATTAATTACAAGCGGATAATGATCCGACCAAAATACGTCATATATAACATTAACTGATGTTTGTTCATGTAAGTTAGTTACTTGTTAATCATATTTGATACCTGCTGTTACAGCTTTCTTTTTAGTTTAACTAGCGCTAAATATGAAGAATGTACTGTAATGATCAAATTTATACATAATCATTATTTGTTTGTTTTTACTGACATTTTGTAAATATTGTTTATGTAATGTTAATATTATATTATATTGTTGATTTTTGAAGATAAATATATGTGTGCTTGTATGTTTTTTGAAAATTATCCTCTTATTCGAGTTCTGTAACCACAAATAACTCTGGTCTGGTAAAATGGCATACTTATAAGCAATTTACTGAGATTTTATCAATAATATGTAATTAGTTCATAACCGGTTACATTTTTAATACAAGTTAGCTTAAAATACCAAGTCATGTCTATTTTTAAATCGAACCTTCACTCTACAGTTGAATTTTTTATCAGAACCTTTTCCCTCAATAATGTCACTTTTCGAACCTCTATCTCCTTGAGACATATTATTTGAAGACGCCCAAAAGCCGCCAGCCTTAGCATTTTTCTACGCCGCTTATTTATATAAGCGCCTCTTCACAGTAATGCTATAATATGTATTCCAACACTAACTTCAAACCGCCCGAAAATCCAACAATGGATTCTTTAGGCCCTTCAGGGCAACAATTTGATGTGACCCTTATATCCCCGACACCATATAGCTGTCATTGTCATAATCAGAAGATTATCGGCCGACCGAAGAAGTTAAATTGCTTTCTATTAACTTTTATAACTAAATAACGATATCAAGTATTCGCTTGGGTTTGCATGTTGTTCAGTACAGGGTGTTGGGTCTCTTTATGACTGAAACTGCCTGGGCCCACCCTATAGTATTGTAGAGGTATGTACTTTACATTAGTAACACGCAATTAATAGTTACGATTTGAATTATTACTGGCGAAATCACTGCATGATATCGTCCAGTTTTAATATTCACAGTCATGTCTTTATGCGAGGTATGGGGTAGGTAAGTATTTTCCCTTAAGAATAAACTAATCGAGGGCCTAAAAATAAAGTTATAATTTTAAATGAATATGAAAAATGTTGAATTCACACTATTAAAAATCCGTTAAACCATTATGGTAAGCGTAGAAGTGGGTCCATGACTGTCGTCACCGGGGGGGAAGGAGTTAGGGGGGGGCTTTGACCCGGGGGGGAATTGGCCACTGGCGGGGTGCCAGACGCTACAAATCTAGGCATTGGCCCCCCGCCTCTTTTTAACAGCGGTGGGCATGGTCGGAAGAATTTTAGGACTGCTGGCGGTGGCGTCTGCCGCACTGAGCCCCACAGTCCCTTCTCGATCTCCCTTTGGCCGGGAGGCAGTGCGCAGAAGTCATTTTGTTACCGAAGTAAAAAACAAAAATAAAATCATGTAATGTTTTATTCCGCAATGAAAACAATGAACTTAATGTGATATTAAATAATATTGTTTGATAATCTATCTAATCGTTATCAATATCGCAACAAACCCAACAAAATGCTTTACCATTTCTTATTATTATGATCTGAAAGAATAACACTGTGATGGTAAAATGTTTTGACGGTTCGTTATTATTTCATTAAATATGCGTCCATAATATTATCCGAGCCGCCCACACGCGCAGTGAATATAAAGCGCTTTATAGAATACAATACAGCAGCGTTTTCAGTCACCTATCGAACTGTTTTACCTTCAAGCAAAACTGCTCTCAGTTAACACTCAACATACGTCAGGACGCATCATAAGTAATGAGAGGGAAATATGTAGTTACACACTTCCAGGCGGTGCGGGCTAAATCGAGAACTCATTAGCAAGTCGAACAACAACGTCCCAAGTCATTGCGTCGGGACTCGGCAGTGTTAGGGTTGCCAGATGTTAACTTAATGGAAGACTGTCTCCAGGGGACATATCTTATATGTTAATAAAAAGAACCCCACTAACAAGAAGGAGGCCAAGCCAACCTAACCTGCAAGTGGTGCACCTGCCGACCAATGGACGAAGCTCTGACGAACATAACAGTGCCCAGTAAGTGGCAATAGGCTCGCCACCTATTAAGTGGGACCAACTATATAATCTTATATAGACTTTCTATATATTCTTTTTATAGTCTATATAGTCTTTTTAAGGCCTTCTGCCAGTCGTTTTACACGTGCAGCCTGTGGATCAAGTACACCCAGTGGGCATACAGCGACCTGCGTGTTCAATATAACAACGCATTCAGGGTGCTCTTGGGGTTGCCATGGAGATGTTGCGCTTCAGGAATGTTTGCGGGAGCGTGTGTAGACGGCTTCGCCGCGATCATATAGAAGCTTTGCGCCTCCGCTATGGCGCGCTTGCTCTCTTCCCCCAATGGCATCCAGAATGTGTTCTCAGACCGATGGGACTCTCCCCTCCTACGAAATTAGGTAAGTGTGCAGATACACTTATACAAATAATATACTATAAAAGTTGCTTACGTTTGTTTTTTATAGTAGTAGTAGATAAATAATCTACTAACATTAGGCTAAGTCATGCTTCTACTAACAAAATATGGATTGATTTTATCTGAAATAAAATGTTTGAATTTGAATTTAAATAATTGACGAAGTGTGGGCGTATCATATGCCTCTACCTACCCCTTCTTGGAAACAGGCGTGGATGTATGTATAGCCTCTAAAGAGAGATTCTGCTTACTAGCAGGTGGAGCACATATCATATTTGCCAACCTATAAAATAAAACAAACTTTTGTACTTATTGTAGATATTACCACCACCACGCTAAATCGGTCATCATAATAAAAATAATAACGTTATCTGAAATTTTACTAGTTAAATAAAATAAACAACCTTTATGCTAATAGCTGGTATAACCACCTCCACGCTAAATCTGTCATTATTATAAAAGATAATATCTATCTAAAATATAGCACTAGCATTCTGTTGCTGGTTATTTATAACTGGCAGCCCTAGAATCGTGCGACTGGTGGTGTTGTTGGGGAGGTTCGTAATTCATCCTCGGTACAGCCTGTGTTCTTGTGTTTGCTTCCTAAGCAAATGCTACGGAAACAATTGCAAAGCGCCTTGGAAATTGGTGCACAATTATCTGATAACTATGAGTACAGTTTAATCTAGAGTGAAGCAAAGGTGCAAGTGAAACAAAAACAGGTAACATCAATCAGCTTTTTCTCACCATAAACAACTCACAATACGAGATCAAAGGTTCTTTTATCTTTAAAAATCGCGCCATATCTTAATCACCGTGTTCGTATGTT
Source organism: Musotima nitidalis (assembly GCA_949126915.1). Taxonomy (NCBI): domain Eukaryota; kingdom Metazoa; phylum Arthropoda; class Insecta; order Lepidoptera; family Crambidae; genus Musotima; species Musotima nitidalis. The sequence goes on from OX421419.1 coordinate 11,710,502, forward strand.
ATCAGACTTGTCACTATTCCCATAATATAAAATAACGTCATCTCTATATTTTTATTTTGGTCAGCATCGTCACCATAATCTCAATATATTAACTTCCCAATACTGAGCACGAGCCTCCTCTCACCAACTAAAGTGCCAAGGTAACGTTGCTTAAGAGTGGTAATAACCACATTATAATACATACATACATTCACTCATTTACAAGATATGGTTTAAAAGCTTCATTCAATACAAAGATTCCAAACTTAAACCTTTGTAAAACAATTTACCATCAAAATTTAACCCTAAAGTATGAAATTCCGCTTAATTAATGCGTAAAATGCAAATTTCATTTTGTGACATCATTTGGCATAAGTAAGCGTATTTTAGGCTTGTCGTGGTGATTTGTAATGGAATAATATTTATACCTAAGATGTTAGATGTTATTCTAATAAAAAATTTAATCCTAGGTGACATAACGATCTATCAGTGGGGACTTCTTGGCGGGAAAGTGAAGCGTCATGTCTGCAGTTTTGTTTTATTTTCTAAAATTTGTGATATTTCTAACATTAATGTGTAATAATAACGGTGGATTATTAACCGTTAAGTGTTTGTGAACATAATAGGTTGGGGAAAAAGTCTTTTCGTATTTTTGTATGAAAAGTCAAGACATTTTTTTCAAAGTTTATTTACATTTATTTACAATATATATGTACCGTTTTGTTGAATAACTTTCTGCCATTTTGTGGGCAGAGACATTATCCCGTTACTGTAGAAACTTTGGGACTTCTGATCAAAAAAACGGGACAAATAGTTTTGGCAGTCCTCTCTTGAGGTCAACCTTACAGAACCTAAAGAATTCTGCAGAGACCGAAACAGGTGAAAATCTGAAGGCGCAAGGTCAGGGCTATATGGTGGATGCACTAGGACCTCCCAGTCGAACTCTCTTAATTTTTGCTGAGTGGCTAAAGATGTGTGTGGTCTAGCGTTATCATGATGAAAGACCACACCCTTCCTGTTGATCAATTCCGGCCGTTTTCTCTCGACTGCTTCCTTTAATCTCATCAGTTGCTGGCAGTAAAGATCAGAATCGATGGTTTTGCCGGGCGGTAAAAGCTCATAATAAACAATGCCCTTCCAATCCCACCATACACACAGCATCACCTTATTTCGTGTAAGGCCAGGTTTGGCCACAGTCTGTGAAGCCCGGCCAACTTCCGACCACGACCTTTTTCGCACGTTCTTGTCGTACGTGATCCACTTTTCATCGCCAGTTATCAATCTCTTCAAAAACGGCTCGGTTTCATTACGTCTCAATAATGAATCGCAAATGAGTACACGGTTCATTAAGTTTCTTTGAGTGAGCTCGTGTGGCACCCAAATATCGAGTTTTTTTGTATAACCAGCTTTCTTCAAATGGGTCAAAACTATTTTGTGGTCAATTCCCAGTTCTTCAGCTACATCGTAACTACTAATATGCCGATCTTGCTCCACTCTTTCAAAAATGGCGTCCATTTTACTCGTAACAGGGCGACCAGAGCGAGATGCATCTTTAACATCAAAATTTCCGGACTGAAAACGTTTGAACCAAATTTGTGCTACTCTTACTGACACTGCATCAGGTCCATAAACATCACAAATTTTTTTCACTGCTTGAGTTGCATTTTTGCCTTTTTTATAATAAAATTTTAAAATGTATCGAATTTCTTCATTAGATTCACTCATTTTTACGGAGAGAAAAACAAATGAAAAATAGCGGGAAACAACTTTTTTTTATTTTTTTCTTTTCTTTATAATGGAACCTTTTTAATGTTACCAAAACCAGCCAGACACAAATAGTACAGTCAAAAAAATTTTATAATAAGTTTATACCTACGTTATGCGAAAAGACTTTTTCCCCGACCTAATACATGAGTGCTGGTAAATCAAACAAAACAGTTCAACATCACTTTTCAAATTTTCTCTCAAGGAGTCCATGTGAGATCTCAGTATCGTCCCACATCTTTACTGAGGACTCAAGGGGTTTAGGGGAGGGTATTTCATCTTCGATTTATCATCTTGATCACCACTCATTCTCATTTACTATAAATTATATATAACTAATATATCACTTACTTGACACTGGCTAAATGTGCTAGACGCACGAAGCCATTATTTAAATGGAAGAAGAAGACTTGACTTTTGGACTTCTTGGCGGGAAAGTGAAGCGTCATGTCTGCAGGCATGTTTTATTTTCAAAAATTTGTGATATTTCTAACATTTATGTGTAATAACGGTGGATTATTAACCGTTGAGTGTTTGTGAATATACATGAGTGTTGGTAAATCAAACAAAGTAGTGCAACATCACTTTTCAAATTCTCCTCAAGGAGTCCATGTGAGATCTCAGTATGGTCCCACATCTTTACTGAGGACTCAAGGGGCTTATGGGAGGGTATCTCATTTACCATTTATCATCTTTATCACCACTCATTCTCATTTACTATGAATTATATGTTATTAATATATCACTTACTTGACACAGGCTAAATGTGCCAGACACACGAAGCCATTATTTAAAATAAAAAATGATCTATCAGTGACAGTTCTGACTGAATGAATTGCTTAAATGTACATTGTAATTTGTTTTCTTTTACTTTGTTTTACATCATAGTTTACAACTGTCAAGTAATACTGTGTTTTTATTATATATTGAAAATATATATATAAAAATGATGTTGCAAACTTTGTTTGCCTCATTCACAATATAGTCGTAGTAGTATTCCAAGAAGTCCATACTATTAGTATGACTTCCCGTTTTCCTCCACTGTGATGGAAGGTCTCCCTATTGCTACTTTATTGGTTAAGGGTTCAAAGAAATTTGTTCAAAAAAATTTTTCAATATCTTGGCTGGAGACAGAATCTAGCTATTCTTCTCGTAGCAAGAACTAATGAAGTAGCTCTTCCAGATTTAAGTGAAGTCCACGAGTGCTTCAAAATTAATCCTAGCTTGTATTGCTGCATTACAATTTTAGAAGCTTACGTGAATTATCATTACTTATAATCTGTAGGAAGAGCCTGGTTTTTTTTTGTTGTGCATTTTTTAAATTTATTTCTAAATTTCCTAGACGTGAGTGTCAAATTGTCTATCTTTTAGCATTGTTTAATACTAACATATACTATCATATACCTATGTACATATTAGGTACACTGCCGATACTGTTGGGTGCTGAGAAATCCTACTAAGATCTTGAGATTGCAAGCCAATCTCACCTGCAAGTGGTGCACCTGCCGATCAATGGACGAGGCTCTGTCTAACACAAAAGTTCCCGGTAAGCGGCAATAGGCTCGCCACCTATTACGTGGGATCAAAATATGATTGGCGAAGTGTGGGCGAAATATGCATGCGTGATTGTATTGTATGTATGTATGTATGTGCATTTTAGAATAAAATAAATGTTTCAAATGAGATTTTGTTTATATAAACAATTAGGCATAATGACATGCTATGCCATGCAATGCATACTATAAATAGGGAGTATTTGTAGAAAGAAAGGTAAATAATTTGAACAGACGGTATGTTGTTTTTAAGTATACCTAAATATTTTTTCTACAAAACAAGCTGTGGCGCGATTTGCAAATTAAGGCCAAAGATCAATACCATTGAAAACGATTTAACATAACTATTGGTTAATTCAGATTTCGTCCAAAGCCATTTAACCGTTTTAGCGTGAAGAAGTAACAAGGTCGCAAACATTCGCATTTAGAATAGTTTTGTAAAATTATTTTCTAAATGTATTTAAGTAATCAAATATTTATTGTTGTAACTTGTAACATAATAAAAGTATTACAGGAGATCGGCGACAGCCCAGTGGCTAGGCGAGACCCTTATAGACTTATCATACAGAGGGTCTCGGGTTCAAATCCGCCGGGTTGACTTTTGAGCTATGACTTTTAGAAATTTTAATTATCGTAATTTTTGGTTGCTTTGCTCGGAAAGCGCCTTTGGTAAGTTGCTGTCATAAACATCTGTAGCAGTCGTTATTAGTCAGTGCTTTCTAATATCCTAACAGTTGGCTTAATCATAGAATAATATATCCCGCTAGGTTTTGGAGGGCAGAGGGCACTAGCTTCATGTAATAACTGAAATTCGGCCAAAACTGGTTACATCACTGAGCAGACCCAAAGCCCCAAGCTTAAGTGTAAAATTAGTTTGTTTTGACGGTACGTAACTTTTATTTCTTAATTAAATAATTGATTAAAGATCTATATACCCGAATAATTATCATAAGCCCAGGACGTCCACTGCAGTCATCAGCAGAGGACATCATCATTCTATGGTTAATCCAGATTAAGCCAGCAATGTTAACTGAATGTAATGCCATTTAAGCCTGGCTTACTCTCACTTATTCTTGACACCATTCTCGTGGCTTCTTTATTAAAACTTGAAAATGTAATTAGTGCTATGTGATTTGATTTAGGCGTTTTAATTATATGTCTAAATTAAGCATTGTAATTTGTTCTTCAAATCAATTCGGGTTAGAAAAAGAATTAACTTCATGTAAGGGGTTTATTCTCATAATTACAAAAATAAAAATGCGTTTAAATAATGCCTGTCATATTTTCAGACAACAATTTTTAAAATATAAAACTTAACAACGGGTATTGACTTTCGCTATACATACATACATACATTCACGCCTGTTTCCCCGAAGGAGCAGGCAGAGTCATATTATTTGCCCACATTTCGCCGATTACATGGTTGGTCCCACGTAATAGGTGGTGAGCCTATTGCGGCTTACCGGGATCTGTTACATTTGTCAGAACCGTGTCTGTTGATCATCAGGTGCACCACTCTCGGGTGAGGTTGGTTTGGACTCCTTAGTTGTTGGTAGGATCCCTATTCAACTTTGAATCCCTATACAACTACTGTAAGTAGTTGATATTCCTTTATTTTATATCGGCAAGATATACCTTACATCCTGTGTAACGCTATACTTCTACTTTCCTCTGTAAATGTAAAAATATGAATACCTTTTAGACATTACTTTCACATACTTCTTCTTGCAGTCAGAAGGTCATTAAATCCCTTTCTGCTTCCTGTTCATTAGCGACACATAGAAAACCTTAGGGTTAGCAATAACAATAGGAAACGCTCTTAGCACACGACGAGAGTGACCCAGTTAGTAACATAAACTATTCAAAATAATAAGCTTCACTGTGATACTTTCATATAAACGTTCGCGTGTTTATTATTGTGTCTTTTATTCTTATAAAAAATTTTGAGAGTAGATGTAATGGATTCAATTAACAACCTTGTTTTATATTTCGGCAAACTATTCCTTCAAAATGTGTAAGAATTTAGAAGCTTCCTGTTCATTAGCATGACATAGAAAAAGTTAGCGTAAACCAAAACAATAGCAAACGCTGTAAGCACGCCACGAGAGTGACCCAGTTAGTGGCACAAACTATTCGAAATAATAGCCTTCACTGCGATACTTTTACACAAGTCATTCGCGGATAATTTATTGTTATAAAGATATTACAATAAATTAAAGAAAGAAAGGATTTTTTCAAATTAAATTAGCAATTTCCCATGATGTTATTTTTTTTTAAACATTTAGATATGTCCTAATAGTTCTTATACCCGCGATATTTTACCATAAAGTGTTAACCCCCTTTGGGTTTTAAATAAAGAAACTGTGTTATCAACATCATTTCAACTTAAATAATTACATTATTCGTTTAAACTTTAATTCATTTTTAGTTTACGAATATATCACCTTAAAATTACATGCGTAGTCAATATTATAGCTCATAAAACGTATTAAAAGTACGTATATTTAAAACTTTAGAACTGTGATTTGACAACTTCACTATAAAGATCGATTAATAAGTCGTTAAGGTAAAATAGTTAACGAAAGTAAATTCGGAAAAATTATAAACTTCTTATAAATGATTCAGTGGATTGCATATAAAACTTTCTGTTATATTTAAATTGCAAAAAAAAATGATTTCGTAACATGGGTCATGTTAGTACCTACATAAATCGTTTGTTGCTAATAATGTTATGTGACGATATTGATACTTTAATTAAATTTTAAATTGAATAGTGTAGTGAATTATTAAATATTTTGTTGATAAATAAATGGTCAATATTGGCAGAGATAAAATAAATGCAGTTGGTTGGAATTACGGGCTTTGTTTTAATCCGTTTCTTAGGACCAAAATGTACGGGCAGTAAAATAATGTCTGCTTTTTTTACATCGGTTATAATATTCATTTACGCACTGCCTTCTGGTCAAAGGGTAATGTAATCACCACAGGCCACAGGCCGTCCTAACCTTGGCCCTCCTGCCCCCCCCCCCCCCCCCGTTGCGCCCTTTCAGGTCTCACTTGCTTTTCCTTCCCGGTAGTCAGTACTAAGGGCAGCCAGAGTCGCCGGCCTCTGAATGTTACCTTTTACCCAGCGGTCTCCTCCGCACTACCTCCTGGTACTCAGCCCCCACACCACGTCAACGTGAAGACCTGTCTGAGGGGTCCTGTTAACGACTGCCTTAGATGTTCACGACAGCCGAGACCAACGACTTGACGTTAATCACTTAAAGTCCTTAAATAAATACCGTCTCGACTTGCCGAGCTAGCAGGTATATAAAGCGAAAATTTCTAACTAAATGTATAAATTGCTCAGCGGCTCTTGTTTAGAAACTTGCTAGACTTGTAACACAAATGAAGTTTCATCAAGTTTAACCCACAACAAAGTGAGAAAATATTACAAGGAGAACTACTGTCGACGTCGACTTTTGCAGTTCTAGGGAAATTCTTTAGTTACTTGACGCGTTTCTTACACTTCTTAGATTATTTTGAAATATGTTAGAGTTTTTAACTCATTCACATATTTCCTACCTACTGATATTTTTGTAAAAAGGAATTAAAACGCGAACTAGCATGATTATCTCGTTATTATTTCAAATAATAAATTACATTTGTTAGTTGTTTGTTTAAATAAAAATTAATCTCAATAATTAATCTCATAGGAATACAATCTAGCTATTATTGATACAACATAATATACTGCGAGTTTTTAACTGTAAGAAAATTATTACTGGACAATTTTTTTATTATTTACATAAGAAATACACAATAAGAATTAAATAAAATCTGTTTTTTTACATATACAAATTAATAACAACTGCAAAATATAGATTAGACAACGCTTATCCGTTTTAGTATATATATTGAGAAGAACGTATATAAAAGTTATTTTAATCTAAGAACCAAACAACGTTCAGGTAAACAAACCGCACTTGCGGTTTGTTAACTTAAAGAAGTTTCCAGTGCATCCAGTTCGTCTTACAAGTATTACAACTAAGGTGATGTGGATGTGGAACCAACGTAACTAAATAATTACTGTAAATTGGATGGCGCACTTCCGTCGCACCAGGTGGCGACACTTACTGTACCCGAGAAGTTGAGCTCTAGTTACACAACTGAGTTACGATTAGGTCCACAGTTTTAAGTCGTCGTAATACATTTCAAACAAAAGGAGAAATAAATTAACAAAACGCAAAAACTACGGTTACCTAGGCAACTTTTCGCTTCTGCGCTCATTTATTTAAGTAGGCTAGATTTCGATTTTTTAAATATTTGTTAATAGTATAGTATTGTAATTGTCAATATCACAATACCGAAATAACTTGTTATTAGAGCAGCAAATAATTACTAGACAGTGAACGACCAATAAAGGCTAAAAGTTTACGAAAAAGTATTACGCAATTACCAGTCATTTTATTTCATACAAATTTATAACGCCAATTTAGTTACCTCTGCATTTGCGACAATTTGGTTGAAAAATGTTTTTACAATAAAGTGCTATGTAATACCGAAGTAAAAAAATACTGGGAACAAAAAAATAATTGGTGAATCTACATCAAACCATTTTACTTTATTGATTATATCGTATGCTAACAGTTGTTAGACGTAGATTATCCGGCGACTCTTTTTAAAAAAAGGAATGTGCCAAATCTAGCTTAATCCGTTCAGCCAATGAAAGAGTGATTGAGTATCAAACATACGAAAACCTAAATATACAAACCTTTAAAATCATTCATGAGAAAGAGATTGGATCCTTAGATATTTCAAAAAGTATCATCTACCCCGAAACTGAGGAGACCTTGTATTGCGATGTACAACGTACGTGAATTACGTATTAGACAAGGGACAAACACACTGAATTCCTTCTTGTTTTAAATACATACTTATAATACGTATAATTTTCCCAGGCATAAATACTCTTAATGCCTATCCTTTTTATATTTACGCGATTGCACATAATAACATACCCATGTCGACCACATTACCAAGATATTTTCTTTTTTAACAAAATGAATACACAAATTCAAAAAATACATTTGCATACGTTTAAATAAATAATGCAAGCCCCATCGTTTCGTTTACAACCAGATTTAACAGATGAAACAAATGTGGTCTCCAAATACCGAGTTTCAGTACTGGTTCCCCGTTGGAACTTAATCCAGGGCTCTCTCGCGTGCAAACAACATTTTATGTGAAATCACGTTCCCGCATCAGCTGAGGAAATTCTATTAGGCGACTGGACTGGTACATCACGTTCTTTACAATGCTGCAGGCCGAAGCATCACGTCTTGAAACAATTCCGTTTACTTTATACCAGTGGTGGTATTTGTTGTCAGATTATCTTTATAGCTGAATAATATGAATACTAATAATCATTTATTCCCATATCATTATAGGCTAATGGCATTATTTTTACGTACATAAATTAGGTTAGTAATTGCAGTTTATTTAAGTATTTACTACCTGAACTATGTAAACTTAATTACTTGTGTTTCAGGTATCTCATATTTATTTACAATAAAAATACAGCTCACTTCACAAATTACATATACATTTTTTTTTTTAAATATAAAATTTATAAATGATAATTTATTACCTATACCGTATCTAGCTATTACTGTTACAAAATTTATTTATAAGTATAGGCAATGATTAAAAACAGTCTTTTAATACAAGTTAATGATACTTATCTTGGGACTAAACAATTGGTGTACTTGTAAGAAATTATTTTTTTACTTAATCACAAAAAAAGTAGTATCATTGGGTCATAAAACATGCAAATATTGTCTTGGTTGTTAGGTTACAATTGTGACTTTTTTGTGAATCTAGCAGCCACGCAGTACTCGTTAATTGGGTTGAACTGAATGCCAAAATCCAGAAACTGGAATCTTTGGCAGTTTGGTTGGAAATTTCAATCATTTGTAAGAATATTTATTTTCTTTCTTAATTACTTTTACTGCATAGTAATTGCAAATAGGGACGGTAATCTATAGGTACTAAAGTTGGAGGCCGATAAAAAGAAGATTGTATTTGTTTGTTACGAGTACGTCTTTTTATTTTCTAGTTCAAGGTAAATTTGATAGAAATGATTTTAGTTCTGTTAAATAACAAAAAAAATTGTCCTGAAAAGATTATTAGGACAAAATTCAGTAGAAATATTTTCCTAACGTCGCTAGTTAAAATTTTATGCTTTCATTTCGATACCTTTTTTTGTTTTAAATAGTTAATGAAATATATAATACTTGCAAATTTTTAAGGGCCTTTTAAAGTCTACGGTTTAAGTCAAAAATCTAATTTTTGATTTAAAAACAAAACTGTTGTAAAGTGATCTGTCAATTAAGGGTATAGGCACACTCACTAAGGCCGATCGATCGATAGTTTACATCCGACTATCTGGGTGGCCTGAACTAATCACCGAAATCAAGTAGCATTCATAGAGTTTGGGTGACCTTATACGTGCCATTTCATATCGAATGCTTCTGTGCTTTGAAAGGAGCTGCTTATGCGGTTAAGACAGCATGTGATGGTTCACACCAATTCGTATACGTAGCCAGTCACGAAGCCAAGTTAAAGACCCCTTAATTGAAAACTCGCTTTTAGTTAAGGCTCGAGTCTTTTTGAAAGCTCAAGTGGTTGGTCAAGGACCTCACGCTCGACCTATATCCCATGACCTATATCTATAGCTCTATAGCTTTGCCAATTGAACCCGAGACTATATAATAAGAACAGGAGAATTCGAGTCTTGTATATTACTTTTCTTGTCTCCGCTAATCCGCACTGATTCCGCTTTGTGGAATAAGACATAACTCTCTCTCATTATAGTTTGTATAAAGAGGCTCTCGAGTCCAGTACATAAGTTTAAAGATGTTTTTTATTAATAAAATCGTCTCACACATTCATTGTACACACAAATAAAAATTTCTGGCGCTCTAAGGCTCTTGCGAATATAACAGTGCCCGGTAAGCGGCAAAAGGCTCGCCACCTATTACGTGGGTCCAACTATATATTTATAACTGGCGAAGTGTGGGCGTGTAATATGCCTCTGCCTACCTCATCGGGGAAACAGGCGTGAATGTATGTTTGTATAAAAAATATAATTAATAGTAAAGTAACACTTAAATGAGCGCATGAAAATCGTTACGACCGTTTAGACGACAGAGAAACGACTATCAAATAAACCTGATTTCGAGTTAGCTTTAACAGAACATATAATGCAGTATTCAAATTTGCCATCTTTAGAAACTATATATTTAAACTTTGTCGCACAATCAAGAATAAGTACAAAGGCGAAATTAATGCTACATACTAGGTATTCTCTACTAATTTCAGGCATATGTAGGTGTATCTAATAAACCCCTGTCATTATTCGTCTACAGTCATGCATCGTGAACTTCCCACCTTACCGACAAGTGGCGGCTATGTTCTCTCGACTTAACAGTTTTAGCGGCGAAACTTGTGCGGAATAGACCTTGCGACTCGTGCAAAATTTACTAAATGAAAATTGTGCTAACGGGTGCGACTAAAGTTAAATTACTGAATAGTGCACTCGTTCATTTCGCTTAGCTTGAGAAGTGGGATAACCGTATAAAATTAAATAAATATATTTTAGGTCATCTCACATCACACGACGCTTTGAAGCAAAGCTATGGGAAATATTTTAATATGTGTTTTGTGTAGAATACAAACCCATAACCTCAGTGATAAGAAGTATATTCTTCACGCCATAGCGGTTGTCAATTTCAAAACAAAATCGATATCGAAACAATAATCGAATTATTTCAAATATAGTGAATTTAAAAATTAAATATTTCAATTTTTAATCAGACACGTCATAACGGCCACAAGCTGTCTGATGGTAGGCAGGTTAGTCTATGCAGTCGATAAAAATAGCAGCGCTCCATATAGTGGCAAAAGCACTGCCGTTTCACGCCCTGCTTAAGAGACCCGGAAGCTATTGCTCGGAAATCATTCTGAAAAAATCTATGCTACCATTTAAATACTAGAAGACTAAGGACTAGCTAGCTACATAAAGCTACCACCATGTAAAGTAAATTTCTTCATTCCTACTATGCGTTTAATGATAATAGATAATTCCAATGAGGATTAAAATCAACTATGATTATATGTTTCAAATTGTAAACAACTTACAAACTTTAAAGCAACCAATATTACCATACCAAAAATATAAAGGTTTACTGATAAAAATCTGCGCGTGTACATAGAATTAACACATTTTGTAATAAAACTGAAAACCGAATAGAAACTATCGGAAATAGGTATAAATCACTCGTGAAACCAGCCCAATGGCCTCGGAAACCTAGCCCAATGTAGACTTTGCTTTGGCGAGCTGAGCCACAAAGCTCAAAGCCAGACACACAAGTTACATAGCACTCCGAACTAACGAATCCTATCCACTGCTCTGTAGCCGTTCACCAATCATGGTTCAACAAAAAAAAACCATAACACACTTGGTATAACTTCTTTAATACTATACTAACAATTCACTACAGAGTTTTGGCGTTACAGTGATTGTAGTATGGAGTTTTGGGGGCTTTTTACAAAACGAGATCTAAAGTTAGACCAGGTTTAAAACTAGTGCTGTCTTCATCTTATCAAATTAAAGACCCGTTTTAACTCGCTGATATTACAAATGTGAAACATTTTTATGGTATTGAATAACATCAAATTGTAACCTTGAGATACCTAAGCCATTAAACTATATATGACAAAATTTATTGATGTAATAAATTTTATGTATGTACTTATTAAATAAAGATAATACGTTAGACTATGTACTTCTCATAAAAAAAAAGTGATTCTTTACGTCAAGCTTCGTTTATATGCAAATTGCGTAACTATCATAATGAAAAGTTATTACAAAATTATGTTGCCTATGGTTGTTTACAAGCATTGTTTAAATACCTCGTACTCAACAAAAAAGGCTGGTGCTTACATTATTTCTTTGTCATAAAAACCTATCTAACCATTTTCACATTGCTATAGCTTCATTGTAATTCCAATTGCAGGCATATAAAAGTACCTTTACATTACTTAGTTTATGATCGTAACCACATGTATACGATATGCCACCGTCATCCACATTTTTATGAACGTCATTACCACTCACATGCCTCTCAGTTCCAGCCTGTTTTACTGCCAGAGATTATCCATCTGAATTTCGTCTTATTACGTAATAAAAATGCCACAATGAATGAATCCTCGATCCCTGCTCCTACTTTTATGCGGAGTGTTTTGAGAATTTTAATTTGAGAATTCTTTCCTTAAGAAGATTGCGGGTATGTAAATGTTTTCCTCTTATCTGCGCTCTCTCTCTCAATGTGCTGCTTAAAATTAAGCTGCAGTTTTAGTAGTCTTTATTGTAGTTGAATAAATTCTTTAGATTCGGTATGAAATTATTTACGTATACTGTTTTATATTACGAACTAAATCCTAGAATGTGCTGTGAATAAGTAAGTAACATTACATTACATATATATTGACTTACCATACGTGTAGCCAAGTTGAACTTGTTTAATTAATCTTTATATATAAAAGCGAAGGGGTCCAATCCTTAAATACGTCATCTCGAAAATGAATTGAACTAAAATAAAAATACATTGGGATTCTCTGTTTAATGTTATATGCTAGTTACGATGACGTAAAAGGGGACAACTAGAAATAATAATTCATTAAATTTACTTTTATATACTTTTTCCTAAGCGTGTTGACGTTACTTTAGGAAAAAACCCAAGAAATATAAAATTGATAGCGCTTAAAATTTGTTTGAATCAAAAATAATGGAAAAAAATATATAATTTTGACTTTTATTAACCAGGAGGCTATTGATTTAAACACACATACATACGCCTGATTCCCCGAAGAGGTAGGCAGAGGCATATTATACACCCACACTTCGCCAATTATATAGTTGGTCCCACGTAATTGGTGGCGAGCCTATTGCCACTTATGTTCTCCAGAGCCTCGTCCGTTGATCGGCAGGTGCACCACGTGCAGGTGAGGTTAGGTCTTGGGCTCCCTAGATCCTTGTAGAAACCCTATACACTTAAATTACGATTTAAATGAATAAAAATATCCTTATGCTGGGCTGAATACGTAACTCTCGGCTTTGATCAGGGTCTTTTACATTCTATATATACCCCAATCACTTCCCTAAAACTCCTTTAAGGGTTTCTTCTTCGTCCTTCTTCAAAAATCATGTTATAGTGGATACTCAAAATTCCCTTCCGGTCCGTCCCGCGATCATAAATTATTTATTGCCATATAATTTAAACAAGCTTACGCCGGCCCTGCAGTAACATTGTAGTTTTTTGAGATAAATTAAAGGCTAAGTGTTTCTCTAGGATTTTGGATTCTGCCACCAAGCAATCAATTAATGCGAACTTAATGTACGTCAATTGTTAGCCAACACTGTTTTACCATTACAATACGAAATATGTAAAATTTCTCTATACGATTTAAAATCAAAACACTTTAGAATATTTTGAATCAGCTTTTAACTCCGAGTGTTAGCTATAAAAGGTATAAAAATAGGCAGTGCAAATTCATCTGCAGTGCTAATCAAAATTGAAGCGACACTATGTAATTTGCGTCCCGCAAACCCGATAACTCTTTTTAAAAATCGCATAATATAATTCACCTCAAATATTCTGTAGTAGCTGTTAATGGCTAAAACTTCAACAGTAACTTTCCGCGAGTGCGTTATGAAGTTATGTAAGAACTCTCGGAGTTTTTTCATTATGAATTCTCAACCATTTCAGAGTGATGAATGTAAGAAAGTTTCTATAGATTCTTTGCTCTATCTAGGCCACTGAAGAACTAACAAACTTGCCAAACCATACAAAGGTCGGGAAAGTGTGAATTGTGAACGAGAAGAAACACCATTACAGTCTGAAGTGAAAGGGAACTTGCATCTTTCCTCTTCATTTATAATATTACCAAAACTCAGAGAAACTTCCGTAATTAGACCCGCGTTAACCGAAAGTTAATGTAAAATACATCCAACTTCTGGTCTTTAAAAGTTACCTAAGTTAGCGTATAACTTACAACTCTTTAGGATTCAGCCGAGTGTGAAACTGAGATATCTTAAGAGATATTTTTGGGGATGTCATTTCTTGGGCGGCATCGAGGCGAATGAGCTATGATACTAACTTAAGATGCTATACTTTGTGAACTAGTTAAAGAAGATTTAAATTATCTAAATTTACAGAAAGATTACGGCTATTATGACTTTACAAGTACTATTGTAGATTCACATAAAATTTTATGCAAAGTAAAAAAGATGTTTTTTCCGACTTTAGATACGTTACCAATAAAACAATATTGATGGAAACGGTCTAAGTAATAGAAGTTTTGGATGATTCATGATATCATACCAAATTTTATATAGTCTAACATTTGCCGACGGCAAGGGACTAAAGTCCGCACCATAATTAAATAGCTTACTAGTCCAACCTAACCACATTCTCTATTAGAACCAACAAGACCCTAACTTCAATCACGAAAAGTTTAACGTAAACATGTTTGGCCAAAATCAATACAGAGGCTGAAGGCGACATAACTCCCAAATTAACGCTTGATATATGTAACTTGTATGTCTCATTTAAATAAGCTGAACGGGTTAATTAAGTGAAGCAGCCAAGTGTGAAATTGTTAACGTATGTTTTCACATTCGGCGGTTTCTGGGTTTACTTGCTACGGTGGATTGACTTTTATGTAACTTACTAACTTTTTAATATAATGAAGTAGATAATGTACCTACCTACATAATGTACAGATTTCGAAAGTTTACCTCTGATGTAGTAGTGCTGAATCTAGCTTTGTGAACTATTACTCCGGGCGAGTTTAAATCAGAACTGAATAGATTTAATTTAATTAATTTTGCATTTAACTTTAACTAATTTGAATACTAATAGCAGGATACATATGTTCTGAATCGTTATCGTTAGCCATTGATCAACAATCATTTGACCACTTAAATTGTATTTTGTCACACAATTTTTTTAACCACAAGGAAGCTCAAGCTCAGCGTGTAGCGTGCTCGAAGAACTGAAGACTGATGGGGCGTTAAGGTTCTCAAATGTTGACTGCGAACTGGTTAACTTAGAAGAGAAGAGCCACCGTCCGATACACCGATGATTCTGTCAAGGCGCTTTGAAACCAGTTGCGGTTCGAGATCAAAAGACGTGGGAAATAATTGGGGAGGTCTATATTCAGCAGTAAATTACTAATGGCTGAGATGATGTCACCTCTCACGATTTTCACTGATGATTTTAAAGGATTCATCATAAAAAGCAATAACGTACATTTAATTTCTAATTCTTACCTAAGAAGTACTGTTTTTGGCACTGAATTTTATCAGGTTCGACTGGAAAAAGTTAACATACATTTTAAACAGACTCCATGCGCAATGCCGACATTCACAGTGCCTAATTTGCTTCCCATATTATGTTAACGTTTATTTTGTCGTTATTTTAATCTAAAACTTTAAAGCAAATAAAATGTAGGATTTAATTTTTTTAAATAGAATTTTCTAATAAAATCTCCTGATTCCATTAAATTCACGTGTACCAGGATCACAATATGTTTTTTATTTCGTATTTTAAGACGAAGTATTTCGATACTAATAGTTTGATATGTTATTGTAATACTAATAGGAATAAGATTTATCTTACTTAAATTATTGATAAACCACAGTATTCTAGAACTTTCATATTATTTCAAGTGTATCTTTCGAGATGAGTAATATTTTGCGACATAAAACTATTACCTTTATTCGCTTAGGCTAAACAAAAGCAGAAGCTGCCATCTTTCAAAACTTCCTAATAATTGCGTAATATCTTTTTTTATTGATAAATGATAACTATTATATTTCTATATTTCTCCAGTGCCTTTTCATGAAGGACAGTCGATTCGCTGCATATTCTATGGGCTTCTCTAATACTAAAACCCCAACTGAGTAGCTCCATATAATTGGAAAAGCGTGATTTAATATAAATTCCCTTCTTTAAAGGTAGCCCTAATATAAAAATGGAGTTACAAAGAATTCACTTTGTGGAAATATTAGATATTCATTGAAATTACAAAGAAAAACAAATTCACTGTCTTGAAAGTATTTAATCCGCAACGTTTAATGGCATATGGGATAAATGAAAAGCAGCTTAAAGGACTTGTTTGAACAAAACAATCACTAAACGAGAAAACAACATTAGTTTTTCAGTATTATAATGCGTAATAGTAATGTAAACATCGTTTTGTTTTTAGTTGTATGTCGAAGTTGTTGAAGGTGTTATATGTGAATTCTACAAATTAGATTATTAGAATTATTAAAATTCAATTAAATCACAATATTATTAGAAGTTGATAATGTCAAAATAAAAAATGTAAATAACAATTAAATTAAGAAATATAAATGAAATTAATAAAAATAAACGGTCAATAATTATGTAAAATAAAATACAGCAAAATGTCATTTCAGAATCTTACAATTAAATTACATATAACACAATACAATTAAAATTATAATTCATGAAGTAATAAAAGGAAAGTCATTAATGTCATAGAACGTTTGCTCAAGAAGGCATTTTTTTAACCTCCCTTTGAAGGCAGGCAGGCTAGGAGCCGCCAACACGGCCCGAGGCAACTTATTATACACAGACGGTCCCATGATGTGTGTGAGTCTATCAGACCTCGTCATGCGTCTGGAAAATTCTCCCAGCAAGTTAGCGTGTCGAGTGTTATACCCATACCGCGCCTTATGAATGTGTGCTCGTTAAGTCTGACATAAACCGAGACCTGCATTATCACGATACTTGGATACGTTAGGATATCGAGCGACTTGAAAATTGACCTGGCTGAATCGTCTTGTGCTGCTCCGACGATTGCACGTATGGCGCGTTTTTGCATCCGAAAGGCACCCTTCCATTCCCCACAACTCTGCACTATACTGCAGCGGCGAGTGCACTGTCGCGAAACAGCACGCTCGAGCCACGTTCTACGTAGCACGCACTACCCAGCCTTCCAAAAAGCCTGTTAATATGTTCTGACCATGTGAGGGACCTGTCTATAACAAAGCCCAATAAATTCAAGTTTGGTACTTCCTGCAACTTGGTACCACCAACCACTACTTGAAATAGGTTTTGTAGAATGGCCGGCCAATGAGAACCGAACGAGATGCGTCTTACTTAGGTTCAATGCGAGTCCATTTAACTGAAACCAAGTGGCCAGTTGATCAGCTACAAGGTTCAACTTCCTCTCGAATAGCTCGTGGGTAGACGCAGTAACCAACTCCGCGACATCACCGGCGTACATAAATATGTTCGCGGTTGTAACCGACTGGGGAAGATCGTTAAGCATGAGGGAGAAAAAGATATTTGAAACGGACGACCCCTGCGCTACTACCATCGTCGACATCAACGGATCAGACCTCTCTCTGCCTCCTCCACCGACCATTAATGTATAATAAATTTCAAAGCAAGGCAATAGGCTCGCCACCTATTACGTGGGACTATATGATTGGCGAAGTGTGGGTGTATAATATGCCTCTGCCTACCTCTCGGGGAAACAGGCGTGAATACATGTATGTATCTCTATCTATCGCAGCCCTTGAAGCGTCCATCTTCGGACATAGGCCTCCTCTCTGCTTCTCCAATCTTGACGGTCTGCCGCCATACGCATCCAATTGATGCCAGCATGCTGCCGGATGTCGTCAGTCTTATAGGTGGCCGTCCTCTGCTGCGGGTATTAGCGCGGGGCTGCTATTCCAACAATCTTCTCACCCAACGACAGTGGTGAATTCTGGCAATGTGTCCTGCCCATCTCCACTTTTTACGCTCTATTTCTTCGACCACATCGGCTACTTAGGTTTTCTGCCGAATCCACTCATTTCTTCTACGGTCCATGAGGGTGATACCTAGCATGGATCTCTGCATAGCCCTCTGAGTGACGCGAAGCTCCTCGACGGACTTTTTTGGTAAAGTGGTGGTTTCCATGCTACAAGTGAAGACAGGTAAGACACACTGATTAAAGACCTTGGTCTTGAGATGCTGGGAGGTTGTTGTAGATTTCATACTGGTGCTATTGGCCGTTAAAAGGCTTGGCTGCCCAAACTTGCGCTACTCTCCGTTCGACTTCCGCTGTTTGATCTTCAAGCCCAAGAGTTATTTTATGCCCAAGATAAATGTAGTGGTCAACTACTTCGACAGGAAATGTGTAATTTTGCGCTCCTGGGATATTGGTCATTATTTTGGTCTTTGACCGGTTCATTTGTAGTCCTACTTTAGCTGATTCACTTTGAAGTTTGTCGAGCATAACCACCATGTCATCGATGTCATCCGAGATTAGAGTAATGTCATCCGCAACCGCAGATTGTTCAGCATCTCTTCGTCAATTAGAAGAACTTTGTCATCCCAATCGAATCCTTTAAAGATTCTTTCAAGAGCGATATGTATATTTCAAAACACTTTGATAATAAGTATAAAACGTAATATAAGACCGATTCTATGCCATCTTGTAATATCAACACTCAAAGAGTACTATAATTATTGGCTCTGTATTACTCACGACAGACGCGACTGCCAGCAGTAATACCAACTAAAAAAATTCCCTCCACGCGCGCCGCTTGTTGAGAAAGAGACGGGGGCCAGTACTCGGGTTGCAGCGTCTGACACCCCGCCTACAGCCAACGTCCCCCGGAACAAGACTGGGAGAACCTCCTCAGAGAGGAGCAATGAACGTGCCCCTCCCTTCATTGTGCGAGCATAGCGTGTGTGGCCGACTACCCGGAGGGTCCATGGTAAGACAGTAGGGGACCCCTGCCCCCGCCCTCCTGACGCTGCTTGACAGGCCTTCCTGGCTCGCCCGCTGCGCCCTCCACAGGTCCCTCTTAGTTTCCCCCCCGGTAGTCAAGGGCACCCAGAGTCGCCAACCTCTGGGTTTTACCTTTTCTCGGCCTCTGAGAGGTACTCAGCCCCCCCACCACGACAAGGTGGAGACCTGTCCGGGGGGATCATCTTCGGAACCCCAGTAAGAGGCAATAGGCTCGCCACCTATTACGTGGGACCAATAATACAATTGGCGAAGTGTGGGATATGTTTAAATATTTTTTGATTACTACTAAAGTAAATATTATATTCCATTGTATAATTAATACTCTACGCGATATGTCGCTGACAGGCAGACAGGAATAGCAAAACCACATTGGTTAGATATCAGCCCACATAACCCTAAAAATGTAAATAGAAATTTCCCTAAATTTCGTTTACTCGTCGAACAGTAAACAGCCCTTTAATTTGTCCCCAACCACCAATCGATAAAGTCTCTATTCTGTATTATAAACAGATTATTCGGAATTCCATTGCCCCAAGCGCTATAAAGGGCACAATATCGTTAGGCTCACAATCATAATCAACGTTCCCATCCCGGGCCTGATTAAGCGTCAGAAACAATACGACCTTTTTTAAATCTCTGCAGTGAGCAAAAGAGGGTATCTCCGAAAAGTGAATGAATTTCATTAAAGAGAGTAGAGTTAAAGCCTCCTTTTTCAGTAATTTTGCCACGGACGAAGAAATTCCGACCAACTCGTTACGTTATTTAGTGTTAATGATTCAAAAATGGGGTAATTATGGTCTTATTTTGGGCCCTCGCTTAAATGACTTTATAAAGGTGTCTGTTGAATGCCTTGGTAAAACTTTTGAAAATAGCCTCCTTATTCAGTAATTCCGCCAGGCCCCAATGAATTCCGATTACGATATTTAGTGATGATAAATCATTAATGGGGTAATTATCACCCCATTTTGGGCGCTCTTTTAAATTACTTTAAAAAGGTGTCTGTCTAGTGCCTTAGTAAAAGTTTTCAAGGAGAATAACTCGTAAAACTTCGGTGCGATTGATTCAATTATATTCTCTGACGAGTAAATGTTGAATGAGCTTACAAAGTAAAGAATGTTAAGAAATTTGAAATTAAAATCTCACAACTTAAGTTTAAAACCATAATATATATAAGTAGTACTTAACATTTTAACAAATCAGGTGTAAATCAGAACATAGAAGATAAACATATAATTCAAATTTTGTGTAATATAAAAGGACGTTTTGCTGAATTTTATGGCCAGGCCAAGAGTTACTATATGTAATTCTCCGAAACAGCTATGCCGATTTTGACTACTTATGCACTGGCAAAAGCTATCTGATATGTCAATGTCAATGTCAATTGGTGTAATTAAAGCATCTTTTACTAAAAAGAACTTGGTATGGGCTAAAATATATTCTGATAGTATTTTAAATTTTGTAGTATCGCTGGATCCGGCAAACGAAATCGTAGACGGCTAATAATTCAAATTATTCGCTCTATGTAGCCATTGTATTGTATTTGTGCTACAATAGTTTAGTACTCCTACTTTGATACAGTTTACAGTTTGCTGTTTGCAAATGCGAATAGTTAAAGGATTCGCTAATGTACGCCAAATATCGTAACTTACCTTTGATGATACAGCAATATAATACAGAGTACGTCTACATTATTATCGATCTCAAATATTGGGTAGATAGACTATTTATCTAAGCAGTATTATTACTACAGTAGTCTAGCCTCTGTCAATCCTGGGTCCGCGTGGTGGAGACTCGTATGAGGAGACACGTGCTTAGTAGTAGGACTTTAATGGCTTGAAATGATGACATTCTATAGTATTAAATAGCAGGGGCAGGGGCAAAACGAAAAAATAACTAAGTAAAATAACGTTATAAGCTTACTGGTTCACTTAACATTAACGTGTCATAATTGACAACTTATATCGTATGACAATGAAAAAAGGTTAGCTGCTATATAGCAATATTCTTTTGTTTAGCGCAAACAAAAGACGCCCGAACATTTACGCTGTTTAGAAGTGGGATACAACATTTTTCAAGATCAACAGAATTAATGTTTAATGAACCTTTTCCGTCAGCAACGAGTGAAACAGCGGGCCCAGCTAATAGATATATAAATCTCAACTCCAGAGGTTTCCACGATTTATAGGACCTCGACTCACCCCTTTTATTAGTCACGACTCAAACATGAAAATTCTCTCTCCCTCACTATATCTTTGGAACACATTTAGAACTATATACCGAAATATAGCTACTTTAAACAGATTCATTACGAAGCAAACGTTACGTGGCATAATGTCCTGCGTCACTTATAACTGAATAATGCTCAGTCATGCGGCATCATAGCAGATATTTTGTTTTCTCCAAAGGATAACTTAATTCGTTTATTTTGTGAAGCTCATTCATTCGTTTGACAACGTCATTGTTTTGTTTTGACGTTCTATTACTTTGTTTAAAATATCTTCTCTTATAGACTCAGTTACAATGAACACAGGGCCGGGCCAAGGGCGTGACCCGACTGCCAGGTTTTCTGTGCTAAAAGCTGACAGAATGGCACTCAAACTCATTTTTGTTCATTGCAAATATGATGTACGCTTAATATGAATAATTTAAAGATATGAGAACGGTAATTACTCTAAAGTTTGTTTTATCTAATCAATGAAAGCAAAGATTATGATGACCTATTTAAACTTCTTATAATAAAGTTTATAGTGGAAACCTGTATTATTTTGTGCTTCTTAAAATTATGATATATAACACACTACAGCAATTTCTAGTATATGAGGTACTGCAGTGGTATCGAACTAGGCATCATCAATCATAGAGAGAACTACAACGAAGTAACTACGCTGTAGTCTACCCATAAACCTAAGCTTAAGCCTGTTTCATATCAACTCTCAGTCATAACATATGAAATAGATAGATTATTTTGTATTATTCAATTTGATAGACATATATTATACACATTACCCTTCTTCATGGTAAGTGATAGCTACAATGTTTTATTTTACCACTATAGAGAAAAAAAATCTGTGCAAGCAAGCAAAAAATCTGTGCGTTTAATTAATATGACATTTCTTTTGTTTTTGTGTCGGTTACAAAATGCATTTGACCACTGATTCCCGGCTAAAGGAAATTGATGACCCAGCAGAATTTCATAGGTCTCTGATCATCTACACGGACGGTTCGAAGACAAGTAAAGGTACAGGTTCGGGAGTCTTCTCTGACGACCTAAACATTAACATTGTGATGCCACTCGGTGAGCTCCATACTGTTTTCCAAGCGGAAAACGTGGGAGTGCTCATCGCGGCTAAGGCAATAGCAGACAGGAAGGTAACAGATAAGTGTATTCTTATTCTTTCAGATAGCACATCTGTTTTACAGGCTTTAAATCGTAGTATTACAAATTCTTGCCTCGTCAAAGAATGCCATACAATCCTAAACGAAGTAGGGCATGTCAATCAACTAATCCTCAGGTGGATTAAAGGACATAGTGGCAATAGGGGAAACGACATTGCGGATGTTTTGGCAAAAAGAGGGTCCAACATCAAGCCATACGGCCCGGAACCAATTTTGCCACTACCCATAAACTGGCTTAAAAGCAGAATAAATGAACATACTTCGTACCTTTACAATATTCTCTGGGCAGGCCTGGAGGAATGCAGGCAAGCTAGATACGCACTACCGTGGATCGAACCACGGTTCTCCAAAATTTTGATGCAGCTTAAAAAACCTCAAATGCGCCTGGTTACAAGCGCTCTTACGGGTCATGGAAGTTTTAATACACATCTTTTTAACATAGGTATAACAAACAGTCCTCTGTGCAGAGCATGCATGGAGACTGAGGAGACAGCCGCACACGTCTTGCTGGAATGCAGGGTGGTGGCCGATTGCCGGGCGAGGTTCCTGAAGACACCAGGCAGCCTTCCGGAAGCTTTCAGCGACGTTAAGGCGCTGATAGGATTCCTGGAGGAACTGGGATGGCTGGAGTAATCTAGCTCTCACCCTCCTACGCAAAATGGACGCATTGACGTCTGATTGCGGAAAAAGCCTGCACGACGAAGAAGACGACGACGAAGGGGGGCCGAGACGTATGGGACTCACCACCGGCAGACACGACTGCCAGCAGTCGTCAGCAATCTACTAAAAATCTACCGACGAAGCCCAACGCTTGATGAGAAAGGAGCGGGGAGCCAGTACCTGCGTTTCAGAGTCTGACACCTCGCCCTCGGCTAACGTCCCCCGGGTCAGAACCGGGAGGACATCTTGAGAGAAGCGCGGTGGACGCGCCTCTCCTACCCTCGTGTGCATACCGCGACTATAGCGTGTGTGGCCGACTTCTCGGAAGGTCCATGACTAAGCCCGCTGCACCTTTAAGAGGTCCCTCTTAGTTTCCTTCCCGGTGGTGAGTACTTAGGGCACCCAGAGTCGCCGGTCTCTAGATATTATTACCTCTATCTCAACTGCTCCTCCGTACAGGGAGGTACTCAGCCCCCCAACTCGTGGAGGTGGTGATTTTAATATGACTGCGCCAACTTAAACTTACCTTTTGTTTTTTTTATTGCAGACAGCTATTACAGCATTTCACCGAAGTGTGAGGATTCTGACAGTTAATCACAAATGTTTTACCATCAACCCGATCTGAATAGGATTTGAACTCACTACCTCCTATGTAATTATACAGCTAGTCCAAGCCACTGCATTAAATTAGAAAGTATACTGCAACTATATCAATATGGTCAGTCAGAATAATATTTATTATCTTCGTTAGCACTTAACCACAATTTTATGCCACGGTAAATCTAGATAAATAGCCACTTGGTTCGAAAGATCTCTCGATATAGCAATGACAGCGGTAAAATTGGAATTTAATTACTATTAACTGTGCATTCGTTTTATCTTCCATCCATCAGTGTGACACTGATTTATGGCTTGCGACGATCACTTCATGCAAACAATTTAACACGCAGTAATGTTGATCCGTTGAAAAAGTGTTCTGGGCGAGGATTTCCGACATATATCATTATTTTATTTTAAAAATGTTCAAAGGTACAAGAGTAATAGTTTAGAACTTACTATACATATAACTTTTTATCTACTTTAATTATCAATATATTAACCGTACAAATATATAAACATTGGTTATAGCAACTAAAAAAGTAGCTGAAATCCATAAAATCAAAACGTTCACCACAAAGAGTTACATCAATATAAAAATATGAGAAGAATCTATCTTTAATTGAGGTGCTACTACATTAATACACATAATTTTACTTTTATATCATGTACATGTAAAATAGTCTAAACTAAAGAGCTAAGACAAGTTTTGCTACGAATGTGTAGGCACGAGAATAAAAGGGATGAAAAATGGAAACAACATACGAGTATTTTATACATATCCTAATCAGATCGATGGGTAAATTGGTAAAACGCAGCCTGTTCATGAATCAACTCTCGACAGATTAGGTTCACGGCAATTATTTTTTTGATAAAGTACTCCGTATGACTATTTGGTCAGAAATTATCGGTCCTGAGCTTGGCCTAGGCTGAGATGATGACCTATTTTTGCGTATGCCTTAAAATATATTCAAACCAGCCAGTGTTTTACAACCTAAAGAAGATTTCACTCATTGATTGACCACGACTTTAAATTCGACATATTGTTGTTATCGAATTTAAAGATATACGACGTTATAAATAGTAGATCTTTCATAAAATGCCCAGACTGATCACATTAGAAATAGAACTACGACATACAAAAGTACAAATATAAAATATCACAACATATTTCGTCCCACTATTACTGTCAAGATGCTTAACGAGAGTTCAAACGATGTAGTTAGAACACTAAGTTACAGTTTATTACTTAAGCTGAGTAGAGGTAACGTAATAAAAGTTGTAGAAGAAACGATAACCTACCACTAATATGTGTGGAACTCTGTAAGGCGGCCAAGTTCGCAACGTCTTCAATCTGTGTCGGGGAACAACGCAACAACAGTGATACCTTTAAAAGTTCTAAGGCAAAAACTAAGAAGCCATTTTCTCTGCGGATTTCCCAGTAATGGCGCCCAGATAGATGTATACTCAGTGCGCACTTTTACTCTCACGTCCGGTTCGCGTGATAATAGAACCTTTCAGGCTTCAAAATATGATTTAAAAGTTGTGAATAACATAGATACAATTGAAAGAAAAATAAATTAAAAATATATCTTTTGAGTTACAAAGCCTTATATGTAATTCGTATGTTTGATATGTTAAATTAAGCCTTCGTGGTTTATCGAGGGTTTTTATTGGATTTATTATTTTTGACGACCGATATGGCGTGGTAGCGAGAATAGGCGCTCTCCGCTCCTAAGGTCAGGGGCCCACGCAGGACAAATCTTTGTGTGCATGAACATGCTTGTATATGTATATATTAAGTAACTTTCTTAAAACTAAATAATTGGTGTAATTGTCAAAAAATATTTATTTATATTAATTATAATATGTTTCTCTGTTTACTTTTTAAACATATAAAAATAGAGAACAGGCGTAATATTAGAGTATTAATTTCGTGGTTCGGAGCGTATAGGGCTTCTACCAAGATCTGGGGAGCCCAAGCCAACCTCACCTGCAAGTAGTGCATCTGACGATCAACGGACGAGGCTCTAGGGAACATAAAAGTTCCCGATAAGTGGCAATAGGCTCGCCACTTATAACGTGGGACCAATAATATAACTGGCGAAATGTGGGCGCATAATATGGCTCTGCCTACCCCTTCGAAAAAACAGGTGTGTATTAATTTCGTATTCCAGATATCAGATTTACCAACAGTGACGGTTGATTTCAGAGAGTTAAATTTATATCGTACAAAATCGTACACATACACCATTTATTATACCCAGTCACAGCGACTTAATGTCGCTTTACATAAAGTAGATCGATAAAATCTGTAGAGAGTCTATAAACTAAAGGCATGATACCACGATATCATGTTCTGCTATGCTAACCGCTCAGCCTATAACAGCTCTAAATGCCGTTTCAGGCCGCTTGGGAAAACGTACGCGAGAGAGAATTTGTGTGCAGGAAGAGGATTCCGCAACGGGATAGCCTGGATCGCCAAATACTAGAAAACATTTTCCTGCTTTAATAATGGCTTACATTTGAAAGTTAAACATTCGCTTTGTATTTTAACAAAAATGCATGTTTATGTTATTTACTTACACATTCATCTTGTCTACAATGCTAATAATTTTCTGTAGTCGTTTGCCATCTGGAAAATGGATCCGTTTTTTTTTAAAACACGGAGAATTTTCAATCCGCGCCGAGCGTGCGCTTCCGGGGCAAAGTACGCGAATCTTTGAAGAAGATGCGTATACTTCACGCTACCTAACTTGGTTCACCCCAAGCCAGCTGGCTAACTCCCAGATACCTCTCGCCGGCGAGTAGGTTATGCCGGGATGACCCATAAGGGGCCGACCGGCTAAACTTCATGTGTGTGAATGCTGCATGCTTCTGATGGCCGTTACAGCGCAACCGAAATGGATTGGGGAAGGCGAGACTGAGGGCCTCAAACCTAGATTAAATACTAAAAGTATTTCAATTGAAGAGAATATATCCGTAAAATAATGCCTATGTATTAAAGCCAATATTTCCTAAGAATATTGTTAATGTTATATTTCATTCCATTGTATAGCGTCACAGGCAAATGAAGATTGTAATCTACATACCTAAGCAATTGATAATTTAAAAGAGCATAGCCTGTGAGTTTCTGGCCAGTTCTTCTAAAGGAGCGGTAGATTCACTTAATTACACTATTTTTTTGTTGCGTGTAAGTAATATGTCTAAGCTTCGTGATTTTAGTGTAATCATATTTCGATTGTTTTTTATATAAAATTTTGACGTTTGCTGTTTGATATATAATTACGAGTATGAAATGTTATGTTTATGGATAGCAAAATATTTATAAAAGCGTGGTTAACAGAGTTCGTATTTTTTTCTTTTCTATTGGACGATCAACGATAAAATACCTGTATTCATTCTATGGACATAAATATTTTTGTAGTTACGCGATTATTTAGAATGCATTTATCTTATTTTTGTAAACTATTGTTATAATTATTAATATTAATTTGTCATAATTATTAATATCTACTTGATATTTTAAGCTGCAATGCATCACACACTTTGAGAACAACAAACTAAACACATTTAAATCTGAGGTATATTAATGCTAGTGGCTATCGTCATTGAGAAAAGGGTCCCGAAAATGTGTTTTTTTCGGCCAGCACGGCTTTGGACGCTTGCGAATCCCGGATCGCTATAAATTGTACCGGGAACAGAGATTTATTCCTTGATTAGCGTCTCTCTATTCTCTGAATACGTGAGAAACACAACAACATAAATAAACGTGAAGAAAGGAAAACGTGTGAATAAAATCCTACGTATCACGTCTGCCAGACCTGTACTCTAAACTCTAAGTCGCGTTGTCGGGTGCTAACTTAATAAGACTGCTCTTTATATGGTTCTGTGGTTATTGAAAAAGCTTTTTCTACTACCCCTCATGTCTTGTTGGAATCAATTCTAAAGGATTCGACATTGACTTTACTATATGTACCGCCATTGCAACCATGTAAACCAATGTTAAAAGAAAATTATTTGTTAATTATTACTGTGTACGAATTGAAAAAGAGATTGAAAGGTTACTTCGTGAGGTTTTGGGCTGTGGGTGACGAATTAAGTCTAGACATTCTTCGTTCAATTTCAGATATCATCCCTATAATTTCTATCATTTTGAAGTTTTCCGCCGCTGACAATATTTTCGCCGCAACAGGAAAATCTGCTAAGTTATTCCCTTTCCTAAAAAAATTAAACCAGTCTCGTTTACGTCCTATTTCGATTCTTCCTAATATCCTATATCCAAAGTTCTAGAGAATGCTGTCCAAAAAATCCTTTTTATATTTGTCCCGGAATAATTCTCAGCTCTTTACAATCCGGTTGCCGCAAAATACGAAGAATTGCAGGTGGCGTGGCAGTTACTACCTAACTTGGCGTCCCCTATTTCAAAAGAAAATACCACTTAAAATGATTGCTCCTGTCTTTTCATAGAAATTTCATTTTCACGTTCCGATATCGATTCCATTCAGTGAGGTACCGCGTATGTACTTTTTTGTTTCATCTTCACGTTTACGATACATTCATGACGCCGCAACCGTGGAAATGGTCGGATAAGCGGCGCTTACAGAAGTCGGTCCTTGTATGGTATATATTTACATCTATGTTTCTATATATATATATATTGTGTGGCATGTCATAAAAGGCGTCTTCAAATTTTCTTAGCCATTAGTATCAGATAATGGTCGTGTTAGATAGTCAGCACTCGATATTAATTGTCAGACAAACGGACTCACTTCTGTGAACTCTGCATTATTTTAGTTATCGTATTCGACCACCTAACACCGCGGAGCTTCACGCTATTACTTTATATTCTTCATAATTATATAATTCATCAGCATAATTACTAGCTTTATGTAGTCCACTGCAGAACATTGGCCTCCTCAATAGATACATGGGGGGTATTTGCCCATAATCACCTCGCTGGGCAAGTGGGTTGGTTGCAGTTCAAGCCAGTTCTTAGCATGACGCTGCTGCGGATAGATTTTTTTTTTCGCCTCTTCGTGAGATGAGAGAGGGTGTCACTATTCTAACCCGGGATGTATATATCCTAGCATTGTCCCGGTTGCCTTAGACTTAAACTTAGGGCACTGGCTTAGCCAGATTTTGCTGAATTTTAGTCTGTGTCATAATTCTATGGTTTAAGCAGTTGTCAGGACATTCGAAGGCGCAAGCGATAATTACACACATAACTTAGAAAACATAGTTGCGCCACCAGGGTTTGAAACCGCGAACATCCGCCACCGTTGTATTTGAAGGCTATGGGTCTTTTGCTATCGCTGCTATATAATATGTATAATAATTAGTATGTATAGATAAATATTATTTTAGAGTACCGAACTCTAAATTAAAATAATAATATAAATATTACGTAGAATTTTAGTTAATGCTATGTTTAGTCAAAGAGCATGCAAACCGCTTCATCTGAAAGTGATGCACTTAGCGATGAGCTGGCTCGATGCTGCAGAATGTTTACCTTCAGTCGAAACGGTACTTGCCCCAAATTCAGATGCCGTTATTATTGAGAGTGTAACATATCAAATGTACTTTCCTATTGCGTAGTCAGTTTTAATGTTTACATAAATTTATTAGACACCAGAGCTTAAATAAAAAGTATGTATTCAGTAAGTATTTACGTTGATTCTTAAAAACTAACTAACTGAGTTATATCATACATAAATCCACATTTTTTTATTGTCATATACATCAAGTGTATATAATACAAGGTTTTCAGACTACACTTGCATATTTTGATTGATTGCGTACATAATTTTACATAATACATGTATAGAGACTAATAATTTATTTATTTGGGTGTATGGGGATCCTACCAAGACCTAAGGAGCCCAAGCCAACTTTCTCCTGAAAGTGGTGCAACTGCCGATCAATGGACGAGGCTCTGGCGAATATAACAGTGCCCGGTAAGCGGCAATAGGCTCGCCACCTATTACGTGGGACTGATCTTCGGGGAAACAGGCGTGAATGTATGTATGTAAAATAATAATTTTACATATAAGTATTTGAAAGAGACTCGTTATTATCAAATAAAAATAACATAAATTAAATAACCCTTTTTTTATAAAAACTCTTTTATTTGTGTTTAGTTTTAAAACATTATATAACATCACGCTTACTCTACAACAATCATAATATGACACTTACAATATTTCTAGTTTTAAAGATTAATATCTATTTTATCTATATCATAATACATTTTATTGGTAATTCTTACATTCAAACATAATGCAATAAGAAATGTAATATTTAATGATATTTACATAAATAACATTTATTGTAATTTGATCATAGTCAATTATTAAATATTAACTAGTTATTTAATTTTAACATAATTAACAATATTTGTTACAATTCCCTTTACCTTCCTAAATTTAAAGCGTATGAATTCTACGTACAAGTACTTACGGTATGGAAAATGAATTTCGCCAAATGATACTCCGACAGTACCAGGAAAATAGCGTCGATTTACTAAAGCAAAACTAACTTAGATAAATCAGGTTAGGCGTATTTATGTTGAAGGACTTGCATGGCTAATTCTGTAGTTTATTCTCTGTCAAACAACTGTTGGTGTAGCGTTATATTGAAATTCGGCTCTAGACTCTTCATGTACATATATAGGCATCTGTAAATTTTAGTATTTTGGTACTTCAACTAGGATGCACCTTACAATTCCAGCACAATATTTGGCGTGACATAGTGCTAAAGTGTTCTTCTCCTTCGAACCTAATCTTACTTAGCACGTATAAAATATGTGAATATATAAAAACCGTTAGTCTTTATATGCCAGTAGATGCAGTGATACGTTAGAGCAAATTAATTCATATTAGTTCTAGGGCCAATTTTTAGCTATAGGTTGTACAAGAATAACAATTTTTTATCTGCTATTATGGTCAAAAAACTTAAAATTTCATTTTTATGAGTATAATATTAAAATATGGATTCTATAATTTTAAGATAAACTTAATACTAATTATTTTATTTCGATTTTTTAAGTAGTCCATTTCAGAGTTGCTTAATATATATCACTACTTTAAAAAAAACATTGAAAATTCAAGTGCCGGTTATCCATAAGTCTTTTTCATACAAGCTTTCTTCCACGTAAATACCCATCGAATAAATTATATCCACTACAACTTTGTTGTTTAGAAAAGCATAACGGCTTTATTATAAATATGTACGTAATTATTTTATGCAGCATATAGGCTACCGACATTATGCATCAATTAAGGAATTCAAATAAGATGTACGTCAGCTCAGCTTAAGATCGATCGTGGTAGCAGTTGAGACGGCCTTTGTTCTACAGAAGATTTCTTGTTGCTGAGTCGATAATACCAAGAAAACTGAGACCACTCTTTCGAGCAAATTTCTTAGACGACCATAGACGCAAAGTGCAGTTATTACGAAATCAGCCTCATGTCGTCTAGATAAATTCTGTTATCATCATCATCATCTCAGCCATCTGCTGAACATATGCCTCCCCAATAGATTTCCACATTGAGCGATCCTGAGTCGCCTGCATCTATCGGCTTCCCGCCGCCTTGACCACATCATCGGTCCATCGCTTGGGAGGCCGTCTTCTACTACGTTTCCCGGTACGCGGTCGCCATTGAAAAACCTTAACGCCCCATCGGTCGTCGGTTCTTCGAGCTATTTTATTAAGTACGATGACTAAATCAGTAGTGACTGAACAAAACATGAGGATTCCACGATGTCTAACTTTTAACAACACTAACGTTCAAAAAATTTTGTTATTAATATTTTTACTTAATATTAATATATTTTTTATTAATGTTTTTACTTCATATTAATATGTTTTTTATTAATATTTTCTGATAATTACACCAATTATTAAGTTCTAAGACAAGTATCATTAAGAACTTGTGTTATGGATACTAAATAACGGATAACCATACATTAATACTTTTTTTTTGTAAATACATACTTAATATACATAGGAAAACACCCAGACCAGAACAAATACTCATGTTCATGCACACAAAGATTTGTCCTGCGTGGGAATCTAACCCACGAGCTTAGGAGCGAAGAGCGGATATTATCGCCACCACTCCATATCGGTCGTCAATGGAATCATTGCATTAATGAATATCATGATTTGTATCATACCTTTAACTTCAGTGGCAGAGGCAACTTGCATGAATAGCATGATTCAAACCACCCCAAGCGTTTGATGAATGAATTAAGGTGATGTAATTGATAGCTTTCAATCGAATGTAATTGCAAATTTTTTAATACAAAAATTAGCATTATCGTAATTTGTTCCGCCACTACTTAAATGTGAAGTGATTACTGTTCCGGCTACCTGACCTCAGGCCCGTAAGGTCATGACCGAGATAACGTATGATGATCACTGTTCCGGCTAGCTGACCTCAGGCCCGTAAGGTCATGACCGAGATAACGTATGATGATCAGTGTTCCGGCTAGCAGAGCTCAGGCCCGTAAGGTCGCGACCGGGATAACGTATGATGATCAGTGTTCCGGCTAGCAGAGCTCAGGCCCGTAAGGTCGCGACCGGGATAACGTATGATGATCAGTGTTCCGGCTAGCAGAGCTCAGGCCCGTAAGGTCGCGACCGGGATAACGTATGATGATCACTGTTCCGGCTAGCTGACCTCAGGCCCGTAAGGTCGTGACCGGGATAAGGTATGATGATGACTGTTCCGGATAGCTGACCAAAGGCCCGTAAGGTCGCGACCGGGATAACGTATGATAATCACTGTTCCGGATAGCTGACCTCAGGCCCGTAAGGTCGCGACTGGGATAACGTATGATGATCACTGTTCCGGCTCCTCCTGCTGAGGTTCAGCGTGGAAGCCATGCTCGGGGTGCGCGCTGTAGTTGACCACCCGCAGCTTGCCGTGCCTGTCCATGTAGCCATAGTGGCCGTGCACCAGCCCGTCATTGTCGCGCTCCTCGAACCGGAATTGGCGGTTTTTACTGTAAACAGGTAATTGAGATGGTTTTAGGAACTAACAAAGCACAAAGATTTAAAACAATTATAGGTATAATATTTATCATCAGCAGCAGAATGCAAGTCTGGCCCAGACTTTTTATTTATTTGCGCAAATGAAGTCCTTTTTAGGCATATTATTTATAAACTTATTGTAAGAATTGTTTACTGTTATGTTTTCCGTTCTTTGTTTTTATGTATTTATGTCTAAAATAAAAATATATTTCATTTTTTTATAAAAATTGGCATGACCTGATCGAAATCATTTAACAAATATACAAGCGGAAAAAAAAGCTTGGGAGTGCAGAAAGCTTTAAATTTAAATCTATTTTAGTTCAATTCGAGAGTTTTTAGTTTTATGAGCACATAATAATATAAATGCCAAGGTACTAATGTTCATTCACTTATTCATGAGAAACGAAAAATTGGGCATAATACTGATCTCCCGCCAGCGCAGAATAAAATAATTAAAGGGATAGCCGATGATTTTATATCAGCAGAATAAGGAAACCTTCCATGAGCACTGGCCTGCAAAACTAACTAATACACTCTTTTTTTTTTCTGTTTAAAAAAAAAAGAAAAAAAGGTGTTACAATTAAATGCCATGTCAATACAGTGAAGTAATACCGTTATTACAAGTTGTATAATGCTGCCACTAAATTAATAATTTATATGTAATTAAATGTTTTTTTTTTTAAATTACAGCAAATTAGACAGTCTACTTGACAAAAGGTTATCAGTGGTTGATTTTTATCTAAAAAAGTACTGAAAAACACGACATTGTTTGACAAATATCTGTATCCAATCGTTTTTGTCACTTACATAATTTTTAACGGTGTAATTCTCTTTCTTGATCAGCGAAGCCAAATGTCAATTCAAAATGACTTGTAGAATGTTGTTATATTTAAATGCTGTCTTTTGCAAGCGTAAACGAGGATTCATTTTTTGTTTTAAGTATGAAAGCTGTTTTTTGCTTAATGTTTTTTTGTTTTGATATCGATGTCTTGCTTATAAATAAATTTATCACACAAATATAGGTATCAAAGATAAATGTTAAT
Organism: Musotima nitidalis; assembly: GCA_949126915.1. Classification (NCBI taxonomy): domain Eukaryota; kingdom Metazoa; phylum Arthropoda; class Insecta; order Lepidoptera; family Crambidae; genus Musotima; species Musotima nitidalis. Next base: position 11,744,413 of record OX421419.1, read on the forward strand.
CATTCATTATTTATTTACCCCTTGTATTACATATCAGTTTTAAAAAATCCCAACAAAACTGTATAAACAGTTTGACTAAAGGATCAATAAACTATGATTATACAATAATATATTATTTGTTTTACAATTAGAATGTATTAATTATAATCACCGAGAGCGTCTATTTACTGAGAAAGTACTTAATAAATATGCTACTATTTACTAATTACTTTGTCAGTTCAAGTTAAAATTTTATTTTGTGTAATTCATCTCTGATGTCTGCAGGTAAACTGTTGAGTATAAAGAGAGAATATAGAGAATATGTTTTTTAAGAGTTCTATACCCGCACACGTTAGTAACTTTGGGAACAACAAATAAACCCGCCGTCATCGCTCTTGTGTTATATTTAATACTATTCTTCCACCATTAGAATTTGTTAATTATCGAATTTTACCGGCTAAGGCCGGGAGAACTAAGTTTAATAAGCAACAGTTTCAATTAGTAAATCGCACTTCAAACTTCAATATACCTACAATATTTTTGGGCATTAATATTTTAGTTGTTACGTTTCAAACCGTGAACTTATTTTCTTTAGTTTTAGTTCTCGTTCATCTGAAAGTTTCATGTATTTGTTTCTCAATTTTATTGATTAATTTGACAAACAATTGACACAAACGTGATTTATATTTATTACTATGATTTATTTGAAATAAAGAATACGTATAATAATTCTTTCAATTGCAAACTTATTTGTTTTATGAGTACGATAATTTTTTTGGAATCTTTTGCTTTTCAGACAAAACTTGTTTAAAAAGTAAAGTGAAGGTCTGTGTTGATATTTTGTACGTAATAAGCAAAAGCGAATTAAAAGTCGTTTTGGTGTAAAATATAGGGAGGAAACCATATCAATAAGATATAGCATTCTGCATTGTGCGGCGGTCATTGAGGGCGATAGTAGACAACACTTTAATTATATTTAACAGGTTTTTTGTGCATCAATTTTACGGTAAGTTTCCCAAATAACCCATGACCGTTATGGAAATGCCAATGACATCGATATTTTTAAAATGTTAATCAATTCATTCCATTAGTTTTTAAAATGTATAACGTATCTGACCTACAGCATGATATTCGAAGTGTGACTAAGTGTGCCCTTGGTGTATTTATTTGTTGCATACCTATATTATAATTATAACAGAGTTATTCACTGAAACCCCGTTTCGCACTGCACGGCGCTGAGCCCCCTAAGGATAATTTGTCAAGTCATATTTCGATAAGACTACAATTTGGAAACGTATGTTACTACTACTTCAGTAAAGTCTATAAATGTGTCATCTCTAAACTCCGGTCTCCTCTCACAAACAACGTGAAAGGAATGTATGTCATACATGCACACCCAATACGGATTGGCGAAAACAGATGTGAGGTGTCCTATTGTTCCAATTTTAGGGCAAAGAATAGGGCCTCCAATTAGACTTAACGACTAACGTCTGCAGAGCATAACGTTTCTTTCGAAACAAGGAAGCGATACATTATAAATAACATCATTCTATGATTCATAATTTTCATGCTATGTAAATTTAAAGTTTAAGTCATTGCTTACTAACCCTTTTCCAGTGTCATAGCCGAACTGATAGCTATGGGGGCCTTTCATGCCGTGCATTCGGAACTCGGTTCTGTCGTCCGGAGCAGGTGGACTTTGACTCTTCTTTGGTGCCGGAGTGGGCTCCTCGCGCAAGGGCGCCGGAGACGGCCTTTGGTGATATATGTTACCTGTATCGTGATCAAAATTTTAATATCTTTCCGAAGATTTATTCTTATTAACGAACTTCTACTATCTAGGGGAAACAATAGGGAATGTACTCGTATTAGAAATCATCCTACGAGGTTTTCGTTGTGCGGCATTTATTTCTAGATGTGTTACATTGTAAATGATATAAGAAAAAAAAGTACCTTTTGGACGTAAGAACACATGTCAATTTACATGATGGTACAGGTACATGTTACCTTGTTACCGTGTAATAATATTTCGATTGTTTTTTATACCTATTTATATTAAATTTTGACGTTTTCAAGTACTATGTAATAGTTTATGAAATAAATAATTTTTGATTTTACAATTATACGCCTATCAGCAATCAGTACAATTCTATTGAAGGATTAGCCCAATTGACACTGTTCTGAACTCGTCACTCCTATCCATGCGTTGCTAAGTACACACCCATGAAAAAGTTTAATTTTAAGCTCTTTTAATCGGCAGCAAATTAAAAAATATATATCACCGCGCCCGTATTTAATGTACTTCTCGTATCTTATGAATATTATCTGCTGTCATTAAAGTAACTTTATAATTACCTATTTCACCCTCATTTTACTACAGGCTTATATTACACTTACGAAGAAATTGGTACGGCACATCAAAGAAAAGTAAATCAAACGCGATAAAAGTGAATTATGAGGCAATAACATAGTACCAGATTGGTTCGCACGTAGTACGTGCCATCGCAGATAACCCACATATTTGCTCTAATAATTTTAATAACTTGGATAAACTTGGTGCAAAAGTTTTATTGGAAAAAGTCGACCTCTTGTGGGAATTAAAATAATAATGCTGTTGTTTACATACGTGGCGGGTATCTGTGATTGGTTTCCGATACGTCTTGTTCTGACTGCGCTGCGACATTGTAATTATCCTCAGAGCTTACGGGTGCTTCCTGGGAACATATAACACATAGCTGATATATGCTATATTCACTCCATTTCATTTTAGTTATGTTTTCTTTTACAGTATTATAATTATATCAAAATTGCTTTATTGTTTAGTTACAACTAATGGAAACAATATACAACATGGCACACAATTAACGCACACCCTCAGACACCCCAATTAGAATATTTAATTTTAATTAAAAAACATGCAAAATAATTTTACTTTTATTTAATTAAATATGGTTTATTTAAGTTACTAGTTATACTCATCGAGGGCAAATCGTATGGGCATATTAGCGCTTTAGCCTACCGACCTACACACACAGAGAGACACGCACGCACACATCGCTTAGCACAGAAAAGTGCCGCAAAAAAAAAAACAAAAAATAAAAAAAAAAAATTTTTTAAAAAATTACCTATTTTTTAAATATTTTTAATCGATTGAGTAGCCAGTTTATAACAAACTACTTTCTTGGTGTAACCCTTATTCTGTTACATGTTGTATAACACAAACTTCCCCCGTTTCACCTAATGAGATGATTTTCGGAGTGATAATTATCTGATGTCCTTTCCAAGCATAGGTAGGTAATTTTTTTATCCTAATCAGTTAGGTGGTTTAAACTTGAAAAGGTAACAAACAGACAAAATTGGATTCACATTTTTACAAATGGCGTGCTCATATTGATTTGAATTGAACATAAAAGATTAAAAATATATGAAACGAAATTTACCATAAAACTCTCATTAAAAAATTTACCAAAAAATAAGCATAAAAATTAGTAAGATTTTTATAATAATTTAAGTAGTTCCCAATATTCAAATAATCCAAAATATTAGCATAAGAAAATAATAAGATTAATAAAAGTAGTTTGTCTTAAAATCAGAACTCACCTGAGCGGATTCCTCCTCTCCCTTATTTTTTCGTTTCTTCTCATTTTCTTGATATTGAAATATTTTCTTTTCATCCAACGGTGTCAAAATAGCAGTCTCATAGCCAGGGAGGGGCTTGAAGTACTTTATTGGCTTGGCTTTAGGAACCTCTAATGAAGTATCATCATTAAACTGTGCTATTGGTATAGGCACTGGTTTGAAAGCTCCATAAAACTTCTTTGGATACAGTTTAGTAGGGTTTTTGTGTTTACCCGGAATGGACAGATGTGGTGGAATCAGATGAGACGGAATGGGATAAGGTCTGTTCTTCTGAGCAAAGGTATGGTCTATTTCTTCGGCCGGCAGTTCCAAGTCTTTAGATGGTACAGTTATTATATAATCATCGGAAGCATTTTCAGAAGGAGGTTCTAGTATTAATGATGGAACAGGTATTTGAAGAGATTTAGGTCCTCGATACTGAAGAGGTATGTTAAGCTGTTTTGAATCATTAGCAGTTTCAATAAATATTGGCGGTGCTTGCGCTTGTTGCAGCGGTGGTAATAACCCAACAGGTTGTGCTTGCGATGGTCCTTGCTGAACCGGATACCAGTCCGTTTGTTCACCCGATTCTGTAGGTGCATAATAGTAACCTGTTTGCTGTTCTAATGCCGGTGGTAACAAATATGTTGCTGGCGTAACTATAGAATCAGGTAACACTTCTTCTAGTCTATAATGATCAGAGGGAATTACATAACTGTCACCAGCTAACTTTTCTCCTTTTTCCCCATATTTGGAAATTCGATCTGACTGGCTTGAGTCCGTATTATCCGGTTGGTCTGTGTTAGATTCTTTCGAATTATAAACTATGATGGCATTTACACTTAATATAAAAGGCAAGACCTGCAACAAAGCAAATAAAAAAATTGTGTTAATTCAAAAATTCCTATCTCCTCCAGAGATTTAATAGATTTAAAAACAAAAGAATGCAATTAACTTAGTAGCTGAACATCAAGTCAAAAATAAACAAATGACAGTAAAAAGTTAACTGCAGCGACCGAGAATGTCACGTAATCTCCAATTACAGAGAAGTGTGTCACAACCAGAGTGGACGGAAAATTAGAAGTACTCAACTCTGGTAAAAATAATAAAAGCAATCATGCATTTTTTGCACTTTAATTATTCAATATAAAGTTATGCAACCTATAAAGATTTGCTATTAGGACTATTATGGCCATGACAAATGGTGCCGAGCAATGAAGGCTTTAAAAGATATAGGTTACTTCTCAATCAGAAGTAATTTTCAAGCGAATTTCGAGAACTGTTTTTTCTGTAATATTTATTTTGTATTAAACATGCATAAAGACAGAACGGATTAGGCTGAAGATTGTCTTTTGAGCTCGGTTACTTTTTATGGCAGGAAGCAGGCGGGAGGCAATTTCAAATTTTATATTATGTTATTTATATTTTAAACACTGAGTAAACAATAAAAAACAATGTAGAAATAAGTTCCCTTTTGCGTTTACTTGACAGGTAGTCCGTACAAAACTGTAACTTTAACTGCCGAGTATCTCTTTTTTCATTTTGGAACAGGCACTAAAGCAAGAATGTTTACAATAGTTATATTGATTAATTTTGGTTTGAGATGTTGATTGGTTTTGATTTGATTATATATTGGATTCGTATCTTTCTAACAATGCCGACTTTTATATTGGGCCAATAGCAATACCAATTTAATTTTCAACACAAGAGATAAAATGATTTGCATAACAATAAGCTTATCTAAACCAGTTACTTATCTTACTTGAATATAATGAATGCGAAAGTTTGTGAGATTGTATGTATAGATGTGTGTTACTTTTCCACGCGAAAACTACTGAAACCTATTGTGATAAAACTTTAAATGTGTATAGCTGTAGTCCTAGAATCGCACATACGATACCAATTATGTTTTATACCAGTATTCCCACGGGAACAGGGACCACTTGGGTGACACGGCGGGGCACTGTTAGTATAAAGTAATTTGTTTAAACCCGTCAGATAAAGCACAGCAAGAAAACAAACAGTAATGGTCTACTTAAATGAGACTTTTAATTCCAAAAAAGATAATTAAGTACTTAATATAATTTGATTCTAATCATGAATTACTGGTGTGAAAGCAAAGAAACTATTTAATATTTGCTAAAAATACAAAAGGATTTTATTCAGTTGTTCGCAACAACGGTGCTATTCCGTATAATGAAGCAACTTGTGTGTATATCTTTTTTTAATCATAATATGTTGATTTAAAAGACGTTATAATAGTTTCATGAATACGCGCTGGATTGCACCCCCATCTTTTTTGAGCTAATAGAAAAGTGGATGCGATAAAGATCATTTAAACCTTTACACAATACAAAATATTAGTCAAAGTATACAACGTGATAATCCTGACTTTGTATTAGACACTGAAAGTGCGATATTTAGATTTGGATTGAAAAACGCAAAACAGATTTATGTAACTTTATATAATAAAAAACTTGAACATGGAGAACAAACAGGTACACTTATGTCATAACAAATTCAATCAACTGAAGTAATTTGACGGAGAAATCAAATACTTTTCCTTACATGCTATACTAGGAAACAGTAGTGACATAAGTAGAGCCAGGAATCGTAAAAAATCTTATGATACACGTAGCGTTGCGCAATGTCCTCCCACTAACTGTTGCAAACTTGCAAGTGATTATTGGAAAAAAAAGTGTTGATATCGAACGGTCGTTGGCCACGATCTCGGCGAAATGGACCGAGCACGGAAGTTCTCTTTTTCTTCAAGTCTGATGTAAGCCTTCACTGGCTAAACTTGACCGATGTTTGTAGCAAATAATTGTGTCATCGACAGTAGCGATTCGACTCTTGTTGTAGATTTTGGTCAATCCAAGTGTAACATATTTTTTTTGGATCTTCAGTACCAAGTGGCAACTTGACCGATGTGTGTAGCAAATGAATTGTGTCATCGACAGTAGCGGTTCGACTCTTGTTGCAGATTTTCAGTGGCGAAATATGAAGATTTTTCTGTAACTTTACTCTTTAGAAATCTATAAAATAAGTTTCTTAATTAATTGACTTGTAAGTAAGGCAATTAATTAAGAAACTCGTGAAAGCTATTTCACCCATGTGGTTTAAAAATCAATATTATTCTTTAGTGCTCTAAAGAAGTTATTTTTATAAAAAACCATATGCATTTCTGGTCCTCTGTAAAAAAGACAACACCTTACATAATTACCTCATACATCTTATGAACTCATATGATTTTTAACATGATACACACAAATCTGTATTTTAATCACTTATCTGCCTGATAAAAACCATTAGGGGGCTTATTACAAAGTCAAAAAGTCAAAAGTCAAAAGTCAAAAATACTTTATTTCATAAACTATTACATAGTACTTGAAAACGTCAAAATTATAAAAAAATAACAAAAACAAATAAAATATAACTATACTAAAATCACGAAGCTTAGATTCACTTGCAACCAAATAATTTAAAAAAACAAAAAACATTTAAGTGCAAGCGAATCTAAGTGCCAGTTCCGAGCCACCGCTCTGTAAGAAGAACTGGCAAGAAACTCACAGGCTATGCTCTTTTAAATTATCGATTGGTTAGTAACAATCTTCATTTGTCTGTGACGCTATACAATGCAACATAATATAACAATATTCATGCTTTAAGTCATTCATATTAGAATAGCCTGTATGAAACGGCGGTTTAATCCCAAGCATTTTTATCAGCCATATAGTCTTTAATAGAATAATATCCCTATAATAATATACAAAACAAAATCTAAAGTTAAGCCAGGTTTAAAACTAGTGCTGTCACTATTATTTGAAAAAATTAACACATCAACAAACCCACGGTATAATCTAACTTAATATATTTTCTTTTTGTTTGTTCTCACATTAGAGTACTACAGTAGGTAATCATCAGCTGTCCACATATACAATCACATGCACTTTGCCGTAGTAAATAATTACAGTAAATTGAGAAATTGTTTCTTACTATTAAATCGAAAGCGATCGTGATGTTTTTGAGTTACACAATAAGGCATGGTGTCACACTTCATCACGCCGATCCAGCGCGGAGTGAGAAGGCAGGTGTGTGGCGTCTTGCTGTTAGATATTTCTTCCATGAAGACGCTAGCAGGCTTATAGACTAACCTACGAAGAGCTACCCTTTAAGCTAGATTATAGTGAATTTGCTTACAAGATTAAATACTGGCATGTTTCAAAGATGCTTAACTTTGGTCATCGTTTTCAAAAGTAAACTATTCGAAAGATGCCTCGGCCGCGGTTTGTCTGCTAACATTTTATAATAATTTAACAAATCTTTGACTTTACATAAATAAATAAATAATAAATATAAATAAATATTTTCTTACAATCACATTAAATATTTAGTCTAAGATAAGTATCATTAAGAACTTGTGTTATGGATACTAAAGAACGGATAAACATACAGATTTGTCCTGTGCGGGAATCGAACCCACGACCTCTGGAGTGAAGTACTGGTATACTGTCCTCCAAGCCATATCGTACGTCAAAAGGTAAGGTAAGGTTTAAGGTACGGTAATTTGGACATATACTTAGTGATTCATATAATTTTCGTAAACTTACGCACTGTTCTCACTGGAGTTTTCACAGAGGACTCCTACTTTGTGCGATCTATACAAGATCTTTTTTACGGTATTGACATATTTATTGGTATTATTTTCCAGATTTTACTGTCAATAAGCATACCCTTTTTACAAACGAACTTAGTTTTTCCAATTCCCACGGTTAATCATTCATAATAAGACCATTATTAAATACGTGTTTCATTCAAAGGCAAAACATGATTAAGTTTTTAATTTCCATTATTCTCAATCATTGTTAATGAGTCTAGCTTGACGTGATATTCAACCAGCACATTAAAATATCGAAGCAAAACCATGACATGACCATTGTAAATGGCTGGAGTAATTTTCTATTCGAGGACAGATCTGAATGATTGTCGCGTTGACCCAAAACATTGATGTATAGTAGAAAATGTTTGCTTTCAATGATTGTTTTCACTTTCGACGCGAAGGTTGCTTTAGCCACGGGTCTAGTCCGGTCCGGAGATTATCAGCAACTAATTTATTTATAGCTTTATTAACTGGGGTACGCGGTGGGAAGAATTATAATAGCCTGTATGTATTGAACTATTAATATGGATGGAGCGGAAGATATTAATGTAAAGATCGTATAAAGTGGCGATAATGGAAACATAGCGTAAGTTAAAGGCGAGTTGAAGCTGTTTCTTCTATTGTAATTAATGATCAACGATATCCTCAATCTATCTACCACGTATTTTTAATATATTATCTATAATATTATATATTATCTTTAATATTATATATTATCTATATAATTATATACACATTGAATATTAATACTTGAATCATAATTTTGGTTATTTTTTTATATAAACCGACACATCATGACACATGTCAATTTAGGACATTTGAACATTATAATAATATATTTCATCAATTTTCATATGTGATTCAGATAATTGTCCAAAATACTTTAAATACGGCGTTTCAAAATAAAATGTCAAACTGCTTTGAAACATGTACAGACTTTTTTTGGGGCCAACAAACCCTTTTAGTTTCGCCATCCCCAAAGCTAGAGCTAGCTCAAACCTTGACCCAACTATTAGGTGAAGGTTTGCACTGGCTCGGCCGAAGTACATATATATCAGACGTCAGAGATTCCTGGCCTGGAATTTGTGCTTCCCGATCACATAGCTCATGTCTAAATATTTTAAACTTTTACTTCGAAATGCGAACTGCTTCTGTTACGTCGGCAAATGTCGTGCTGTGTATTTTGTTTTGAGTAAGAAAAAAACAGCCATCCGCAAAAAAACAAAGGCATTTCTTATTTATAAATTTTAGGCAAGCTTTTTTTCAATGAGATGTAAAAAAGATAAAAAATACATTAAAGATATTTTTATTTTATTAATAAATATCATACCCGCCTAGAATAGTGCCACTCTCTCTCATCTCATGGGAGTTGTAAGAGACGACGAAGAAAATTCCTATCGGATGATGGGCCGGCGTCATCCTGCGTACTAGCTTGAACTGCGATGACTAGCCCGCCTGCCCAGGGTGATGATTTTGGGCAAAGAGAATAAAATTAATCTATTAGGGAGGCCAATGTTCAGCAGTATGATAATGATGATGAAATATTACATTTGCAAAAGTAATATGCTGTTTATAAAAGTATCTTATTTGTTAATTACAAAAGTTATATGTTTACAGCTATATAATATTTAATAATACCACCTTAAACAGTTTTCCCGCATTTTATATTTTTATTTCCGACGTTACATATATATAGGTTATTGAAAACTATTATGTTTTCGAAAAAAACAATAAACAGTGAACCAAAATTGGTAGATATATTTATATTCTAATCTTATCGGTTTTAATAAAAATATACTAAATTTCGATATATATACACTCACTGAAGTATTATTTTGCATAGAGCTTTGTTTGAATGAACACATTTTATTTTTATTACGTTTTTTCTTCTAGCCACTCAGTGCACTAAAAATATCTTAATAAATAATTTTATCAATATTTTAGGATTCGTTAAAAAATACACTATTTCGATACATGATATTTACTTAAACTTTCTTTACTTATGAAAATAACGAAACATCACTTAATTTTCATTACAAGAATAGATAACTTAGTTCATTGTGGTCAGGGCTAGCGGAGCGGATATCTTTGTGCTTTCTAGGTCTACCTAGAAAGTCTAGATCTTAATAACGAAGAATGTAAGCGATACCTAGGCACGCGTCGCTCTGTCGCCTGTATCGGGTGAAAGGACTTGATATCGAAAGCAATATTTTCATATCGAAATTTAGGTCACCTAGAATTTCCCAGGCTATGTTAATGTAATAATATTTCATTTGACCCAATAAATTGATAATTGTAATAGATATATCGAAGCTTTCTGTGTTGATCTTGAATTCAGCATCTCAATTTAATTGGTATTTAAATACTCTCTAGCCATTTACTATACAATGGACCTTTAACGAAGAAATTATATACAGAAAATTCAGGGCTATATCAGGTTATAGAAATATAAGTGACATTAATGTTTTGGTATTAATTTAAATCTGGCTGCATACTACTTGACCTACTAAGGTTTTCTTTATGATATAGTAAATAAAATAGAAGTATATTAATTTGCCATCAGTGGACGTTATTTCTTACTTTTTCAAGTTAATAAATTTGTAATACACAAAAAAAAAAGAAAGCGCCAGACGGTCTAAAAAGTCGTCCATCCGCGTCGTTGTAGATTTAACTGAAAAATATTAAATTAAAAAACCGATTACATAATCGACATTTATTATACATATAATAAAGGTTTTTTTAAACCTCTTTGTAAATAGCCATTCAGTGTAAATTTCAATTGTCTACCCATTACGGTTCATGAGATACGACTGACAGACAGAGACAGACGGATAACAGAGGCTTAGTAATAGGACCCCATTAGCACCCTTTGGGTACGGAACACTTACAAAGTAATCGCTAATTCACTCTGTATCATTTATGTATGAAAAGGCACATTGTATATGAAACAAGTGGTTCACTGTGTATATTTTGCATATAGAGAGGACACGTTGTTGTACATTAAATACTACACTGGCCTGCGAAACTGAGTAAGTATGACACTTTTAAAATTGTAATAACTTTTTAAGAACACAAGATATATTTTACAAATTAAAATGACTCGAATGAAGAGCTTAATTTTGGTTGTAAGAACTTTGCCATTAAGTGTTTTATACTTTAAACCTCTAACTTATATGGTTTAAAAAAAAGAAATTTGATAAAAAAAAATTATACAGGCCAGTGTAGTTTACTCTGCATTATTTTTATAAGTGAAGTGTGTGTGAGCGTGGGTAGGTTTATCTCAACGGCGTATTGATCGAGGAGTCGAAAACTTTTAGTGCTATCCAATTTTGTTACGTGGGTAAATGAGTAGGAATATGTAGCTTTTGCTTTTATATACCCTATTTATCTTTATAATAATAATTAAGCAGAATACACCTTAAAATATGATTAAATAATTCATATAAGTTACGAACCAATTTTAAAGAGTAACTAATAAAAAGATGAATGTAACAATTTTATTTCTCGTTGCAGAATTTAAAAACATTAAACCTCATTTCGGAATACAGTTCATTTAAAACGGAATGGTCGATTTCTTGCCAAAGCAAAAACTCCACTAAATCGAAACGCGACGCTCGACGGGAGCAGCAAAAATTAATGTTTGCTCTAGCCGAGCTAAATTCCACGTTTATTGCAAGCGAGAAACTGTTTAGTGGATTAAATAAAGAAAGATTGTGACTCTAAATGCAAATTGCTAACTATTCTATTCTTTAAAATTGTGACGCAAAAAAAAAAGATAACTTTAAAAGATTTACCCTTTTAGTCTAATGTTGCAATGTTCTAATGTTCATTTATATTACTGACAGTTTGCAAGACCAAGTAACTATACAGTTTATATAATCCATACAAAACGTAAAATTAAGTTTTTATTATACTCAGTAAGTGTAGCAATTATCACCATCATCTCATTCAAATTCACTAAATATTATTAGTATCTAAATTGTGTCAATTGTCTATTATTGTATGTGGAGGAAATTAAATGATTCATTATTATTATTATCTCTGTCCATTAACGTCTGACTACTGAGCACTGGTCTCCTCTCACGAACCTTAGTGAGAGGGCATTGGGTCATACTCCACTACCGGGACCGAATGCAGATTGGTGGAAGCAGGTGTCATGCCGTAAAATTTAAAGCCGCCCAATTAGGCATCTAACTTAGCTGAACGCCTGTCACATATAGTCATAACCGGGACAAACGTCTTAACGTGCTTTCTACAGCACGTCAGCGGTTGATCTTTAATGCCACACAAACGGTCGCCCATAAATAATATATACTAATATAACTTAAAATTTAGGAAAGTATTGGGCTCAATTTTTATTATATGTGTAAAGTTCATAACGAAAATGAACATTACAACTTCCCGATGTCGATTATGACGTCACTTCTAAGTAAACATCGAATAAGAAATCCTCTCCATAGCCATTTATTCGAAGAACTATAACGAGATCAATAACAGAATTCAGTCTGCACGTTTTTTTTTTGCGAACAAATTATGACGCGCATTTCATTAAACTTAGTGTACAAAACTTTATATTGATAATATTTGAATTGATTTGTATACAATCTACCGTAATCTTTTCTCAGTACATAGCAATTTTTACAAGCTTCTATTACGTCTCACATAATCGTATGTGCAAAACACCGAAACAGCAAATTTTGTATCACGTTTAAATTTCTTCTAGCTGCTTTCTACGCTACCGTGCCGCATAATAGCGGTAGGTTACTTTTAATCAGACTTTCGATTATATTAGGATTTATTGGCGACACTAGGAACGTTCATAAGGAAAACGATAAAGGGTTTATGGTACCACTATGCAGTAGTTAGGTAGCTTTCAGTTCCGTGAGATTGCAATTTGTAGGTTACAGACATTACCGCCGACGATCTCACTAAGTCAAAGTCAAAAACATTTATTCAAGTCTGGCTCAATTAAGCTCTTATGAACGTCAACTGAAAAACGAACGCACCCATACACTACGGGCGGGAGCTCGATCGTAGAATAATCTTAAGTCTAGGGCAACCGGGATAATACTAGGATATGATGACTGTCCTGTTAAAGCGTAGAGCTTTCCTTAAATAAAACAAGTGGTGTGCAAACAATTAATCTGACAAACAAATTTTTTTTTGTTGTTGTGATATATAACCATATAGTGCCACCATGATTATGAAGCCTACTGTACAACATTATAAAGTCGATATAACAAAGAGTAATACAAATTAAATGTAACGGTCTATCGACATACACTGAAATCATTAGCTATACTAACTTTCCCTTTTAGATATTGCTTAATTTGTTTGATGACTGACTGCCTTTAGACTGTCAAGTGACAAAATAATAGAATTTGAATTTAGACAGGATAGTGACTTAGAAGGTAAAGAATTCGCTGAAGCATACGTCCCACCTGGTGGTGATTGGTGACACCAATAAACTCTTGCAATATCTCTTGCGCATCACCAATTTCGCGCAAAATTTTATTGCCGCACTAACTGCCAAGTCGGCAATATCTTCGCCGCTCTCAACACCAGACATAAAGGAACCTGGATGGACTAGCGATAAGTCACCGAATTCGATAATATCGAAAGGCGCTTTTTTTATACCATACAACTTCGTAAATTTTTTTATTGCCGCAGTAGCAGTTTAGAAGGCAATATGTTCGCCGCTTTCAGCACTAAAAAGTCAAAAGTCAAAAAAGTCAAAAGTCAAAAAATACTTTATTTCATAAACTATTACATAGTACTTGAAAACGTCAAAATTATAAAAAAATAACAAAAACAAATAAAATATAACTATACTAAAATCACGAAGCTTAGATTCACTTGCAACCAAATAATTTAAAAAAACAAAAAACATTTAAGTGCAAGCGAATCTAAGTGCCAGTTCCGAGCCACCGCTCTGTAAGAAGAACTGGCAAGAAACTCACAGGCTATGCTCTTTTAAATTATCGATTGGTTAGTAACAATCTTCATTTGTCTGTGACGCTATACAATGCAACATAATATAACAATATTCATGCTTTAAGTCATTCATATTAGAATAGCCTGTATGAAACGGCGGTTTAATCCCAAGCATTTTTATCAGCCATATAGTCTTTAATAGAATAATATCCCTTTGAAGACAGCTTGCGTTTTATTGTTAATTTAAATTTATTTAGGCTTAATTGCTGTATATTGCTTGGGATTTTATTATAGAATCGCACACATTGACCTTTAAAAGATTTGTTAATTTTTTGGAGCCTAGTGGCAGGTACAACTAGTTTATGCTTATTTCTTGTGTTTAGGTTATGTATATCACTTTTCTTACTCAATTTATCAAAATTTTTGTGTACATATACTAGGTTTTCATAAACAAACTGACCCGCCACTGTCAAAATACCAATTTCTTTAAATTTATCCCTTAGTGAATGTCTACATGGTAGATTATAAATTGCTCGTATGGCCCTCTTCTGCAGTACAAAAATATTTTGAATATCTGCGGCACAACCCCACAGAAGAATACCATACGACATAACACTATGAAAATAGCAATGATAAACAAGCCTAGCTGTTTCAACGTCTGTTAATTGGCGAATTTTCTTTACCGCGTATGCAGCAGAGCTGAGTCTATTCGACAATTCACCAATATGTGGGCCCCACTGTAACTTAGAATCTAATATAACACCCAAAAATTTGGTGGTATCCACAAGGGTCAACTCATCTTCCTTTATTTTAATAGTGGTGTTTACTTGTCTGACGTTAGGCGTCACGAATTTAATGCATTTCGTTTTAGCCCCATTTAATAATAAATTGTTAACGTCAAACCAGTGCACCACCTTTGAGATCGCATTGTTTACATCGTCTGGGTTCTGATATCGCTTTATTTTAAATAGTAATGATGTATCATCAGCAAACAATACTATCTCGTGATTTTCCTTTACCAAATGTGGCAAATCATTAATATAAATTAAAAACAAAAACGGGCCGAGAATCGAGCCCTGCGGTACCCCCATTTTTACTACAGAACCCTGAGATCGCTTTCCATTAACTTCAACCCTTTGAATCCTATTACTTAAGTAAGAAGTAAGAAGATCCAATGCGGAGCCTCTTATTCCATAATAATCTAATTTTTTTATCAATGTTTCATGAGGAACACAATCAAAAGCTTTGGACAGATCGCAAAAAATACCTAAAGCGTCCAAAGAATCTTCCCAAGCATCAAAAATACGTTTCAAAAGCTCAACACCTGCATCGGTTGTGGAGCGACCCTTAGTGAATCCAAATTGTTTTGAATGCATTAAGCCATTTTTATTAAAAAATCTGAACATTTGGTTGTAAATAAGTTTTTCAAAAATTTTACTAAAAGTAGGCAGCACTGAAATAGGTCTAAAATTAGTTGGGTCTGCTGTACTGCCCGATTTAAATAGTGGAATGATTTTACTATTTTTCATTAAATCTGGAAACGTGCCGCAATCTATACATTTATTAAATATTATAGCTAAACTGTGCGCCACCGAAACAATGATAGGCTTGGTAACTACGATGGAATTGCCCCAGAGGTCTGCAGTCTTTTTAACATTAAGAGTATTAAATGTCTTAATTATATCTATGGGTGTTACATGATTAAACATAAACTCTTCTGTACAAATGTTTACATTATCTCTTAAAATAGCCTCCGCTAAAGTAGGCGAGGAATTTAAAGTTTTTGTAGTAGACACTGGAATATTAGTAAAGAAGTCTTCAAAAGCATTGGCAATATCTAAGTCAGATGTAAGCGTCTTGCTATCAATGTTGAGTTTAAACTTATTATTATAATTCTTATTTCTTCCCGTTTCACTATTAATAATATTCCATGTCATTTTAATCTTATCATCACTATTTCTAATTTTATAGCTCAAATAACAAGACTTTGCCGTATGACATGCTTTTCTAAATATTTTAGAATATTTCCTTACATAATTATGAAATTGTTCACTATTGTTAACATTTCTTTCGTCATACAGTTCATACAGTCTAGATATGAATGCACCTAGATGGGCTAGTGATAGGTTCTGTTCTAGCAAAAGGCTTTTTTATATCACGTGGTTGCACTCAAGCAAATAACCCACTAAATACAAAGTTGTATAACAAGCGCGCTGCCGATTCTTCAAAAACTGTTTCTTTCGTTTCTTGAAGAGCCCTACGCTATAATCTCTTGGGAAAACATCGCCAAGTAGCTCAGTCTCCAGCACACCGCTATATTTGGTAGCTTTATTCCTTCTTTAATAGCACAAACACCGCTATAAAAGTAAACTAAGAGCCCCTTTGAATATTTGTATATTCATCACCTCAGCCATCTGACGTCCACTGCTGAACATAGACCTCCTCAATAGATTTCCACATTGAGCGATCCTGAGTCGCCTGCATCCATCGGATTCCCACCGCCTTGACCAGATCATCGGTCCATCGCAAATTTGTATATTACCTGAACATAAATGCCGAAACCTTCATCATCATCTCAGCCCATAAACGTCCCACTACTGAGCACGAGCCTCCTCTCACATACCAAGGTGCAAGGGTATTGGGTCATACTCCACCACGCTGACCCAGTGCGGATTGGCGGAGGCAGGTGTATGGCGTCCTGCTGTTAGAATTTATCAAGCCGCCCATTAGGCTTCTAACATGGCTTAACGACTACCACATTTAGTGATAACCGGGACCAACGGCTTAACGTGCCTTCCGAAGCACGGAAACGCTCGATATCAAATGCCACACAAACGGTCACCCATCCAAGGACTGACCTCTGTAAACTCTGCTGTACTTTGGTGATCGTTTCCGACCACCGAGCACCGCAGAGCTACGAGCGCTTCTTTTCCGACCACTGAGCACCGCAGAGCTACGAGCGCTTCTTGCCGAAACCTTGACAAGTTCATAAATCCTTATGAACTTGCAAAAGTTTATCTATTCGAAATCCTTTTGCAGCTAGGTTAAACTGTTTAGAGCATGTGTACACGTCAATATATCGATTTTTTACCGTAGCTTTGTCTGTTCTTCTTGGAAAGTATAAATCTTGTTACGAAACTATAAATCTTTTTCGATAGTAAGGACAGACCCTTTTGTGTGCGAGCCCGATTAGCAATTGGTTTTTTGAACCTCTGTGTATAAAATATACGTGCAACCAGCAGAAGCTTTTGGATAACTTTTGTCAATACTACTGCTAAATACTACCAGATAGAGACTTCTATCTAAGTGATTTATTAATTAAAATACTAAAATTTTTATACTGTACATTGCAATGAAATTTCAGCGTTCAAAGAGTCGAGAATTTCTTTTAAAGTTTTACCAACGTATCACAAATTAGGAAAAGAATATCATATTACTCTATTTATTTTTGTAGCAAATAATGAATGTAAAAGGTTATCGATTTACGTCCAAAACGGATATAAAGCATAAATATTAAAATTATGTAGGTCCGGCGGAAGGGTTACAACTCAGCGAATGTTGCCAAACAGCGATCCCTTACTGCGCTGTTTTCCGACACCGCCATCCTTTCAGGTGTACAACTTTGTGTGTTATTTAAATTAAAAATAACAGTTCATTAGAATATACGCATGAGAATCTACGGCGAGAGTTAGTATATTTTTAAGGTTTTAAACATTGAAATGTTAAAAGCAAACTTCAGTTAACTATGAACTCTTTCGCCATAACAAAGACTTCGAATGTAATTTAGCAAAGATGTACATATATAAGTCTTATAAACTTTGTCAACAAAAATGCTGTTTTTAAACTTCTTATTACGAAAGTTATTCAACTTTTTTTAATTTTTCAAGAAAATAGTGTTAGTAAATATCTCCTAGTTAAACAGTTTTACTTGTAAAAGTTATAACTTTGTAAAAATATTTATCTGCTTATGCTTAAGAAAATCAACCCGATAGCTTTATTTTTAGTAGAAAATAGAAAAATGTCAGTCAAAAGTAATAATGATTATTAAAAGAGTTATAAATTGTCAAATCTTTTATGGTCATACTTTTACTTATCGCCGAGCGAGGAAAGGAAAGTTATGTTAAATCCGATACCAATAGAAGACCAGATTAAATTTAAATAATAAGAGATGCTAAACTTAAAAAAGTTAAACTTCTACCTATTGAACAAAAGTAACAAGCTAAAGACTAAGACTAAACTTTACAGAGATTTTCTTGTAAAACAACAGCTACTTACTTACCTAAAATAACGGTTAAATTATGTTTTTAAACATCGCTTAACGGGGCAAATAGTATACAACCTTACAATTCGTAACTATTAATAAAGTATCAGACAACGATTCAATAATGAACGCGACTATACTTATCAAAGATATTCTTGTAAACAACAGCTACCCACTAAACCAAAGTAACGGTTAAAACCTCGTGCAACTAATGTCAAAGTAAATCTTGCTTACTCTAATAATGGACCATTAGTACAATGCCCCATAGACCTAACCTACAAGCGAGGTAAACACCTCCTCTGGCTCTCGTAATGTAGAGCCCTTTTAGCAATAAATATCGCCTAATCTCGTCTATCGGCTCCCGATAGAACACTTTCTAAGTCAGTAAAATTTAAGCAAGATTACGTTGTAGGCAGCTGAGGTAGGTATTTTATATTTAACGGAATATTGAAGAGACTTAGTTAATGCGGAAAATGCAATGCTAATGTTGAAACGAAAGTGAAACTAATTAGTTTTAGGTTAGTCGATAGTTTTTGCGGCGATGAGAAAGGTGAAATGCCCTTTGTTTATCGAAATATAGTAGACAACAAAAAATTTGATGATATAAAACATTAGAAAATAAAAAAGCTTTGCTCTTTTTAAAAAAAATAGAACTATCTAGTAACATGATATTAATGGTGTATATGGCCAAGCCATATCTAGCCCAAGCCAACCTCACCTGCAAGTGGTGCAGCTTCCGATCAACAGACGAGACTCTGGCAAACATATTAGTTTCCGGCCAGGGGCAATAGGCTCGCCTATACATAATATAACTTACGAAGGGTGGGCCTATAATATGCTTCTGCCTACCCTTTCGGGGAAACAGACGTAAAAGTATGTATGTATGATATGACGTATAAATTATTAATTTTATTCACACAGAGATGTATTCTTGATATAAAGAAAAGATTGCTATGTATTAAGTACTTTAGCTACACAACAAAATACATAAGTTATATCAAAACCGGTTGAGCAATTCAAAAGGAATATATTTACGGCCACAAGTTCGTCGTACTCTTATAAATACTTACTTAGAGTATTATTTTAATGCTTAAAAAATTATAAGGAGTTAATACAACTAGAGGACACAGATAGATTTATGATACTTCACTGTCACACTTAAATTCCAATAAAGTATGGAGGCATCATTGGATTAAGTTATAAACAGAAATATAATATTTACTGATATTCTCAAAGATTTTATAACCAAATTTACCAATTAAAATAAATCTTCATCTAGTCGTCTGATAAACAAAGTTACAAATTAATATTACGGAGATTGAATTAACAAGCCATAGTAACATCAAAGTTAAACAATATAAGAAGAGATTTAATCAACTATACAATGCAATTTTTTTTTAAGAAATGTTAACTGTAGATTTCAACCTCTTTTTTATAAATTATGGTTTCATGCGGTGAGCATATTTAGCAAGTGTTAAGTAAAAGATATTTAATTAATATATAAGTCATATTAATTGAGAAACATGATAAATGGTAATTGAGATGCCCTCCTCCTCCTTAACCCCTTGAGTCCTCATTAAAGATGTAGGATTATACTGAGATCTCACATGCACCTCTTGAGAGAATATGAAAAGCGATGCAGCGCTGTTTTGTTTCATTTACCAACGATCATGTACGTTCTCAAACACTTAATCGTTATCACACATTTATGTTAAAAATATTGCAAATTTCAGAAATTAAAACGAAATTGCAGACACGACGCATTTTTCTTAAAAAGCTTTTTGTGATTAACCTATTTGTCCTTCAGCATATTATGAATGATCCTCATTTCATGTACCTACCAGTATGATGAATAAATCAACTATGTATATGTTATGGTATATAAATAAACATCAATGCCTACTTACTTCTGCTTTCTAAATAATATTCAGTATTAGGGTTTTCATCTATGAAAATTTCATATATGAATCAAGTATAAATATGTTAAAAAAAATATTCTGAAAGCTAATCTTTATATGTAAATACCGTATATTTAAGATTAGCCATCAATGCGATATTGGGGAAGAAAAATCCAAACTCACAATGTAAGTACTATACAATTTATAATTATACTACTAATGACTACTAATACTACTTTTGACGTTTTCAAGTACTATGTAATAGTTTATGGAATAAAAGAATTAAGCTTTGAACTTTATCAAATCTTCTATGAATAAAAACAAATCGCCAAAATCTAGGACGGTACGCGCATAAGTCTCAAACTACTGCTCCAAATTATTATGAATTATTTTGTTATTATGTTCGATATTATCAGGACAAGGTTTGTACAAAAGGAAACTTGTACAAATATTCAGAACAGCGGTGTATAGTTTGGCGGTTCAGCTTGTTGAATATAAAAATATTATAATCACATCAAACTTTACTGATGCCTTAAGTGATAAGCAAAGAGTGATATCAATCAAGATTTTCCTTCAAAAGCACACTACAATGGAAAAGTTAAAACGCCGCGGCTAGTAATCCACTAAACTACAAACCGTCAAGTGAAAGTATTTAAATATTTTTTTCAACAAGTGACTAGATGATATAATTTCTACATTCTAGTTTTATGTAAAGTTACTAAACATAGTAGATATGGGAGAGCTAATGCATCTCCGTAATATGCATAATACAAGTTGCCTGTCAAGGAGTGCCTTAGTTAAAGCGACGTAACATAGAATCAAGTAATTCGCGTCAGTCTAACAGGACGAGTCTGTGTGACACGGTAATTTACTTACATAATAATCAATTAGGAACTCTATTAAAGATATAATTAATTTCCTATGTGTTATATAGTTAGTTTGTAGACATAATAATGATTGTAATTATCTTGATAGCAATTTTGATGTTGAATGGCAAACATTATAATATATTTTTTTAGTTTATTTTATTAGTTGTAATTTAATGAATTAGATTTTTAATTTAAGTAGTTAATTTAACAGTGATGATTTATCACGGGAAAAATGTTTGTAATAAAGTCAAAATCATTTATTCACGTTTGCCTCAATAGAGCTCTTATGAAAGTCAAAATTAAAAACTAAAAATCTAGAGCGCCCATTCACTGCGGGCTTGATCGTAAAAGAACGGGCAAGGTTAGTTTTTCTCCCGCCAGGAGAAATTATAATATATTAAAAATAACATAAATTGTGAAATTATTAATCGCAAACTATGAAGGTTTGGAAATTCCACTTAAATAATATTAAATTTATATATATTACTACTTTTTGTTACTATACCGCGTTCGGTTAAATAAATTCTGTCATATATTTGTGATATTAAAATATTTTTTTAATTTTAATAATATTTTTAAAAAACGCAAAATAATTTTATGTGCATTAAATATAATTTTATATTTAAGTACTTACAAACCAAACACGCGTCATCATCTTGTTGGGGTCCATAATCAACAAACTCACTTTAGTTTTAATTGTGTCAATTTAATAGAAACAGTAAATTAAAATAAATAATGTCAGTTATCACAGCACCATTCAAACTAAGTCGTCGTTACTGCGCCCTATTTGAAAACGCAATGCGCCTGCGCAGCCGATCTCAACTCTAACATTAATGAATCCACCGACTGTTATGCTCACATTTTATATAACAACCTCAATTCTGTTCCCAGCAGTATATAGATTTGTTTTATCGGACCATGCATTTTGTTTTACCCGTTCAAGTTAGATAATCCTAAATGAGCCCCCATCATAATTTAAACAACCATTCATGCGTTAAATTATCAGACAATGTTTCCTAAACTAATCATTGCTTTTTTCCTTTTATAAAGTATACCTAAAGTGACAACATAATACAACTTGTTTACGTTGTCACGGATCGCTATTTTGTAGTTACTATGTAACATATTTTTGATAGATATTTAAAAATAATACGGTTCAAGCATTTATTTCGATCTAAATAACATACAATAGGAAGGAGAAAGAAATTTTGTTAGAATTAGTTCTATGTGTAAACAAATTAACTTCTTTGGGAACTGGAATAAGAAATTTGATGTAGAAAATTCAAAGATTTTGTCAGAAAAATATGTACCTATATAATTTTGTCTTTGCCCGGTCGTTAAATTGGCCGAATCATATAGTTTGATATGCTTAGATAGTAAAGTAGCGGAAAATACAGAGAATAAGTAGATTAGATATTTGTGACGAAAGTTTCTTCCGTGCTCTTTGCTATCTTATGTTATTTAGAGCATAAAGGTCGCACTTCTATCAATTGATATAGTAAAATACGACCAGAGAAAGTTCAAGAATGCAATAATTAATCATTCTCCTGCCCTTAGCTTGTCTGGGGGCGCCAATCACGTCGAAATGGTGCCACAAACTTCGTTCAATTCCCAGAAGTTCTGAGTTCTGCATATACGCGTCACCTGCTGAATACGCGTTAGTTTTATCACATATCTCATTTGCACGATATAGCTGCAAAAAGATTTGGCCAGGAATTTTACTGTTGGCTGACCTGACGCCAACCCTCATCGCGAATGCCAACCACTAACATAAGTTCATGGTTCACCTATAGGTGCTGGTGATATCCCATATCTGGTTTCCACGGCACCCCAGAGTCGAGATGGCACATTTTATGATTTCTATTTCTCCCCGGTCAGCATAGGAGGTGTGACGGACGCTTTCAATAACTGTGTTGTTATATATAGCTCATTGTCACGTTTTCAAGACATAATCGCTTAATAAAGTTATGAACTAAATGAAATATATTAGTTGACATTATTTCCTTAAGATCGTGTATACTGGTATTAATTTTACGTATATTAATGTAATCTGAAAAAAAATATAAAGAGCTTTTTTAGGGTTTTGTTTTCGTCTCCTAAACTAATGCCGTAAATGCGTGCGCTACTAGGACTTTATTAACTAAACCAAACTTGAAAACCCGAATTTGATTTTAAATTTTATCTTATCAAGCCAATTTAATTACTTGTAAGTAACCTAGCTATCTCCATATTTTGTTTAAAAACTTTTAATTTAGCATTATTTTGTTAGACGATGTGTTTTTGTAAACAAATTAGCTTTTTTGGGAACTTTAGTGTACAGGTACTGAAACGTTATAAATGGAAAATTAGATGTAGATGTAGAAAATTCATTGATAACTTCTAACGTCTCAGATATGTATATAGTTATGTTTTTGCCAAAAATGTTATTGTTAAATTGACCAAATGATATAATTTGATATGATAATAAAGAAGCGGAAAATCCTAGCTTTAGGTAAGGTATTTTTTTTAACCCATAATAGATACCAACCTACTACCTAAATAATATGTGGTCATGTTTTCTTACGGTTAGAAAGCCAAATGTTGTTAAACGTCCAGGCTTATCATGATCTGCCTGGTTTAACGAACGGGCAACGACAGATTATGATAAGGTATTTTGTTTATTCATACATTATTAATGCGACCATGAGCCCTACATGATGACTTTTTCTGCGACAAAAATCCCTTTATAAGATGTGAAATGAGTACTAAATAATTCAAGACTTTTCAGGAAAGACATCGTAAGCGCCAAAAAACTGTTTAATAGTAACTGTTTAGGTACTGAATTCAATCTGAGAATTTTAGTTAGTAAGGAGGAACCGATATAACATTTAGTAAAAAATTCAAACTGATGCTATATATTTTGAGAAATATTGAAAAAACCCTAGTCCTGTAAAAATGCAAAATGGCAGTTACGACCTTCTTCCAGAATAGGTTCGTATGCTTTTTGCGTACCTACAGAATACAACTATAAGAATCTAAA
Source organism: Musotima nitidalis (assembly GCA_949126915.1). Taxonomy (NCBI): domain Eukaryota; kingdom Metazoa; phylum Arthropoda; class Insecta; order Lepidoptera; family Crambidae; genus Musotima; species Musotima nitidalis. The sequence continues at coordinate 11,768,651 of OX421419.1, forward strand.
CACATTTGGCTATAAGAGCCGAATGCTATTGCTAGAAAGCGATCAACTGTTTGTTCATAGAAATATGATTGATAATGGGATGCCGCAAGCCCGTTAGCACTGAGAGAAAATATTCATTGTTACCTTAAAACTTAACAATATACTGACGTTATGTTTCTAGCTAATTATTAACTTTATCTACTGCAACAGGGCACATCAACAACCAGACAGACCATCCATAGGCTGCTGTGACCACTTTTCATCAGCTGGGCAAATGCTTGACTGCCAACTTGTGGTAGGTAAAAGTAATATTCTTTATAAACAGTACTGATTGTGCATACATTCTTAACTTGTGGCGCAAGTAACATTTTACGAAGAGCATTTATATTGTTATTGACAAGTCTGTCATCGTCCGTAGTACCGAAATGACGCAAGTACAGTCGGCCTCAATATAAGATCAATGACTGAACCTATAATACTATGCCGCACCAATATCACTGAACTCATGCCATTTAGTCAGAGTGACAATGTATAAAAATGATGAGCTACGACGACCTCTGTTGTCGACTGTACCACGTTGTTGGATCTCACTTCTGACGCTTGAATGCGTCCACAAACTTGACCAATGTGGTTCGCCTTCAACCGGTCACTGTACAATCGTCCTTGCCTAGGTCAGATACACATCTACATGTAATTAGGAACACAATAATTAATAATCACCGCAGTGTGCACGTGAGAGCTTATAATTTTATGATTTTGCTGACAGATATCGCATAGCGCATACAGTTGCTTGAGGAAGTATCTTAGAACTATTACATTTTTGTTTTTTAACACCCACTAAATAAGTAATAATTAGTATACTACGTACCCTATATATGTAAATAAATAAATATGTATACACCAATTATTTAGTTCCAAGATGATACTTATCATAATGAACTTGTTTTATGGATACTAAATAACGGATAAACAGACATGAATATGTTTTTTTGTGAGTGTGGGAATCGAACCCAGGACCTCAGGAGCAAATTGCGGGTATACTCGCCACCGAGCCATATCGTCATAAATAGTTCTTATATAAAAAAATACGACTTACAACTCCTATATGAATAATTAAATTATTACGTACAACTACTTACTTCCGTCAATGGTTCGTTCATACGTAGTTCAAGATCAGTTTATTCTTTATATGCTTTTCATGGTATGTGCATTAAAACTTACAAGTATATAGGTTTTCTCATAACAGCTTAGAAGCCCAAGCCAACCTCACCTGCAAGTGGTGCACTTGGTGGGCTCTGGCAAACATTAAAGATCCCGGTATGCGGCAATAGGCTCGCCACCTATTACTTGGGACCGAAATAAAATATGTATACAAGTGCAATAAAACCAAGTCCAAGTCCACAAACCAAGCATACAATCATATTTTTTTTGTTATGAAAACAAGAATAATTCTAATAATTGTTCAAGCTTTCTAGTTTCTAAACGGCCGAACGAAATCAGTGCCAAATTTCAGAAAATTCCAGCAGAAATTTGGCACACCCATAGATGATCTGGATTAGCACATAGGACTTTTTATCCTTCTTCTGTCTAGGAATTTGTGCCGGTATTTTAGTAGGAAATTTTAACGTAAAAGAATCGCACATGAGCGAAGTTGCAGCACAGCTAGTAAGAAATGGCTTGTATTTAACGTATCATCAAAATTAATAACTTTTCCCAACCTAACCTAAACTTATGTACCTACATCAGAAATAGTAACTTAGCCGCCTTATCCCTATTAGATGGTTAATCAGTATTTTTGATGATCAAAAAAGACATTTTTAGAGGATCAGTTTACTATATTCCGTAAGTATTCTTAACAAATTTATGTGAGAATGAAAAACTTTGTTAACCTTTTTAGGCACTTATCGCGCACAGAGGAGAATGTTAATTATCATAAGGTTTTTAATTATGCAAAAAGAGGAGTAAGAATAGATATAGGAAGATAAATCTCTAAGTACGTACTTATGTAGAATGTCTTCTTTTTTTTCGGATGAAAAATTCATTGAAACTTTCTCCCGATGTGGGAAGAACAGGGGGGTGTGTTAAATTTTTACTGACTAAAAACCATCAATGTTCCTTCTTCGACCTGCTATGTACCGGGGTCGCGGTTACCTTTTCGAACAGACTCGCAACGCGTAGAATTCGGCTCTGTGTATATCGTTCTTCTTGTGACTTCTGAGGTAAAGAATACCATACTCATAGAATACTTATGTAAATCCAGGTTATAAACCGTTAAATATACGTTTTTACGTGATTCAAGAAAAAAAATTCAAACTCTGATATAAGGATATAATATAAATATAAGGTTCCACATTAAGTATCGTTTAGTCACAAATGCTACTGCCATCTATCTTAATTAATTGTAATAGATTTTCGATCACTGGACACCAACCAGTAACTAAATATTACCTACCTACTGCTACTTAATCAATTTGATACTATGAATTATGAAAATCCCTCACAATGATAAATTCGTTATAATCATATCTACCAATAATTAGTACTTACTATCAAGAGTAGTTTGTACTATATAATTATATTAATTCCCCCGAGGCAACTATATTAAAAATATATTTATCAGCACTGAAAACAACTGAAAATAATATAACTATTGACATCATCATCATCATCAATGCTACCTCCCGGTTGGGACCATGCGGGCCCGGAGCCCGCCTTTCTAAATTTTCTCCCCTACTTCGGCTGTGCGAATGATGCAGAAGACCGTTCTGCTGCATTCTTTGTTGAAACACTAAACTACAAATAAGAAAGGAATACTTTTAACTCCTACTTTATTCGAAAATCAATTATTTAATAGGTGAGTTTGAGAAAATTTTATTAACAATTAAGGCATTTATGTGCCTTAACAGCCCATACCACAAAGATTTCAATAACGTTAAATAATATGAAAAGACAACTAATAAAAAATACATCGATATCTCGTTTTTGGTTTGTCTTAGAATGCGTGTAATCATTTGTTGTTGCTCAGTCTTGGGATCATCCGTGCTTGAAGTCAGGTACTGAGCTTCCGCGGTATTAAGCACATCAGATAGGATGTTGTAAATTAGACGAAGCGCATTAAAATAAAAAAATAGCGAAAATGAATTGACCATATCCGGAAGAAGAGAGGTTAAATTTTGAAGATTAGGTTATTTATTATTTTGTTAATTTATTAAATACCCTCTGCGCAGGAAATCAAGAAATTTATTTCCTCACAATTACCGCACAATAGTCTAGTAGAGTTACTAATAATAAATAAATATTTTCTGACCTTTACACCAATCATTTAGTTCCAAGATAAGTATCATTAAGAACTTGTGTTATAGATACTAAATAACGAATAAACATACATACATTATAATTTTTTTTTAAATACATACCTAATGTACATAGGAAAACACCCAGACCAAAACAAATATTCATGTTTACGCACGTACATTTGTCCTGTGTGGGAATCGAACCCACGACCTTAAGAGCGGATTGCGGGTATACTCGCCTCGACACCATGTCGGTCGTCCTAAGGGTACTAAGGTTAAAAGTTATTAAATAATTTATTGATTCAGGCGTTACTTTGCGGAAGTCCATCACTTGCATAAAAGTTATTAGTATAGGAGGCCCTATTAGATAGGTAAGAATAAAAGTTGTCTAAACTGATTACTGGCTCAATATCTTGAAACCCTAAAATAAACCTTATGCAGGTAACATAAGGCAGAAACCCAATAAAAGAAATCTACCTTAGACCAAGTTACCGTTACAGTAGGTATAGCTTTAAAAAACTAATTAGTCGGTGAAGTCTTACTGTGTATAAGAGGCCTTATGAACCGGCCTAAAAATTCCAACCTGCCTCTTGTCAATCCGCACTGGGCCGCAGTATGACCTTATCCTAGTTGAGAGGAAGCCGTTGCTCAGTAAATGGGTTAGGAAGAATATGATGATGATGGTGATGATAACTTAATAAAAAGCAAGTGGAGGGCGAACAGACTATGCGGATGGGTTAACGTAGAGTATTCAGGGCTCAATCTTGGTAAGGCAACTTTCTTATCAAGATGACAGGCAAGAACTACAAAAGGGTGGCCGCGGAAAACACTCGTAACAGCTTCTAGCAACAATGTACCTATATGTCAATAAGTTATTAAATAAAAAAGCAGAAGCTGTTTCTTCTTCATCTTAGCGTTATCCCGGTTGCTGCTTAACGGGCCCGGGGTCCATTTTCCTACATCTTCTCCTTCACTCCGCACTGTCTTCGGCATCCTTGGTCGATACGTTATTGGCACGCATGTCGACCCTTACGATAATTTACCACTACAGCAGGAGCTGTTTCATTCATCTTGTCTAACCGAAAATATATCTGTTTAATGTTCCTTTAATTTGATAAATATTATTTAATTAGTCATACACATTTTTATTTCCGTGTGGTACCGGTCTAGACGTCGTGTAGTATCGGTCCAGAATAGTGTCAACCCCTCTCATCTCACGGGGAATCGTAAGAATCGACGAAGAGAAATCCTACCGGATGAGGGGCAGTAGCTTTGTACTGCCTTTGTGTTTGCCTGCGTACCTACATGTACTTAAAATTGTTAAAATTTATTAAAATAATATAAAATCACGTTTTGCAGCTACGAGGAGACTACATAAAGGTACCCTATAACCCGTTAAGGCTTTCGTGACTGATTATAATTACAATACGAATAACTTTATCTAGTCTTTAAGTAGCTGGTTATTATTGTGTCTTCAGAACAGACGCGCTGACCTCGGTCCGAGCTATGTAATTAAAGAAATATTATTTTATTCACATTATTTTTATCTTATCTTTGATTTAATACTTACCTACTCTACAAGACATATCTTCTCAAAAAGTATGAGCAGAGGATTTGATACTTAGACGGAACAATGAAAATTTTAATTAATATAAATATGATAAATCTGCAACGAACTAATATACTTAGGTGTTATTGTTTCCAAGTTGATACTAATTCCATTCTGATAGACATTGCTTTAAGTGTAGGTTAATCTGACACCGATATTTATTTTTAATAAGTAGGTATAAGTCATTTAGGGTACATACGTGACAGAAAATGCTCTATCCCTAGACTTCCGTTTGACACTCGTTGCTGGGACAACCTGTATAATAAAACATTTAACATTGCACACTCAAGCTACGATGCTCACCAATACACCTCATAATTATGTATCTACCGACTATAAAACAAGGAGAGACATGAATTGCTCCTTTCTTTCTTAAGTAAATGTTAGATGTTGGTAGTTTTAAAAACAAATGAGCGGTAATGTTATTAATATTTTTTTTATTGTATTAGATTTTAAGACATAATTTGAAAAAAGCCGAGACGAGTTTCTTATGGCATTCTTCTCAATCTCGTTGCCTTTTGGAAGACTCGTTAGAGTCACCGACAAACTGACAAACAATCCCCTCCCCCGTTAGAATCACGAAACAACTGACAAATCCCCCCGATAGGAGTCACCGACTGACTGACAAATCTTGAGAAAAAACCACAACAGATGGAATTATTGTCAAGGTCAACAAACATTTGTCAACCTTGACAAATAATCCTTTTACACACAATTTACAAAATACTACTTTAAATTTACTTTGCTGGTGTGATGACAAAAATACCAAAAGAAATGTAGCCAATCTATATAACTTTTAAACAAAAAAAACTTTTTTCAAATCGGTTACAAACTGAAAGTACTTTAGGTATAAAACATTAAAAAAAAATATACCGAAATGAACCTTCTCCTTTCTTTGTACTTTAGTTTTGTAAAGGTAGTAAGAAGTAGTATTTTGAACACTTAAAAAAAGTTCTAAGGAAATAAGTCAGACTTTTCTACAAATCTACAAAACACAAAGATATGGAGAGGTAATGTTAAAAAAATCGCTAGTAAAAACGATTGGAACTGTTTAAACTCAATAGCTCTGTCGGCTGACGAAGTCTGGTCAATCTTGTGATACAAAAGGCATCTGCCGGCACTAATTTGAAGTTCATGAGTTCGACACCGTTTGAGAGCTGAAGCCAAATTTTCTGCATCATTAAATTCTTGAAAGGAGATTATACTTTACAGGAGTTACGCACACGGTTATATAAAGTGTTTGTGCTTTAAATAGGTACACGTTGAATAACTAAACCCATTTTTTAATTATAAAGTTCATTTTGTTGATATTTAAGTTTTTATTATATTTGCTGCGTAATACTTACGCAGGTGTTATCGCAAACAGAAGTATAAAAGTAATTTTAACATTGATTAAGTAACTTAATTCAAACGTGGGAAATGAATTTCCATAATATTCCGTGTAATTAAAAGCGGCCCCAATTCAATGCAGAGGCAACAATTGCGTAGGTAGATAGGTACATGATTGGCTGTCATGCAGCGCGAATCGTCTTTCAATCAGAGCTTTCACAACAGTTCCTTACAGTTGGGTAAATCAGTTCTTTTTAATATCGCAAGGTCATTCTGTTCATTGGCCATTTAACACTTTGTGAAATGCTTATTTAGGCATTTCATCTACAAATTGTGCGAAATTCACAATTAGTTTCCTCACCTTTCCCGTTCAACGACTCACAATATTATGAAACAGTAGTAAAACTACAAAACTTTACTGTTTAATCACCTCTTTATTGTATATCGCGGGTACAGTACTATTTGACAATCATTTTAAAATGCAATGCATCGTATCACTTTGAACAATATTTCCGAAAATTTGTACACATTTTAACGTATGCAAAAAATATAAATTATACAAAGGAATCAGGTTTTTAAAATAGATAAGACTTCTACTTTTTGTCTGGTGTGTGTTTTTGTGTTAATCAAGAAATATTTTAAATGATACCTCAAAGGAGTATATATGTTGAGTTTAATTTCCCCTGGACACCATAGTACGTATAATGCTTACTTTAATAGTAGGTTCCAAATGCTAGGCTCTACATATTTAAAAAACAAAAAATGGTTTTGTTTTTCTATTTTTGATATGCCCTACTAAGTCAAACATTAATTTAAATTACCGCCTAAGAAAATAAAAATGATCATAAAATCTCTTACAAAATAATATAAAGTTGTGTCTAAAATGCGCTAAAAAATTATAACGTTTTTAGTTTTAATTTATCTAACAAAAAGTATTTTTTGATTTAAATACTTTTACCAAGAGCTTTTCTACTGCTGGCAAGGTTTTACATGACAGGCTTAGGCCATTCAGATTGTTTTCTCATTAAAACTTTCATACTTTTGAAAGCTAAAAAATAAAAATTCTTTGTTATAACCTGTTTGCAAGAAATTGTATTTCATAACCATTATTATTCAATCGAAAAATAAGAGAAATTACATTTACAATTATAATTTTATTACAAATTAATGAAACTGTACAAAAATTTACAACTAAATTATTGCCTATTCAATAATATGACCTGAAGTATTTGTACACTTGAGTGCTATCTGTGATTCTGTAGTACACTAGTAATCATTTGTTAGTATGAAATTAATTAATTTAAAAAGAAATGAAACTCCTTTTCAAAATTACATATAAATTCCAATTTATGTCACGGCATTATATTGTTAATGTCCGTATGTATAAAGATGTGTATTATTATATTTTAATCACAATCACAAGGTTATGCTCAAAGCACTGTATCAGAAGTAAATGAATTTTGATAAACTTAATTCTATTTTAATCTCATACGCTAAATCGTAGTAAACACAAGAAATAATACTGTTGAGAAAAGGGGACTTACTACCAACATGCTAACCCTGACATAGAAATTAGTAGAATTTTTTCACAACAAAAAATATCACTTGTTCGAACACTTTCGATATAGTATATAGTTTTTTGATCCCACAGTGTAGGTCTGTGTAGTAAAAGTAATATAATAATTGTTCATAAATACAATTCCATAGTACGGTTTTGTGATTTTCCGGACGAGTTGGATAATGTTTTTGTCGTAATTATTAATAATATCACTTCTATAAAAATATTAACGTAAAGCATTATAAATCTGACTAGGATTAACGTATTTATATAAAAGTTATTTAGAGTTGCAACAAATACTTGGATACTAATCTGCTTATTTATTGTTTTTCGGTAGAACACCGAATGCAGAATAAATTTCAGTACATAACATTAAAACTAAGAAAAACAATAAAGTAAAAGCGATTTAAGCATATTTACTTACATAATTAATGGCTTAAGGTAAATATTATTTTTTATTGTAGATTAAAAGGGTATTTTTTATTGATCTACAATTAAACATTCAACCTTATCATTACGATTATCAATTTCAGACAGAATAATATTATTATTTTACGTCCACATCATTTAATTGTATATATTTATGTGAAGAAAAACATTAACTGCGTGAATTCGGCCGGATACTTAATATTCGGCTAATCGACAACGCCTTCGGTCAATTATTCGGCTTGAAAAACTATTCGTTGCAACACTATTATATAAAGATCAATTGGGAGAAATTTTAATATAAAAATGTCTTCGCTCTATGTACGTAGCTCTTAATGCATTTCTAATATATTTTATTCACCAAGTCGTCCAAGAAAATATATAAAAATTATAACACCTCAAATTACACCAAAGCACACCAAATAAAAAATAGAAAGTCATTACAAATCATAATAATTAATTTAAAATATTTTCACACTCAGATCAATTCATTTTAGAAACACAAAGAAACAATTAATATAAATAGTTTACGTACAGTAATTTGCATACATAGGCTATTATGTTTAAATTAACCCATATCACTGGTTTGTAGAATGGTTAAATGAGAACTAGAGTCTAAAATACCTAGGCACCTATCTAAGCTAACATTAGTTTGATAAATACTTCATACATACTATATTTGACTTAACATTAGATTAGCAATGTATCACATCCATCGACTGATCCATGGCCAGAAATGGAAAGACTTAATTCACAGGGCCACTTATAGATGGCGCTGAGTTAACGCACTTCCGTCGTATTACTACAATCTTCGGTTATTTATTTGTTACTATTGGAGGAATCCAGAAGAATTAAGTGCGTATACACAATATCGCACTTTTTAAAAGCAGGTATCGTCATTTTTTATCAATAATTATCCAAAATATAGTAAGTACTGAGTTTAGTATCTCAACAACATGTTCGTTATATGAATAGAATAAGAACTATTATAAATAGATATAGTAATACTAGGTAAACATAATGTTCGTCACTAACTTAGGTTTCAGACAATTCACTTTTAGGTCCTATTTCTTTAAATCCAATTCTTGTTTAAAGAAAATACATTTAAATCCACTTCTCTACTAAAAAACATTACACTATACATGTACCAATTTCTTAAATTACTTTGAGAGCGTTGAATTACTAAATTGTACAAAATTGGTGTTGATATGAATCACTAAACATATCGCAGTTGTTTTAAACGAGTGCCGGAGTTTAATCACGAAACGCAATAGATCGTTACTTTAAAGCCACACTACACAAACGGTACCACAGAAACATAGTCAGCTGGAGTTCTTTGATCCTTAAGAGTATTTTCTATTTATTGTTTATAGACTTTCCCACTTAATAAAATAGTTATGGGAAGATTAAAGTATCTTTTTTTGTCCACTAGAGTTGCCATTGCGGTTTACCACTGTGGATTTGGAGGTAAATAACCCTCGGGTGTTGGAGCGGGCGGTGCGGGCCCTTGAACCTGCCCAGGGGGAGGGTAATTACCGGGCGGAGGCCCGTACGGGTAATACCCGGCACCCCCGTAGCCCCCATAGTACACAGGATTCGGATACGCACCATAGCCCATGCCGTAACCTGTAGAAGAAAACCATGAAGTTAATCTTTAAAATCAAATCAAATCTAGATAATAAATAGCTTCGGGATATGAATTATGTCGTTCTTTTTATTGCGGATATAATATATCTCCATCGGAACAAATCAAATCATTTATTGGATGTCATATTACATGGAATGGTAAATGTGCATGTGCATGTGCATGACATGTGTTATTTATGTAAACTTGATCGCATATAACAAAAATTGTACAAAAAGCAAAAATAATGGCATTCTCAACTAATTTGGGTTGGATAACCTCAAAACTTTGGGTTAGCAGAAAAGTATCAGGCAGTACGAACAACAAAACATAAAAAATACGTGTGATAAATTTGAATTAAATATTTGTTATTAATACATAGAAAAAGTATTTTTTTTAGTAACTCTTTAAAGGTATGTTTGCTTTCTGTCAACCTAATATTATTAGGGTTCCAAAGTTGAATAGCGTTACATAAATGCAGAATGAGCATAATTCCCATGCAGGTTTCTATTACATAAACATAATAAAGTCTATTAAAATACAATAATGATTATTATACCTGGATATTGTCCATACGGCGCATCTGGCGGTGGATTTACCGCTGGATATTGTTGACTGGGAGGCATTGCTGCCTGTGGGTGAGGCAGTGCTGTTGGAGGGCCCTTTTCTAATTCCCCCTGAAATACTGGCGGCTGTATCGCCGGTCCTTTGGCAGGATGACCCTGATATGGAATTCCCACGTCAGGAATCCCACCCATTGGACTCCGAGACATCAGCCTCTGGCCTACAACAGAATTCTCTATTGGAGCCACAGGAGCCATGTTTACCTCCCCTTTCCTCGACTTTTGTACATTACCACTAGGCCCTAAAAGACTAGACACACTGTGCGACATCCCGGAATTGGAAGGCCTTTCGTTACTGTGAGATTCGACCACCTCCACTTTGCTCGGCGATTTCTTCTTTCTCGTTTTTCCAGTAGGCCGCTCTTCGTTATTAGGAGAATATGTTTGCGTTATATCATCTAAATTTCTTCGGAAGTCTGGCATTCCTTCTTTATTCAAAACACTAGCAGTTCTTTCCAGTTGTAATAAACTAGATTCATTCTGTGGTCGACCACCCGGACGCTGGTGTCTGTAGTTCTTCAATGGATTAATTTTTCTCTCTATACGTTCATTATGAGCTTCATACTCAGTTTGTGTCGTATGCGGTTCCATTTGTCGAATTTGCAGATCCATAGGTGGCACGTCTTGGTCCATTGGTGGCATTTGTGGATCCATTGGTGGCATTTGTGGATCTATTGGTGGTATTTGTGGATCCATTGGAGGTATTTGTGGATTCATTGGTGGTATTTGTGGATCCAATGGTGGTATTTTTGGATCTCTTGGTGGCATTTGTGGATTAATTGGTGGCATTTGTGGATTTATGGGTGGCATTTGTGGCTCCACCTGTGGAAATAGTTGTTCTGTTAGCGGCCGTTTGTTTTCTGCTTGTGGCATTATTTGATTTATTGGCGGCTGCGGCCGCTCGATTGGAATTACGATTGGTGCTCTCTGTTGCTCTACTTTCACTTTGTGTGGTTGACTTTTTCTTCTATTAACATTTTCTTGTGACCTATGTACTTTAATTGGTTTTTCTAAATTAATTTTAGTCTCTAAAGCTTCTTCAGTGGGTAGTTTTTCGTCTGTGGTTAAAACTAAAGGCTTAGTTGATTCAGGCTTAGATTCGTTGGAGTCTTTTTCTACATATTTATTAGTGGAAGACTTTGATTCATCTCGACTATTGGAGCTGTCTTGAGCTTTATTATCAGGCGGAGATTGCGAACTTCTCTGCTTGTTACTGCTACTTTCTTCTTCGTCACTGTCTAGAACTTGTGTGTCTTCGTCGGATTCGGCGTCCATTTTATTAGCTGTGCTGGCATCACTATTTTCATTATCAGACTTCTTTGTGTCTTTAATAATTTTAGTTATACTAACCGAGCCGGGAAGACTAGGCCGCAATATTCTATGGTTCATCGGTGATCTAGGACGCATAGTGGAGTATGATCTCAGTTCATTAAGGCGACTTCGAATGTCAGCAATTTTTTGGCCTTGCATAAACGGCCTTCCCATTTTATTTGCGCCCATAATTGACGGTCTAGTAAGTATTCTTTGATATCCCGGTCGAGGACCTGTCTTGGATGTAATAGTTATAGCCGAATTATTCTTTAAAGAGCCTGGAATATTCGCTCCAGATGGGCGTGTACCTAAAACTGTAACAAAGTAATTTAAAATAATAGCAGATACTTTTAATATATATTTCAATGTCACACATAAATGTTACAATAAATTTAAACTAACCTTTTTTCCCGATGGCGCTACTATCTTTGTCCATACTCTTCTGACCCAATCCCTTCAAGGATGTCTTGATAGCAATTATCTTGCCGGACTCAAGCTGCATGTAGATGCCTTTAGGAGACTTTAACACCATCACTCTTTGGCCCGCCTTCAGCACAATATTGGTCTTTTCAGCAGAATTTGTGGGTATCACAACATCTGTAATATAAAAACAATAGTAATATGGGAACATTCCAACCAGTTACTTTACTTCAGAGCTTAAGGACACGCACTCAAACTGCATTAAAAGATGTTCTTATAACACGATATATCTTTATATTCCCTCGTAAAAACGTGAGCTATGATAAGATACCATACGACTGAAGGTTCCGTTAAAATGTTGCTTTTGAATTACACGACAACAAAGTACAAGTGAATGGACAGCTCAGGTTTTCATAATACAAATAAATAAATTAAAATTAATTTAAATAAAAATTTGGTTTAAAGTTAACGTTCATAAGAGCTTTATTGAGGGGTTTCCTCTTTGAATAACATATTTTGACTTTGACTCTAGTATGTCTTGTTATGGATAGTTGGTCGAACAAAAATGGCGGTTCTCAACACAGGTATATAATACACTTGCGAGCAAAAGTATGGAATCACTTGCTTGAATTTGATTCCACGCGATCTTGAGTACTTAATAACTAAATAATAATAATAAAAATGATACCATTTTAAAGGTTAAAATGTAGTCTTTAAATTGATATCAAATTCATTCAAATGGCTCCATTATTTCTGGAGCTATCCTGGATTAAGTGAAGGAGGTAGGAAAAGGCAAGGATAACGGAAAAATTATGAATGAAAAAAACAACAAAAATTAATTAATAAAAACTTTATTTCGCCTAAAAACTTAATGTCAATACTTAGTGTTCCCCCCCCTCGCCCTAAGGAGAGCTCGGAGACGGTTCTTCATGGACCTGATGAGCTTCCGTATGGTATCTTGTGAGATACCTTCCCACTCTTCAATCAAAGCCGTTTTGAGCTCATATGTGTTTGAAGGAGTAGGATTTCTGGATCGAACCCTCCTCTTTAGTTCATCCCACACGTGCTCTATTGGATTCATGTCCGGGCTAAGCGCTGGCCAGGCCAATGTGGCGATGCCGACTTCCTCTAGGTATTCGGTTGTGGCACGGGAAGTGTGACAACGAGCGTTATCGTGCATGAGGACGAAGTCATCACCGATATATCCCGCATAGGGAACGACATGTTCCAGCAGAATATCGGAAATGTATCGGTCAGAAGTTAGACCGCCTCCTCGTCCCCCGCCAGGCACGAAAACAAGCTCCGTTTTACCGTCGAAAGAAATGCCGGCCCACATCATTAAAGAACCGCCTCCATAAGCCACTGTCTCAGCGAAACAGCACTGCACAAAGCGCTCCCCAGGCCTCCTGTAGACCCGACCTCTTCGATCGTTGCCGTGTAAACACATTCTGGTCTCGTCCGAGAACAGTACACGGCTCCATTCCTCAACGTCCCAATCAAGGTGGGAACGAGCGAATCGAAGGCGGGATTGTCGATGAGCTGCCGTCAGTTTCGGGCCTGTGGCAGGCCTTCTTGGGGTTAAATTAGCTTGCTTGAGTCTTCGACGAACTGTCCACTCGCTAACAGCGACCCCGCGAACATTTCGGAGCCCCTGCTGGACGTCAACACCAGTCAAATGTCGATTTCGGAGAGAAGTTGACACGATAAAACGGTCATCCCTCTCCGATGTGCACCGGCGTCGTCCAGATCTTGGTCTCGGCACAAAGCCACCAGTCTCCAGAAAGCGTTTGTACACTTTCGAAACACAAGACTGACTTATGTGGAGCTGACGTCCGACAGCTCGCTGGCTAAGCCCTTCTTGCAATAGGGCGACGATTTGGGCTGCTTCTGTAGGTGTTGTATCCATTATCTTCGAAGTTCAAGGGTCCAAAGTTGCGGAGATGTGTACCGGTCAACGTGTGAAAGATGACTGATAAAAAGTAGTGTGTTATCTTCTACGTGATCCCCCTGGTGGAGGTCACGGCGCGGTTTCGGGGCCAAGGCCCCCTGATCGCGGTGTCTGGCGGCGCCCGTGAATACGGGCGCGTCCTTGGGGTGGCTGTTCAGCCAGTAGTGGTCCGGAGTGTCAAGTCCGGTGGGGCGCCGCGATCAAGCCCTCGGGCGATCAGCGGCGCGTTGTGTCCTTCAGAGTCTTCAGGTCAAGTCCTGGGTCTCCTGAGGGATGAGGCTGCGGGCGTAGGCCCTGGCATCCGGTGGACGCGCGTGTAGCGGCGCCAACCCTCTGATGTGGTCGTGGCTAGACGCATCCGCACGCGCGAACATCGGTCCCGCCAATCGACCTACGAAGGATTCTATACTCTCTAGCCTCAAGTCCCTCGCGATCGTAGCATTTCTCACGTAGCGAGGTGCCTTAACGATGTGGCGAAGGGTCTGGTTCTGAAAGGTTTCTAGTTTCTTCCTTGCCTGCTTCCCGGTGAGCGCGTACCAGGCTGGGGCTGCGTAGGTGAGTAGGGGCCTAAGGTAGGTTTTATAGACCCCTAGCTTCACTCTAGTGGCGAGCGACGAGTTCAGCACTGGACGGAGCAGGTGCCGCGCCGTCTTGGCTTTTGCGACTGTCATCGCCACGTGAGAGTTCATGTTAAGCTTCCGATCGATCGTGATCCCCAGGTACTTGACATTCGGAGACCACGCTATCTCTAGTCCATGCAGGCGGAGTGGTGGTGGGAGTAGTACGGTGTAGGGGACGACTATGGCCTGGGTCTTCTGGACGTTGGCCGATAGCCTCCACTTATCTAGCCATTCTGGCAGGAGGTCGAGTGTCTCTTGGACTCTGTTCGCCGCAAGGTGTCTCCTGTACGACGATGAGTAGTATGCGGCGTCGTCTGCGAACAATGCTAGGTGGACTCTGTCAGTGGTAGGCATGTCATCTGTGTATCGTGCGTACAGGGACGGTGAGAGACAGCTCCCTTGCGGGACTCCGGCCTCGACCCTCCGTTCCGTTGATACGGCGTCTTCTACCACCACTCTGAAGCTTCTGTGCTCCAGGAAGGAAGCTAGCACCTGCGTTATGCGTCTGGGTGCGCTGGACGTAGACATCTTGTACAGCAGACCTTCGTGCCAAACACGGTCGAACGCTTTCTCCATATCCAAGAGTACTGCAGCGGTGTACTCCTTTTTGTTGGCAGCCATAGTGAAGTAGTGCAGTACTCTCGAAAGCTGCAATGTAGTCGAGTGTTCGGCACGGAATCCGAACTGCTCACTGCGTGGTTCGATGTGCGGGATCGTCTGTTCAAGCAGGAGCCTCTCAAACAGTTTCGACAATGTAGACAGCAGGGTGATTGGGCGGTAGCTGGCGGCAAGTAGTACGTTCTTCCCAGGCTTCGGGAGCATGATGACTAGCCCCGTCTTCCATGAGCCTGGGAAGTGGCCCGTTCTCATGATGCCATTAAATAGTCTGGTAATGGCTGCTACGGATCTCGGCGGCAGGTTTGATAGCGCGACGTTGGTGATCCCGTCTGCGCCAGGTGCCTTCCTGGGCTTAGTTCTCCTGATCTGTCTCTGCACTTGGCCGGGGGAGAAGACGATGGGATCCTCCTCGTTCGCCATCGGTGCAGAGAAGAAGCTGGCCAGACGGTCCACCACTAGTCGCTCGTGCTCGATGTTGGTCGTCGGGTTGGGTCGAAACTGTTGTTCGAGGTGGTCCGCGAAGATCTCCGCTCTGTCTGCTGCACGATAGCGTGGCATCCCGTCGGATCCCTTCAGCGGTCTGACCGGGGGTGGGGCCTTGGAGATTTGGCGGCAGAGGCGATGGATGTCCTTCCAGTCCCCGCTCACGCCCTCCAGGTGTCTTTCCCAGGCGTCGGCGTCGTGTGAGCTAATGGCGTTCTTCACTGCTTCTGTCGCTCTGTTTAGCTGCGTCTTGATGGTGGGGCAGCGGGTTCGCTGCCATTCCCTCCTGAGGCGCCTCTTGGTCGCGAGAAGGTCCCTGATGCCTGCGGGTAGCGGGGGACGTCCCCTGAGCGCAGGCATGGTGTGCGAAGATGACGAGATGGCGCCTTGGATGCAAGACGTTATGTCGGCAGCTAAACAGTCGACTTCTTCAGGCGTCGAGATGGGGTACGAGGGTGTGTCGCGAACCATTAGCTCACCGAATCTTCCCCAGTCAGTGCAGCGCCTTGGAGCAGGCGGCTTCGCTGATACAGGTCGATCCGGTATCGTTAACAGTACCGGCAGGTGGTCGGATTGGAGGTCCTCCAGGAGGACTTCCTGCGTCAGCTGGCAGTCTAGTTGGTGGCTGATGGCTATGTCCAAAACGTCCGGTGAGTATGTAGCCTGGTAGGGGTAGTGCGTCGGAGTTTCGGGCCCCTGGACGACATAGCCATTCTTCGCAGCGTCGTTGAAGAGTCGGCGACCTTCAGGGTTGACGGAGTTGGAGTTCCACGCTGTGTGTTTGCAGTTGAAGTCTCCCGCTATGATGGTAGGCGTGGGGGTGTCGGCGAACAGCTGGCGTATATCGCCAACCTCCAGCGCGGCGTGGGGGGGCTTGTATGCTGCAAACACACGTAGCGGCTTCCTGTTCACGCAGATCTCGATGCCGAGCGAGTACAGAGACCCGCGCGGTTCCCTCGTTGGTGGAATCTGTTGGTGCACGACTCTTCTTTTGACTAGGACTGCCAGCCCGCGGTATACCCGGTTGGTATCCGAGGTTTCATCCTGCCGGTAGGCGTAGTAGTTGGGCATCTTGAACGCGTCACTGGGCTTCAAGTGCGTCTCCGAAATCAAACAGACATCCACGTTGTAATCGGAGAGCACTGTCTTGAGCAGACCGGTCTTGCTCCTCAGTCCGTCTGCGTTCCAGTGGAGGACCCTTAATTCAGCCATTGGTCTGTGTAAGGGTAGCCATTCTTCCTAACAGGATAGGCACCGCGTCCTTACCCTGTTGTAGCGCCGCTAGCACATCCGATAGGATCTGTATCTGGATGGCTCTGGCTGACTGTCCTGTAGTGGCTGGAGGAGGGTCCTCACGCGCTGAAGATGCCTGGGGAGGTGGAGCTACCTTCCCCTTCTTCTTCTTCTTTGTCTTCCCCCTCTTCCTGCGGGACGGCGGCGGCTTGGAGTTCGCTTCGGCCATGAGGTGTGGGGAGTCTTTATGCGCCTCGACGTGTGCCTTCTGGGCTAAGTGGCGGCCAGCCTGTGCCACTGTTCCGGCGCGCTTAAGTTTGGCCTCCTGGATGAAGGCGGGGCATCTCTGTGAGTTCGCCGGATGGGCGCCTCCACAGTTGGCACAGGTGGCCGGGGTCTCCAGTGGGCGCGGGCATTCCCTTGCCGCGTGCTCCTCCCCGCAGCGCACGCAAGCTTGCTGGCGGTGGCAGCAGTGGGAGGAGTGCCTGAACTTCTGGCATCTGTGGCATTGGGCGGGGCCTTTCTTCCTCCTCCAGGCTTCAATCTTGACGCCCGGCATGCACAGAAGCTCAGTCACCCCGTAAATCTTGCTGACTTCCGGCGTGCGCTGCAGCTGCGCGAAGAAGATGCAGCCCGGGCGTCCTTGCCGGGCTTTAATCGGCCTCACGAACTCCACCGTGAAGCCCAGGGATTGAAGATCTTCCGATAGTTCTTCCGGGGCGGTATCGGCAGGGATTCCTCGGATGGCTACCTTGACGCTCCTATCTGCTGGAAGGGAGTACGAGAACCAAGCCAGGTTTGATACCTGCGAGATCTCCGTTAGGTATCTTTGGATGATTCGGTACTCCTCGGCTTCAGTGGGCGTGAACCGTACTCCCTGCTGGAACGGTCTCGCGTTGGGGGCCCTGCCGATACGCTTCTTCAGCTCCCTGAAGTGACTCGGCCAGTCCGGCAGCTTCTCCACCACTAGGGGCGGGTAACGGGCCGTCTTGTTGGCGGCGGGCGGCGCGGCCGCAGCGGTAGTCGCGTCCGAGCGGGCGGCGGCTGTGGCGGCGGCGACGGCAGGTGAACGCGGCGAAGGCGCGGCGGCGGCGGCCGTGGCCGCATATGAGGCGGCGATGGGCGCGCGAGCGGCGGCGGCGGGCGCGCGAGCGGCGGCGGCCGGCGCGCGGGCCGTGGAGGGAGGCGGGGGAGTAGTAGGGGTAGGGGGGAGGGTGACTTGGGTGGGGATTGAGTGGGGAGGGACCCCCGCTGAGGTGCGGGGGGCAGGGGCAGGGGGCGCCCCACCGCTGGTGGTGGGGGTGGGAGGGGATGAGGAGAGGGGATACGCGGGCGCGAACGGTCGCGCGTGTCGCGGCGTGCGCTGAGGCAGCGGAGAAATTACGTTGCCTGCGGCGTATATCTCCGGCGTCGAGGGCGCTACGGGCGTCGTTGGCGGCGTCGCTGTAGTCAGCGGCCGCCTCTTCGGTGGTGGTGTAGGAGGCGGTGGCATGGCCGATGTCGAGGCCTCGACGCGGCCGCTGGCACTGCGAGACCGTGGTCCCGACACCGGTGCGGTGCGTCGCCTCTTGTCGGCGGTATTCTTATTCGGCGGCGTTATATCTTTCCTTTTCTGTGCCCTCAGTGGCGGTAGTTGGAAAGGTATTTGGGCCGCAATTTCCAATGCTGCGCTGTCGATCGGCAGCAGCTCATCCGTGTAGCCGAGGTCGAATTCGGCTAGACGGATGTACGCCGACATCCAGCGCAGCATGCCCTCGGAGAGGAACCCCGATTCGGCTAATCTGGCGGTCATCACGCAGTCCCTGTCGTGTTTCGACCGCGGTGACGTTGCCGGCGGGGCCCTGATGGTCACTGGGCTTTCCTGAGGCGTCAGTATTCGGGTTGGGTGCCCGGAGAGCGTCGGTGTTGACGGGCCGGACGAGCGCCCCCCCCGCACGCCATGCCCTTCCCCGTCAAGGGGTTGGCCATGAGTTACGGGGGTTCGCGGCTCTTCAGCTCGTTCTTCACCGGCTGCGTTACGGGGCGAATCTTCCATCCCTCTTGTTGGTGTTCGGTAGGTCCTCCTCTTCTTTCCTCCCTACCTAGTACACAAGCCCGTTAATGGGCGCGATGTGTCTGTGCAGGGAAAGGGTGGGAGAGGGGAAAAGTCGGGCGTGCACGCGCCCGCGGCTGATAAGGGCGACGGGATGTGGTCCGCCGCCCCGGAGGCGCTATGAAGAGGTTATCCCCACCAGGCAAGCCTGGGCGCAATTACGCCCCTTTTCGAAAGAAAAGGGACAGTAATTCGCTAGCAATAGTCCACAACTAACAATTTCAGCCCGAGCGTAACGCGTGCGAGTCGTAGTGGCTACAGTTGGCACCGTTAGGTTGTAGTCACTACGAAACCGTCCAGTGACTGATAAAAAAAACCGGTAACACGTCTTTTTATAGGGGATGAAGGGCGCGCAACTGGTGACGGGTTAAACAATTGAAACGCATCTTTTTTCACTTAGCCCAGGATAACTTCTGAAGTACTGGCGTTATCTGAATAATATTGGTATCAATTTAAAGTTAATTAATGAACCTTTAAAATGGTATCATTTTTATTATTATTATTTAGTTATTAAGTACTCAAGATCGCGTGGAATCAAATTCAAGCAAGTGATTCCATACTTTTGCTGGCGAGTGTAGTTGTAGGCAAAAATAAAAGTGACTAAGAGCATGAGCGCAAGTGTATTGTCGCCGCTGTGCTATTTTTACGCGCCACTTTAAATGCCACACTTCGATTGAGAACTTAATACTTAACTTACTTAGATGCGGTGTGGTAACTATTATCGTAGTTAGTTACCACCCCGCATCTAAGTAAGTTTACTACTTGTGCGCCACAGATTATACCAACCCTGTTAGCTTTTTGGGTAAAGGTAAAATAAGCTACTCACCAAGAGGCAGTGTCATCTCCTGTGCAGACATTCCTTGCCGGCGCCACACGTCGGCAGGTATCCAGCGCGCCCCATGTTGCATGGGCCGAACCGACGCCACGGGCCGCTGAACGAGACTGCCGTCTGCGGTGCGCACTGTTCTATATGCCGTTGTCGGCTTTGGAGCTAATGCAGCCTTCTTCTCTAATTCGTACCTATTATCAAAAAAATAAATTAAACTTTTCTTTATTATTGAGTTCAAAATTTACAAGAGACAGCTTCCCGAAAATAAAACGAGTTTATTTCTTCGATATTAAAATAATTCTATAATTACGCAAATTATTTAGAAATTTTCTCATCAAAATAAGTAACTTATTATAAGCGATGTCATGCCCTGATCTTCAAACGTTTGGCAAATGTTTTTAGAAAACTTCCAGAAGAAAATTCAACAAAAGTTCAATTAAAATCAATATTTTTGTTTTCCGCAAGCTGACCCTTAAAAAAATATTTTAATTTAAACCCAAAAAAATCAATTAACTCATGTGATTTCCTATGTAATTTACATAATATCAAACAAGCTAAGATAAATTACATACCCTCTTTGCGCTAATCTCTTTTCTGCACTAGACAATTTCTTCTCTTTTCTATCGACCAACAAAGATTCGTGTTGGAAAGGCTCTTTACTTAACGTCTTCCAATGATGAGTTATTATGCCTTGCATTAGAATGTCTAAATATTTATCCTTGTATTCTGTAAGATCTTTACATTCTGCTTCCTACAAAAAAGACAATTAAAATTAATCTCTTTCTTTATTAAGATCTACTTATTTTTTGTATATAATCTTAAGTACCTTTTCATCGTTATCGAAACACAAATTTGTGATTTCTTTCATAGAGAGTACTGCGTCAGGATTGCATTCGTCGACGACTCGGTCAGCCATACCTTGCTTATTGATTTGTCGGTCGTAAATTTTCTTTTCAAGACACCAATCCATTACGAACCGATATACAAAACACGGCTTCTTTTGTCCATATCTTAATTAAACAAATACAAATAAATATTAATAACTATTTAAAACCAATTTAGACTTATAATTAATGCCTATGTCAGTGGCCACTTTAAAATCCTCGTTGCTTAAGTCAGTGCGTCTGTTGAAAATAAATCTAATAAAAGGAACAGTCAATCTGTTAACTATGACAACCTCTAAGTTGTTCCCACCTTAATATTCTACAGTAATATGTGCTATGCTATAATGAAATCCCAAGCAATATACAGCAATTGAGCCTAAATAAATTTTATTTAACAATAAATGCAAGCTGTCTTCAAAGGGATACTATTCTATCAAAGACTATGTGGCAGATAAAAATGCTTGGTAATCCCAAGCATTTTTATCTGCCACATAGAAACTGCCGTTTCATACAGGCTATTCTAATATGAATGATTTAAAACATGAATATTGTTAATGTTATATTATATTGCATTGTATAGCTTCACAGACAAATGAAGATTGCTATTCAAGTACCAAAACAATGAATAAATTTAAAAGAGCATAGCCTGTGAGTTTCTTGCCAATTTTTCTTACAGAGCAGTGGCTCGGAACTGGCACTTAGATTCACTTACACTTAAATATTTTTTGTTGCATGTAAGTGAATCTATGCTTCGTGATTTCTGTGTAATAATATTTCGATTGTTTTTTTATATTTAATTTTGACGTTTTCAAGTACTATGTAATAGTTTATGGACTAAATGATATGTGATTTGCATGAATAGTGATTCAAGAGGGACGCGGATAAGAAAGAAAAAGTATTCCCTTTTTCTTTACCATATGTTTTAAATAGTAACCCGAGTCAAATGCTCATTTTTATTGCTTGTAATTTCTAGATTAGCGTTGCCCCACTTTATTTTTGACGATGTACGATGAGTGTCAACTTTAGCTTACCTGTACACTCTGCAAACAGCCTGTGTGTCATGGCAAGGATTCCAGCTGGCGTCAAACACAATGACTCTATTGGCACCAACTAAATTAATGCCCAACGACCCGGCTCTTGTTGACACAAGGAATAGATATACATGAGGGTTGGCGTTGAACTCGTTAATCAACTTCTCGCGTTCTAAGGCGTGGGTGGAACCATCAAGACCTAGAAAATTTATTACAATCATAGAAAATAAATTAAAAATTATTTCACAATTTCTAACACGTATATACATTACACATTTAGGTATATTATTTACTTACGATAGTAATTCGTGTTTCTCTCCCAAAGACAATTAGTGCCAGGAATATAATTTCTTTCTAAGAAATCCTCAATCAAATTTAATGTAAATAAACTTTGACTGAAAAGTAATAATCTATCTCCCATCTTGATACTTTCGTTCAATATATAGAAGAATAATTCCATCTTAGAAGAATTCTCAATGACACCAGGTATATAGTCTTTCAAAAGCTCAGCTGCCCAATCATATGTAACTTCTTCGGCTTTTTTAACCATCGCCAACTGTTCTTCTCTATTCATTTTATCTTCTTTCTCACTTTCCTCGGATTCGGAATCATCGTTATTAACGTCTTTTGATTTTTTTCTGCCATTTCTTTCTTTCGCTTTCGTTCGCCCTTTCGGTTTAGATTTGTTAGTCTTTTTGCTTTCTTTTCCTTTGCCTTTTTGTTTTCCTTTCTTAGGAGCTTCACTGTCAGACTCTGAACACGAACGTTCGCGATTCTGATCGCCCTTTGCTTGAGATTTAGATTTCTTTTTCTTTTTGTCTTCGTCTGGAACTGTTGGAGGAATCGGTACTTCCAGTTTCATTGGGGGTTTAGTTTCATTCTTCACGATTGTTTTGGTATCCAAATCTTCTATTTTTACTTCTCCATCCGACTCGGACTTCATTTCTTGTTTTTCTTCAGCTTTGAGTTTATCAACCTCAGTCTTTAGCTCCGTTATTGGCCATGTTGGCAATGGACTCCCAGATCCAGAACTTCCAAGAGGTGGTTTGGTTTCTAAATGTGGTGGAAAACTTTGATAAGGAGTTGGGTAGTTACTATTACCATTATCAGGTAGAGTAGGCGGAAACCTCGGAGTGGCCTGGGTGTTCGCCTGAAATCCATAGCCAGGCGCATTCGGCTCAAGTTTGACATCATTGTTTGAATAATTTTGGGAATTTGTTTCAGATTTTATAGCAGTATTAACCATATTACTTTGTTGTTGATTAGGAGGCATATTGTTTTGGTAGGCAGGCACATTATTTGGGAAATTTTGATTAGGATACTGATTGAATGATGTATTATTAGGAGGGAATGGTGGATTTCCAGGATAGGCAGGAGGATACGATGGATTTGTATAGTCTTGTGAGGTTTCAGAAGGCGGGTAGGAAGGCCCAGGGTTTGCGTTCTGATTATATTCAGGGTAATTGGGTTGATTATAGCCAGGGTGGTGGGGGTAGGGTGGTCTTTGTTGGTTCTCATACCCCTCTTGATTGTTTTGATATGGTTGCATTGCAGTTTCAGGATAAGCTTGTTGTTGGGCTGCAGGTGGGTAGTTTGGTGGATATTGTGGGGTATTGTTAAATTCAGTTGGAGCTGGACCTCTATAATCCTGTGGCGTCTGACTATTTGCATATTGAGGATTATTGTAATATCCTGTGTTGCCATAGTAGTTACCATTGTTCCAATAATTTTGATTGTAACCTTGTTCAGGATTATTAGGAGGATATTGGTTTGGATAGTTATTCCCATAAGGAGCTTGTTGTTGAGCTGACGGTGGGTAATAGTTACCGTCGTAATTCTGATTATAGCTCGGATTAGATGGATAATAACCTGTATTCGGATTTTGGTAATTAGAATATGGTGGGTATGATCCTCCCGGTTGGTCAGGTCTATTATAGGTGTTAGGTGCTGCAGAGTAAGGTCCATTTGGTGGATATTGTGAGTTATTAAAAGAACCTTGATCAGGTCTACTAGCTGTGGATCCAGTTGTGTTTGGCTGTATCGATGCAGCCGGCTTTTTAGACGCACCCTGTAAATTATAAAATAAAATAGTATGGCTTTTGAACTAGTGTAAACAAATAAATAGGGTAATGTTGCAGTGAATTTCTATATATTATAAAAGTTACCCTTGTCTTGCCGCCTCCCCTTCTTGGTTGCGCTTTGCTATTTTTAGCACGTCCAGCTTTAGTGACACCTCCTATCTCTTCCAAATCTAAGTCCTCTTCTATCATAGCATTGGCTTCACTGCGTTTTCTCAGAAAATTGAAAAGTACGTCAGGATGATTCCATATCTAGAAAAAATAATGGAATTAAAAATCATAACACAAGTATGCAAATAATTGTTTTGTTGCATGTAAGTGAATCTCTCTGTAAGTGAAGCGCTCGTAGCTCTGCGGTGCTAGGTGGTCGGAAATGAACGCCGAAGTACAGCAGAGTTTACAGAGGTCATTCCTTGGATGGGTGACCGTTTGTGTGGCATATCGAGCGCTTCCGTGCTTCGGAAGGCACGTTAAGCCGTTGGTCCCGGTTATAACTAAATGTGGTATTCGTTAAGCCATGTTCTAACCTAGGCCTCTAGGCCTAATGGGCGGCTTGAAAAATTCTAACAGCAGGACGCCACACACCTGCGTCCGCCAATCCGCACTGGGTTAGCGTGGTGGAGTATGACCCAATACCCTCACACCTTGATATGTGAGAGGAGGCTCGTGCTCAGTAGCTTCGTGATTTCAGTGTAATTTTTTCTATAATTTTTTTAATTATATTTGGACTTTTTAAGTACTATAATTGCTATATTTTGAGCTCTGTTTCCCTGAAGGGGTAGGCAAAGGTATAATAATAGTTAAAATACTTAATTAACTTATAAGATATTTTTTTTAATATCACATACCTTGCAACAAATGGCGAACGCTTTCAAAGGATTGGGTACAGTAGTGGAGCGTACAACTTCATTCATAAACCTATCGTACAATTTTCTTTGTAGAGGAGTCATTCGTACCAAAAGCACATATTCCTCTTTTTGTGGCAAAGTTGACTGCAAGACTGCATGAGAACGCCTGGAGAGAAAAATATTAGTTATATCTGTAGTACTTCTGTAAATTTAAAATAATTATCAATAATCAAACTAGATAACTTACCTTTGTACAAAACCAACAAGAAGAGAATGCAAGACATGAGCTCGATAACGCATGAGGCGAATATCTTGAGGTGTGGAGTCTATACATTGCCCATTTTGTATGGGACGCTCAAACATATTGCAAAATTCAGTCTTACTACCGAGATAGTTCGGTCGAACGAAGTCTACCATGCACCAATACTCCAGCAGATTATTTTGTAATGGATAACCTGAAACAAATATATAGTTAAAGAAGAAAGATTCTAGTATAGTTTATCAAAAATGCACATGTTGTTACTAGATATCATTATTTTATTGAAAATAGTCTTGTAATTCCCAAACATATAGTAGAGTGTCTAAGAAATTTTGTTAGTTTATTCAAAAATATTTAATATTTGTAAGATCAATGACTCATCATTTTGAATTGGTATATTATTATATCATCAAATGTTTTACAACAGTATTTTTTTTTAATAAATATTTCTGACACTTATTTAGTTCCAAGATAAGTATCATTAAGAACTTGTGTTATGGATACTAAATAACGGATAAACATACATAAATACAATTTTTTTTTTGTAAATACATACTTAATATACATAGAAACCCAGACCAGAACAAATATTCATATTTATAGACACAAATATTTGTCCTGTGTGGAAATCGAACCCACGACCTCAGGAATGGAATGCGGGTATACTCGCCACAACGCCATATCGGTCGTCAGATATAAGGTATTTCTAAATATTATTTAAATTTACCAGTCAGAACAACTCTTCGTTTGGTTCTCATTTGTTTCAAGGCATATGATATGTTGGAGTGTGAATTCTTGATTCGGTGACCTTCATCACAAATTACAAGATCAGGACCTGGACGCACTAGCGCTTCGTACATTTCTGTAAAATACAATGAAAAAAAACATAACAATTCATACAAATATTAACAGTAGGCATTTGTTAAGATTACAATTTTTTAATGGTTTAAAATAATTTTGCAAAAAAATCTTTATTGAAAAATAATTTATTGCTGGCAACCGCATTTACTTAGTCTTCAGAATAAAACAAAAGAGAAATGAAACGAAAAATTAAAACCTTTTATGAGATATATTACGAAAGGAGCTACTAATATTATAATTTATGTAGAAAATTTGTTGATTTATTCCTGAAATCATATATTGTCAGAGCCGCCTC
The DNA here is from genome assembly GCA_949126915.1 of Musotima nitidalis. Classification (NCBI taxonomy): domain Eukaryota; kingdom Metazoa; phylum Arthropoda; class Insecta; order Lepidoptera; family Crambidae; genus Musotima; species Musotima nitidalis. The sequence continues at coordinate 11,794,902 of OX421419.1, forward strand.
AACTCTGCACCCAGAGGGAAACATCATTTTATGGTTAAACCAGTTGTCAGGATATTACTGTTATAGATGTTCATAACAGCCAGGACCAACGGCTTAACGTGCTTTCCGAGGCACGAAGCAAGAGATAATTATAGTATAGTCATAGATATAGTCATAGGGTTTGAACCTCTTGATTAGAGTCTATGGGCTTTGCCAATGGGCTATTGCCGCTTTAAAGGTAGTGAAGAATAAATAGGTTACCATCTAAGAGTTTTTTTTCCTCGTCTGTAGTATTGTCTTCTTTTTTCTCGTCCTTCTTCCCATCTTCTTTGCCATCATCAAGTTTACTATCTCCATCTTCTTTAGAATCCTCAGGTGGTTTATTTGGATTTAATATATCAGAATTCTAGAAATTAATATCAAAGTAACATTAAGTCATGTCTAGCTCATGGGTGTCGTACAACCCTTTATATCTATACGGCATAATACAATGTCGTGTAGTACTGGCATGTGAGGGGTGGTAGAAAAATGAGATTTTGTCTACTATCCTTGCGCGATAAGTTGAGACCCGCGTGGAATGCGACTCTCCGCCCGCTTCCCTTGTCCTTCCCCTTTGTCGCCCGTGTTGTACTGAACGCATCATCATTTTTTGTGTTTAGTTTTTAGTCTCGTATTGGCTTAACCTCTAATCTCTCTAAACATGCAAAAAATTGTAGCAAATGATTTAATAAATACATTTTAAATAATAATACTTTTATTTATCACAACTCTTGTAATTATCTAAGACTTAGATAGCAAGTTACTCTGTTTCCGTGGCATATATGCTATTATAAAAAATGGTAGGTAAAATCGCGAGTGGACGCTAAAAGAGTTATCATTTTTGTGCACCGTACAAGTACGCTACTGTGACGTCACTTCGCTTAGGTCTCAACTTATCGCGCACGGGTAGTACTGTAAATGTTAGCAAAGGTTAACTACCTCTTACCATTTGACACGTGTCATCTAGAGATCTTTGTTGTGAAATTGAACTCAGCTACAACTATATCGATCTCTTAAATAGTTGTAGCTAGATTTATAGCCCACCCCTAGTGGGATATATTGGGGTGGGATTATATGGGTAAGAACTATATATGAGTTACCTGTGTATCTTCATCAAGTTTTTCATTTCTTTCCCTTTCCTTTTCCCTTTCAGCTTCGGCCTTTAGTTCTGCCTTCAGTTCTGCTTTCTTTTTCTTACGAGGTTTTTTGTCCTTTTTCATACTCAGTAGTCTGTATAACTCATAGCCTATCATAAGTACTCCACCAGTTGTTGACCAATCCTATGTAAGAAATTAATAGGTTAGTTTTAGTTTTGCAAGGCCTTGAGCAAGGGTTCGAAAAGGTGTAAGTGTGCTGCTAATTGTAAGGTCTAGCCTCACTTTATATACAAATTTTGATTGAATGCTGAAGTACGACTTCGAAAGTAATTATATAGAAGTATAATTCAAATTCAAATCCTTACATCATATTACATATATTAACATAATTTTTACAATAGGTGTTTTTTTTATGTTCAGGTTTGGCTCAATAAAGCTCTTATGTATGCCAACTTAAAAACTAACGGTCCATTCACTCAAGGCGCACATAAATTAGTCTCGATCGAAGTATTATTTAATTTTTATTAGTAATTAGGGCGTGGCTCGTAACTATAGCAATGCGGCGACGTTACGCCCGCGCTCTTTCGATTAGTCACTTTCTTTTGTCGACAATTATATTTACGCCAACAACAGCCATTTTTGTTGGACTTACGAGCCACCGAATATTCATTTGAACTCATATAACTGAAATGTATAATCCAAGTCATGTGTTGATATGCCTTAGGAAGTATCCGTCTTAATTCCTGTAGACAAACCACAGTATTTTTTATTTGAATACACTTATAATAATATGCCTCTGGCCACCCCTTCGGCAAAACCGGCGTGATATTAGTCTATATGTATGTACGTACACTAATAAAATCAGAAGTGAGAATTATAAAACAGTTCAAACCTTTACTACTTTCGCCCTCATCTGTAGAGTCTTGTGGCTGTCATTCAAGACATATATTGGAAAATTTCTAGGTCTTACTTCTCCGTGCGCTGCAAGGGGACTATTCGTAGCATCTAACGGAAGCCACATATTAAACTCAGCAACCTACAAAAATTGTAATATATTAGTATTCTTTGGTTTATATATCATTATCAGCTCAAAGATGGACACTCGTGAACATACGCCTTCCCCATAAACATAGTTAAAATCAAAATTCTTCTTCATAGTATCAAGGCGACCTGCCAGTGGAGTGTTGGTTAAAAGGTACAGTTGACACAGAGTTTGAACCTCGCAAATATACGACTGACGTGAACACAGTTTTCATAGATCAATTCTCGATAGATTTAGTCCATGTTAACACTTAAGAAAAAGACCAAAAATATAAGTAGTATTGTTTTGATAAAAAAAATTATAACCTAAAAGACATGATATAAACTTTGATTGGACAATGACTAAATTACTAAAATATACATACCCAATTCTGTAAAGTATTGATAGGCATTATACACAACACTGTCTTTGAAGTTGTATGCCGCAAGAATATATCACAGAAGCAAACAATTTGCAAGGTTTTTCCAAGGCCCATGGAATGCGCTAAAATACATCCGAACCCTGTTGAAGTGGAAAACCTCTCCACTGATTCAATTATGTTGTCGAACAAAAATCTTACTCCTCCGATCTGTAAAAAAAAAAAAAATCTGTTTACTCTATTTAAACAGGCAACAGATAATAATTTTGATCTTCTCATAACATGATACTGAACTCTTCTCAAAAACCAAAGCCATAGGAATTCAGGTGATACTCTCCACCATGCGAATTCAGTGCTTATGGGACGAAGTTTGTGGCTGTTAGAATTTTAAAACCAGCTCAACAGGTCCTTCAACTTAACGACTACCGCATGCAGTGGAAATCAGATATTTCATATCTTTTTATTTAGCAATTTGACAATACAGGTCAGACAAGTTTCAGCTAATGTCAAAGCCTTCTCTTTAGTTTTCTAGAGAATAGCTTTGGTCTCAGAAAATTTCTTTAAGTCCCTGCACTTGTCAAAGCCCTATGAAACCCTAGCTCTATGATTGAATATTTTTGATTCTTGAGTAATTTTACAACTCATAGGAACAATTCTGCTTACGAATATATCAGTTATACACATTAAATACTAAACTATAAATTATTTTCATAGTAAAGCACTACAGCATTGATTGCAATTCAATCTGCTTTCTATGTGTCTATGCTCTGCAATAATAGGATATTAATTGTTGTTATATTCTTATTTCTATTATAACTGAAACATACCTGGTGGGGTTTAATTATTCTGGACAATTGTGGGGCAACAAATATGTCTTCTTCACTTTCAGGATGCCCAATGTTAATCAAAACACGACCTTGCTCATCCGGAATATTGTATGCATCATTCACATGTAAACCTTGGGTAAGTAAAAGAAACATTATTCTCAATGTTAGAAAGAATATCCCCATAGAAGTTGTGTCAAATAGCTTGAATTATATAACAATCTTTTAATGTCCTAAGCAAACATATATTATATTCTATTTTATATAAATATTTCAGATGTAAATAATAGTAATACGAAGTTTGATAAATCAATATAGCATAATGAAGTATAAAATTTACTAATGAGTTATGTATGGTATACCTGAATTATTAGGATCCTCTTCTGCTTCAGGACTAGGCGGAACTTCCGAATCTGACAGCATGATACAATCATCCGAGTCTGATGAAGATGACGTTGATTCCTCTCCACTACTGCTGTCAACTATTTCTACAACCTGACAAAATGCAACATTGGGTATAATTATTTGATATTCAGTACAAATGTATGTTAATGCGATTTTTATTCTTATAATATTATTTAGAATACTGTGTATGCCTGTTTCCCCGAAGGGTTAGGCAGAGGCATATTATACGCCGACACTTTGCCAATAATATTGTGGGTCCCACGTAATAGGTGGCGAGCCTATTGTCGCTTACATATATATTACGCTTAAATTTTATTCCTAACACATTTTGATGTATATTGTATGATTATTAGTATTTATGACTTGTAGTTAAGACTTTGTGGATTACCTTTTGTGATGCGTAACAATTAATGATATCACTCTTTGGGAAGGAAGTACCACAGGGAAACCTAACATAACAATCAGTGTCTGTATTTTATTGTGAAAGTATCAATAATATTCAAGTGTGCCGACTTTTTTTTTAACACCTTATGTGACGTCACTTCAGATATTTAGTCAAGGGAAAACCAAACTATTTTATTGACACTGAAACCGCTGATGATAAATGTTTCATGCGTGACATCGATCGTGTTACAGTATTTAAAAAATAACAACAAACGCGCGCGTACTCCCAACCCCGACGATTGGTCTGGGTTGGGACACGCGAATCACATGCATTTGCCTTATCTATTGTATATTTGTGTATGTGGATAGAATAATGTTTAAAATAGATTTATCTCTAATTAGGATTAGTGACCGTTGTGCAAGGACACTATGGGGCTTATTACAAAACGAGATACAAAGCCAGACCAGGTTTACAACTAGTGCTGTCACTGTCTTAATATTATCAAATAAAAGTGACAGCACTAGTTCTAAACCCGGTCCTACTCCAGATCTCGTTTTGTAATAAGCCACTATTAGTTTTGCAGGCCAAAGTGAATGGACTGAATAACTCGAAATGAAAACATATAAAAAAATCAGTGCTTGAAAAAATCTGGTTTAGTTTTTGGTGCACTGTTTAGCTTCTAAACACTTTGTATTGAATGTTGGGTTTCAAATAATAACAAAATATTAGTTTTATAGATCTGTTGCTTGTCTATTAAGACCTTGCTCACCTCTTTTTTGTCAGCTGGCTTTCCCTGCTTCTGTAAGGCAGCACCGGAAGTAGTTGGTTTTGGAAGCTTTGTGACTTCAACTTGCCCATGTTTCAGTGTAGACTTCTTCATATCACTAGATTGTAACTTTACCATCAGTGTATTGGGCAAACTATAAAAAGTAAACTTAGTTTTAGAGCTTATTTTAAAAATTATTTATTAACTGTATTGAATCAGTACATACTTTAACTTTTGGCCAGGTAAGGACTTTTTTAATATCGATGAACCACCTTGTAGCAATGATAAGGTCTTTTGATGAATTTTATTTTGACGATTTATAGCTATTTGTCTTTGAACCTGAAAATGAAATATGGCAATAAATTAACACTTTAAGTACATCTCTTTCTCTCTGCTGTTCATTTAAATAGAAATAAAAAAGTCAGATTCATATATTCAGAAATAGTATGCCTCGGAATATTTTGGCTGACCCAATGTCTGATAAAAATTTAGGTTTCTTATCAATTATATTAATTCATATGACTAATAACATATTGAAACATTACATATTCATTTTTATCCTAAACCTTAGGTTAATTCAGTAAAAATTAATTAAACCTAAAATTCAAATGTTGAGAACTTGTAATGAAATGAATTTATTTAACCCACGTGTTAATTAGACAAATAAACTACACATTATAAGTAGAGCATTACCTCTCTTATTATTCTCTGTTGCTCTTGAACCCTGGCAAGACGTTCGGACTCCTGTCTTTGAGCTGTTAAAGTTGAAGCATCTAAATTCTTTTCATCCATTACTTCTCGGATGTTGCGACGGACATTCAATGCATTGGGATTTTGTGACTTTTTCTGAAAAAGAACAAAAACGAACTTAGGTTAAAACAGTGTCAATTTAAGAATACTATATTAACTCTATTTAGGGTCTTATTTTTGAACTACTTTAGTGAATTCAAAAGTTATTTCATTCTTGGAACACAAATCTATGCCTGATAAGAATTTATACTTTGTTCTAAAAATGGAAATAATGTCACAGGCAGCTGCTGTAAATGTTATGCATTTCTTTCGTGGAATAGTTTCAATTTCTTTCACTTGAAAAGTTTTCCTGCTGCCACATTTAAGATGAGTTTAAATTTTACGAAATAATTATAAGATTTTATAAATCAATTATTATTAAATATTTTGTGCAGTACACAACATATATACAGATTAATATTTAATTTAATTGTATCATAATGTGATGTTGTTAAATAACAACAAGATGTTTACCATAGTTCTGATAGAAATATTAAGTTTATCTACACATTGGTTTGGTTATATATATAAAAATATTCAAATGGATTCCCTGTCTGCTGTACTTACTCCTACTAGTATAAATATGTTACATTTGCACATTTATTTATTTTTTTAAAATTTTATGTTGTTTTCTTTTCAAATGAGGATTGCACACTATTTGTTACCCAAAACAAAATTATATGAACTAAGTAACATAATACAAAACTTTTAAAAGGTATAAGTATTCATTAGATATTCGTATAGTCAAGTCAGGGCTAGAATATGAATATAATTTTTAAATGAACTCAAATTCAAATAATATTTATATTTTAAGCTATTGTTGCAAACTAGTATGTAAAAAAGATAAATATATCTATATAAAACAAAATCTTACCTCCTCATCACTTTCTTCTTTCTTTTCTTCTGATTCATTATCTTTGGGACTTTCCCCTTCTTCGCCTTCATCATCTTTAGACACAGGCTTCACACTGATTTCACCCATTTCTTTTAACTTTTCTGTTATATCAAAGTCTTCACTATTGTCATCCTGTTTCAAGTCCAATAATTCTTCATCGGTCTTCTCAGGGCACAGTTCACCCTGATCTACTTCAGCTATTTCTACATTTTTAGTTAGATCTAAATCACCTTCATTAATAATATCACTAATAGACAATGTCTTAGGGGCATGTGTAATTGGACTTTCAGGTTGTACATTAATTTCTGGTTCCACTAAATCACTAGGTGGTTCAGCTGGAGTAATATTGGCTTTCTTACTTTCAACAACTTCACCAGTGAAAGGATCGAGGTAACTCTCATTTTCCTCTTCCAATTCTTTGACAGCATTTGGATTCACAACAAACTCTTCCTCAGACAAACCATCACTATCAGGTTTCCCATCATCACTAGAAAAATCACTAAACTCCAAGAGATTGTTCCCTACTAGGCTGCGAATGGTGATACCTGTATCTTTCTTAAGCTTTTTAGTAAAGTCATGAAAGGTTTTCACAGCTTCCATCTTCCTTTTTTGACTCATTGGTCTGGGTCGCGCAGCTCCTCGTCTTCGGGAGTTCATAGCAGCTGTCTGGGCGAAATGAGCTCTCTGAATTCTTGCAATTGTCTCGTCATCATCTTCGCTATCTATGGAATCATCAGATGCATCATCTTCTTCAACTTCTTTCATTTTGTCCACAGTGTTCGCACTTCCAACATTACTCATATTCTTGAAAGGAATTCAATCCTCTACCACATAAACTTCAATATTAGCAATTCAACAATGTCGATGCCATTTCAAGAAATACATTATTGGTATAAGGATAGTCTGCAATTTAGGATATCCTGTATAGTTATTTCATTAAGCACAGTAAACAGAATCCTATTTTCAGAACAAATCTTTGTATCCACGACACGGGACGCGGCATAGCATGGGATGAAGACAAACGCCGGATAACACAATAAATCACCTGACTCACTATCATGAAATGCTAACTTCAATGTTCGATCACTTGTTTATTTATTTTATTAATTACTAGATTATAATATGTATCCAATTAATTTTTGGGAAGCCATTACTTCCGCAATAAATAGCCTATTCAACTATAGAAATTGTGTATTCGACAAGCGTGTTTACAAAAATTGTAGATAGATGTCACATAAATACGAGGACTTTAAATGATGTGTACTGTAAAGCACAAAATTGCTTACAACTCTTCTAATTTATTAAAGGATTACAATGATAGTGATAAGATCTGTCAAAGAAAATACATTCTTATTGTGTTGATTGGTAGAGGTAAAATTTCAAATTATTTTTTTGTGAGATGGCAACATTATTGATTTTATGTAGTGTTGTCATTACATAGCAAATTAGTCTATGGTGAGTCGCAGTCTAGTTTGGCTTGACTAGAAATAACGTTATTAACGCAACGTTATAATTGCATGTGCAATATTTTGTAACGGAATACCACAAAGTTGTATCAAGTTTTTAAAGCACCTAGGTCAAATATATGTGTGATAATTTGCATTTCTTTAACAGAATAAATTATTTTATTATGTTCATGTCGGTAATACGACGAATATATACTAATATTTTGTGTTTTTATAAGTAAAATTGTTTGTCTTAACTTCTTATTTTTGTGTCAATGCATGGCGTGGTGACTTAAAATAAAACAGCACTTAACTTTTAAGTACCAACTGTATGTGTTATGTTAATCTTCGGTGTATGTTTTGTTAGTCGCCCTAAATGTAGTAAATAAATATATACCTGTATCTTGCGTTAGATCACTCTAATAGATTAAGATGAATGATACATAGATAATGTCACGCCTTTTTCCCGTAGGGGTAGGCAGAGATCACATCCTTTCTTTTGCTACGATCTTGGCACACACATTTAGCTTCATAATGATATATATGTGAATAAATATAAATGACAATGTATGTATACAAAAGCGCTGGTCGCTCCGCGGTGCTCGGTGGTAGGAAACGATCACCAAAGTAAAGTTAAGTTAAAGAGGTACGTCCTTGGACGGGTAACCGTTTGTGTGGCATTTGATATCGCGCGTTTCCGTGCTTCGGAAGGCACTTTGGTCCCGGTTATCACTACTTTTTGTCGCTATGCCATGTTAGAGGCCTAATTGGGCGGCTTGAAAAATTCTAATAGCAAGACGCTATACACCAATCCGCACTGGGTCAGCGTGGTGGAGTATGACCCGATACCCTCGCACCATGGTATGTGTGAGGAGTCTCGTACTCAGCAGTGGGACGTTAATGGGCTGGGATGGTGATGTATTCAAATAGCTTTTCACCGAAGTACAGCAGAGTTCATTTTCCGAGGTCAGTCTATCGATGGCTGATCATCGACTATATGCAAACAAGATGATAATGTTATACATATCTTCTTATATGCAAAATATATAAGAAGACATCTCAGATCAAGTAAAAACCTTTTTTTACTTGATCTGAGGAAGACATAAGAAACTTATAGTGTTGTGAAGCGCGAGTTACTCCGCGACCACCCACTACTAGAGGTTGAAAAATAAATTTGAGTTAGTTCTAATAAATCATGCAGTAAATAAATTTAAGATACTGTAAACGTTTTTATGGCGTGCAGTAGGGTTTCTCTGATGGCTGACTCTACGATGGGCGCGAAATTTTAAATCTACTCTATGAGGGCCAATCACCAAAGTCCATTACTTTTTTTGTTTTACGTCGGTCGGTGACAAAATGCATTTACGCACTGCCTTCCGGCTAAAGGGGGATCGAAAGGGGGTTTGGGACACATCACCGGCAGACGCGACTGCCAGCAGCAATACCCACTTAAAATCTTCTGACGACGCCCGCCGCTTGTTGAGAAAGAGGCGGGGCCAGTATCTAGGTTGCAGCGTCTGACATCCCACCTGCGGCTAACGTCCAAAACCTGGAGGACCTCCTCAGAGAAGCGCTGTGGACGCGCCCCTCCTACCTCCCTGTGCGACCATAGCGTGTGTGGCCGACTTCCCGGAGGGTTCATGGCAGGGGCCCCCTGCTCCCGCTGCCTAAAATCCTCTTGGTGCTGCTTGACGGGCCCTCCTAGCCCACCCGCTGCGCCCTTCACAGGTCCCTCGTAGTTTCCACCCGAGTAGTCAGTATTAAGGGCACCCAGAGTCGCCAACCTCCAGGAGCCATTTTATCCCGGCCTCCGGGAGGTACTCAGCACCCCCAGGCGGGTGATGGGAAATCTTACAATGGATTTTCTTTGACAAGGAGATCATTCCTACGTTTCGCCTCGTAACAGGCAGGTTTATGTAACATGTCAGTTCTAATGTTACCCTTGCCTTGATCTCTGACTGACATGTCTATGTTGCATGAATATGATTTAGAGAGAAATCGCGATTATGGCATATCACGGATACGTATCATCCTTATTGCGGTACGGTCTCATATTGTGGGGAAATTCTGTGGACATGCCTAGAGCTTTTAAAATACAAAAAAAATGTATTAGATCCATCTGTGGTGCTGATTATTTAGATATCTGTAGGCCACTGTTTAAAAGCTTAAATATTCTTCCTCTGCCTTGTCTATACATTTTTGAAATTTCAATATTCGTTAGAAGATAATATATGAATTCATTTTGTACTAATAAGAATAATGCTGATTATCGAGGCAGAAATGGAAACAACATTGTGGTTCCAAATCAAAAATTAGCTTTATACTCAAAAAATGTATATTGTATGTGTGTAAAAATTTTCAATAAATTACCAAAAGACATTAGGCCACATAATGAATTTAAAACAATATTATTTAAACTTTTAATTGATAAACTGTATTATATTAGGTCGGGGAAAAAGTCTTTTCGCATAACGTAGGTATAAACTTATTATAAAATTTTTTTGACTGTACTATTTGTGTCTGGCTGGTTTTGGTAACATTAAAAAGGTTCCATTATAAAGAAAAGAAAAAAATAAAAAAAAGTTGTTTCCCGCTATTTTTCATTTGTTTTTCTCTCCGTAAAAATGAGTGAATCTAATGAAGAAATTCGATACATTTTAAAATTTTATTATAAAAAAGGCAAAAATGCAACTCAAGCAGTGAAAAAAATTTGTGATGTTTATAGACCTGATGCAGTGTCAGTAAGAGTAGCACAAATTTGGTTCAAACGTTTTCAGTCCGGAAATTTTGATGTTAAAGATGCACCTCGCTCTGGTCGCCCTGTTACGAATAAAATGGACGCCATTTTTGAAAGAGTGGAGCAAGATCGGCATATTAGTAGTTACGATGTAGCTGAAGAACTGGGAATTGACCACAAAACAGTTTTGACCCATTTGAAGAAAGCTGGTTATACAAAAAAGCTCGATATTTGGGTGCCACACGAGCTCACTCAAAGAAACTTAATGAACCGTGTACTCATTTGCGATTCATTATTGAGACGTAATGAAACCGAGCCGTTTTTGAAGAGATTGATAACTGGCGATGAAAAGTGGATCACGTACGACAAGAACGTGCGAAAAAGGTCGTGGTCGAAAGTTGGCCAGGCTTCACAGACTGTGGCCAAACCTGGCCTAACACGAAATAAGGTGATGCTGTGTGTATGGTGGGATTGGAAGGGCATTGTTTATTATGAGCTTTTACCGCCCGGCAAAACCATCGATTCTGATCTTTACTGCCAGCAACTGATGAGATTAAAGGAAGCAGTCGAGAGAAAACGGCCGGAATTGATCAACAGGAAGGGTGTGGTCTTTCATCACGATAACGCTAGACCACACACATCTTTAGCCACTCAGCAAAAATTAAGAGAGTTCGACTGGAAGGTCCTAGTGCATCCACCATATAGCCCTGACCTTGCGCCTTCAGATTTTCACCTGTTTCGGTCTCTGCAGAATTCTTTAGGTTCTGTAAGGTTGACCTCAAGAGAGGACTGCCAAAACTATTTGTCCCGTTTTTTTGATCAGAAGTCCCAAATTTTCTACAGTAACGGGATAATGTCTCTGCCCACAAAATGGCAGAAAGTTATTCAACAAAACGGTACATATATATTGTAAATAAATGTAAATAAACTTTGAAAAAAATGTCTTGACTTTTCATACAAAAATACGAAAAGACTTTTTCCCCAACCTATTATATAACATTAATGACTTTTTACTGATTGAATCTTATTTGTGAACGTCAACAATAATTATTATCTTGTTGGATTTGTGTTATATGATTATTGTTATTTTATATATAATTTTTGAATTTTTGTTCTAATTTTTATGTTGTAATTTTGCTCCTAGATTTTTTAATTATTTTATATATTTTGTACACAATTACTAATATGACTTGACTAATATTTCCACGTCGAAAAGCGACAGAATATGTTGGAATAAGAAACCTGAGCATGTATACGATAACCATATTCTATGAAATAAATTATTTATTATTATTATTATGATGTACATTTCTACTTAGTATCTAAAATCTCATTAAGGCATGTTTGTTCTAAATTAAATCATAATTATGGTTCTAAAACACTAAATATAACCACTAAATATACCTATATTATAAATTTGGTAATATCATATTCTAGCATTATCCCGGCTGCCCTAGACTTAAGCTTAGGGTCTGCTCACTGGTCTAACCAGATTTTGGCTGAATTTCAGTTATTAAACAGAGCGACTGCCGCCTGACCTCCGCAACCCAGAGCGATGTTCAGGATAGCCGGGACCAACAGCTTACCGTGCTTTTCGAGGCACGGGGCTAGTGATTAATACGCACCATAATTTTTCCTCTGGTGGGAGGAATAAGGTCGTACTCCATTAAGCAACTAAGTGTGGTTTGATGGCGGGAGTGTTGCGTCCTTCCAATACAAATTTTTAAGACGCTGGTCTTGCTATGTTCGCAAACCTTTTGCTCTACACGTGCAACTTTGTACTTCTTTCGTGATGTACCATATGTGCACCTGTCATTTCTTAAGTGTGAGGATGGCATTAAATTTTATTAACAAACTTACTAATATTATAATTGCCAAGTGTAAAAGTATTTAGGTGGAATTTGACACATAGGTAGTTTAAAACCTGGATAACAAAATATAATACTTTATATCCCGGTATTCAAGCGAGAACGGGGACAACGCGAATAACGACGCTCCTAGTATAAAATAATACAAAAATGACCTTTTTCATAATTTAATTGTATTTACACTAATTCATATGAACAAAACCTTTCAACTATTTGCTTTGATTTTTTTAAGCGGCTCCCACCAATCTTTGCTCCCGCACCCTCAAACGACGCTCACGTTCAAACTCCTTCATGCGGATCACATAGCTGAAAATAATTCACATTAATCAGTGCTCTACACTAAAAATTCATTATACTGCTTTAAATTTTTATCTCAATTGATCAAGAACATTTCAAATGTGTATGAATATTCAGATTAAATAGTAGGGTTACCATGGACTTAATAATAATAATAATCATTTATTTGCACAAAACATGGTATAACGTGGTCTTTACACAATAATAATACAAGAGCTCATGTTTCACTATTAAAATAGCATGCAAATCATTTATATGTCCAATGTACTCTAAATTAGTCTAAAAAAAATTACAATAATAATATTACATTCCAAATTAATCTAGTACAAACAAACAAAAAGTTACAAATGTCAATAAACTCAATCAATGCCAATAATATCAATGTCTATTTGTCAAAAAATTCCTTAACACTATAAAAATTATATTCATTTAGCCATTTAAATATTCTTTTTTTAAATAATAAACAATTCACCTCCTTTATTTCTATGGGAATCTTATTATATATTTTGACACACATTGCAAGACAGCTTTTACTATATTTAGATGTTTTAGCTACATTACGAATGACAAGTTTATGTCTGTCTCTTTGCACTCTGGAACAATATGGCTCAGGTGCTTTTTGAAAGAGATCTTTATGGTTATGTACAAAATTGCATACCTCGTATATGTAAAGCGATGGAAGAAGCAGCAAACCTAGATTTTTAAATATTGGTCTGCACGATTCATCTGGTAGAATTCCACATATGGCCCTTATGCACTTCTTTTGTGCTAAAAATGCTCGATTCCAATCTGTGCTGTTACCCCATATCAACAAGCCGTATCGCAATACGGATTCTACATAAGCACGATAAGTTAAAACGGCTGTTTTTTTATTTGTTACTTTTCCAACCTGACTCAGTGCATAAATGAATTTGTTAATTTTGTTACAAACGTTTTCAATTTGTGCTTTCCAATTTAAAAATTGATCTATACTAACTCCTAGAAAGTTCACGTTTGTTACCTCGTTTATTTTTTTGATATTTAACTTAAAATTATATTTCTTATGTTTTGATTGATTAAATTGTATAAATACTGATTTATCTAAATTCATTTTCAAATTAGTTGCTTCTAGCCATTCTATTAATTTGTCAATAGTATTATTTATGTTAATTTCGTGAGCAGTCAATGAATTGTTTTTCTTTTCAGTCGTCACAATTATGGAAATGTCATCTGCGTATAAAATACATTTGTGAATGGTTATGTCAGATATGTCATTTACATACAATATGAATAAAAGAGGGCCCAATATACTCCCCTGTGGAACACCGTTTTTGATTTTGCGACAACTAGAAGAATATGACAAAACTTCATTTTTCATTAATTTATCTACCACAACATATTGTTCACGATTTGATAAGTATGATGCTAACCAATCAAGTGTTATGCCTCTCACACCTATACATTGTAACTTTTTGAGTAGTACATCATGCGAAACATAGTCAAAAGCCTTAGATAAGTCAAAAAATAGGCCAGTCGTCCAAAAATTATTATTGATATTATTATAAATTGAATTCGTTAAAGTAAAAATAGCCAATGTCGTCGATTTACACTTTTGGAAGCCATACTGGTCACTATTTATAATATTATATTTATTGCAAAAACTAACTAATCTCTTGTACATACATTTTTCAAAAAAATATTAATATCATGATTATTTATGCCAAGCAGGCCATTACTCATAAAAACATAAGAAAATAAAACTTGACACTGGTGTCAAGTAAGACAAATTATGACAGTAATTGTGGACACAATTGGTACTTTAGTATTAAAATTTAAACATATATTTTGTTGAAATTATATTAATTTGTTTACAAGTAGAGCCAATAGAATTGAAAATTAAAAAAGAAAAGTGTGGAACAGTCTGATTAGGGCTCAGAAACAAACTGGCAATAGGCAAAAAATGTAAGATCCTGTTTTTAAGATTGCTTTTACACAATTAATTTCAGACAAAAACATAACACACAAATGACCAACAAATAATAGTTTTTTTTTGACGACCGATATGGCGTGGAGGTCAGTATACCTGCATTTCATTCCAGAGGTTGTGGGTTCGATTCCCACACAGGACAAATCTTTGTGTGCATGAACATGAATATTTGTTCTGGTCTGGGTGTTTTCCTATGTATATTAAGTATATATTTACAAAAAAAAAGGTATTTAAGTATGTTTATCCGTTCTTTAGTATCCATAACACAAGTTCTTAATGATACTTACCTTGGAACTAAATAATTGGTGTGATTGCAAGAGAATATTTATTTATATTTTGCATCTTGCACCAATAGCATCTGATGCGATTAGCATATATTTTAACAAAATAAATTCTCTGGATCAACAAATCACCAGATAAAAACAGTATTAAATGGTTTTTTCTGGTGCACACCACAACCTGATAACTATTGCTTAAAACTCTTAAGTACTCATTCATTAATCAGTATTCAAACAAAGTTGACATACAGTAGGCATGTATGGTGGTAGTTTTACATTACTAATTTTATTTCTTAGTCACAAATGAGTAGAAATAAAATTCAATAAGATCAATAGAATACTGTATGTCTGGCACTTGCTTCATCTTCATTTTTGGACATCACAAAAGAAGATCTTCTAAAGAATACTTTTTTAAGCAATTTAATTTAAATAGCTTTTCAATTTAATAAGCATTAAATTGATACTGATTTATTAATTAGTAATTCTGCTTGTGTTTTGCACGTTTGATTAACATTGATTTGATCTTAGTAAGAAATAGATAAATATTAAATGTCACTGCACATTAACATTTGTAAAATGCGGAAATATAACGAAACAACAATAAAGTACTCAGTTCAGAAATGAAATTCGAATATGAGATGAAACTAATATTAGATATATATGGAAATTAATGTTGTATTCAGAAATGTAATGATTGATGTGCAACGTTTACCACCAGGTACTGCACGTCTTTATCTAGAACTTACTCTTGGTGTTCACAATTCAAATAGTCATGCTTTTCATGGGCACACTTGTAGAGCAGAGGCATGTTTTTGTAACGACAAACTTGATAGTCCAGTAAAATATGGGCACAGTAATCTCTCTTCTCCGGTGGAATTCTGGCTGATATTAAATCCTCTTCACGTGCCACCATTACTAAAAGAATGAAAAAAAGACAGAGAAATTGTTTGATGGGTCACAAAAGTTTGTGGGGTACAAAACACAAATTATGTAACATTTTGTAGTGCTTATTTTATAATACTTAGAGGTTACAATTATGTGTTATAATGTATAAAATCTTTGTATTGGTACCTCTTGGCTTTCTTTCGAAGGAAAATCCGTCTTGAGCATTAAATGTTGGTTGATCATCCATGTTCAAGCCAACATTTCGGGCATTCAACGAACCCATCATGTTACCCATTATAGCTAAAAATATTACTACCGTGGCAGCCTATATAACAAAAATCTTAGCACATAGGCTATAGTTAGAGAAAAACCAATATTTACAGAAAGGTGAAAGAAAATTAAATGCTGTTGTTAAATTTTTTTTCGTGCAGTACTTGCTACTTTTTAAATGTATCAATAGAGAAGAACAGGCACAAATGCCTCTTCCATACAGTCTATTTTATTTTTTTAACATCTCAATTGAATTGGAAGATTAATTTTCTCAAAGTAAAGTAAGACAGAGCTAAGGGTCAGTAGTTTCAGAGGACTCAAATCTTTGATAAAAAAGTTGGATATAAGTGTACAAAATCAATGAGTCATCATACAATGATACGAATTTCAATAATCATAAATTATTAATTAAGGAGAAATAAGTTTGCTTTTACTTAACCGATTTATAACGTTACTTTGCGTTTGAAATTAATATTTGTTAGATAAACAAACTTTGATGTAATTTTATTTGAAAGGCGGGTAGTTTAAATTCTATACAAGTTTATGGTCTGATACACTATATATTTGCTTTAAAGTTATCAGCGATGTGGTGGCCAATGCATGCCGTGCAAGTTATATCTAACAAATAAATGATTCGTCAAATAATTATTACGTAGATGCCATGGATGTGACGTCGAGATTTGTGAGCAATAATTTGAAGGTTTTGAAGACTGTAGGACAAGGAACTTACGGGTACGAATCTCAAATTTTATCGTTCGTAGGTATAATAACTATTAGAAAATTAAATATTCTAGTCTTATAGTGTCGATGAAAGATTACTAAATTTTAGGGAAACTGATTCTGGAATTTAAGATTGCATAAAATTAGTAAACCCTTGATGAATTCAGATTTAATAATTAATGCATACTTACTAGGTACCGGGAAAGATACAATTTATTTATTGACCTAATCCCCTGTTCCTAGTGTAAAGCGACTTTAAATTAAAGTAGTTATCATTAAGAGAGATAGTTCGATATTGTTATTTACATTTACCAAATTTTAAAGTAACGAACTACTTACCTACTTACTTCCATTTTTTTGTTACAGAAATGTTTACCTGTGTGAGGGTCATGTGAATAATCAACTAAGTATTGTTAAAGATATTGAATTAAATGGAAAAGTTCAAGATAATCGACAGGTTTGTGATTTTAAAAATCTAATTACAAGTATTTACTAATATTATAAACTAGCTGTGCCCGCGACTTCGTCCGCGTGAAATAGTTATTTTGGGCATCATTTCTTTTTGCGAACAACCTCCTCAGCTTTTGCAAGCCACGCCTCTCCTCCTTGCAGCGTCATGTTTTGCACATCATGCGGCGCAAGTGAATTTTATATCGGTGTTATTTTAAAATTGTAATTACCATAAAAACGGTTCTAGTGAGTTAATTTAAAAAAATAGACATATACTGTCGTGGACATTTTTTTAGATCATTTCCAGAGGAATAATTTCATACATATATTTTTGGTTTCTTGAACCGTTTTCGCAGCGCACGCAACGGAAGCCCTCAAGGATGAATAATTTTCATTATTTCTTCGCTCCTAATAGTTGCAGCGTGATGTTATATAGCCTAAAGCCTTCCTCGTTAAATAGTCTATTCAACACAAACATAATTTTGCAATTCGAACCAGTAGTTTATGAGATTAGCGCGTTCAAATAAACAAACAAACAAACTCTTCAGCTTTATAATATTATTAGCTGTGCCCGCGACTTCGTCCGCGTGGAGTAGTTATTTTGGGCATCAGTTATTTTTGCGAACAACCACCTCAGCTTTATAAAATATAGCTGTTACCCACGACTTAGTCCGCGTCATTTTCTGTTATTATTTTAGACAATTATAATCCCCGTTTTTTCACATTTTCCATTATTTCTTCGCTTCTTATAGTTGTAGCGTGATGTAACGTTACATAGCCTAAAGCCGTTCTCGATAAAGGGTCTATTCAACACAAAAAGAATTTTTCAATTCGAACCAGTAGGTAGTTTCTAAGATTAGCGCGTTCAAACAAAAAAAACTCTTCAGCTTTATAATATCTAAATTTTAATTGTCACTTTTAGTTTGTAAGTTCTTACTATTATGGGGCATGCGGTGCTAACCTGTAAGAAATTGTTACACTAACCCTAGATTTAAAAAAATATTATTCTATCATGTATGTATAAGTGTAAACAATTGTTGGTTGGCCAAAAAAATAAATAAAAATAAAAAAAATATTAGTTTAAATGACAAAGTTTGTGGTGTTTATTACCTACTCTTTATCGCGAAAAACCATACAATGGATTGCAATAATTTGGTATAAAATGTACAGGACCTGTACATTGAATACCAATTTTTTACGAAAATATTTAAACAAGGTAAGTAGATAGGCGGAAACTAGTATTAAAATATTACCACGGTAAGCAATTTCAGTTATTACATGGGGCGACTGCCGTCTCACCTCCGCAGCCCAGAAGGAAACATCGTTCTGTGGTTAAACAGCTTTCAGGATATTGGAAGTTTTGCTGACTTCCATAGATGTTCATGACAGCCGGGACTAAATGCTTCACAAGATTGCTGCGCCACGAAGCAAGTGCTAATTACGTACATTACTGCAAAAAGTCGACCAGCGTTTGAACCCGAAACCCTCTGAATTTTAAATCTGTGGGTCTCGCCACTAGTCTGTCGCCTTTCAATAAGACAATATTTTATTTATCTTTCCTTAAAATACACCATCATAACAACCCACTAGGTACTGAGCAAGGACTTCCTCTTAAGAAGCAAGGTAAGGGGTGTTGGGTCATACTCCACCCCAGAATTTGCGGAGGCAGGTGGCGTCCTGCTAAAATGGCTTAACATCGACTATCATATTTTTGTGATAACCGGCTTATAGTGCCTATGGCACTAAAGCGCTCGATAATAAGTAGGTACCACACAAACGGTCACTGACTGAACTCTGCTTTACTTCGGTGACCGTTTTCGACCACCTAGAACCGCGGAGTTACAAGCGCTCCGAAAAATACATACTACGCCCAATATTTGGTAATTTATTTATATCGGGTAATGTCACGGAATAAAGTGAATTCTAATTTCAGGATATAACGAACGAAATAAACATTCTTTCGTCATTAAAACATCCAAATATAATTATGTTTCGAGATTGTTATTATACTGATACCCACGTCATGATAGCTATGGAGTATGCGACTAGCGGGAATCTAGCGGAGTACATGTATCAGCGTTATCCGAAACTAATAAAACAGCAGGTAAACCTAATATGAAACTTACGATTACTTAAAATAATATTATACTTACCTACTGATAATCCAGTTGGTGATACATGTATCGAATCAACCTGAGTTAGCAAGTTATGAGGTATGCAGGTAAAGACGAACATGCAGAACCTAGTGCGCCATGACGCTGTATGTGGCATTCTGCAGTTAAAATATCTACCTATTGGTTTTCCCAAAACGATATACGCAACATGCTTAAGAGCCTTGTATTTACTGCTACACAAACAGTAACCGGTCCAAGGATGAGGATACTTACCCTTTGAATTGGTGGTCGACCACTAGTAACCAGCAGCGGCGCGGCGCCAGGAGCGATTCAATCAAACTTTACGTTGAAGTATCCAGATCTAGGTACAAATATATTTTTTGTAATGTGATACGTCGTACTCATGGCGGTATGCATGACCATTCACGGCACGACATACCATTTCACGCCCTGGCAGAGAATTTCAGAGCCAAACGGTCTTACAGAGGAACGATGGTTCGACTGCTGAGTCCGCAGAGTATGAGGGTGGTTCCCAAGACTAGCACGAATAGGTCCGCAGCTGACCAAATGAGTTCGGCAGAGGGAAGGATTAGATAGAAAAGTTCTTTCACACTTTCCGTAATAATTTCGGTAGAAGACACTGAGATAAAAGTAATGTCCCTACGTAGCAGGAGGTCCAATATTCAATTATTGGTCATTGAAATTTGTGTTATTATTAGATTAAGTTATTTATTTTTTTTACAGGAAATACTGTTTTACTTTTCACAAATACTACTTGGTGTCAATTACATTCACAACTTGAATGTCATTCATAGAGACCTTAAAGCTGAAAATATATTATTAACAGGGAAAAACGGAGTGCTTGTCAAAATAGGTGATTTCGGAATTTCGAAAATGTTAGCCAGGTACAGTACATACACCTTATACGATGTAATTTTCTTTTAATCCATAGATGTAAGTTTTTCATTAGGAATCCTAAATCCCATTTCTTGCTTCAATTAATTTTTTAGAATATTATGAAAATGGAAGAGATTGCCAACCTTTTTTAATCTTCGTTTAACTGGTGCTTCCTATGTCTTCGAAACTTAGACATGGCAAGCTCCAGTTCTGATAGATACTTTTTTGTCTAAAGAACGATACCGTTTATAAGTAAGTAGGTAAGGTACATACGTACCTGGTTTGGTTTCTGCCCGCGTGTAAATGCTTTGATGATTGAACATTTCATCTGAGGAAACTAGGTATGCATTTTGATTGGTGCTTCTTAGTTAAACTTTTAAATAACGTATGTGTGTGCCGTATAAATAATATTTTATACTCTTGTCTATTTCGTCTAGTTTTCTTTATTTATAGGTTATAATATAATTTGAAAACCGATTTATTGCGGAGGACGACCCATTCTGTAGCTTCAAAAATCGTGGGTTCGATTCCATGCAAGCCAATATATTTGAGCATGAAAATATTTATATTTTTATCTTGGTCTAGAAGTAAACTATGCATTGTAAGTATATATATTTAAAAAAAGTAAGTGTGTTTATGCCTTACGCTTTGAGCATAACTATAGGATTTATTATTATATGATAATAATGAATGAACGCTCGTTGTATATTGCAATAGCTTGTTCAGCTTAGGCGAGCCCGACGACATATTGATTTATAATATTTTTTCTACTGAAACACTTATCAATTTTATTTCAGTGCAAAGAAAACATCTACTGTAATTGGTACACCCTATTATTTGGCCCCAGAGCTATGTGAAGGAGAACCGTATGACACTAAAAGTGATGTCTGGGCTTTAGGATGTTTGTTATATGAAATGTGCACTCATAAGAGAGCTTTCGATGCAGAGGTAGGTAATACAATTTATGTGTTTGTTCGTAATGTTTCGTTTGGTCGACGTGTTGGGCGCGAGGTAGGACTGTCTGCATAAGCCCCAAAGGCTGCTGGATCAATCCCCGCAAAAACATGTTTTAGAGATTAACACAATAAACTTAAATGATTATTATATACCTACCTCATTAACTCATACCAGGTAACCTAGATATTATGTCATTTACACCTTGTGTAGATAGGTGTAGGTATAAAAACATAAAAATCTAAATAATAAGGCGTTAGAAATGGTGTGTGCCGAGAAAAAATATCGGAATGCATGTCGCCAATTTGAAAACTTTACACTTACTTGAGTGACGTATCTTATTAACGCTACTTACCATGAAATACCTGTTATCGGCAATAGATAATTTTAAGGTGATAAAAAATTAACTATAGTAATAATGTTTATAAGAAGTCTGGTTGTGACTTTTATTTTGGCGATACCGTCTAGGTTTCAAATGTAAGCGTTTTATAACCATATGATTATTTTGTTTATCTGGAAAAACATGAGACTGGTAAATGTCAATTGCTGGGGGCTCACATTTTTCTTATACTGTGTGTGAAAACCTCATAAAGACTTACACATCAGTCAGCAAAAATTTCTTGATCTTATTAGTATGGAAAAGCGTTTTTTCACGAATTCTAAATTTCTGTGGTAAAAGTAGTTCGTATTGATGAATTTCTATTTATGAACAACTAGTATATATACTAAATACTTCTTTTAATTGTCCATATTTCACTTTACCGTTTGCACATCACTAGTTCGTAACCATTTAATGCGGCTATTGAAAATTACGTTGCTGTCATTCACTACGGACTACAAATTATTTTTGAACACAGTACAATGTTTGTACGATTGCGGTACGATTCAAATATAACGAACGCCATTGGCTATGTGTTTAAAAGTTTTGCGACATGATACGAAAGCAACTTGACGACAAATAATGCGCTGGTGCCATGAGATATACGCGATTTTACGAGCGCACAGCTGTTATATTACAAAGATTTCTATAGTAAAAACTCATATTTTGTCATTTTTTATGGGCAGCGCAATAATTATTTTTTCGCGTCAATCTTCAAAATGTCTTCTGAGTAGAATCTATTGGCAGATTATTGATTTCGTAAGCAATAACTAACAGAAAAAAGCCAAATTAACAGTCGCCAACAAACTATGTTGATACTTGATATATTATTATAAAGATGAGAATAGAAAACCTTATAAAATATGACATTGAAGCTAGTTCTTAAGTAGATAATGTTATTTGTAAATTGAAAACCGTTAAGGTGTGACAGGCGCTGTACCTATGAGGATATTACTTAAATGCTACTATAGATAGGACAGCATAGAAACACATACCATCATATTAACGTATAACGTCACACTAGACTGCATGAATACTTTTTTAATTACCTAATTGTTTTTATTTCAGTCACTGCTTGGATTAGTGAAAGTCATAACAAATGGGAGTGTTAATCCAATAGATTTAAGAGTTTATGAAAGAGGAATGCAAGATCTTATAGATTCTATGCTTTCAATACTGCCAGAGAAGAGGCCTCACTTGAAGGAGCTAATGGGGAGGAGAATATTGATTGGTGACATATACTGTAATTTCTTAGATGCCGGCAATGATGACTTGATGTTAATAAGAGCTAAGGAATTTCTAGATTTTTAATTTTACTGAATGATATTTATAATAATGTAGACAATAAGGGACATAATATTATAATTTCAGAATAAAAAATGATTACGTGACATAAAAAACCTTTTATTTTTTTAATTCAAATTAATGTAGGTATTTGGAATAGTAAATAGGGAAGTATCACAATTTTATTAAGATATATGTTCTTTTCAGCAGTATAATACCTGCATGTACCTGGGTGTAGTATCCATTTTAAAAAGCATAATAAACTGAATGTGTAGTCTCTGATCTTACAGCTTAAAACTAAACACATAATAATGAAAAAGTAGCAACTGTTCTGACAGCAGAAGCAGGTTTCACTGACCATTTGTTTGGTCTGTTTCCATTTCTTCCTCGTCTTCTGAAAAATACAAAGTAATTCTTTTATGTTATTTAGTTTAAAAATATATGTTTTGTAGATCCCAGTCTAGGCTGCTTTTTCCGACTGAAAATAATATTTTTAATAGCCTTTTTCCATCCATAAGTATAATACAGTTACATATCTATATTCTTTTTTGTTTTCTAGATAAAAGTAAAGGTTGGACTCATGCTGCCGCACATAATCGCACTTTCCTATGTTTTTTCCTTTTCTATTATGTACTTAGAACTGTCATTTACTAGGTAAAAAGAGCAGGGCAGCACACGCGGGAATCGTCAACGCGCTCGGCAATATGAACAAAACGCGATTGCATGCAAAGAGAGGTTGGAACGCTGGCGCCCGCCTGTCAACCGCGTTCGCATTAATATGCTGCAGTCAGCTCGCCGTAGCATGCCGAAAAGGCGGATCAAATGCGATTACATGATGCCAGATGTCGTTTAACCCGAAAAACTGTAACCACTACATGCTTTCCAAAGATATTTGAAAATAATAAAGTGCAAAAATATTTTAAAGTAGATAGGCCAAGACATAGAAAAGTTGGACTTCAGTTCAACAATTTAAATTGATGAAGAGTGGTTTAGCATATAAGTGACTTTTATTCCCCATGCAAGTGATATTGAAGCCTAAGGATGTATTTTTTCCCCTGTGATTGTTTAATGGAGCATGTCCGAGGATCTTTTTCGAGATGACGCCAACAACCTCTTCTAACCATCGTACCGCTCACCATCGGCATGGAGTTTATCTTTCAATCTTAGAAATGACCGAATCGAGTATGGCACATTTGAAAAAGAAACGTTCCGCCATTTTTTATGATATTGAGATATAAACGAGAAATGTGAAAGTCGCGATGGCATTTCCCCAAAAGATAACATTATGGGGCTCTACAAAAGAGCGTCAAACGATTCTTAAAGGGTGTTCAACATGCTAGTTTGACCCTGGTATTCCAACCATCCATAGGCTGCAGTCTCCATCAAGTGGGCCGTACAGTAGAGTGCTACCTTGTGATGAAAAATAAAATTCTCTTGAAACCCAATAGTTTGATCTTTTAGAAATAGTATTTAACTCCATGGAACAAATCATAGTAATTACTATATATAACACAAAAACAATTATCTTACGTTGTCCATTAGTTTGAGACTGCGGCTGCAATGGTTTTTGGCCAGGAATTTGGCCTGATTGCAGCATCCTTGTTAATCGCTCCACCTCTTGCAGAGATGTAGCATTTTTTATGGCTTCTCTAACTTTATGAATTTCTTGAGGAGTAAGGTCTGAAAATCAAAATCACATAAATTTCAAATTTCTTACTTTACTGTTATGATAAGACATATCAAGCATATTCATGAGAATAGGATGGCTGGTGGAATGGAAAAGTGTTATGGAATTTTGACTTCTCTATATTGCCAATAATTTACTAGTCCTTTTCATCTTGGATGATTTCTGTGACACTTCATCGTGTTCCAAACTACGCGTTTTTTGTTTGAAAAACAAAAATATTTTTACTGTATAATATTTTTATTTTACAGTGACGTTATTACAAAAAATTTAAAAATGAATACCTTAAAGTTATAAAACAAAAACAGTCTCGCTTAGTTTAATTTAATGAAATATAAAATAAAAAAGCACATAAATAAAATACCTATGCAATTCTTGGCCGTGGAACGGAACGTAGAAAGACAATCGCTCGAAAATGCAGAGATTATATTAGAGGACTAGGAGCGTTAGGTCAGAATAGACAAGTGGAAAGACGAAATTATAATAAATTTCGGCGATAGCGACTCTTCAAGATATTCTGACAGTGATTTTTCAGAAAGTGACCAAAGAATTAAGTCTTTTGAAACTTTGTTGTATTTTACCTTAATAAAACTGAGCAAAATATATCGTTTATGTATTTATGCACAATAAACTTTCAATATAATAGTTATACACCTACAATATTTAAGTTTTGGTTTATTTATCGATCAATTTTATTTCCTAATAATTTATTATCGATTATCGGAAATATTAGATACGATTTTATTAAAGGACATCTCTACAAGTGTCAAAAATCGATCTGTCATGGAACTCATCTTAGGTGAAACGGACTATAGTCTCAACACAACATCCTCAAATAAAGTCAGGGCTGATAAACAAACGCAACATATTTTCAACCCTTAAAGTACTAGTTTAATTTTAGTAGGAACGGGGGTGTTTTATAAAATATCCATGCTTATCACAAAGTTGTAAGAATAATTATGATATTATGAACTTCAGTGCTACAATATTATTTTTTAACTAAAGAGGTGTACATACTTGTAGTCTTGGGATCAGGCACACTTCCACTAGGAACATATGATTTAGATTTCCTTACAATTTCTTTCAACATTTCCTTGCCCTTTTTGCTTTTGAATAATGCATTGGCTTCATCTCTTTCCTTTTGTTTAATTTTTCTGAAATCTAGTAAACGGAGTTCTGGTAACTTAAAGGCTACGTAGGCCCTGAAAAAATATTTTTATTAAATAACACAGGTAATTAGTAAAACTTTTCAAGCAGTAAATTTTTTAATTGAGTAATGATAATTCTTAATTAGGGGGTAATTTGAAAATTTTTGTTTCGGTATTGGATGCAAGTCAACAACTTAAATATAGTCACCAGATGCATAGAACACTCATTCGATGTATCATAGATAATGAGGAGCGACAAAGGTGGTATTGGTTCTGATTGACCAATACTATCCGACTTTAGCAAATGTATCTGAGCTCATTTATCGGTTTGATGAAGCCCAATAAGGGACATGCTAAATCTTGTACCAAAAAATAATTTCTTATGACAATAATACTGGTCACATACCTATAATGCTGTTTATTAGCCACTGGGTTATGCATGAGTGAAAATGACTTCAATGAGGTCATAGTAGATAGAGGATCTAAATCACCTAGCTCAGATAAGTTGTTGTTAGTAAGTATAAGGGTATCCAAATTTGGCAAATATTGCTCAAGGTTATCACCAATTCTCCTGAAAACAAGAAAAGTATTTAATAAAATAAAAGCTGATGGATAGCCTCATTCAAACAATAATTTGATTTCATGAGCTGTATTGCATAGCTTTCAAAATATTTATGTAGGTCTGTCCATTATTTGTTTTATTTATGAGCATATTATTAATGAAAATGCTAAACTGCAAATAAATTAAACATTTGTAATTTTCTAGGAAATTGAGTTACTGTTTTAAAGCTGTAAGTATGTATAAAATGTACTATCACCAAGCCAAAACAAGCAAGATATAAACCCATGGTGTTCTATCATGGTCTGTAAGGTGGCTGATAGCTGCCAGAAGACAGAAAATTATTATACTTTCTAGATACCTTCGTCTTACAACCATGTTTAAACCACTAAACCAAAAGGTAAAAGGTTATCACTATAGTATAATATATGATTTAAATCGTTGAGTTGACTGCATTGTCATTACTACCCTTGATGACAGTGACCCATTAGATTAAAAATAAGGAAAAGTCATTTAATAACTTACACAATTCTGTTGTTATTTAAAAGTAAACATTTTAATCTTTTAAGTAGAGGGAAGCCGTCTAGTTTCCTGACATCATTATCGGAGAAATCAATTGTATCAAACTGATCTAATGTGGCACCCAAGTTTTCAATTTGAGGTATTTTATAACCTGTAAGCAAGTAAGAACCGATAAATCTAGTTAATTGAATAAGTTTTCGTTAAGATAAGAATCATAACGCCTATTCAAACTATTACACAGCTTTAGCATAAACCAAAAAATATAGTATTAACGCTTTGGCGCTATTGAAAATACTAACCTCTAAGATCTAATTCACGGTCTCTACATGGGTTCATATACTGCATAGAGTTTTGAATTAATTCTGTTGTTAGTTTCACCATTTTAGGGCTGTTCCCTTAGCTTCCTTATGTAGGTAGTGCTTAATTTAATTTGAGGCGTCTTTTTTCATTCAATAAATACACACGCATCAAAATAGCCAAAAGCTACATTTAGTTTTTTTTATTAAATTGATCCTTCTAATGGCAAAGGCCAGTGTTGTAGCCATACAGCCTCAGCTAAGAAAAAATATATTCCGATTCACTTATATTTGGTAACTGTTTTTAAACGACTTCTCAAAAAAAAAAACCGGCTGGATCAAGAACCTCCTTCTTTTTGGGAAGTCGGTTAAAAAGGAGGAAGTTCTCAATTCAGCCGGTTTTTTTTATGTATGCACATCCGAGATTTTTATTTCTTTTAAATAATGGCTTCGTGCGTCTAACACATCTAGCCAGTGTCAAGTAAGTGATATATTAATAATATATAATTCATAGTAAATGAGAATAAGAGATGATAAAGATGATAAATGGTAAATGAGATACCCTCCCCTAAGCCCTTTGAGTCCTCAGTAAAGATGTGGGACTATACTGAGATCTCACATGGACTTCTTGAGCGAATTTTGAAAAGTGATGTTGCACTGCTTTGTTTGATTTACCAACACTCATGTATATTCACAAACACTTAACGGTTAATAATCCACCGTTATTACACATTAATGTTAGAAATACATAAGTTTTAGAAAATAAAACAAAACTGCAGACATGACGCTTCACATTCCCGCCAAGAAGTCGTACACGCCGAGGTTTTTTTTTCTTCTTTTAAATAATGGCTTCGTGTGTCTAGCACATCTAGCCAGTGTCAAGTAAGTGATATATTAATAATATATAATTCATAGTAAATGAGAATGAGAGATGATAAAGATGATAAATGGTAAATAAGATACCCTCCCCTAAGCCCTTTGAGTCCTCAGTAAAGATGTGGGACTATACTGAGATCTCACATGGACTTCTTGAGAGAATATGAAAAGTGATGTTGCACTGCTTTGTTTGATTTACCAACACTCATGTATATTCACAAACACTTAACGGTTAATAGTCCACCGTTATTACACATTAATGTAAAAAACACACAAATTTTAGAAAATAAATCAAAACTGCAGACATGACGCTTCACATTCCCGCCAAGAAGTCGTACACGCCGAAGTTTTTTTTTCTTTTAAATAATGGCTTCGTGCGTCTAGCACATCTAGCCAGTGTCAAGTAAGTGATATAATAGGTTGGGGAAAAAGTCTTTTCGTATTTTTGTATGAAAAGTCAAGACATTTTTTTCAAAGTTTATTTACATTTATTTACAATATATATGTACCGTTTTGTTGAATATCTTTCTGCCATTTTGTGGGCAGAGACATTATCCCGTTACTGTAGAAACTTTGGGACTTCTGATCAAAAAAACGGGACAAATAGTTTTGGCAGTCCTCTCTTGAGGTCAACCTTACAGAACCTAAAGAATTCTGCAGAGACCGAAACAGGTGAAAATCTGAAGGCGCAAGGTCAGGGCTATATGGTGGATGCACTAGGACCTCCCAGTCGAACTCTCTTAATTTTTGCTGAGTGGCTAAAGATGTGTGTGGTCTAGCGTTATCGTGATGAAAGACCACACCCTTCCTGTTGATCAATTCCGGCCGTTTTCTCTCGACTGCTTCCTTTAATCTCATCAGTTGCTGGCAGTAAAGATCAGAATCGATGGTTTTGCCGGGCGGTAAAAGCTCATAATAAACAATGCCCTTCCAATCCCACCATACACACAGCATCACCTTATTTCGTGTTAGGCCAGGTTTGGCCACAGTCTGTGAAGCCTGGCCAACTTTCGACCACGACCTTTTTCGCACGTTCTTGTCGTACGTGATCCACTTTTCATCGCCAGTTATCAATCTCTTCAAAAACGGCTCGGTTTCATTACGTCTCAATAATGAATCGCAAATGAGTACACGGTTCATTAAGTTTCTTTGAGTGAGCTCGTGTGGCACCCAAATATCGAGCTTTTTTGTATAACCAGCTTTCTTCAAATGGGTCAAAACTGTTTTGTGGTCAATTCCCAGTTCTTCAGCTACATCGTAACTACTAATATGCCGATCTTGCTCCACTCTTTCAAAAATGGCGTCCATTTTATTCGTAACAGGGCGACCAGAGCGAGGTGCATCTTTAACATCAAAATTTCCGGACTGAAAACGTTTGAACCAAATTTGTGCTACTCTTACTGACACTGCATCAGGTCCATAAACATCACAAATTTTTTTCACTGCTTGAGTTGCATTTTTGCCTTTTTTATAATAAAATTTTAAAATGTATCGAATTTCTTCATTAGATTCACTCATTTTTACGGAGAGAAAAACAAATGAAAAATAGCGGGAAACAACTTTTTTTTATTTTTTTCTTTTCTTTATAATGGAACCTTTTTAATGTTACCAAAACCAGCCAGACACAAATAGTACAGTCAAAAAAATTTTATAATAAGTTTATACCTACGTTATGCGAAAAGACTTTTTCCCCGACCTAATATATAGTAAATGAGAATGAGTGATGATAAAGATGATAAATGGTGAATGAGATACCCTCCCCTAAGCGCTTTGAGTCCTCAGAAAAGATGTGGGACTATACTGAGATCTCACATGGACTTCTTGAGAGAATTTTAAAAGTGATGTTGCACTGCTTTGTTTGATTTACCAACACTCATGTATATTCACAAACACTTAACGGTTAATAATCCACCGTTATTACACATTAATGTTAGAAATACATAAATTTTAGAAAATAAAACAAAACTGCAGACATGACGCTTCACATTCCCGCCAAGAAGTCGTACACGCCGAGGTTTTTTTTCTTTTAAATAATGGCTTCGTGCGTCTAGCACATCTAGCCAGTGTCAAGTAAGTGATATATTAATTATATATAATTCATAGTAAATGAGAATAAGAGATGATAAAGATGATAAATGGTAAATGAGATACCCTCCCCTAAGCCCTTTGATTCCTCAGTAAAGATGTGGGACTATACTGAGATCTCACATGGACTTCTTGAGAGAATTTGAAAAGTGATGTTGCACTGCTTTGTTTGATCTCGAGGACGTCAGCTAGAATTCTGAAAATTGCATCATACTCGGATCATTCGTTTAGGAACTTCGATGGCGCAGACAACCACACAGACAAGTTAACGGTTAAACTTATAACGCAAATTTTTTGGTAGGGCCCTTCTATGATAGAGTGCCGAGAAATGTGTGAAGCGGTGACCTGATACGGGCGTTGAAATTTCTATATATTTTTACGCGCTTACACAGGTTACAGCACCTGTGTGATGTTTCAGGATTAATGGGACGTCCACGGACTGGTTTAATATCTGTAAAGGTGTTAGAAAGGTATGTGTAACGTCACTGGTTGCCTTACTGGTTTGAAAGAGTGTACTAAGAGGTTGACAATGAACGAGTCGCTCATCAAACGCCTTCTGCTGATGACCAAGTTTTGCTTGCGTTATCGGCTGAAGAGTTTCAGGAGATGGTGACGATAGTTCAGGATTCATGCATAGCGAAAGAAATTAAAGTAAACGTTAGTAAGACGAAAGTTATGGTTTTTGAGAGAGAAGACGAAGTGACAGATTGTGAAATTTTAATCGGAAGTGAGAAACTTGTTCTACAGTGAATGAGTTTGTGAAACAGTGTGAAAGCGACATCGATAGAAAAGTGAATGCTGGAAACATGGTGAATAGGGCACTTCACGCCTTTGTAAGCAGTCAGAAACTGTCCGAAAAGGCATGAAAGTTCATGGAGGTGTGTTGGTACTACACTAACGTATGGAAGTGAATGCTGGTTATGGGAGAAGAAACATGAATGTAAGATTAATGCAGTAGAGATGAGAGCACTCAGAAGTATTCTAGGTGTGAAATTGAGTGATAGGATTAGAAATGAAGTGATAAGGGCCGAAACTGGTATGAAAGAAGGTAAAGTGACAAGAATTGAGTAAGGTATGCTTAGATGGTTTGGCCATGTTGAGAGGATGAATTAAAGTAGACTAACGAAAGTGATTTATGATGTACAAGTGAATGGAAGTGTTGGGAGGGGAAGACCACGTAAGACCTTCCATGACCAAATCCAGAAGATTTTGGAGAAAAGACAAGTCAAAAGTACCCTAAGCCGACGGGCGTGTATGAGAAGGTAATGAGTGTGTGCCAAGATCGAAGTGGAAGGATGTGACCTCTGCCTACGGGACAGAGGCGTGACAGAGGCGTGACGTTATGTATGTATGTTTTTTCGTAGGGGTTTAAAATATGTCACTTGAAAAATGATATAAATTGTCTTGACTAATAATTAAAGTAGAGAGGGTGACAAATTTTCGGCGCCAGGCGGTGAAAGCCCACGCTACGCCACTGGTGTTCTAATATATTTGCGCTGATGTAAGTTCTCCTTAATTTCATGACGTTGAACAAGTGCATATTAATGAAGACTTTGAATGTTATCATAGCCCTATATATTTATCGCTACTGCTTTTTGTTAATGATTCTGACTGTACAACACTGCCGTGTGAGCTGTGGGGTGAGTGTGTTGAAGTGTCTGACATTAGAAGTTATATTACGGTGCCACTACAGTATTTCAGTAAATTTTAAAGCCACCACCCTTTCAGTGCAGCTTCTGTCATCATCTCATCCCATTACCAAGATAACTCTTCAACCCGGACCCTGTGTCTTTATGGCTGACGTGTGGCGTTCTGCTATGAGATTTTTAAGCCGCCCATTGGGGCCTTTTATACCTTATACATGTAGAAGATAATAGTTGGGACCAACGGCTTAATGTGCCTGCCGAGGCCCGCAATACATCAGTCCGTAAGTTCTATGTGTTTGGTATTGTAGTCGTTCGCTTTTGATTGATCGAATAATACTACGCAGAAGTCGCTATACCTGCTATCTACTTCTAAAATAATTAGTCGGGTATTTTCTTTTTACATATATTTCCTTTTGTGTGTTTTGTAGGTGTATGGGACTTCTACTACGATCTGAGGAGCCCAAGCCAACCTCACCTGCAAGTTGTGCACCTGCCGTCCAACGGACGAGGCTCTGGCGAGCATAAAAGTGCCCGAAAAGCGGCAATAGGCTCGCCACCTATTACATGGGACCAACTATTTAAATGGCGAAGTATGGGCGTATAGTATGCCTCTGCCCACCCCTTCGGGGAAACAGGCGTGATATTATGTATGTATGTAAGTGTTACTCTTCATACATTGAAGTCCGTTAAACCGCCACTGTTCTCTAAATTAAGCGTACAAGAATAATATACTCAGTAAAAGACGCTGTGATATTTTCGACGATATTTATTTAATAAGATCACTGGTTTACAATGTTACCAAAGGCTGTTTATAACACCTTTGTCTATACTCGTCGCAATAAATTGATTTGTTTCTTTCTTTTAATATCTTGCTGCAAGGCAAACCATAAAACGTGCGAGCGCTGTGAACTATACTGCTTGTCCACTTGCCCTTATGGATCATATGGAAATGAGTCGATGTGATATCAGTAAATTTTTACAATATTTAATAAAAACCAAATAGTAAGTATGGCTTATTCCATTGTACGATGTTTGTTTAAATATGAACCTCATTACAACACATAAATACGAGAGAATAAAAAGAGACCTTTATTGAGGTCGTTTTATAATTATTTTGAAGCCCATACTTAGTCACTATTTGTTAGTGTTGTCAATAGCGCGTGCCCGAAGCAAGTATGTTGCGCCAAGTTTAGTAAGAAATAAAGACTACTACAAACCTATTGGTAGATTCCTATTCAATATACCCAAGCATTTTGTACTGAAAGGAAATTGGGAGTTTATACAAACCAAGAGATGAAAAGATCTCATTTCCTCTTCCTCAATTACTTTTTAAAATTTTGTTCTCGAGGGTTATATCTGATTTTCATAAATGTCAACTCATCTACTTGAAATCTGTATTGAACATTAAATCAATGGTTCAGAAAACTGAAGTTATTAAAGTAGCAAGTAAAAATAAATAGAAATCATAACGAAACCAAACTTTGTTAATAAATTATTAAGTTAAAATGTTAGGTTACTAACAAAGATTAAGTTCTGAGTGTTTGCAGCTGAATATTATTCAAAAATAATAAGAAAGTGAAAGATTCGTAACTCTGTTTTGTAATGACGTTGTTATTGTATTCCAGCTTATAAGGAAACATTTTCCTCCTCGTGCCTGTTGTATCGCTTGTATAATGGAGCGTGTCTGAGGAACTATTTGAGACGATCCAATGCCTTCCTACCGTCGCACTCCATTCATTTGCAGGATCATGAAAAATAGCAGAAGCGCGTACGTAGGTAGTGGATTGAGCTCCCTGGAGAGGTTTTCCTGGTGAAACTGGTCGACATCGTGATAGTTGTGACCCCGGTGTTGCAAACGTCCATAGGTAGCGGTGATGATCACTTTTCATCAGGGGAACCGTACCACCCTGACTGTACATTTGAGTGGACCTTGGGGTATAAAAAAAGTGTACATGATAGTTTATGTGGATACTTATTAGTGAAACAATAAAGATTCTTTAGACTATTACGTAGATAATAATCTAAGTATCTGGTTTTTGGCGCCAAAATGAAAAAAGGCACGTAGCGGCAGTATTATATTTTCCAAAGCTAGTGTAAATTCGAGTGTATATGTGTCAATAGTGGACTTTTAGATATTACTTCTTCGACAACGTACACAAGTATAAGAAATAGACCACTTTGTAGTGACTTGTTAATTCCAAAACTCTATAGAACCTCTAGTAAAACTACTTTACAGGGGTGTATGACTTTGACTTGACTATAAAGGACTTACTAGATTTTGACTATGACTAAATGACGAAAACGCTGCATTTATGCAAAAAACTAGAATTATCACATTATTTGACACTGGCAAACACTATAAACCATTAAATATGTAATTAAAAAAACATTAAATATTAATAGATAGAGTTTGAAATACCTGAGTTTGGCGACAATAGATACGGAAAAAGACACATCGTAGCAGTAACTTTCCCAAAATAGTAAATTCGAGTTATTATGTGTTTATATAGTGGATTTTTAGACATAATTTCTTTGCCTTCGTGTGTCTGGTGTCATTGAGGAAAGTGGCATTTCATCGTGAATTGTGATTTTCCATGTCGATTTCAAAACTACATAAAGTCTAAGTCTTTATTACTTTATTAGGGTAAGAAAAGACATCACTTCTTCTTCTTCTTTTTTAAATTAATGGCACTATGTCATCAAGGGTAGTGACGACAATTCAGCCTGACTAGTATGATGACTTCACATGTGAATAAAAATAAAGAAACAAAAGAAAAGCTTTGCTAAATGTTAAAAGAGAATCAAAGTTAAGTTAAGTAAAAAATTAAAGATTGATCTAATAAATTTTATAACTTCCAAAAAAACTTTACGAGAAGAAAAATACTTGAAACTGAGTGTCTTCTCTTAAATGCGTGAGTAATACAAAAAAGGTAAAAGATGAAATGTTAAATTGTATAATTTGACTGTGCCAGCGTCAAATAATTGGTAGCACCCAAAGCGCCACATTTATCGGAACACGCCCTAACGTTCTTGACAAATAGAGACGTGTGTCGATCTGTTCAGCGCTTTGTAGAACACTATAGACTGGGGTTGTTGTAGTACCGGGCTACCGTCGTTGAGTTTTTAGTGAGTGAATTACTTGGGTATTGTCGTATTACCCAGCTGGAGGCTTGCATAACCCACTCTATCTCCCACAGTTTAGCAAGCGTAACTAATAAAAAAAGTTCGGGATCTCATATCTCGACTTTTACGATGACAGTGGGTGATGTCATACATTACATAGGGCAGAATGCAACCAACACAGATACTTAAACTGTCAGATTAACGGTTTGCTCTGTTTCGGCTATAAAAATATGAGAGCTAATTCTTTACGATTCAGTTGTGGCTAACGCTCTGTCACAAAAAAACAGCTGAAGTTTGATACAGTTTCTGTGGTCAGATAACGTTTAACATTATGGTCAAATTGCCAAAAAGTATCCTATACTTGTGCAAAAAAAAATTAAACATGATTAAACGGCATAGCTGTTATTTGTATCTTGCAGACATTCCATTAGCAGTTCATTTTTATTTTCTTTGTGGTGACTCAGATCAGGTAAAAAAGGTAGATACCTTATTACTAATAAGAAATTGAAGTCATATTTTTAACTATGTGTTAGTGACTGAAGTGTTGCCACTTTTTGAAAATCTCCCCAGACATTACAAGTATAATAAAAAATAATACACAAAGGAGCTGAGTTTTGTGACTTCAGTGCTATCAATGGCCATGCGCTATCTACCTTTTTTTACTTGATCTGAGTGTGGTGGTGGCATTGATGCGTATTTTGTTTGAGGTGTCACTTTTTGTATCTTACATAACTTGATTTAGCTATTAAGTAGTAGTTTAGAATCTTTTGTAGGACTGGTGAGTAAGTTATTTAAGTTCCACTAAATGAGAAATAGTATTGTTATTTGGTGACAGTCTCTCGGTGAAAAAAAGGGACATTGTAAATAGTATTGATATCTTGACTCAGCTACAAGCGGACACAAAATGTAAATTTATTATTAGTGCATTCCCCTATGCAACAAATTTGACGCGGGAACAAAATCAGCGAATTGCTGATTTGAATTTATTATTATATAACTTGACATGTCGTCATAGTGACGTATTATTTTTTGATATAAATAAATTTATAAAATTTTTTAAGTTGACTTCTGATACAATGTATCTAAATTATAGATTTAAGTTACGAATTGCTTCTTTGTTAGCATTTAATATTCAGGATTCTGTTATAAAATCTATAACACAATCCAAAATTAATTTTGTACAAGTTAGTAGTCCTACTAATATTTCCTTTACAAATAATGCCTTGACATCACCCAGTTTAAACTGAGACACAAGACAAAGGCCAAGCCCTTTGAACTTAAAATTGTGCATCAAAATATTCAGGGATTGGCTGGCAAGGTTCTAGAATTAGATTTATTTATTAAAAGCAGGAATATTGATATTATTTGTATAACTGAGCACTGGCTAAAGAAAAATGATACATCATTGGTTCTAAGTAATTATGATTTGACAAGTTCTTATGTTAGAGTATCAGCAATTCACGGTGGTTCTTTAATTTTTGTAAAAGACAGCCTTAGATGTAAAGATCGAAAAGATATTGTTAGCCTTTCCGTAGAACGTGTAATAGAGCTCTCCTGTGTGGAATTAGACAAATTTGTTGTTGTATGCGTATACCGACCTCCTTTAGGAAATAGTGCAACTTTTGAAACGGTTATGGAAGAGGTATTAAAGAAATTAAAATTAAAAAACAAACATATTATTGTATGTGGGGATTTCAATGTGAACATTCTTGAAAGTTCACCATTGACCACTCGGCTGGTTTCTTTGTTTAAATGCTTTAATTTGGTTAACCAATTTTCTGAACCAACTAGAATTACCACACACTCAGCTACATGTTTGGACAATATTTTTTCGGAGTGCATACCGGTAGATAAATCAGTATTTAGTTGTCTGACTTCTGACCATTGTGGATTACAAGTAAATTACATTGATGAGGTACATGAACCAAAATCTTTTCAATACAGACCTGTGACAGGTAAACGGTTAGAATGCTTCAAAGATAATGTTAGTAAAAATCTTGCTACGCGTAAAATTGTGCATAAGAATCCTAATATAATGTATGAAAATTTATTTAATGTAATTCAAACAGATTTTAACAAAATATTTACACCTAAATCTATTAAACCTACAAATAAACTTCAGTTTTGTGAGTGGGCAACTCAGGGAATATATAAGAGTAGAAATAGACTTTACGAATTATATAATTTAAAAAAATATAATCAATTCCCAAGTTTCTTAGAACATGTCAAAAATTATTCAAAAGTATTTAAAAGGGTGTGTGTAATGGCCAAATCCTTGTTCACAAAAAATAAGATATTGACATCCAGTAACAAAATTAAAGCAACTTGGAACGCTATAAGTCGCGAATCAGGAAAGTGTAAACCACGTGATAATAACTACGCTCTTAAGGAGGATCAGGGAGTCGTTAATGATAATACAGCAATTGCAAACATATTTGATGAATACTTTGCTAAGATTCCTGCACTGACCACTTTTGAGCTGAAATCTTCACCGTCCACTGCCTTAGCTGTGCTTGAGAAATCCTTGCCTAATTATAGTTCCACATTTAAGTTCCATCATATTCATCAATTAGACATAATTAAAACTTTTGGATCTATTAAGTTAAAGAATACTGGCGATCTGTGGGATATGTCTGTTAAAGTTATTAAGACTATCTTGGATTCTATTGCTCCTTATCTAGCAGAATTATTTAACAAGTGCGTCGATGAAGGGACTTTCCCCGATCTTATGAAACTTAGTAAAGTCATACCTCTGTTTAAGACTGGCTCAAAGGAGGATAAAAGTAACTATAGACCAATTTCAATTTTACCAACTTTAAGTAAAGTTTTTGAAAAAATTATCTTAGATCAGTTATCTGCATACTTTTATGTAAATGAACTTTTGCACAGTGAACAATATGGTTTCATAAAGGGTCGTTCTACAGCTGATGCTGGTGCTGCGTTACTACAGCATATTTATGATGCCTGGGAGAGGTCGCAAAACGCCATAGGAGTGTTTTGTGACTTATCGAAGGCTTTTGACTGCGTTGACCACGGTACCCTTATTCTTAAGCTTAATTTCTATGGCGTGTGTGATTTGGCTCAGAAGTTGATAGTTTCATATCTTACATCTAGATTTCAAAAAGTAGATATTAATGGCGCTAAATCATCTGGTTCGTGTATACAGATGGGCGTTCCTCAAGGCTCAATCTTAGGCCCATTTTTGTTTCTGGTGTATATAAATGATCTTCCTTTCTTTATTAGTAGAAAGTGTGAAATGGTGTTATTTGCAGACGACACATCAATAATATTTAAAACTAACAGAAATAAAAATAATTATGACGATGTAAATAGTGCACTTTCAGAGTTGCTTCACTGGTTTACTGTTAATAATCTTCAGTTGAATGCTAAAAAAACTAAATGTGTTAATTTTTCACTACCCAATGTAAGAGATGTTGAAACCAATATAGAATTGAATGGTCAGAGGTTGGAAATGGTCGATTCAACCTTATTTCTAGGTGTAACACTAGATAAACACCTTCAATGGGGCCCACATATCGAAAGCCTTTCTGGTAAACTGAGTTCTGCCGCATATGCGATTCGAAAAATTCGTGAGATAACGGATGTCGAAACTGCTAGAATTGTTTATTTTAGCTATTTTCACAGTTTGATGTCCTACGGTATTTTATTGTGGGGATCTGCCGCTGAAATTGAGACTATTTTCATTTTACAGAAACGAGCTATACGTTTTATTTATAAACTACGGTCTAGATCATCCCTTAGAGAGTTGTTTCGGGAAATTGGTATTTTAACTACTGCCTCGCAGTTTATCTTTAACTGTATTTTGTTTGTGCGGAAAAATATAAATAATTATTCTAAGCGCTGTGAACGTCACAGCTTTAACACACGAAATAAAAATAAACTGTTAAATCCATTTCTAAGACTCCAAAAAATTCGGAAGTCTTTTATGGGGCAAGGTATGAAATACTACAACAAAATTCCACATGATATATTGGATTTGCCCTTAAACAAATTTAAAGTAGCTATTA
Source organism: Musotima nitidalis (assembly GCA_949126915.1). Lineage (NCBI taxonomy): Eukaryota > Metazoa > Arthropoda > Insecta > Lepidoptera > Crambidae > Musotima > Musotima nitidalis. Next base: position 11,833,992 of record OX421419.1, read on the forward strand.
AAGAAACATTGATTAAGAAAGCATACTATTGTACGCAAGATTATATAAATGATAAGACGGCATGGCTGTAAATTGTATCTATCATAGAACAAACAATTTTGTGGTCTGCGGCTGTTTGATTTTTATAATATTATTGTTATTTCTGCTATTTTAATAGTACAAATGTGTACAAATCTTTTTATTTTGTGGCTTGAGTATGTCATGCACACTTAAATGTCTCTGGGGTGGCGGCGTTATGCGTCGGGTCGTTACATTCCCTAAAATATGGTTGAGTGAAACGATGGCTGGTTCATTCGTCATACTCGTGAACGAGTGCTGCTTGTGGGGACTGGTCTGCTCTTGTCTACTATTTTTATTTGTAATTAAAGATTTAGCTAACTGAGAAAAGTTAATATTATTTTTGATCTGATAGCTGCACACACAATTTTTGTTGTCCTATCATTCTCCTAAATGATGTTTTTGATTAGGAACGCATAGTATTGTTCAAATGATTATATAGATATTAAGACTGAATTGCTGTAAATGATATCTTTCATAAGACCAAAAATATTTGTGGTTTGCAGCACATTTAATTAATATAATGTTATTTTTGTTAAAATTTGTTTATCCTGTAGCTTGAGTATGTCATGCTCACTCAAATGTCTTTGCGGTGGTGGCGTCATGCGTCGGGTCGTTGCGTTCCCTAAAATATGGTTGAGCGAAACGATGGCTGGTTCATGCGTCATACTCGTGAACGGGTGCCGCCAGTGGGGACTGGTCTGCTCATGTCTACTATGTTTATTCGTACTCATACTCGTATAACTTAAAATAAAAAGTTATTTTCTTCTTTTATTTTAAATCATGTGACTGCAGAACACATGTTTTTGTAGATTTGTCAAATTGTTTTACTATTAAGTACATATTCTTGTAACTGGCGGGAGAAAAAACTAACCTTGACGATTTTCTTGCCCGTTCTTTTACGATCAAGCTCCCGCCCGCAGTGAATGGGCGCGCTAGTTTTTAAGTTTTGACGTTCATAAGAGCTCTTTTGAGCCAAACTTGAATAAATGAATATGAATTTGAATTTGAATTTGAATTTGAATTTGTGCTCATCAATCTAATCATAGATTTAAAACAGGCCAATGAGGCATTTACTAGACATCTTGGGTATTCGTCGACCGGGTCGCCATTGTAAGTTGTTGTCATGTTCATCTAAAATGTGGCAGAGAGCTTCTTTTATAGTCGTGCAACAACTGCGTAGCACCACTATAGTAGTTCATTGGGATCTCACATTCTCACTACCTACTGTGTTTTTGATTCTTTCAGCCAGAAGTGCTACTTCCTTTAAATTTTAATCAACATGCAATCTACTTTCGCCCTTCTTTCTAAGAGCCCAGTAATCTGATTAAAATAAGACGAGAGGATTTTTAAAGGGTTTGTAGATATTCTTGCTGCTATGAAAGATGGATAAATAAATAAAACAACTTTATTGTTTTCTCCCATATCTTTTTATTCTAAATACATTAATATTCTTTAATTCAACTCAAATATTCATTTAAACTATTACAAGCTATTTATTTAAACATAAATAATAAGTAATGCAAATGTCCAGCATTGCACACTTTTTAAACTCGGGTATTAATAATTTATCTAAAGTATTATCCAATCTTAGCGATAGTTTTTCATACTGACAAAACATATAGGTACACAACACTGAAACCACTTTGGCGTAACACAATTCATTAATACGTAGATAATTCTAAACACGACTATTGATGACATGCCACGATCAAGTCTTACAAGTCGAAATATTCTGTGCCTTTTTTTTATATAACCGACTAAACTGTACTTGGCATGTCATATAATATTATGGGTCATTTAATGATTTTTCGAATCATCAAAATATGCGCTTAATTAGGTCTGTACAACTATTGAATTATGGTGTTTAACAATTTGTAAATCTAATAAGATGTATAGTGTAATGTGTCAGATAAAGGTCACCGTTCTGCCCGCTCACTTTAAAGAAAACTCCTTGCGAGTTTGGCGAGCTTATACTCGATTATGTCCAATGGACCTCAAAAGTGTTCAGGTGACTGTAACCTTCATAGTACATAGTTGCCATAGATGACGATCGGCATAATCTCTTGTTTTTACAAAGATTGGGTACGTGTTATACACAGATCTACTGTTATACGAACATTATTAAAACACAATTTTCGTTACAAATACATATAGGTACACTAGAAAACAATTAAATGAGTCTATGCGTACCTATGTTACTATTTTAAACACACAAGTGGATAAGCGTTTTATTTTTCATGTCCAAATACTATTCTATGCATTCCAAAATCAGACAATTTGAAGACATCACGGCGAACCTCCTCACGCTCTGTTTTAAAATGTGATCGCCGAATAAATCTTAAAATTACCTAAGAAAATAATGTACATTGGACCTTCATTCTTGACTCTGATGAATGATAAAATGATTGACTTAGAGAATACTCACAAAATAATACTCATACTAGTTGACATAATGGTAGATATTAAAATATTCCGTATCTACTACAAACAAAACAATGGCTTTGTCAAGAATTACAATCATTTAAAAAGTAAAAACGAATATCTTTTGAGTACATGAAAGTTTAGAGTCCAGCTCATAAGTAACACAATCGTCTACTAAACGATGGCCATAATGAAATGCAAACATAATACAGGTTTATTCCACCTCTGTAGTGTCGACATAATGACTAAATACGCTAGTATCGAACGACAAAGAATACTGAGTGATGATCAGATCTGCACTGTGTCGCCACCCATGCAACTATTATTATAAACAGCTGCAATAGAGTGGAAAGGTATGACCACTAACTAACACATGAATATTGTGCGAAGAATGAGTGCTTCGGATATACAAACTACTTAGTTTAAAGTACTATTGCAAGACCCGGCCCGCGTGCTGATATCCACTGCACTTATTAAATGTTTGAAAACAACATTAAATCATCCGAGAGAAAACTTAGTCGCAAACCACTCGTATTGTTAGTATTCAATTAACAATTTAATCAAACTCTTCAAGCTGTTAGTTGCATCCACAAAACTCTTAGATTCGTGACTATGTTTTTTCATCTTAATTGTATATAAGACAACTAGACAATAAGTAATTTATAAAAATAATACACTATTCTAAAGAGAAAAGAAAATAGGTCGCCAGCGACCTTCCGTAAGAAATGAGGTGCTATTAGGAGTAAGAAATTAATCAAGTAAAGCTATCAAACAGGATGATCGTGGCAATGTGTCCATCCACGGTGAGAGCCTGGCCGAATATTATATATTCAGAAAAAAGACACAACTTCGAAAGGCAATTTTTAAAATTTACCTTAAAATAGTTTTATATTAGGAATACCTATCATGTTAATATATTTTGGTGAATAACATCATTATCGCAAACCCGTATTAAATATGAGAAACGTGGATGATATGACAATATAAATTACCCTTTCATACCAATTAATAAGCGTTTTCAATGTCCTTATTTAGCCGACCCGGTACATTCGGAGTCGGCCGCTATATCTACTTACACAACTTTAATTTTATCCGAACACTAACTACCTACTTACAGGGATATCGAACTGTACTGTGAACATAGCCGAATCATATCTTTGGTTAGATAAAACGAAACAAATAGTAAAAACACTAGACAATCGAATTACACAGTCATTGGAGGGACATAATATTTTAGTCGTTAGGTAACTCTAAACAACATTGCATAATAATCACATATAAATAATTATGATCGAAATGCACCCATAAGGGTGTGATATTTCGAAGTAAGCGTCAACAAGTGTATTATTATCCAACAAGTTCTCGGGCGGCGGAGGGGCTTCTGCCTTGGCTTTACTGCCAGATCCGCCACCAGCCCTGCATCTTTTCTGAGAGTTTCTTACAGATTCCCAGTAGCTTCCGTCACATTCCACCATCACCTTCACCCTCGCAATCCTCTGAGCCTTCACCCTCTTCCAGTGTTACCTGCAGATCAAAAAAACTAAATTGTAATGCTTGTAAAATTAAAGAAAAGGATATCGAATATATATATAGAATTAAAGGAAAATATCAAATTTGTGAACCAAGTTTTATAAAACAAATATTTAATACTAATAGTCTGATCACAACAGGGGTGTTTTCAATACTTAACCATATTATGCTGTTTTTATCTCAAAATGCTTTTGTTATATAATTGCTATCATAATTGGTGTTCAGGTACATAAAAAGAAATAAATGTTTTTAAAATTCTTATGAGTATAAAATTACTGTAACTTTATCTTACCTGAAATCGTATTTGTTCGGGACGATCATCGTCAGCTCCTGAATGCGATTGAACTGGGGCTGGTGGTGGTGACGGAGGTATCATACTTTGATAATAGTCGCGGTTCTCTTCCAGTGTGTCCAATATGTCTTGGGCATCCGGGTGTACCAGATCTGCCCACGTCTCCCATAAGGGATGCACGATGTAATCTATGAAGCCGACTTGAGATTTTTCAATTGTTGAGTTGTGCCTGTCGCACATTGGACTTATGTCCATGCCATGTTCTCTCTCGCGATCTCCTTGCTGGAAAAATTCTTCCATCAGCAATGATACCCATCTTTTATACAAGGGCAAAGGTTTTGTAGGATTGCTAAGATCGGCGCAATGTACGAGATTCTCCAGGACTTGTATCCTATCTGTGTAGTTATCTAATAATAGTACTCCACTTCCGGCAACTTTCTTAGTCTCAACCATAGTTTTCAAGTCGGCAAGTAAACTCATGTGTTTTGACATGTCTGTGGAGAGCACCATGTCTATGACCATTTTTCTAAGTGTCTGCCTTTGTTTTTTGTGCAAATTGACAAAAATGTCGCAGCCTTCATTCTGTAGCAACTTGAACGCTACGGCAAGGTGGTGGTTTTCTAGTACAGATTCGTCATTGTACATAAGAGCCAGTTCAGAACTGGAGTTGACCAAGAACTGATTTGTTAGTCCAGGGTGGTCTACGTCGTGTACGCATGCTGCAAACAGTGCAGCACACACCTCTATTGGCGTGAATACAGCATCCAAGGCAGGTGTGTTGAGCAGCACGTTAGTAGATTGTGTGACATCGGCAGCGTGAAGTGAATTGTGGAAAGGATTGTCACGTATGTAGTGTTCCTCCAGTGTGACTGCGAAAGCTAGGAACGTGCGAGGAGCAATCTGTAGTGTTCCAAGAAGTTCCCTGGTAGTAAAGGCAGCGTATGCTACTGCAGTCAGAGGACGTCCGCAAGAAAGGTCCCCGATACGAAAGATGTCGACGCCCCAACGATCCAGATCGATAAGAAGCCTGCCGAGGTCTTCCTCGTGGGGAGTCTCGACACCGTACCGCGGAACGCGTTCTCCGGTGAAGCTGTTGGTGTGAGTCAACGTCCTTTTGACACCAGTTATCTAAAGGAAATAAAAACAACATTACATATGAGGAGTACGTGTGAAAAGTTTTCCCAACATTATTTCACGGGCATATATTTGCGTGATAAAAAGTATCGCATACCATACTTTAATTCAAGTCATAGTCTATAAAATAAGATTGTATTGAATTTAAGCCAATACTATTTTAGCTATAAAAGCGTGTTTCAGAATGAAACAACCCTTTAGAACATATGAACAACATTAAAATTTGCTCATTTATAATATATGGATGATATTGGTGAAAACTTACTTGTGACATTGTGGTGACAGGTCCGCCATGGCGTGGCTTTTCCTTCTTCTTGGCTCGAGCCTCAGAAGCATCGTCCACTTGCAATGATGGTATGTCGAGTTCTTGTTGCTTATCTGTTGAGTCAAAAATGAATATTATATAATTATATTTACTATAATATAAGGAATAAATCTTATCTAAAAAAACAGGTTGACAATAAGTATTTAAATTCGATAACTATGTTATCCTTGGTGATTTGTATCGGTTAAGTAGGTCATATTAATACGAATGAGTTAAAATGATACGCAGTTCCATTTGGTAATACCTCATATCTATTATGAAACAATAATATTCATATGATCGAAACTGTGCCATATTTATTATCTATTTCAAAAAAGTAGGTGAAAACATGTGCAACGCAGCCTTCAATATTAGTATCAATTGATAAGTGATCTACTTATAGGTTTCAAATTATATACAATTATTCGAGTTGATTTTTAGTAGTCAAAATGTTTTTAAACACTGATATAATCATAAGTAGCCATTGGTTATCGCATAATGATCGCTTACGTGCGTTGAATGATTATTAAATTAAAAAAATATGACTTATTAAATGCTACATGAGAAATATATAGGTTAATTTCAGATTGAAATAGCTTATCACTGAATACAATTTAGTCTTTGTTTGTTTAGTGGTATATTAATGGATTTGTAATTAATGGCACATGTTTCAGTGATGAAATGTTTCTAATCATCCTATAGGCACCCTACACACACGACGCTAAAGATAACGCAGCCAGCCATAGTAATTATGAAAGTGGTCACTATTAATTAATTATCTTATCTAATGTAGGGAACTCTGCCGCAATAGATTCTATTTATATATACGCCAAGTGTTTGCTTGTTATTTATACCACGATCATTTTGGCATTTTCAGAATTAATTTAATTGAATTGTGTAACGCAATAATATCCTTTTGGTGACGTACAAGAACGGCACTTACTATTTTATAACTATGTTTTGTTTGTCATGATATCGCGATTCAATGCATGAAGACGGGAAATTAAAGACCACTTATGTACAGGTGACAGTGCTTCTTCGTCGCTACTACGATTTAGTTATATATTTTAAAAGACCTATATATATATATATGTTACACTAATTATTTAGTTCCAAGTTAAGTATCATAAGGAACTTGTGTTATGGATACTAAAAAGCGGATAAACATACATAAATACGTTTTATTTGTAAATGCATACTTAAGATACATAGAAAAACACGTAGACCAGAACAAATATTCAAGTCTGTGCACTCAGTTTGTACTGAGTAGGAATCAAACCCACGACCTCAAGAGCGGAGCGCGGGTATGCTACCTGCCACCACGGCATATCGGTCGCCAAACTAGTTGCCTAGAAGGGCAGGTTCTTAGGCAAATACTTCTCGGATAAGCCACAGATTCGGCTTTTTATGTTGGTAAGTGCTCTTTTTACAGTTTACTTTTATCTATTGCTTGTTTTTATGGCTGCTTATAATGCAAATGTATCGTCCATGCAGAAGCACGTTTCTGCGGTTAAGGGCTCTTGGCATAGAACCTATATTTATCAGGTCTACAGGTATCAGATTAATCAATTATATGAGACGGGGTTGATTGGTTAATATGAGAATTATTCTATTGGGCTACAAAGACAACTTTTCACAAAGGTTAACTGAGAGGTTTAAAATGTGTACTTCAAATTGATATATATTGAAATGTGCTATTTTTGATTCCATACTGTTAACATGCGTTAAATTGTTGCAAATTATTCTATCTAATAGCCGTTTAATGAAACGTGAAATTTCCTATGTTCATTTTCATAATGATGTTGTATTGATATTCTAAATAAACCATATATTAAGGTATGATATGAGTATTCATACGTCATAACATAAATATAGATTTTTAGCGCGAACTATGTGAGTACCTAATAGAAATCATTATATACGCATGTACTCATAATTATTATGCAAATTATAGTGCGCTGCGTAAATATTTGCTATTCATTTTCGTGTCCCACTATCGTTCAAGTAATTTGCCTTATTTTATATTAAGGCAAATAAATGCAGGTACTTTAAGGCGTTTAATTCCAAAAAACCCATAGTTCAAATAAAACTTGAGTGTACTTTTCGTATTGCAAACTTACTTTAACATGCCTCCACAAACACTTGAAGTACAATTTGAATTGGAAGTACATATAGGAATTGAATTTTATGATTTGAATATACTTTTGAGTGTTTACGGGAAAGTTATGACGCAACATAGTTCATGCTCATAAAAAATATATTATAAAACTAATATGATAATGTTCGCCTAGTATTCAAATTTGGCATTCAAACTATTATTAGGCAGCGCACACACAGGGCGAGCCATGGTCGCAGTGCGCAAACAAATTAATTAGATGAGAGCCAACAGTGCGACGTACTGAGTGGCCCTCAATTGTCTTAATAGATTTTAATTAAACTGAATAATCATGTTTAAATTATATCATATACAACCTAGAATGAAATAAATAAAAGTAGATACGACTTTTATAACTTTAAAAATGCTACAAGTTCTATTATTAAAATACTAGAAAAACAGGTACCAACAAATATATGTATCAAATTAAAACATTTAATATGTATAACATACAATATACCATATGAATTCTTATACTTGTTGTTACTTTGATTGTCACGAAGTATGAACTTCATTAGTAGCAAATTTATCGTAGATTTTATTATAATATTCAAAGATATTTAGCATTTGCATAAACTTTTCCGTAAAAGTATATTTATATGTGCACAACGAGTATTATCGCTGTCCTGAAAAAGCGCGTGCGAAAGTTTAAAATTTAATTTTATCATTTTAAAGATATATATGTTTATTTACACAATGATAGCGACATCTCGCAAAAATGTCTGATAAAATTCGAGGAGAGAAATATACTTTAGTGCCTCGTGTATTTACATTAAAACGTGTTTAAAATGATCTGATAACAGTACTCTAGGTTTATATTTACTGACGGAACAATAATATCTTACTGCCTAAATCGAGATTGCCCTAGTACAGTAGCCATAATAGAATTGCCAAATAAACTCTGAAAGGACTCGAGATAAAACTATATAATTTTTGTCATATCTTCTTCTTCTCAGCCAAAAACTACAATTGTACTACATACATACATACATAATGTCACGCCTCTTTCTGTAGGGGTAGGCAGAGATCACATCCTTCCACTTGCTACGATCTTTGGCACACACTTTTAGCTTCATTCGCGCTTATTAATCTTCTCATATACGCCCGTCGGCTTAGGGTACTTTTACTTGTAGCAGCTTTATCTAAGAGGTCCTTATTGATTTAAATACATGTCATTGTAACAATAAACGCTTATTCACGATGATACCAGGCTTAAAAAAAAAAGTACATAAATATACAGATCAGAGCTATCTAGTGTTTTCCGTCGGAATTGAAAACTGGAAACCCTGCATCGATTTATCGAATATATTTTGTCAGTGAAGACAAGGCCTTTCGTTAATAGGAAGTCGCTAAAATTTAATGACAAAGTGCCAGTTATATAAGTATATAAACAAATCAGTTATCCGGTTCTTTCTTGACCCCTTTGGTGCGTAGAGCAACAAGATTTAATCTGTGACCAACTGGAATGGTCCGGTGTGGGCTGGATCGAACCGAGTTTAAATCAACATCAATTTGCATCGTAGGCATCGGCTTGACAGGGAGTTTATGAATTCGCCCCAACTTTATATTGGAGTTCATTGTTACCTCTCACAGGCAGCTTTTGAATTATTAATACAATAAATTATCATTTTTATTCCTTTTTAGAGTTTTCTCTTCATTATTATGTTTTGTATTGTTAGTATCAAACATGAACTTCACTTCACCTGATTTTTATCTCTTGCTCTCATGATAGATTTCTGCCAGTATTGAGCGAATGAACACTATAATTATATAATAGTAATTAAGGAAATAAAATATTGGTTATGAAACTGTAGTGGCTGTTAACAGATAAAATTACGAAATTTAATACTTTTATAAGGAACTCTGCAATGCGTCGTTATCGACTTTCCCCTAGATAAATAAAAAACAGGAAATGTTTCGTATAAACCGTCTTTGCCTTGGAGCTCGATAATTAATATTATTTATTCGTTAAGTAATTTATAGAATGTTCGTACTACTTATGGCATTTGTTTGGTATTTGGTATTTTAATCAAATATTTATTACGTAAGTATCTAGGCTACAAATTCTGTTAAAAATTGTATGTTAAAGCAAAGTTGTGACTGATTCATTGTAATAAAGCTTAAACTAGGTTGCGTATCAGCATGTCCTAATTCTTTCATGGAGTCACGCATGCCTGCCTGCCGTCATTACGAAGGGCGGGCGGCTACGTCACGGCGCGAGGGGCCGAGTAAATACGCATTTTCCTGCTCTTATACAACATGTATCTGTATCTGTGTGCTTGTGTGTATGTGTGCCGAAGCTTTGTGACGCAGTGGATTTATTAGGACTATAAGCCGCCAGCGACTTCGTTCGACAACAACTCCAAAAATCAATAATACGTACTCCTACGTTTATTGGGTTAATTAAGTATTGAGTTAATTTACTACTTCTACAAAGATTAAAGTTTCTTATAATACTGACTAATAGTTCTGATAATTATACACCATATTAAAATGTTTATTCGATAGGCCAATGACATGCAGAGACATAAATTCGTGTCGTATTGCAAAAATATTTAACAGTTAAATGGAAATACAGATATAATATTGTGACGTGTTATTTTTAGCGTATTTAGTAGAGAGGTGTGGAGTGATTAAATGGATTTGATTTGCACATTGTTGTTGTTATCCCCGATATTCAAGCTTTGGCAATAACAAATTCTTGAAATGCGATAAATACCTATTGAAATTGAACGCATAACATAGCACGTCGAGAGTAAATGCAGCTCTGTCAAATTTTCTTAGATATAGATAATATTCTTAGATCTAAGTCTTTTCTTGATAAATTTCGCTTTATTTCAGAGAGAAAGTAACTGTGTTATAAATTTTATTATTGTAAACGTACGTCGATCGATACCATAGAAGAGAAAATTGCAAAAAATATTTTGAAGCGAATAATATTTTTACTGTTACGATTTTATGTTTATATAGGTCAAAAAGAAAGTATCTTAATTAATATTTTGATATTTATTTTTAAATGCATTTAAAATATCAAATCCTAGTAGACGTAGGTATAATTTGTAAAGATGTGACGTTTATTTCTTGTAATCAATGTTGAGTCACTTTAGGAGGCTTGTACCAACAATTGTTCATGCTTAAATGCATTTAGTTTGTTTATTTTTATATACTAATAGTATTATTATTTAATTTGACATCAGTATTTATATAACACCAAAGATATAATAAAAAATTATTTCATAAGTAAGTATTTAATAAGTCATAATTATTATTTTTAAGGTGTAGTTGAAATCCATAATTTATTTACGAAATAACTCGTTACATTTAAGTGCCTTGTACAGCTAACGGATCAATCGTTTTAACTTCTACCAAGAGCTAATTTTAAAATAGCAAGAAAAGCAATAGAATTCTAACATTGAATCTACCAAAAGTTTACATAGATATTACATTTTTTTTTCATAAATATATTACGTTGGTGACGTAGTAAGTACAATTTAAGGAAAACTTACCCAAAAAGGTAGAGCAGATGTACTCGGAGATCTGGTTGCCGGACTTGCTTGACTCGGAGAAATGGCTGAGCTCCTTGTTCAGCATCCGCTTGAACTGAAAGTGCAACATTCCGATTGAGTGGGCCATCCTCGCCGCGCGGCGTCGCAACCAGCGCGCTGGTGCTGAACGAACAGTTTGTTTATCGGCGCACACGCGCATTTCCCAACACAAAATGAAAAGTACAAATAAAAAAAAACTAAACTTCAAATTCTATACGTAATTCTTAACTTGAAATTCTAAATGTGTTCAGTGACAAAAGCTGAGCGTCTATTAGCCACGGGCGCTATCGCTAAACTGAAGTCGTGAAGCGCCTCGGCGTGCGCTTCGACGCCGCGCTCATATCGTCACACAGTTACGCAGCCGCGGGAATACATCTTCCGAGTATTGTGAGTTTCTGCTAATCTAGATTCATCACCACCCTTAATTTCGTGTTAACAAGTAGAAAGTACAGTTGTCTGAAACAATTCCTGTATCGGATTTTCCGGTGAGGCCATGCAATTTTCTAATTGGATTTGTACACAGTAACACATTTGATGTCACCGCGTACATTCCATTTTATCAGGTTGTCTGATGCGTTATTGTTATATCAATATATTTTCCTGTGTCATGATTTGTATGTTTTCACGATGCAATAGATATGACAGGGACAATGTTCCCGTATGCTGACGTACACGAAGGCTTTAGATAACATTCACATTCGATATATCTACATATACTTAATCGACGAAACTTAAGACTTTTAGAGTACTTAAAAGCCGATTTAAAATGAAAGATTGTTAATGAATACGACAAACCGTTTTTCAAACGTCATCGTCAAGGTGTTAAGTGGTTTATCGTTTCTACTTTAAAATTAAACGTGATCTTGACCTACTTTTTTATCACCTTGCACGACGTCCTTGAGCTCTGCTCGTTCAGGATAGGAAATAAACAATTAAGTCGGAGACTGAACACATTAATTAAGCTTTCATATATATTTTTTTATCGTTACACTATTTATAAATAGATATTTCTACTTGATACGGCACTATTAGAATAAGGCGAGTATAAAGAACAGCAACCTTCTACTGATTTAGTGCCACTATTGAAAATTTATCTAATCGAACAATTCGTATCTTAGGGATTAGGTATCAACTTATATATAATCGTGATCCGTTTATAGCTAAGTTTTTATTGTAATTGCTCTTAGTTTTTGTCAGCCCACTCACTTTCCTCAGGTGACTAATCGGATGAAATCTAATTTTGTCACAAAACCTCATTGATATCCGCTTCGTCATTTTCTATATAAAAATAAATTGTGTTCAACGATACAAAAAAAAGTAAAGAGTAGGTATATAAAACTACAAGTTATTGTACCATAATCAAACCTTTATGTACATGTGCTGACTGGTTTTCATTTAGGTACATTTAAAGGTATATTTAATATGTTTCTGGGGTTGAGGGTTAATTATCCGCCATAGTCCTCACCATGTTTTCCCATTTAACTGTATTTTACTAGTATAAGATTTTTGTCGCCTATTGTTTGTATGTATCTTATTAAAATTTGTTGTAAAATGTTGACTATGGTGGGAATAAACGTAATTATCATATTTGTAAAAAAAATATCGGTATAAATAAATATTTAATTAATTATAAATAAATATGTCAATGAACAATAGCTAAAGCTGATGCTTGCAGATCATTTTGAACATTTGTATTTATTTTTACTATTATTCGTCTACTAGCATTTGTCCGCAAAACAGTTCGCGCGGAATTAAGGTTAAATATTGCTATAAAACGTATTATTGTATTAAGTCCGCGGTAAAATGTGTTAAGCCAGGGCTTAATCTAAACTAGTGTCAAATTTCTGCGACTTTCGTTCAGACGATGAATGAAACATCACTGACTAACGTACCATTTATATATAATTATAGAATATATAAATTATTGCCTATTGACACAGCCCAATTGTAAACCAACAGCTCAATTAGGACATAAGAAGTACAGTCAGTCTTAGGTTAAGTGTGTACTTTGAAGTTCTACGCTCCATCATTTCTTGTAGTGCGAGTATAAATAAATTTTAAACTGACTGGTTCCACCTGTCCGAGGTCGGTATTATAAATTTTATTGTTTCATTTCATTGTTTATTTTTGAAATTACAAAGAAGCTTATGTTTTTTTACGAATTGCGAACGCAGTGACTAGACGGGGTTTGAAATAGAGCATTCTTAGAAACTTCTGATTTATTTTTTACCAGCGAGAAAAAGACATACATACCTGTTGTTGTACATACATGTTCACATATATACCTACATTTAAATTTAAAAATAGAAGCGATTTTATTTCTATATATGAACGTTTTCAACAGTAAGTTTTAACAGGACATGTGACGTCACACACACTAAACTGTAATTTTTTTGTTTTATAATCACAGTACGGAATATTATTTAACTTGAATAAAATAAAAACGATAGATATACATCAAGGACGACACACTAACAAAAGAAGATATGTATAATCGGCATAGTTTTTATAGCCCTTTGAGTTTATGATATCTTATAGGAACTGTCTAGTAACATCATAATGTAGCGTAATAACTAAGTAACGTTGAAGGCCATTGATAACTTTTTCATTTCTCAAGATATCGATGAAAAAGTTTTACGGTAATTATTTTTTAATAGATGATTTATTTTTATTTGAGTCGAAACTTGAGAAACCGATTTTTGATGAAGTTTACCTAATCACTCTTTAGGGTAATTGTTTGATCAGAATTTTATTGAATTGAGCCAATTACTTAAGATAGTATAATAAGTTTGATCTTATGTAAAGTCAGCAAAAATGTTTTATAAAATAAGTGATTTCAATATTCGAAATTTGCTAAATGGCGACCTGCAAACGTTGTAGAGGACTGCCTTCCAAAAATTGAACTATGAGAGGATCATGGCGGCAGGAAGCTCTATCAACGAGGAAAACTATTCGGCAGGTCTACGTTCTGTAGTGGACTTCATGCGACTTATGTGATATCTGTATATGTACAAGTCAGACTTGCATATTGTGTGGGGGCTAGGTTTAGATAGTACATGTACTAAGTACTACTAAGACATAATTCGGTCATGTGAACGAGAAAGCACTAGTCTGTTCTGGTCGCTTAAATTGGTCTTTTAGTACATTTCAGTTCAGTTGGGTTAAAGAGCACGCTCTAAAAATACGAGAAAGTAAAAATGAACAAAAAACTAATTGCAAAAATCATTAAAAAAAGATATAAAAAGAATTGTAAAAATCATAGTGATTTTAACATATTTGATTTTTAAATACGCTATATTAATAATCCATTCAGTTTTAGCAAAAGTGAAATACACATGTATTCTTTTGAAATATCTGATTTTATTGAATGACAGTCTGCAAAGTATGAAAAAAAATCAGATATGAATTTCATTACGTAAGACTTATGTTTTAGTGATCGGTGAACGTTAATGTAATGAACTAATAGTACTAGAACACCAAACTAGTACATTTGAACAATTGTACTAGTTCAGAACGATCCATTCAGTATCCGATTAAGAACAAGTAGAAGTAGTAGTATATTTTCTTAATTGCCTTCAGTCTCAGTTTTCAGCATTCATGATATCACCTAAAAGATCTCCCCACATAAAGTTACGAGGTCACGTCCGCAGTAACTTTACTGTTTCACTCGTTCTCTTACTTACTTATGTTGCATAACATATATACATCTTTGAATTTCCATTTCGTCTCGGTTCACTACTTATGTCTGCAGATGTTATTTTGAACAATAGTTTCACAAATGTCTTAAGCAAGTACTTACACATTTTCATAACAGATTTGCGTAGGTAAATGCCTTGACCAATTTTTCAGTTTACTTACACATGTTAAGTATGTAGTGTTTGAAGGACTGCATATCACGAGTACAATGTAGTTAACAGTTGCCATGTTTCAACAGTTTGATCACATACACTGTAACGTAGTCTGACCTAATTTTTCTCAATTGAGACTGACATTTAATATTTTAAAAGTCAATTAGACAGAGTAAACGTAAAGTAGTTTGATGACTGTACTATAAATATATTAATGGCAATTTTCTCCGAAGTGAAACTCTGCAGAGCTGTTTGGATATTGTCCAAAAGCTTAAGGAAAATGGTCTCATTTGTAATGGAAAGTCTAAGGGAAATAAAATAGGGGGAGATAAAGATATAAATGATGCACCATTCTTAAATTTATGGGAAAGAAACTGTTACGTCACAAAGAGGGTTCTATTGTATAAAGGACTTTTCTAAACATTTCGCCTACATATTAAAAATACAGACACGCGTACATGAAAACTCACAGACACACGCTCTCAGTGCCATCATCATCATTTTAGATATGTAAAGTCCACTTCTGAACGTTGACCTTCCCAATAGTTATCGAAGATTCAGTAATACTGCAGCTTGAGGCAATACCAGGATTGACGCTGCTGATCATCCGGTAGGATTTCTCTTCGTCGACTCCTATCCTACGACACCCGTGAGATAAGAAGGTACCACTACTCTAGGCCGGTAACACACGGCGCTCTCAGTGTTGGTTTCTCTTAATTTGAAAACGCTAGCACACGGAGGCTTGTTGTTACGTGAAGCATCAGGAAAGGCTCTATCTCTACCACTGGCTCAGTAGTAGATTTTTATTATTGTCTTTAATATTCCTTTGTAAATATGTTTTTTGCTCACTAAATGACATAAGCCGACTTAACAGTAAACTTTTAAAAACCCTGCTAAGGTTATTTTAAGCTAGCTACTCACACTTTACTTAGTACATACTGTGACGATGTTGCATGACACAGCAATTAGCTTGAACGACGTTTTAGTAAAACCTAATATTCACAGCCAACCAAAATATAATATTAAAGAGAAGGTACCTAGTAGTAGTATGTCATAACAAATCTAAATAATAAATTACTAGCAAAAAAATTACATTAAAGAATAATATAGAGAAAAGTTTTAAGGCTATATTATTTTTAACTCGATTGTACGCTATGCTATAAGAGCTATAAAGTCTCTTTTGTACTTATCGAGTCTGTAAAGTGGAGGAATAAGATCTGCCAAAACTGAGGGCCTACTCTAATTCACCGAAAATGAAACTTCGTTATTTCCTATCTCTTTCACTCTCTAGGTATTTTTCTTATCGAGTAGGCCCTCTGCTGCCAAAGTCGACTTACGCAAATTGTAGGGTTCAATAATTCTACAAAACCTTGTTAGCTATTTTGTAAAATTGATGCCAAACTTTAATTATTTATTTTTGAGCCGTAACATTGAGAAATAAGATATGGAATGTTTATAGAAGTCTCGAAGTCGATTTTACAGGAAAATGTTAGTACATTACGAATCAAGAATCTAGCTTTGAACACAAAACGAATTATGCATATCGTTATCTAACAATTTGAAAGTGAAAATATAAAATTAGATTATATTATTTTGGATGTGATATGACTGATTGTATACTTATTTCAGTAAAGATTATCAGATAACAGGGTTATACGATTTTCATAAGATCCTGCTAGGTTTTTTACTATAAAAGAGCCTTACATTTTCTGTTAAACCGAGCTATTCGCATTAACTAGGTACCTTGGATTAGAATGATAATCATGCAGAACTTTCCTCTCCGGTAAATGATTGTAAAATACGTCACTTGATTGTGTTGTCGAAACAACAACTCGTACTTAATCTCTAGTTTAACTCATTATGTAGTTTGCAAGTTTGAGAGCTATTCTGTGTGGAAACTTTGATTCTTTTGCATTTGTTTGTTTGAGACCTATTTTGACACATTTATATTGATATTAAATCTATTATAATACCTTATTGTAATCATAAGAAACTTACAGCTGGATAAGGTTTAGATTAAATAATCTTTATTTCGTACCTGTCTTCGACGACCTCTCTATTTTGTGCCTAAGAATTTAACAATGAATGTCATGGATTGTATCGTTATAAATGATCCTGTCATGAAGGCACTTTTTACCTTTCAGGATGTATACTCTCTTTTCCGTCTGTTGACATCTGTCCGATTGCAAAATATTTTCTTAAACAAGCAACTAACGTGCCCTATCCTGAACTATCCTTTAAATCAGTGATTCCCAAAGTGGTCCAGGTGGACCCCCAGGGGTCCACGGGAGATATAAAATGTACCATTTTTCGTTTTTATTTTACCTATCGGAATATAGGGACAGAACTCAGAAGCGACACTTTTTCATTTTTTGGCGACTTTAAGAATGTGGTAGAAATGTAGCAGCAGGGGGTCCAGTAACATTTTGAAAGTGGTCCACGAGAAGAATAAGTTTGGGAACTACTGCTTTAAATGAACATTTGTTAGTACATAAAAACAATGCGTTATATTTAATAGGTGTTTAAGAATATAATTATATGAAAACTCGAATAGGTATATAAATCATGGATTAGTATTTTATCAAATAACAATAATAAATTTAAAAATATATATTCTATCGACGTGTAATTACGAGGTAACATCCTTGACATACATACAACTTAGAACAATAAATGTTAATACGAAAACAAATATATTTTACGTCATATTCTCCTATTAGTGCCTAAAGCAATAAGCAGTTGTTATGTAAGTATAGAAAAAGAAAATTTAAGTTTTTATTTATATTGCCATGTACATCTTTGAAGTTTTTAACAATGTAAGCAGACAAATGTAAGTAATTTTGAATTGGACCGCAGACCGCATAGACCGCATATATAAATCAGAGCAAAGCTTGTTTTATTTTTATAATTAGAACATATAATTCTATTTTACTATAAGAAAATAATTATATTATAACTCTGAATTATCTTGAGATATTTATTACTGGTCGGGAGATCACGTTGGAAGCAGGCCGCCTTCAATCGGTCACATTCGAAGCCTATCGGGAAGGCTGATAATGATCATGGCATATACCCGTTAAGCGATAAATATATTCGGCATTTCAATCCTAGTCTACAATATAAAAACGCGTTTCTTTTTGAGTTTCTGAGTCTGAATTGAAATTACACGTATAAAATTGAGCAAAATATAATAAAAGTATCTTATAAAGATATATGGTTATCCAATAATTAATTTATATTAGGTAATTCAATGATCGATCGATTTTATACATAAGACAGGTATTTATAATAATAGATGTAGATACGCCGGCCAGAGCAAAGGCCTCGCTAAGCTGCTTATAGTTTACGACACAATTAGAATTATCTACGATCCGATAATTCTAAAAAGATAATAACATTTACAAGGTACAGGGATCCTACCATTACCTTTAGAGCCCAAGCCGTCTACACCTGCCAGTGGTGCACCTGCCGATCAACGGCAAGAAGTTCGCCTCCTATTACGTGGGGGACCAACAACACAATTGGCGCAGTGTGGGCGATTAATATGTCTCTTCCTACCCCTTTGTGAAAACAGGCGTGATTGTATATATGTATGTAATATCATTTGGAAAAGGTGTAGATGAAATCAAGACTACATTAATATGATAGGATAACTCGGTTTACTAGAAAAACTAAAGAATGAAGTATTACACAATGACCCACATGAAATAAGATCAAAATCTGAATGTGAGTTTGAAACAGTAACCAAACTTATTGCAGCAATAAAATAACAAATCAATTTAAAAAAAGTTCGACGTTCAATGTTTTGTTAAAAAAAATTCTTTCTATACTCGAGGGTTTTTGGACCATAAAAATGAATACAATATCGCCATTTTCATGTCAATTTTAACACAATACAGCCCACGCAATATCGAAGGTATCAAGTTGTTTGAGAGGGTACTACATTTCAATGTGTCATAGTCCTTGATAGATGGATGCCTATTTGTTATCATTTGTTTCAAGTGTCTATTGTTTACTCATTATGTCATTTGTTATGATCTAGATTTAGTTGGATATTGCTTGTTATTGTATCTAATTGCATATTTATGTAATGTATTTGAACGCGTTTAAAAAATACGTATAACTTTTTACATTTGTTGTTTACGAACAAGTTATTATTATAATTAGTTTAATCCATCGGGGTCTCATTTTTGGGCTGCATATGAAATAAGCTAATAGGAATTCGTTAAAGTATTCACAACACACATACTCAATGAAAATAACAATAAATCATGGAAGCAAAATGATCAGGTAACGTAAAAAGGTAATATTTCGGTATCCGTTGCATTTTTTATCATCGTTTTGAAAATAATTATTCAAGTTGCGTTGACATACATTTGGTTCACCTGATGGTAAGTTATAAACACAGGCTATTGAATGCCGCCATACAAAGAACGCAAATTAATTTGAGCTCGTTTGTACATAAACACTGTAACTATATACCTGTAATGATATTACAGACTTAGCAAATAAGGTAGTGATATGGGTCAAGACGTAAATTCTTTGCGATATTTTGATAGTGAAACCTTTGCAGTTGTTGAAATTGGGTTGTGAGGTGAGTTAGTGACCGCAAAGAGACGCGCCACCCTTATTGACTCAGAATGTGGGACGATCTTTTGTATTCTTAAAGAAAAGTTGTACTGAAAGCTGCGCTTGAACAATTATAAATGCCATGGCCACTTGTTCGGAAACATGCTAGTGTGTCGGTAGGTTCGTAACTGTATGTAGTAATTGATGGCACATGATATGTTGTTGACAATACATACGAAATCATGCGGCGAGTCACGTCGCGCCGAGCGGTTGAATATAAAGATTCATCTAAACGAGGCCTTGTTATGACAAGATTGTATCTAAAGATATACTTGGTTGGTGTGTTGCTTTTTCAATTCAAGGCAAGAAGTTAATTTAAAAAAATCTTGTACTAACCTTTTTTCTTTGTATCATGAAATGACTAAACGATCCAGACGCTTACATTATGATATGTAACATACTTGCATATGATTAGTATATTTTTACATACTATTTGAATATAATTCTGAATAGTATTGTAAGATATTTGGCTTTACGTATAAACACAATAAACACTACTTATTTTACAAACAAAGTAACGATAAATTAGTGACAATGCGTTTTGTTATTTTTATACTATGCAAAGATATAGCACACTATTTAACCAAGTAATGCATAATATCTATGTGTGAGCCCATACGTGCTTAGTAACTAATTACATAATTATATAATATTTTAAACTGTAATACTATTCAGCAGTAGACTACCAGACACTGCTATGGAACCTAGTCTGCATCCGTTACAAACAGAACATCCACAATCACCTAACATTAATAGGGAATTATGATTTATATCATAGTTTAAATAGATAAATGCATTCTCTAGTACTGACTTTAAAACTTGTTTGTATTGTCAGTAAAAATTGAGCAATTAAGTACTTACATATCTAATGGCATTAAAGACCCATTTAAGGAAAATTGGATGGATTTTCCATGCATTCTACTCCTTAAGGTATTGTACAAAATGAATCATAAAATTGCGAGAATTGTCTGCAAAGATCACATACAAACAGCTTATAAACGTTCACTTTGGCCACTAATGCACTACAGGAAAGTTGTATTCTAAAAAAAAAGCAAGAAGTAACCTACTTTTAGTACAAACATTACATGAAATCAGGCTTGTGCTAGTGAGACCTACATACTTACAGTTCCGTACCTAATTTGAATTCATTTCATAAGAGAGGAAACTTGATAATAATTAATATGAAGGGGGGAACATAAACCCCCATTATATTTAAAATAATAATAATAAAGAACTAGTAAAAAAAATGTGCGGCACACAAATGTAAGGAGAAGTCTCATTATAAGGTATTTTTTTTAATATTTGGTAAAGAGCCTAAAAAGATGTTGTTTTTATTAAAAAAGGCTTCACTATCGGTGTCTCTTTTAAGAGTAACTTATCGATAATTATGGTTTATATAATTGTTAAGATAGAGTAGTGTTATATAAAGTTAAAATGCAGTGTCAACATAAAAAGACAAATAATAAAAACATTTTTACTATAATAATACATATGTATACCACGTAGAAACCTAGAGCTTGTAGACCTTTTATATAAATAACGCTATATGCGATATTTCCATATGGAAATATAGGAAAAAAAGGGTGTACGGAAATTAAATGATTACTAATTTGCAATGGAAATATATCTAACACATTTATCTACCAATAGATTCAGCTCACAAATAAAAAATAATTATTGAAATTATTTAGGTCGTGCTGTCATAATAGATGTGCCGGAGAAATGGCGGGAAGCTCACGTCAACCTTCGTATTGTGACGGCGGCAAGCAGGCTGAGGTCGGAACAGACGTCACAGGTAAGGCTGGCGTCCACTGAGTGTAGATTTTTTTAGCAAAGTTTTGCCAACAAAACTATACTACTTATAGCGTATTAATAAAATATCAATTGACTTCAACATCATAAATGAATCTAACGCCCGATTAATATATACAAAAAAAAAACCTATCCGCAATCCGAGATGAAAACCAATCTTAAATATACGCCCATCTTGATTGCCATAGTTCCTAAAGTTTTAATGTAAGGATTGGTTAAAGGGACCCTTTACTTGAAAAATGCATTTATTTGTGTATCGCAGTTAGCCAATTTCGAACGTAAAAAGGTAAAAAGGAAAAATTATACTTTGGCTACATTAAAAATAAATGTAAATAATAAATTATTAACCTTAATAATATCTTCAGACAACAAGACTCATCTTTCTAGATATATGACATTAACTGATGATAAATAAGACGCATGTTCTAAACCAGAACAGCTATTCATAGAAAATATACACAAAAAACGGCCCTTATGCCAACCATCGCTTTAGTTGGTGCCCTTACACTATCTGCGTCACGACGGTCCTTGAGACCATTCAAATCCAATTGATTAATCAATATAAGGGACCTATATGAACCTTTTTTCTTTGTTCATTGTATGACTTTTATTGACATTTCTATGCAGTTACACCAGTTCTATAAGCAGGTTCTACAAATACTACTTATATTTTGCACGTATACGATTAGATTGTGTATACTTTAAAATATTAATAATCAGATTGTTGTCATTTAATCTAGGTTATTGAGTGTGTATTGCAATATTACTAAAATAAATGTTAATGAGAAATTATATTATTTTTGCAAATATTAAATTGAGAGATGCTCTAATATGGGGGCCAATTGTGGTTCATTCAGCAGATTACGTTCTAGAAAAATCACTTACTGTTTTTTTTATACAACTTTACATGATTTTAAATCTTGCCGATATACAATATTATTAAAAATGGTTCTTCCCTAATACTAAATGCAAAAAGCGTTTTTGTTTTGCGATATATGGGCCGATACGCATAAGCAGACAATGATGATTCATTCAATCAATGGAAAAGCTATAGAAGATCACATAAGAGTAATTCATACAATTGTTGACGTAGTATTCTGATCAATTAATAAATTGTCTAGAATAAAAACATATAAATTATTTTACTACGTCTTACGATAACGCATAAGCTTGCAAACGTCATCGGTAGTTGTAAATATGATCTCGGTTATTAATTCATTCATTGTCTCAAGACCGGAATGTAAAGTGCATATGATATAAAATTTTCTCGTATTGACGTATTGAATAAAATCATAACCTATCATTATTTTGACTGTTTAATTAAATAAACTTTACCCAAGGTCGGCTTTATTTACTATTGGCAAAAAAAAACTTTAGATCGAATACCCGATAAATGCAAATTATACAATAATGTAATGTGATCTATTGTAATACTTAGGAATAACTTGTTGACAGGTGAAATGTCCGACTGCGCAATATTAGAGAAATAGCAATAGTTTTAATAAATTAATGTAGAATTAGAATTGAAAAACATTGCCATAAAATATGTTGACATTAACATGTATGTGACAATGGGCAAGACGTAAAACTGTACATTGAAAACAACGAAAACTGGTTAGCTAACCGTTTTCCGTAACGTTTTAACCTATATATTTCAAAGGAGAATCTTGAGAACCAATGATGGTTTATTATAAAATAAATATTTGCACGTGTTTCGAAAGAAATTAAAGTGAAACATCAAGTAGGTAAAAAATCTTATTACGGGGTATTCATGAGTCCGAAACTCATCAGAAAATATTTACGCCAAAAGTTTAGAGAAATATAAGAATTATGCTAATATAAAAAGTTTGATATTCCGGCGTCATTGAAGTTTATTACGAAAAATATTGCGTATTTTGTAAATGTAAGGTGAAGTATCAATACGAAGATGATTTATTTCAAATATTGCAAAAATCGTAATGAAAATGGCACTGCAGTCACTTTTAATAGCAGGGGTTTTTAAATTGCTGGCCTTTTAAATATTAAATAATACATATTTACATATCTATATATATATGCATAATATCACGCCTGTTTGCCCAAAGGGGTAAGCAGAGGCATACTATACGCCCACACTTCGCCATTTATATTGTTGGTCCCACGTAATAGGTAGCGAGCCTATTGCCGCTTTTCGGGCAATTTTATGTTCGCCAGAGCCTCGTCCGTTGATAGGCAGGTTGCACCACTTGCAGGTGAGGTTAGCTTGGGCTCCTCAGATCTTGGTAGGAGCCCTATACACCTATACTACCTTACATTTTACCTTTTCAATAAAGATTAATAAAATTCGATATTTATTTCGAAGGTCAATCTTTTTACGTAATTAATTAAAATATTAAAACTCCAAAATGTATATTTTTCATGTTGGCTTTTTAGTAACAATCCACTTCATGACATGACAAAATTATTTAAAAACTAAAATGCTGCCTGTATGTTAATTAGTTCTAATACTAATCGGTACCAACCAACCAACTCTACCAACTCTAGCGAGACTCGAGTTATTTTTGACAGAATAATTGTGTTCATTTAAAAGATATCTGATATTATAACAAAACAGTAACTTTGGCTTCTTTTGTTTCAGAAACATAAAATAAGAGTGTTGCAAAAAACAAACTAAAACTTCTATTCATTTTTGCACATTGCCTTTTGGTCAGATAATTAGTTGTTCATTAAAACATAATAAACATACTTCTGTTGGAGATATTCATTTTCTTTTCGGGCTATTTTCAATTAACGATAAAGCCCTCGCAGTTTTTCTAAGCAGCTTTCATTTCAGGTACAGAAATACAGATTAATATTAACTTTGAGCTTCTGGCTTTCAAATGACTTCTGTTCTATGAATGCTTGGTTCTATAATTTATTTGCATAAATCTCTTTTGATTGAAAAAAACAAAGGAAAATACGTGGAATGGAAAGTATATAGTTATTTGAAAGATTGAGACATTATTTACAGAAGAAATAACTTATTGCTCATATTTGAAGGCGACAAGGTCTTGAACCCTGTTTGGTGGTGGAATCTCCAAAAAAATCTACCGCTCCATGTCTTGCTCGGCGGTGTCGGCATCTAACGGACTGAAATCTTGTCTAGTGTCATTGTGTGCGAAGGGCAAGCTCACACCATTTGCCACGATTCATCTTAGTTCACTTTTAGCACAAAGATCTTTAGAGACTCCCAAATGGAATAGAAACTCGTGCGATTATGTATAAGGTCATTAAAATATCTGTTACTCATAAGCATTTTAGTTCATCGTCGTATCGTAACAGCTTCATAAAGTCCACTGCTGAACGTTAGCCGAATAGATTACATTATATAATTATCGTATGTATATTAAATATGTATTTACAAAAAAAATATTTATGTATGTTTATCCGTTATTTAGTATCCATAACACAAGTTCTTAATGATACTTATCTTGGAACTAAATAATTGGTGTACTTGTCGGAAAATATTTATTTATTATATTATTTATTTATTATTTGTATTTGGCCATAACCAACACGCAGGCAGCCGGGTTGGTGATCGCAGTTGAAGCCGGTACGCAGGAGTCATCTTGCGTATCGGCTTCAAACCTCCGGCCCATCATCTGGTAGGATTTATTTTCGTCGACTCTTACGACTCCCTATGAGATGAGAGGTGGTCGCACTATGCTAGGTCGGTACAAGACGGCACTTCAGTATTAGCATTTTAGTTATTTATAAATATTCTGCCCGCGACCTAGTTCTTGTTATAGTAAAGGCATTATTTTTTGCATGATGTCGTAAACAATCATTGCAGTTTCTGTAAAACCTAATTAAATTATATGATATAAATAACCTGCATCATCGGCTATTTCGTATATTGGTGAAACCTCTTATTCTGTTCAGACATACGGACAGGTAGGGGATCCTATATTATTATGAATCGTTCCGGCTTTTGGTGAAAGACGTATGAATAGTCGTAATGCAATGTTTGAGTTAACCTCGTCTAGACAGCCAGACAGACAGGCCTTCGCTCTATAACTTCTATACTAAAGCTTTTTCAATTTGGATATTTTAAATCTGTCTCCTATCGCATGTTTATAGCGCCGCTTGCTTATATCAGCCGCTGCAGACGGCCACAGTGGTAAGGCTGCAGTATGGTTAAACGTTCAATTAAAAACCCATCAAACTGCAGAAAAGTTGTATAGAAGTGGACATAAGTTAAGCTATGGACACAGACGAAGAAGCAATGCTTTTAGTGTTTAAGAGAGAACAAAACATGTCGCACGGTTTAGTCGCACTGACGTCCTGGCACTAAATAATTGAAATAACCCTTAATGTAATGAGTAGCAGGTTGTGAGCTGAAAGTAGATAATAGGAAATTTTGTCATAAATAACAGAGACACACATTTACGCTAAATAAGAAACTACTAAAAAATATCATACATTTATAAATCAGGATCCGAGAACCTTACTAATGGAAGTTCGAAAATGCTTTCGTCACGTTAAATACTTGGTTAAGTTATCTTTGCGATATGCTATTCAATATAGTATAGTAAATGTGTACTAAATTTGCGACATTATGATGAAATGGTTTTCGGAAAAATACCCCTAATGGAATAAAAAGGGGCTAGCGGTGAAAGTCACGGGCGTTTTAAAGTAGGTATTAATGCGGGACTGGACTGAGTGAAAGTTATTATAGGGCCGAGCACGTAGGAAAATAGTAATTTTTATTGAATTTTATTTCCTACAAGCTTGACTTCACGAAGCCCGAGATTAACATTATATTATAAAATGGATACATTATTTTATTATAGTAAACAAGAGATTTCTCTTCAAGTGAAGTTTTATGGCGAAACGTACAACCAGCATTATAAGTAGACCGCCTCTGTTATAAAATGAAAATCCTGCGGTATACGGTAATCGAATAAGTTAATCTTATGAACAGATATTAAATAACACCTGTAACCTGTTTAGGACAAGGAAAAGATTCAATTACTGTGAAATTCTTACTTCAGCCTGCGAGCTCACACAGCTGCATACAGTTTTCAATCAAGATCAAGAAGATCAATAATCAATACATAAGATACAAATAAAATAAAAAAAAATCGGGCATAAATGCGTGAGCATCCATATCTTTTATAAAGAGTCAGCGTACTTAATTTTATTTTGTTCACTGTTATTATTTACCGGAGTATCGGAGAATTTTTTTTCTTGCAGAAGAGGGCTTTTGGAAAAATCTCCTGAAAATTCCGAAAAAAACATATCTACTCAAATAAAAAAAAAAAAGAAGCTTATGTAATTGGTCATTCTACTTATCATCATTAAATATTTTAAGTTTACATAATTACGATTTATATTGATTTCTGCGTGAAGACATAGGGATTCTGTCATTTTAAAGTTTATTTAAAACTAACTATTGAACACGGCTATTAATATATAATAGGTTGGGGAAAAAGTCTTTTCGTATTTTTGTATGAAAAGTCAAGACATTTTTTTCAAAGTTTATTTACATTTATTTACAATATATATGTACCGTTTTGTTGAATAACTTTGTGCCATTTTGTGGGCAGAGACATTATCCCGTTACTGTAGAAACTTTGGGACTTCTGATCAAAAAAACGGGACAAATAGTTTTGGCAGTCCTCTCTTGAGGTCAACCTTACAGAACCTAAAGAATTCTGCAGAGACCGAAACAGGTGAAAATCTGAAGGCGCAAGGTCAGGGCTATATGGTGGATGCACTAGGACCTCCCAGTCGAACTCTCTTAATTTTTGCTGAGTGGCTAAAGATGTGTGTGGTCTAGCGTTATCGTGATGAAAGACCACACCCTTCCTGTTGATCAATTCCGGCCGTTTTCTCTCGACTGCTTCCTTTAATCTCATCAGTTGCTGGCAGTAAAGATCAGAATCGATGGTTTTGCCGGGCGGTAAAAGCTCATAATAAACAATGCCCTTCCAATCCCACCATACACACAGCATCACCTTATTTCGTGTTAGGCCAGGTTTGGCCACAGTCTGTGAAGCCTGGCCAACTTTCGACCACGACCTTTTTCGCACGTTCTTGTCGTACGTGATCCACTTTTCATCGCCAGTTATCAATCTCTTCAAAAACGGCTCGGTTTCATTACGTCTCAATAATGAATCGCAAATGAGTACACGGTTCATTAAGTTTCTTTGAGTGAGCTCGTGTGGCACCCAAATATCGAGCTTTTTTGTATAACCAGCTTTCTTCAAATGGGTCAAAACTGTTTTGTGGTCAATTCCCAGTTCTTCAGCTACATCGTAACTACTAATATGCCGATCTTGCTTCACTCTTTCAAAAATGGCGTCCATTTTATTCGTAACAGGGCGACCAGAGCGAGGTGCATCTTTAACATCAAAATTTCCGGACTGAAAATGTTTGAACCAAATTTGTGCTACTCTTACTGACACTGCATCAGGTCCATAAACATCACAAATTTTTTTCACTGCTTGAGTTTCATTTTTGCCTTTTTTATAATAAAATTTTAAAATGTATCGAATTTCTTCATTAGATTCACTCATTTTTACGGAGAGAAAAACAAATGAAAAATAGCGGGAAACAACTTTTTTTTATTTTTTTCTTTTCTTTATAATGGAACCTTTTTAATGTTACCAAAACCAGCCAGACACAAATAGTACAGTCAAAAAAATTTTATAATAAGTTTATACCTACGTTATGCGAAAAGACTTTTTCCCCGACCTAATATGAGTACTTTCCTATACCTAAGTAAAATAATTGGTTTCCAAACAAAATAAAAACTCGCTTACTTCTAATGAAAATATATTTGTAACGAATATATAGTTCGCCATTTCTTAATCTATTATATCAAATTTCTTTGTCACATTATTAATTACCGTACTCCTTCGAAACGGCTTTACCGATTTTTACCAAATTTTATATGCGTATTCAGTAGGTCTGAGAATCGGAATCGAAATATATTTTGCCTAAGTGATAAGGGTTGTTCACCCTCAATTTTTTTTAAAAACTTTGTGGACGAAATTTTTTTCTTTATAATGTGGCATTAAAAATTCATAGAGCCCTAAATTTTTACTTGTTTATGACCAACCCCTATTCTTTTATAGCCATTTTAGTAAATTTTTAGAAGTATTTTATCTCGAAGTGTACTCAACAATATGATTTAGATACCGTAAAATATTAGTTTATGACACAAAATCATTAGAATTAAAGGCAAATAGGCATTATCAGATTTCGTATATTCGAACACTATGGATAGTGATGATTATAGCAAACGCGTTAGGGATTTTGATTTTCGGACAAACAATTTTCAGGAACGAAACAGACTACCGTTTATATCACGTCAAACTCTCGTCACTCGATAATTTAAAAACAATAGCCTCGTTTAGTAGATCACCCAGATCAATAATTAAGATAGATATTTACTAAGAATTGTTTAATTTAAAGATAACGTAGCTGAGAATATACTACGTACCCGGCGTACGTGACTCTCGGCATGTTAAAACGAATTGGACCCAAGCACTGTTATTTTTAAATCATGTTTTGTTTTTTTATATATCAACCCAAAATATCATCTCTATATTATATAAATATTAAAATTTTTGTTTGATAATATTCAATCTGAATAAGGTTATTAAGGATAAAAAAATAAGGTATTCCGAAAACTTTTTAAATTTGGGAAAGTGCCTATACGAATTGTGTATATGCTCAATTTGGACAGGACGACATAATCAAGATCTGTAAGTTAAAGCCATTTGTTCCTTATTTTTGACAAGACTATTTTATATATATATTTCCAAGTACTGAAGACATTGGATGTTTTCTTAATAGGATTTTCCAGTAATCCGGTTAAAAATTGCAATACACATAGATAAGTGTAAAATTAAATAATATTTATTTACATTATCGGGGCACTGCTCCAAAAGTACTTGATACGATACGAGAGAGTAAACATGAGTACGTGACTTTTGTAACTTTGAAATAACACTACAACTTTCTTCAAAGTCTGTGAGTGGTATAAACCTTTCTAGAAGCGTGGTCCGTGGTTCCTTTAGAATTGACAGTAGAGGATACGAAAGGTCTTCTAAATATGAGGGCTTGTTACTATAGATGTTACGGGCTGAACAAAGAGCAGTATACGGGCTTTAATAACGTAAATCTAGTCAGCTTACTTTTTAATCTTATTATTTATTAAATTATTATTTAATGGACGACCGATATGGCGTGGTGGCGAGTAAACCCTCACTCCGTGATTTCGATTTCTTCGGACAAATCTTTGTGTGAACGTGAATGAATATTTGTTCTAATCTGGGTGTTTTCCTTTGTATATTAAGTATGTAATTACAAAAAATAAGTATACATGTCTGTTATTTAGTACCTATAACACAACTAAATAATTATTGTTGTCAGAACATATTATTATTATTTAATAATCAATCACAATTAACAAAGTAATATGATCGATCAAATGTACCTATTATGCGTATTTGAGCTCATCCTTTAATGAAAGTATTCTAAATAACATGCTTCTACGATATGTCACTTTTGTATGATAATAATGATATACGTACGAGTATCTTAATCTTAAGTGGTATCTTACTAGGAAGTTTTTAAGCAAACTTAAGAGAAATTTTCTAAGAAACAATGACGATCTAGCATTCTCTTAAACAGTGTATCATCATCCGACAAAAATGAATATTCGAAGAAATTTTACATAAATAAAGAACAAAGAAATTGATATTCCTTGAAATTTTAATTTCATCAAGTCATATCGCATATTATATCAGTTACTTTTGAATAATATTATTTTATATTGGTGTTTGTGTAAGTTCTAAAAATAAATCTCAGTGTGTGTTAGTTTTGTAATAAAACTTAATTAGCCTCTCAAAAACCTAGATATATTTTACAATTTTATTCACAAATGGAATAGAATGGAGCGGCGATAGCCTCGATTACGCCTCCCTGAGGAGGTATCCCCGGTTCTGATCCGGGGGACGTTGGCCGCGGGCGGGGTACCAGAAGCTACAAACCCAGGCACTGGTGCCCCGCCCCTTTTCAACAGCGGTGGGCGTCGTCTGAAGTTTTTTAGTGGGTAGGACTGCGGTGGTCGCGTCTGCCGCAGTGAGCACCACCCCCCCTCCCGGTCTCCCCCTTTTGGCCAGGAGACAGTGCGTAAGCAGCATTTTTTAAAGACGATAATAAAAAAATAAAAAAAGGGGATAGGGCGGCTGCTGTCTAACCATTGACCCTCCGGGAAGTCGGCCATGCACGCTATAGTCCTTAGAGAGGCGCGTCCACCGCGCTTTGCTGACTAGGTCCTCCCGGTTTTGGTCCGGGGGACGTTGGCCACAGGCGAGGTGTCAGACGCTGCAACCAAGGTAATAGCCCCCGCCTTTGTCTCAACAACTGGCGGGCGTCGTCGGAAGATTTATAGTGGGTAATACTGCTGGCAGTCGCGTCTGCCGGTGGTAAGTCCCACACCCTTTCCGGTCCCCCTTTGGCCGGAAGGCAGTGCGTAAAAGCATTTTGTTACCGATGTAAAAAAAAGCAAACAAACGGAGAAAGTTTTATCAGATTTTATAACTTTGTACTATGAATGGTTTGAGACCATTATGAGAATGAAAGACTTTTGTTGAGAACAAAGTTATCCCTTCCCTATCTTTTACGTCTGTTCCCTAAACGAGATTATTCGAGTAAAATAAATACGTATTCTTTGGCACTTTCATTTCATCGCAGGGGATGAGAGACTATAAAATGTTTTATTTGTGTTCATAAACCCCTTATTAATTTATTAAACATTGTAATGTAATGTCAGTGTTAATACTTTGAAACAAAGAATGTATACATGTAATACCTACATATCAAAATATATCGTAATTGCACAACTAAAAAAAATCTGAAATTTGGCATACAAATACATACTTCTGTGTCAGGATGGAATTTTTAAATAAAATATAAGTACTTTAGTGTCTTAAAGATCAACAGGATCATTTAGATTCTTCAAATTTGTACACACAATTTTTTTTTAACAACAATGAAAGAGATATAACTGGTACCATAATCAAGAAATAAAAGCAATGGATTCTTTGTAAAAATTTGTCAAGATTTTTAGAGTATCTATCTGTTGTGGTTTTTTCTCAAGATTTGTCAGTCTGTCGGTGATTCTTATTGGGGGAATCTGTCACACAGGCTGTCGTGATTCTAAAGGGGGGGAGGGGATTGTCCGTCAGCCAGTCAGTCTGTCGGTGACTCTAAAGAGGCTTCCATAGGCAACGAGATTAGAAGAATGCATCAAGAAACTCATCTCGGCTTTTTTCAAATTATGAAATTACTTGATAATTCTTTTTCTTCCTTCGGGTATAATAATAAAATGTAGTGCGGTAATATTAATTGATCGTTTTTTTTGTTAGTTAAGTTTCAAGTAAGCCAGCGACAACAGAAAAAAAAGGAAACTGGGAAACTATTAAATTATTATGTAAGAACCTGAGAAAACAAATTAAACAACTACAATTTCTGAGAATTCCTAAACGATTTACAATTATAATCGATTAGTATCAATGAAGATCTATTGACGTACGCAGAGGCCTTCTGGTCTCGAATTGTTGCCAGGGGTGTACACTTAAATAGACTAGCATTGAATTATTAATACACGCGGCTATCAAAAGATAAATCGGCTATTTTTCTACTCCTACGTCACATTTTAAGGGTTGGTGCCATGTAGTTTTAACGATGTACGTCACGCAAATGTCAATGCGGTACAGGTTTGGACGGTCATGAAATATAGTATTAATTTATTAAGTACGTAGTTACAACGCCATTCATACATTATAACAGTTTACATTGAAATATTTTCATTATACAATTTTCGTATGCCGTTTTAATAACGAACGTGAATCAATTTTTTTTAATTTGTCAAAGACGAAACTCCGTAATATTGGACTGAATTGTTTGTTCATTTGATAAATAAGCTCTCATTACTTGGAAAAATTAATGAAGCCATGACAGAAAGAAGATTTATTATAAATATTATATTTTTAGAAAAGTTGCAGATTGGATTGGATTCAGGGGTTTGTGTTTTAAGATAGGAATTAATAGGAATGTATTTGCATATATTCTATATATCATAGGCAGATTGCTGAATGCTTCGTTTTACAAAATAACTAGGTAAAATATCACAGTATGAGAATATATTTTGTTATGATATTACGCAGCAAATGATTATGACTAATGTAGGTAGGTGGCTCAAGCTTTCAATTAACTTAAAAACATTCGCCACGTTTTTACAAATTGCCTAGTCGTTATGTAAAATCGCTAACTAGCTTACTACATTCTGCTGACGACGATTAACAGAGCTCTTTAATACTCCCTTATGTAGGTATTATACATGTGACAGTGTTCTTTTCGATGTCCCTCATTCACGCAGAAATTGGTAAAATTTTAGGTGTAATTTTGCACATATGTACTTCAATGCCGATTAACACATAAAAGTGAGCGACATTCTACAAAGCGATAATACCCCATTTCTCAAGATAAAAACACTATGTACACAAAACCAAATTTTCACACCGACAAAAGCTAGAGCTCAAAATAATGTACCATGTCCCAGCTCTTACTTTTGTTCAAACTATCTAGGGATCGTCTGTCACGAAGAGAACGAGCACCTTGTAAAGGTATGCGCCTTCTTTAAAACGAATAATATCCAGTCTCGAATAATTTTCAGACTCTTTTGAGAATATTAAAAAATAACTGATCTCATCTATGACTAAAACAAATGAATAAAACATGCAAGCCGGCCCAAGTGTAAAAGAAACTATTGAAAGTTGTATTTACATTAAAACCTTCACGAAGCTTTAAAATAGATTTATTCAGTAACGTTAACACAATGAAATGGCCAAGACGAAGTTTCACCGAAGTCATTCGGAATCCAAGTGTTTCTATTATTAGAAGGCTAATGCATTTTAAGCTTGTTTTCGTTAAAACTTTTACATTATTGTAAAGTTTTGTAGCGCAACGCTTTCTGCGTCACTGTGACGTCACATGTATCGATCCAACTAACTCGAAGCTCTGCACAATGCACAAAGCAATCTACATAGACAGGCTTTCTTTCTATTTGCAATAAAATTTTACCTTTAACATCAATACTAATATTGCAGCTATTTTTTGGAAAAAATATGTCGATAGAAGTATACTTGTGCTGCTTTGTGTTCTAGGATTTACATCGAAGATGTTGATTACTCAATTTTTAAACCTCAATGTTTATTAATAAAACAGTTTGAAGTATTTGTTCCAAATGTGGTATGTGTTATATATATATTTGAAAAATTGTACAGAATCAGCTAATTAATTAATGAAAACCATATATAAGTACAATTTTTTTTCTATAAGTAATAACAGTTTAGAACGTTATGAATGTGAAATAGCACGTGAGATGCTAGTTTGATATAATTATAATAGTGTGTTATGGACAACCGAGGTGTATAGAAGGAAAAGATATACTGCACTGACTCCAGATAAACTGGTGCTATCAGTTTATCTAGAATCGGTGCAGGAGGATCATGGGATTGATAAGTGTATTACGCAAAGTAGCTCAAAAGATTTTTTTAATTCCACCGAAAAGAAGACGAGACGAGGTCACCGAACTTAAAATTTGGGATTCATCGTCGAGCAATAAGTATGCAATATACAAATAAATCAAAATTCATATATACACGCCCGACTTCCCGCCGAAGCACTTGTGAACGTTATTTAAATCAACGAACGCCACTCCACTAGAGCTTCATTCTAACCATGAAAATTTTATTTAATTTAAGACAAATTCACACGAGAAGTAACGATAATTACGAAAATGTGGTACAGAGAAAATTACGTTACCGGGCGCTGAAAATGCTTCACGGAGACAAAATTATAGGTAAGATAATCTTGTGACATCCTTATTACACTCGTGACTCTTATAAATTGAACAGTCGTAATTAAGAGCAATTAATTATAATTTTGGTTCAGTTTTATGAAAATTACTTTTTATTTATTATGTTCTTTTATGATTTACTAGATTTGCCCGCGGT
This sequence comes from Musotima nitidalis, assembly GCA_949126915.1. Lineage (NCBI taxonomy): Eukaryota > Metazoa > Arthropoda > Insecta > Lepidoptera > Crambidae > Musotima > Musotima nitidalis. The sequence continues at coordinate 11,868,777 of OX421419.1, forward strand.
ATTGCGTGGTTTTCGCATCATTATAGAGTTATTAAGAACAAAAAAAAAGCGTTACAACAGAAAAGGCATGGAATTTTAATTCTACCAGAAACTACATCAAGCCCACAAGCAGTCGTATCAAATCATTTTTACTATTCTTATATAAACCAGGAATTTTACTACACATTTTCTAGTGATTTCTTTCTATAATAAACAGTATTTCATTAGCGTAGGTACCAACTAAATGGATACCTCCGCGAAAATCGCATAAAGTGAGATTTTGCAGACCTAAGTGTGGCATGCGTTTACTCGTTCCGGAAACGTCGGCGTAGATCTTGTGTACGCTATTATTCTCTGTAAACTACTTTGCTTTCATAATCAATATTATAACAGTTGAAAGTAAAATTTGAAATAAAGAATGAATGTAAAATAAATACGAAAGTATCAAAAAAAAGCTATCTATTGCTATCGCTGTAATATAAAAACGAATGAATGTCATAAAAATAATATTTATTAGTCGCCTCACTAGGTGAGTGAGAAATTTTTAAATGTACCTTTATAGCAGGTACTCTTCACGTTCCTTTGTAGCAGCTATGTTAGAATAATCTTGGCTAGGATATGAAGCAGTTCTTGAATCCCTAACGTTCTTCTGTTCACCAATTGACGCCACTATCACCTGTGACTGTTATTTGTCATCATTTTCTTGTTGTCAGTGTTATTTCTTTTTTCAGTTTTTCAGTGTTATTTCTTTTTTCAGTAGTTCACTCTTGACAGCGTTATCGCTATTTTTGTTTGCCTCTGCAAGTGCGCCAGTGATCCATTGGCTTCTATTAAAGTTTTAAGCCACGGATACCCAGACACAATTAAAATTCCGATGGTGGTTCTTTTGTGTAACTATTGCACACGGACTTTGTTAGGTCTCCACGGAAGAACAGCGCTTTTGTGGTTCTCCACTGCAGCACATGGTGGAGCCTATATATTATTAGAAAAATAAATATTTACTATAAGATGTATATCTACTTACTTTGTTTCATTTCAATATGCCTTTACGTCTTCTATTAAAATTTTAAGCTACTATTGAAATTATATTATTTTATTTATCTTGGCAGGCTTCTGCTATCTCATAGATTTATTGCATATATCGCGAGAGGGAAAGCACTCTGTGCGAGGAAACTCCTCGTAGCTGTTATAATTTGGTCGGTCCATAAAGTAAGCGTGTCGCACGAACGACAAGACGCTTGTTGTTTTGTTTTTATTATATTCCTCTAAGAAATGTTTGTAGTTGCACTACAAGTTATTTTAGGAACCTAGATGACTCCAAGACAGTAAAAAGTTTACGTTTAATATATTTCTACAATAGCGTCTTTAACGGAGAATTCCAGCGTGATCCTCGTGAGCCTCCATTACTCAAATTAATTCCCTAAGTAATTTTATGATATCTATATCATTAAGGAAAAGGCTAAGCAATGAGCGGTAAGTAATAAGTGTGCCTACTTCTTACAAAAGATATTTACGAACAGAAATAATTTTCGAGTTTGTTTGAAAGAGACGGGAATATTATTAAGGTATGTGAGTAGTAATGCCGTCTTCTTCATGAAATCATTAAAAGTTGGGCTTCTCATGTCGACTTTGGGTATCGAGCCTCTTGTTTAGGAGCTTGGCAATTTATTTGACGAGCCGAACGTATAAACAACTTTAAATTATTTTTTCTTTCTTTACGAATCGGAAACTTTGAAACGAAGCTGTTGATATGTGACATGTTGATTTAATTTTTAAAAACTCCTGTAAGTCTATTTTTGAGCTACCTGCCCCTGATTTTCTTATTTCTGAGCTTAAGCTTTCTTATCTGGGACATAGTTGAAAAACCAATGATTGATTTAGGTGTAGGGATGGGTGGACCTGATGGACTGATGATCAAGTCAAGACGGCGGAAAGCCGGTGGATGGAGGCGGTTCGAACCCTACGAATTCTACGAATGGCTAAGTGAGTAGATATGAGATAATAGTATTATTAATAATAATATTATTTCTTTCGCATTGTTTCCTTATGACCATGTTATAAGCAAATAAAATGTTATCTATTTTCTAGCTCTATTATCTTATAATCTAGCTATTTCAGTTAAAAATAACTATGACTTTAGTTTGACAATCATTTAATTAGTCTAAATTACTCGACGTACTTAGCCACAACATTCTTACATATAGCTTCTTAAACATAAAATATATAAACGACAAGATCTAAAGTTAAATCAGGTTTAAAACTAGTGCTGTCACTTTTATTTGATAAAATGAAGACAGTAACAGCACTAGTTCTAAACTTGGTTTAACTTTATATCTTGTTTTGTAATAAGCCCTTTTAGGTTTCATATAATGTTGTTGAAAAACAAGTGGCTAATATAGTTCTGTTATTGTTTCATCAAGTGGCTAGATAGACGTTTACTTGATGAAGTGTGCTTGTAATCAATACATTGCCATTAAATACGAATCCCGTACACATTGGACAATGCTCTCTGAGAAATATCCTTTTTTATATCACATGTTTCGAATGATAACGTTAACCACATGAAGAAATATTAAACCAGGTAGAAATCACGAATCATATTTCTTTAAACAGGAACACTTATAATATGGTAGAATATCTGGAATTTCACTTGTATTCTTGCCTTTATCTCGAATGACAAGAAGTAATATTTAGTAAAATATATTTGAGATACTATAGAATATGGATAATCATATATTACATACAAAGTTCCGTGACATAAAATTGAAAATAATAAGAATGTTTAAAATCCGCTTACACCAAGTTTTTAATTTGGTGTATAAAGTTTATTTTATGACAGAAAAAAACTGACATTACGAACAAAGCCCTGACGTAATTTTTCATAAGTGCCACATGAGTAAGGAGAAAGCTAATGCTCCCACTAGTACTTGACATAATTATAAATATCTGAGATACTAATGGTGCCGGCCCAGAATAGTGCCATCTCATATCTCACGGGGAGTCGTAAGAGTCGACGAAGAGAAATCCTACCGGATGATTTGCCCATCATCCGGTAGTAGGATACGATGTTATTCTGCGAATCAGGTTGATTTTAGATCATCAACCCGCCTGCCCAGCGTGGTGATGATGATGATGAAGATACTAATTACCCTTTTATTTTGTAACCTGTTTTGATTCGGTTTGCACAGATATTTTTTTTCCCTATCGGATTCATAAAGAGTTAAAAACAAAAATTCAACAGTTTATCAGTACAAAAATGCCTATGCCAAATGTTATGCCTCATTACTAATTAAAATTGATAGTTACATGAAAGTACTATCCAAGTCTCAATATATTAAAAATACTTGATAGTTAATTGTCTAGCATAACTGAGAGTATGATATTCCAAGGAATTTATAATATTCATTATAATAATGTTGCGCAATTGAATTAAAGTTTTATTACGCAAATATTAGTTTTCAGTACTTTATAACTCAAGAAGAAGAATTAAAGGAAATCGCGTAAACCACAGAAAGTAAGTACGCGTTAATATCATGGAGATAAAAGGTAAACTTCTGTGTTATCTTTCAGTACTGCCAAAGTTGCTGGGTTTAGTTTATTTCTTTTTCTTTTTATGAGACTTGTCAAAATTACAACACCACTTTGTTATGCAGACGGCGGAATCTACCTTAGAAAGCGTGCTGTGAAACGCTCGAACCCATGATATTTTTATAGCTTTTTCTTTGATATTAAATATAAAAATATTTTTCTTGTCTTTTTTACCCGTTGTCGAATACAAGCTCTAATTTAAATGTTGTAAAATATTATTTTTTATTTGTACTTTCATCAGCTTTTTATTACTTTTTCATTACTAAATTACATAACTCGTTAATCTGTTTTTACGCGACATTTACTGTAAAGACAGATAATAAGAAAAGAAATCTAATTTTGACATACAAAATGTGGTCGACATTAAACTTTAAAATAAACACACAATACTTTATTTGTGTTAGTACTTACTTATAAAGAAGTGGAAATGAATACTCAAAGAAACCAGCGTCGCATCCGGAACTTTCCGTGGACACTTAGAGTTGTTTGCCGCGCGTGTTTTGACGTATCCACACAACGTGCGGGAGGGGCCCGATCCATAACACGAATACTTTTGCTTTGACAGGCGATTGGAACATTGCTATCTTGTCACTTCTCATGACAGTAACGAATAGCACACAGGAACATGATATTGCATTTGTTGTTACATGGTTGCTTCCGAACAGAACCCATTTCCGTATTATTTTACTTTTTGATGATACCGTCTTAAGTACATCCCGTAAAATGGCAGATATTTTTAGTTTCAAAAATAGTAAGTTTTCAATAAATGTAGTATTCAAATAATACATTAACGAGTAGGACACTGAAACATGATGCATTTGTTGCCACCAACAAACATATTTTCGTACTATTTAAGTTTTAGTAGATTTTTATAAATTCAAAAGTAAAATGTAATAAGTTAATGTAGGATTAGCATAGGACATAAAACTTGTTATAAATTATGTAATGTTCCACTGTAAATTTAGTTCATTAGTACTTGATAATATTGTGATCAACCTTAATAATAGACAAATTGTCCACCAATATATATTGTGTAATCTGTGTGGTTAACTTACAATAGGAAAACTGGTGCTATAAGTATTAGTAGCAGTGCTTCTATTAGTCGAAAATATCTTAATATTGTAGTATGTAATATATATGTATATATTATTATATACGCCTGTTTCCTAGAAGGGGAAGGCAGAATCATATCATACGCACACATTTCGTTATGTATTTATTATACTAGGGTGTCTGAGTTTGTCGATAAAATTAAGGACGTGAAAGAGTAGTACGATGAGTCAGTTTCATGTGAAAAAGTGAAATTTGAAACGTTACAAATTGAGTACACACTTTTCATGCAAAGTAGGTCATGTTATGCACTTTCTCTTACGGTCTTAAGTAATTACTTAAGATGAGACACTAAAAAGTAAACAAAGTGTAAATAATGTATTCGATATTTTCATATTGTGACAATGAGTTTTATCTGCCTAATAACTGTATGCAATGTATGCAAATAAATTATGCACTTTCTCTTACGGTCTGAAGTAGTTACTTAACATGAGACACTAAAAAGTATACAAAGTGTGGTTAGTGTATTCGTAGTATGACAATGAATTTTACCTGCCTAATAATTGTATAGTTTTCTATTTATCTCAATATTACATTAAATTATATAGCTAATATAGTCTTTTTAAAAGCAATGTTTATCAGGTACCATAAAATATCATATCAAAAAGTATTAAAAGTTCTCGCTAATTAAAAAAATAATAGTCTTTGGAGAATAACAAGCTTCATTTTAAGTAGGATTTTTATAAAATCAATTATGATAGAAATTAGAAATTAGGTGTGGAAAAAGAAGAATATTTTTTAAAACATATAATGGGCATTGATTTTTTAATTAGGTGTGGAAAAAGAAGAATATTTTTTAATACATATAATGGGCATTGATTTTTAAATGGATTACTGTAAGACTCTAATAATGCACGTGACCCCGCACTCTATTGAACGGTTTTATGTATCATGCAGCAATATGATGATATTAGTTAGTTTTACCTGACCTGTAACATGTCATCGGGTCGATAAGTAAACAAGTGGTAAATCGAGACGATATCGTGCAAACTTCGATGAGTCATGAGGAATACTGACACATATAGAGACCCCCTACCCGCGAATTTACAAGTATCATGTTATATTAGCGTACTATTAAACGTCTTGTGGTATTCCGAGATTAGCAACTTTATAGGCCTCGGAAAGCACGTTAAGCCGTTGGTCCCGGCTGTCATGAACACCAATGGCAGTCGTCGTTAGGAAGTAGGGACTTCTAATATTCTGTCTTCTGGTTTAACTATAGAATGATGTTTCTTTTTGGGTTGCGGGGGTCAGACGGCAGCCGCTCCATGTAATAACTGAATTCAGCCAAATCTGGCTAGACCAGTGAGCAGACCTTGGGCCCTAAGCTTAACTTTAGGGCAATCAGGATAATGCTAGGTTATGAGCAATATTCTTAGCAACAAGCTCAACTAACCGCGATTCATGATTAATGTGACTCTTTAGTTCGGATTTATTATAATTTTAAACCTGAAAATCATACCTAAGAAGCTTATCACACTTTCCATAATCATACAAATCAATACTTAAAATTATATTTGTAGTATCATTATAACCATTGTGGATTTTTGTCAACGGGCAACGTATCGACAGTCAGCCGTCGTCTACTAGTTGATGACTAACTGCGTCGAATCCAGTTAGCTTGCGGTTTGGCTTAAGCATACATAAGTTACCACCTATTGAGATTGGTTAAGTCATAAATCAGACAATCATACCTTAGTCATTTACGAGTAGATCGTACCTTTCAAAAAACATATTACAGCAGCCATATGCCTATCAATCTGTGATTACACTTAGCCAAAACTAAATTTTAGATGGTAGAAATTGTAAATAAGGTCTGGTAAATGGTAGTATCTAGTAATTAAATAATCTGACTGAATACCATATCCTTACCAATTGAAATACTTATTATAGTGGTAGAAATCCTGCTGTTTTTAATCCTGTACTTTGTCATAGCTAGATTCAAGGTGGTAGAAATCACGAATCATATTTCAAACCCTAGACCACTTTAACTAGGTTCTAGTACTAAGTAACTCGCACGTATTTTGGAAACTCTTTAGTCGACAAATAAATATGATAAGAATTTATGTTATTCACAGATTTTGTTAAACATTTATGTTTTTTATTTTTGACCAATCAATGTTCTTAAAGTATAAAGAAATTCCTAATATGAAAAACATCAAGATTAAAGCTTCGCTATAAATAACTCGTTCGTTCATAATATGATTACGTTGATATGAAAGCAAATATCTCTGTTGACTTTTGTGTTGAGAAATGCGGTATGCGACAGATATCTCAGCGTAGCCCAGATACGTATTCCCCGCGGACTCACCTTGAGAGAAGCCATATCGGACACCGAGCGATGAGTTTGAATGGTTTCGAGCTGGTCAAGGCACCAGTCCAGCTCCTCCACGGTTTCCAGTGCCAACTTCATGTAAGATTCGTCTGAAACAACGGAATGGTAAAAAATTAATAAGGTTTTGATTATCTATTTATCTTTTTTTAATACTTTCACGTCCACTGATGGACTTACACCTGCTTTTACAAATCAAAAACCACAAACAAAGGTTCACGATGTTGATCTAATACAAAATACCAGAAAAAAATATGATCAGGATTTTAGCACTAGCTCGCTGGTTATACTGTTTGTAACGGTCACCGATCCAAAGAATGACCTTGCCATCGCTGCTTAACTTATATAATTGTATAATTAATAAAAATTGTATTAAGAGTTAGTACGTTTAAAATTTGCTGTGAGATTTGCTGGGGTTCGCGCAGACATAATTATATCAACAGAATTAAGACGGCTTAATTATCTAAACTTAATCGCGCAAATAGGAAAATTGTGCAAAATGGAAACTTAATGGTAAATGGCATTCTCTAAGAGTTAACCCAACCGGGTTAGCAGAAAAGTAAAAAAAAAAAAATTGTTAAAGCGTTATGAACCGAAATTAGACAGAATATATTACGTATATAAATAATGAGTCCAAGATAAAGCGAGAAAGCCTCGCAAAAAAATAATTGCGGGTATCGCAATTGATTTAGGTGTCATTTTGTTTCGGAATAACTTTTGTTATTAATTATGCTTCTGCCAGAACTGCTCTTTTCTTTACTACGCAAACTATTTATTTGTAGATGTTATCATGTTACAACTTAAATTTTGTACTCCATTTAGGTTTGACTTTACAAAAATCATTTAAGAATGGATGAGTTCGTTGTTGTTGTTCGGTTAAAAATGTTCCCTTTATATCTAAAATATCGATGCAACAATTAACCAGACAAATGAAAGAGCCATATATCATAAATAATGTTTTGCCAAGTTGTCTTCGCTGTCTCTGCTAATGTGACCTTTCAAAGATTGACTTTGTTATTAATATTAAGCACGGGATTTGTTCGTGATTCCGTGCGTCACAGCTGATCCGGATAGTTCCCACTCGGTGACTCCGACTGACCCCTTGTGGAGTAAATAAAGATAGCATTGTCTACCAGGAATGACACCAGTCTAGATTAGCGTATAGATAATGCATTATCAACATTTGTAATGGTTCTCTTCTTGTAGGCAACAAAGTAACCAGAAATGTGTATAAACAAGTTCCGGTAAGATTATCCGATAAATTTGTAGACGAAGAGAGCGAGACATGAAGACATCTAGAGCAAAATGATACTGACACGGTTTGACAGCGAAATATGATTAAAGTGTAAGAAACTGAAGAATGAGAAGGACTGAAGCATGGGTGCACATTTGTACATTTACATTTATTTACGTAGAATTTACAAATATCGAAGGTTTCAGCGATTCAAAAGACACGTTAAGACCCCGGCCAAAATAAATGAAATCGTTTAGTTCTAACAGCAGAACGGTGTGTGCGCCTATGTTATTTAAATTATATAAAGTATATATGAGTTTGATAATTTATTATTATTTATTGTTCAAAATAATTTACAAATACATCATATGCTTGGCAACATCTTATCTCAAAAACCTGAAGGTTTGTATGACGTTAAGGGATATGGGAAAACAACGATAGATGGAAAGGACGTGTATGATATATTGATTGGCGACAAAAGTCACAGGCCATAGCCTCCTATGATGCTCCTGGTCATTGCAGAACACATACAGAATGAACATGATGAATGACCTTATCCATGTTTGATTTCAGACAACCACTAACTGATAGCGTGATGAATGAAACTTATTAACTGCTATTTTTAATTGTTCTGGATTCTAAATTTAGACTACATTATTAGAGGCGATTAAGAATTGCGACTTTTATCTTCTTTTACAATCATGACGTATATTTGCCGACAATTGTGGATTTGTCCGGATTATTTGAGCACGTCGGAAAGTTTTACTATTGACTTTTGTTAATGGAAGATTATTGGCATTTTGTGAAAACTGTCATATTCCTTCTATTTTAAATTAATTGGGTACTTTGGTAGCTAAACATTCGTATAATAGTGAAAAGAAGTTAAACAATTTCGTTTTCTTATATTCTCTTATAACTTCTAGATGTAACTGAAACATTAACAGTTACATCTAAATTTGACAAAGAATTTTTTTTGAATAAATTGTCCCGTTCATTAATTGGGCAGTTAACATTCGTCACAAACTAGACACTTTAAGATCTTTAGGTATGAAATAATTATGTTTTTTCAGCATTTCCTTTAGGTCTTCTAAACGATAAATATATCTCTCTTACTCTTAAATTAAATTCCTTCATGTCATTATTAACTAATTAATGTTAGCAATATCCTCATACTATAGTTTTCAATAATTTAGCCGATTTAAATAAGCTGCTGCTTGATTGTATAAGATTATTTATTAAAAAAATTACTGACTGATGTGATAATTTTAAATAATCGTGTGTTTAACAATAAAAGTGTGATAAATAATCGATATGATAGAAACAAAAAAATTAAAAGTTCTTCGAAATCATGTTACATATTGGAAAAACTGAACGTTATATTCCTATATGACATTGTTTAATTTGGTTGTACATATTTAACATATTACTCAGAAGTAATTATATAGAGCGCAACTTCGTTACATTGACTTAGATCTCCGAATTCTGTACAGGACGAAATCTGTCGGGTCAGCTAGTCATAGATTAAATTCGCAAAAGTGTCAAATGATGTTTAAAATACGGAGGAGACAAAAAATATTTTCGTAATTATAATGTAATAAAAGAAAAGTAGTGTTTTAGCTCAGGGCTGAGGCCTTGAATTCAAAGAATTTGGAGCAGCCTGGCCTGGGCTTGCTTATCCATGTCGATCTAATTAGACGCGTCAACAATCAAACACAGAAAATAAACGTAAGTTCCCTGTAGCGAGGCGTTTTTTTTTAACATGTTTCTATATTACGTTATGGTTTTATTTTAGGAAACCATTTAAAATTAAAAGATACTTATTTCTTTCACGTCCAGCTATATCGTCTGTTGGTGTCATAAACATTCGAAAAATAATGTTCAACTTTTATATAGTAACGAACATTTTTTTAAAATACATATTTTATTTACTTAGTGACTATTTCGCTTGAAGCAAATAACCATGTAAATTATGCTTTTATGTTGTACTATCAATTTAAATTTCTAAATTGATAAATATTTTTACAAAATAAGGAAAAAACTAAATAAAAATTTAAACTATTGATCAAAATTACACAATATTTAAGTATAGGTTTATAAAATGTTGTTCCAAAACATTAATGCGCCATGCATTTAACTGTTTAACTGGTTTTTAATCATTATTTCGCTTGCCCTAGTATATCCTGCGAACACAGTAGATATTATAATCTCAAGAACTTTGTTTATTTATGCTTTTTCTTTTAAAGATTGTTTCACCTGGTAGTGAATTCCGCCGGATGAAATTAGTTGAAATTTTACAAACAGAGCGGCTATTATTATATACTATTGGATTAACGCATATATTCGCTTTCACAGTGAAAATTACTAATTTCTAAAAAAAAATTTTGTTTACAGATATCTCAATTTCTTAAAGGTAAATGTGATTTGAAGCTAAACAAAAAAAACATTTTCGTAATTTTTTTAAAGTAACAAGTTTAGAAAACCTTATTCGCCGCGCTACAAACGCATCTCTGTGGCGTTTATCAGTGGCCTACTTAGTCAAGTTCCAGGGAAACACGTCACCCAGGCCTGAACTCAATCCAGGGCGAGCTGCGGCTTGCGTCGCGTCGTCTCATTAGTACCTGTCACGCTCCAAATCCACACATTACTTTGCTATTTTTCAACCACTTTGTTCAGATGTCAGATAAACAAAATCTTTATTTCATATCTTAATGTCGAGCTTTCGTTCTCTTGCATTCAGCTTGAATGTATTTTGTGTATTTTTATGTGTTTCAACATTGGGTTGGGATTCTTCCGTTTACTTGCGCCAGTGTTTTCGCTTACTTGCCCTATTTTAATATTCATCTGAATATATGCATTATTTGGGATAAAATGCACTTAGTCAAAGTATTTTTTTAGGGTTCCAGATATCTTTATTCTGCTATATTTCATGACATTTGTAATAAGCGTGAACGCGTCACGCTTAAAAATCCCAAATATATAACCATATTCCCTATAAGCAGTGATTGCCGTAAAATGGTGCTATAAATAATGTGGACCCAAACAAATGATATTTTTCTCAAGGTGGGATTCAAGCATGGAAAAATGATAAATGATGGAAAGTGATCACTGCAGCCTGATATTCATAAAATTGAAAATGTCACTGCTTTTCTTTCTTTCTTTCTTTTAAGTAATGGCTTCGTGCGTCTAGCACATTTAGCCAGTGTCAAGTAAGTGATATATTAATAATATATCATTCATACATAGTAAATGAGAATGAGTGGTGATAAAGATGATAAATCGAAGATGAAATACCCTCCCCTAAACCCCTTGAGTCCTCAGTAAAGATGTGGGGCTATACTGAGATCTCACATGGACTCCTTGAGAGAAAATTTGAAAAGTGATGTTGCACTGTTTTGTTTGATTTACCAACACTCATGAATGTTTCACAAACACTTAACGGTTAATAATCCACCGTTATAACACATTAATGTTAGAAATATCACAAATTTTAGAAAATAAAACAAAACTGCACACATGACGCTTCAATTTCCCGCCAAGAAGTCCATGTCACTGCTTGTAAATCTATTTGTTTGTTTCTAAACAGATTTCGTTGAAACGTGACAACACTGATAGAGCATAATGACATTACTTACTGTTATTATATAGTGATGGAGTTTTTTTGTGCAATAATTTACTAAACTTTCATTTAAATACTCGATAATTTTATACGTCGTCCAAGTATTTACGGTTCGCCACAAGTATATAGACACCTCTGTAACTAAACTACATAAAAATCCTTTCTTGTTTATTTCATCTAGTGGCTAGACGAAAAGGACATTCACCCGATTGTAAATGACAAGCCTGTGAGTAACTACTGCTATGAAAAGTCAGAACCCGTCATATCAATTGTTAAATTTTATTTATCAATAAAATAAGCTATAAATAAAATGATTGCCGTAAAATGTTGCGTTTTTAAAGCTAGATCCAGTATCGATCAAGGTGCCGTCGACCCAGAACAAAAGGTAATGACCAGATAAGCACTAAAATTTGTATGGTACCATTTTGAAGTGTTTAAATATGGCAAACACAAAAAAAACGTATATCGTCTTCGAGTAGTACTCGAATAATATTTCTTATAATAAAAAGTAAATAGGTTGATAGGTCGTAAGATTTGACCATAAACAACTAATTCCTATTATACATCCCTATTTTCAAATCAATTTCTCTCTAATTTTATTTCTATTATAATAAAGTTCTAAAAATCTATGATTATGTTTGGCCACTTTTTTATACCTATATTTGTCCGTTACCGTACCTACCGCTTAGTTCAAGCTTGGGACGAGATGGCACTACCAGTCAAGAACTTTAGATTTGAAATTAATTAGAAAATAAAGACAGTTTAACCAACCTTGTAGTTTTACTTATAAATACACTATTTACATAATACACCCACAGTGATAATTAAATTTACCATTTATGAATAGCGAATGGAATTTACAATAACACAATGAGCAGGATCAATAAACATGAATGCTGAACTATAGTTTCCTTCATACTGCTAATATGTCATACATATGTACAAAAAGCGGTTGTATGTGACAATTGTTTGGTCACGATTCAAAAGATTTTCCGATATTACTTAAATTAAATCTCTATCAGCATTCACAGAGGCGTCATAACCAATCAATGCAATTTGAAGGAGTATATAATATCTACTACTAGGACTATACGAAAGTATTTAAGTGAACAGGAATTGACTTTGCTACTAAATATGTATTTGGAAAGATAATATATTATCTCTGGCTAAAAATAAAGTTATTAAAGAAATGAAGGTATAAAGAAATTAAGACTATGTAAATCAACCAAAAGACTTCATGTATTCTTGAAGGACTACAAACAAACATATTAAAGTAAACTGGATTTTATTTTTGAATATAAAAATTAAAGAGGTTTTATCCGACATCCTAAATCAGTTCAGATACTTCATGTATTTTTGAAAACTACAAAAGAAACAATTAAAATGTAAAAGAATTGATTTTGCTACTCTTAAATATGCTTTTCGAAAAAAGATAGTACAAATAATTTAACCGAATGTTAAAAGGGAAATGTTAAATGTCCGACATTGTAAATTAGTCGAGATTCGATACTTATAGTATTCCCATATGAGCGACATAACATTAACTGGGATAATCATTAATTTTCTTGGGTAACATCATCTTGTGGGAGCGATTGTAATAATAATTGTCATGGGACAAAGGAGTATTCACGAATGACCTCGGTCCCTTTCGATACAGAATATTCGCTCTTGGTGTATAATCTGAGAATCCCTTCAGATCCTGCGACCCTCATTCATTGCTTTCTACGAATTACAGGCGCCGAACCCTCCGGCTGAAAGCGATTACGAACATTATCTGATTATCGGCTATATATTTTATGTTTTGGTTTAAGACATTTTTTAATGTAATAAGATAAAGTTACCTTCTTATTGTACATGAAATTCAACAAAAGTTATTCAATACATATTATTGTACGAGTGTATTTCAAGTAAAATGTTAACTAAAAGCTAGTTAAACAGAAGCGTAATAAATTAGCAGCTACTTATTTTCCTATTAATTTTCCTATTCTGGTTGTACCCTATATTTACGGCTAAGGCCAGACCAGTAAGCACGCCTACTAAGATTTACTAAAATCTGGTAAATCAGACAACTGCTAAATATAAGTCTCTCCAATTGCACGCTGTTTGGTACGATCTATTGTGAGTGTCTAAAGCAACCTACGTACTATATTCTACCTAAAATTAATAAATTTCTTATCTCTGATTAAACGCCTATACACACGAAAGACTGTCTGGCCTATTTAGTCTTTTCATGATAATTATATTTAACGGAGTAAAAACTTTACAGTTTATATTTAAAGTCGCGGACATTTTAAGCTCAATATTTACACTAACACAAATCATGCAGAATCTGTGAAGGTCTTTACAGTTTGGAAAACAGGACGCGGTTCCATTAGATTTATCTTTTTGGATATTGGCCTAGTATTGCAAGTAATTTGGAAGTTGACATTTTGAAGCGACAGGCCCGACACGGGTTCGCCATTATTATTGAGTTTACTGCTGCCTCCTTGCCTGGGTGGGTCTAAACAGGATGAAATTATTATGCTTTGGCGAAGATTTGACACGAACAGGAAATAACTTTTAGGTCAATAACGTTTAAGGGCGGTCGTAGCCTATCAGTGGAGCGTGAGTTTAAGAAACTAATAGGCGCAGAGTTCAAATCTAGTCCTTTACGCTCACCTCCTAGGGTTAACGGGATTATTAATAATATGTATTTTATTTTATTAATTTATTGTGCCGTTTTGTACCGGCCTAGAATAGTATACACTAGCAGCGCCCTGCGGTTTTACCCGCGTGGGCCCCGTTCCCGTGGAAATATGCTATAATGTCCTATATGTTAGTCCAGGACTGCAGCTATACACGTACAAAGTTTCATCACAATCGCTCCAGTGGTTTTTGCGTGAAAGAGTAACAAACATCCATCCACACATACAAACTTTCACGTTTATAATATTAGTAGGATAAGGATATATAAGATGATGAATATAAGATGACAGGGGTTGGCTGTCATTTTACAGATTTATTTTGTGTGTTTTTATTGTGAGAGAGTCGTAAGAGTCGACGAGGAGAAATCCTACAAGATGATGGGCAGCAGTGTCCTGCGTGCTGGCTTGAACTGCGATTAACAACCCTGCGATGCTCAGCGTGGTGATTATGGGCAAAATGTTCAACAGTGTACTTTTTAAGGTTCATGTGATGATTATTAATTTCACATACTATTAAGTTAATATAAATGTGAGCTTCGCCCATTAACGTTTTTCTACCGGGCACGAGGCTTCTCTTCAAAACCAAGTTGAAAGTTATTTAGGTCATACCCTTAAAATGTTTTAAGACGTCCAAAAAGGCCTTTTACTTGGCTTAACGACTAGGTAGTTACAACATATATATTATATAGTAATAACCGGAAGGGATTAACGAGCCTTATGAAGAACAGAAGTGATCGACATCACAAGCCACATAAACGATTTATAGAATAATATTTAACCGTTTTCGATCGATATAAAGTACTTGTATATGTAACATTTCATAAAATGGCAGGATCCAAATTTCATAAGCTTATTTCAGTCGACCGATGACCGACATGGCGTGGAGGTCAGTATACCTACACTTCACTCCTAAGGTCGTGGGTTCGATTTCCACAGCATGAACATGATAATTTGTTCTGGTCTGGGTGTTTTCCTATGTATATTATATGTATTTACAAAAGAAAAGTATTTATGTATATTTATCCGTTGTTTAGTATCCATTACACAAGTTCTTAATGATACTTATCTTGGAACTAAATAATTGGTTTAATTGTCAGAAAATATTATTATTAATATTATTTCATTGATAGCAACTAAATTGTCTAGAATTTTATCTTTTTTTTTTGTTATCTAACAGGAAATAAATTTGGCATATCAAGCAAATATTTCTATCAAACCGAACCCAGTTAATACATACAGGTGTAGTACTCGACAGAATTATGAAGTGATCTTTGCCACCTGCCTTCTGGGTGAAACGCAAAACCACTTTCCGAGAGACGTTTAAAATCACATAATTATATAGAAGTTTTCATTTCTGGGCCATAAGTTCGGTAAGGAAATTCGCATTCATCTCATAAGAGCATATAGCTTTGTATTAGCTTAATTTACTTCGTGTGAACTACGTGCAAGCAAACAAGTATATGATTTATGCGGCGATTACATTATCAAATGTTTACAATTTATTTTATGTGATTTCTTGTACTATGTACCGAAGATTGTTTCCTTGAAGTAATCAATCAAATATCGTAGCAGGAAATTGTACATCAAGTGAAATTGAAATGTAAACAATGATTTTGTACGCAACATCTACATTTTGTGTTATGTTACATTATGTATAAGGAAGATTATGTTGTTTACACGTTTTTATTGTTATTACATTTCTCAGAGACCGGCAGACGGGGTAGACGGGGGGGCAGACGGGTGATATGGACTCACTCATAAATTATCTAAACACATCGTATTTCTTTTTTCAATGAGTTCGAAGACTTGAATTGACACTTCGAAGAAAAACGATTAAAACTTAGATTCTTCCACGAAGAGTTGTTTGATATTCGCTGGTGATCTTTTGAAATAATAATAATAACATAAAAAGTTTGCTGTATTACTGACGCCATTAAAAATATATTGAAGTTATTAATAGTCAGTTTGAAGCAGTATGAATCACCGTCAATTCAAGATTACTTGTTAATTTGCGAGTTATTTGTTTTATGCTTGGACTTAAAAGCATCAATCAATTTGCCCTTCAGCTACGAATTCTAAGTAGAGTTATTCATCGAACATGAAACGTCCTACAAATTAGGCTCGGGTATCGGAGCTTAAAATTACAAATTTGTTTTGAACGGAATCGAATTACGACTGCCGTCATATAACTCCAGAGAAAGGTTTACGCTCATAATTAAAACTTCTCAAAATGTCAAACGTAAAATAAAATGTAAATTTCTCTGTTTAAAAGGCGAAATTGCATATCTTCTAATCTTCTATATTATTAAAAAAATCTGAGGCTTCGTTGAAGTTTTAAAAAACATGTCCCAAATATTTCAGGCCTAAAAATACAGTTATAATATTGTATATTTCACTTACCTCCTGGATTGTAATTCTTTGGTTGAGGTGTTACAGCTGTAGCTACTCCAGATGATCTTCGCGATCTGGAAAGAAAAACAAAGGATATGTCAATTACTTATATTAAAATATGTAAGAAGTTAGGTCCACGTATTTACTAACTAATCAACTTAGGGCTAAATTATATTTTCCTTTAACGGAGCAAATTTAAAATGTTATAGCTATGAAGACCAAAACCTGTACAAGAAACATTTATTAAGTACATGGGGCTCCTGTCTTCTTGGAGGCATTATGAGTAATTAATTACAATATATTGCACATAGCAGGAAGTAAGAGATTTCCGCTGACCCCATAAAAAGGCAGCAAAGCAGAAGGATAACGATGATAAGAAAATTTTAAGTGAAAACATTAAAGGATTGCACAAAAGGATCAAGAAATAGATCAGAATTCTATGCAGCATATCTGTGGCCCCCGCGACCAGATAAGATAAATCACGATAAGATACTAAACACATATGTTTTAAACACGTGAATAAATAAGATGATCTAACTTATTTACGGCAGCTACCTACTTTTATTACGGATACATCAATAGACATTTATCTATTGTCAAACTTATCTTACTGAAAGATTATGTCAGATGCGCACTTTTCGTCGGAACTAGACAACAATGCTTCTACAAAGTAAAAATATAATCCAAGTTCGCATAGTCTTCAAGCCGGTGAAGTGCGAGTAGGAATTTTTATACCTTAGATATAGGTTCCGTACTTTACTCAGGAGAGTTAAAGGAAAGCAAATGGAAGACATAAAACCTCTCTCTTGGAATATGCATTGCAAATCATGCCATTCCGTATGACATTCAGATAGAAGTAGTAGTTTCGCTTGCAAAATAAAGAAAAACTGTTTCTTCATTCGAAATATGATTAGGTTTTTATTTTATTAATAAGTATGCTTGTAGCAAACTATGTACAGTCACAGTTATATAGTTGGTAAAAATTCAAAGCGCTAAGAAGATAAAGCCAATAAAGATCAAAACACGTTTTTAGTGTTAACACGTGTGTGTTAGGACGTGATCCGGTACCTAAGGTGCCTTGGGTGCTCCAAACTATTTTATGCTAAATGTACGCCGATAACTACCCTTTATGGAAGCCATTTATACTATTATTAGTTTACTCTATCTCACTCATTTAGTAAGATCAAAGTATCTGTTTAATATAATATCATTAAAAAAGGTAGATGTCGCACTAACCCCTGAAAACTGAGGCGGCCAAATTAAGACAATTGGCGTAATTTGAATTAGCGCTATCCTTTCCTATGTCTCATTATTGTTGTAACCATGGACGTCAGAGGCAAATATGTATATAATGTAGAAGAACTAAACATGAGTACGCAAAGTATGAATATTACACTTGACGAATTGACACTTGGCAAATTTAAAATTGAATTGGGGGAAAAACAGTATGAAAATACCTCATCTTTAAGTCAAATATCAATGGTATCTGTGATATTGATCATAGAATGACTAAGAACGGTATATTATCCCTATAATTTATCAACAGGTAAATATTTTTATCTATAAAAAAACTTTTCTGTCATAAATACCTGTTCCTAAAGCCTCAAATAAAGGCAGTAAGGGATCTCTAAAAGAAGAATCACTTAGATATAAGGCCAGGCAACAGCGCCGTCTAATAAAAGAGTTTATTTTGAGTATAGCTGCCGTCTTTAATGAGATTACAATATCTGTCTTTCGAAAGGCTTTGATGGAGTATGAGTGGGCGGAAAGCTCGTCTCTTCGTGTATTAAGATTTTTTTATTGTGCCTTTGAAAAAACTGTTCTTTTTTATCAAAAATAACGTTATAAAACGTTTGAACTTGTCATATCCCAAATATGTGTAGCATTCAAAAATAATTCAGCTTAACAGTGTGTTTTCTATGTGTAATAAGCATGTTTATATAACAATATTGTATTCGAAAAATCTAAAAGTTTGTTTCTCAATCACGATTAATGGCTATATGAAATTGGCTGAAATAACGAGCAGATCATTACCGCAACTATAACGTAAAATATTTTACATATATATTCAAAATATGTGGTACAGTTCAACAACTACATACAAACGTTTTAGACATTTTACTCCACGAACTCAGCTAATCAAACACATGAAAATCATGTTTAAAGTTGCCGTAAAATCAATGCAAAACTTTTAATGACCTAAAGAAGTCGTAAACTGTAAATTTAACACGTAGGTACTAAAATTGCCTAATGGCATTTGATTAACGTTACGTATTGGGAGCTATAAATTAATATAGCAGAAGCATATGCCTCGAGGAAATTCAAGAACAATCGTAAAACACGGCGACATTATTTCTATTTTTAGTTACGCCGTATGTTGTTGATTAGTAAAGATACGTTTACAATGGATTAAGTTAAGAAAAATGTTTGATTAATTAAATAAAAGTCAGAAGTTTGCTATTTTTAAAATGTCCTATTGCAAAAATTTGCTTCTTTTCTTTCACATCAAAACGGTGTGAATACAAATAAAGTTAGCTTAATATGTGATAATTTTTTACTTTATTTAATTTAATTAAATGGACTAATATCAGTATATTAACATAGAAATATTTTTGTCACCATAAACCTTGTATAAATGTGTTTAATATTTATTAGTTACGCGTGTACGCCTCAAGCACTCACCATATTAATTAAAAATGTGTATAAGCAAAAGTATAACCCTACAGAAATACGCTGTTTACTATTCTACTAAATTAATGTTTGATGACAGTGGGTAAAACGTAGATCACAGGGGTGAAACCGCAGGGGCTACCTAAATAAACTTAACCAACTTACACCTGCAGTATATAACCTACCCATGGCTTACCTAGCTAAAAACAGCGCTAGAACATTGTACTAGCAAATGCTGAGATGGGTCATTTTGGTGCATAATATTTAGTAGTTTTGTGTTTTTTTATTTTAAATTATATGAAGCACCAATAAAAAAATATTATAATTACCCAGAAAGAATTACTTTCAAGTAAGTACCTATTTTAAGCCCAGCTTGAGTGTGCATGAGTCCTTACTGTATCTGAAATTAGCTAGCCGTCTGGTGGCAAATAATCAATGTAATCTCGGACAAGGTCGAGGTTACACCAACAAACAAACAGATGGATCTTATCAGCCGCTATTTATACTGTTATCGATAGCTTGGTGGCACTATTTAATTGGTAATTTATTTAGCTACGAGCTAACCCAACACGACGCTGTCCTGTCCAAATATTTGAAATATTTAAGCAATAGGACCCTCTGAAAATAGTTCAGAGCCTATTCCATGTTCTCAGTTGTGTCTGAGTTTGAGATTATCCCAGAAAAATAAAAGCATTTTAATTTCTACAAAAATCTAACCTAAAATCAAATCGATTTAGCTTTGCTCACGTGACTCTAATAATAACTTGAAACACTTAATCTATTTTGATTGAAGTAGTCTGTAATAAGTAGTATCTTTGGAAGGCAACGTTAAGATTTTGTTCCCGGTATTCACTAATTGTAGTAGTCGTTAATCCATGTGAAGACGCCCTATTGGGCCTGATGGCCCTGAGTTTGCCTTTTTTAGTTTGACTTGAATTTCTCTCACCTTTGTTTGGGAGCCCCATGCCCGATGTCTATTTATTTTGGCATAATGGTTGGTTTGAGATGGTGAAATAAAAATTTCCCGAAGTAAATCGTTACATTTTAAAAGAGCAGGTAGCCCAAGATAGCCGGTATAAATCGTGTTTTAAAGAGCCTTTGCTATGACATCTTTAAGTACTCTCCTCTTATTTGTTTCTATTCATCGTCTAGTGGTACGTTTATAAGCCGAGATGCAGTTGATGAAATTTATTTTACGTTGACATGGTATAAAAATAAGGCAAGACAGTGGTTTTTATTACGGAGAGATTTAATGGAAGCTAATAAATTGTCTGTTACGTCCAAGCGCTCTGTCGGGGCAGCCCAAGTAAATATTTACATGTACCAAAATACAACAGAAGCGCCAGTGAAAATAACACACATCTCTCACGCGTTTCGCCTCTAGTTATACAATATACATATGTAATGAAATTCCTTTCTATGCCAAATAGGGCTTAAAGATTCAGCAAAATAGTGCAGTTTTAAATGTGAATATTAGTTATTCTTGAATCATGCTTGAAATGAAAGTAGCTCAACGGGTTAGGTTGGAATTTATTTATTATTATTATTTGGATGATATTTAATTAATAAAAATGAATCGTCGAAATGTATGTACACGTTCGAACGACTGTATCTATTTGGGTAATTTATTGTGTTCGTTACTGCCAGGACAAAGTTTGTATAAAAATGTTAAATTGAGAAGGTTTAGCGGATCACAAGAAAATTTAAGAAAGCTTAACGATTTTTTAAAATATTTTCATGTCACTTCTATTAGTCGGTTGTCAATTAGCGCGTCAGCTAGTAATTAATAATAATATTCACAGTCGATATGGAAAGCTAATATTGTTGTTGACTAGAGGTATAATAACAGGTATCCAAGAGTTCTTAAAAAACCTGAAACTGAAATAGGGAAGTTTTCAGCAGTGATAAAAGTATCACTGCTATATTTTAATCGACATCATTATTTCCTGACATGACGTAACTGTGTGATCATGAGACACTTAAATCGCGCGATAACTTAATCTTATACTGATAAGTCCTATCGTCCGTCTTAGTCAAGTAACCTCCCAGAAGTGGCCACATCCTCTTCAGACAATCTAACGCATGAGGGATTTTGACCTAAATAGTCAAATATTTGAAATATTTAAGCAATAGGACCCTCTGAAAATAGTTCAGAGCCTATTCCATGTTCTCAGTTGTGTCTGAGTTTGAGATTATCCCAGAAAAATTAAAGCGTTTTAATTTCTACAAAAATCTAACCTAAAATCAAATCAAAATAAGAATCATTAGTAGGTATAGTAGATATCAGCGGCGGCGATGCAGAGAATTCGTTAAAAGGAACTATAACTTCAAAAGCCAAAATATTTTTTAAACTTGATACACCCAAAATTTTTAAAAATCACGTTCCTAGAATAGTTTGGCGTCGTAGTTCCCGTGCCGAATCCGTTCCGTTCCGTTAGAATTTCGAGAATTCCGTTTGTAGAAAAACTCTGCACATCCTAAGAGACCTACGTACCAAGTTTCATGGTTTATCTTAAAAAATGAAGGACACCCATAAAAACATTCAACCCCTATTTCACCCCCATACTGGTAAAAATTTCAAAATGCTAGAACAAACGATTTTTTGTTTATTATTTAGTGCCTTAATACAAAATGTTATATTTTTATTTTCAAAAATGACGAACTTCATACAAACTTTCAACCCCTATTTTATCTCTCACAGGACGAAATTTCAAAAACGCTAGAACAAATGTTAGTGCTTAAATATTAAGTTTCATGGTTTTATCTTCTAAAATTAAGAAATCCCATACAACTTTTCACTCCCTCCCCTTTTTAACCCTTTACAACCCCCTTTTCGAAATAAAAAGTAGCCTATGTTCTTTCTCAGGGTCTAGACCATCTGTATACAAAATTTCATTCAAATCCGTTCAGTAGTTTTGGCGTGAAAGAGTAACAGACAGACAGACAGACAGACAGACAGAGTTACTTTCGCATTTATAATATTAATATATAATATATAATATAGTAAGGATAAGGCTTAGTTATAGTAGCAATTTGGTCTGACTACGCATCGTTATAGTGAGCAATAATGTAAATAATTACAAACTGGGTACTATTCAACAATATTATATTATCTGGTGTTTGAATAAATAGTAAGAAATGCAAACAATTACATATCACTCATGACATAGATTTTTTTCAGACATTATACTTTGTGCAAACATTCGTACTAAATATGCTGAAATATGTAAAACCCCCTTTTAGGAAGATACCTTGTTCAGATATTACGTAATATATTTATGTTATATTAGCGGTTGTCCGTGAATCACGTAGGCCATGGTACTCGGTGTTGCATTCCTAAATTCTTACAGCTTTCCTTCATCGCTTAACTCCATCTACAAAAATTGTCACAGAATTTTTCTCAACATGTCCCTCATGCCAGCTTTATAAGCTCCAGCTTAACATTGTGAAAAAGCTGGACATTGGCCTCCCCAATAGATTACATTCTATTGGGGGTATTTGGGGGAGGGTTGGTGATCGCAGTTCAAGCTAGTACGCAGAATGACGCTGCTGCCCATTATCCCGTAGGATTTCTCTTTGTCGCCGCTTACGACTCCCTGTGAGATGAGAGTTTCCCTGTATATACTTATATATAATAATACCTGCCAAATACAGGTACTTGGCAGGTATTATTATATATAACCTATAGAGGTCCTAGGTCAAGTTAAAGGTTAAGTAGTTTTAATTACGTGTTTAGTCAATAAGTACCCAAATGACCTTTAGATTTTATATTTTTAGATAAATTGCTGTTCTTGGTGACTAGACTCCAACTTTTCTTTAAATTTGAAATATATGTAAGAATTAAAAAAAGGTTATGCCATAAAAGTATTACACACTTTAAGAATAATATAAGAAGATAAAAAAACACCAGCAGCAGGTTCAAGTTAATAATATTTCTCAATATTTTTTAGCTAACATCTAGCGCCATCTACCGACTTATAGATAAACTACCTCAATAATAGTGACGAGTTTGTTATCAGACGCGGTTAGCAAGCTTTATGTATCGTGCCTAGTAGCACCTAGTAGTAGTAGCAACTTTCCTAGTAAATTAGTTTATCGTAACGTGCTCCTAGTTTTACGCCCGCATGTGCCTTTAATATAGAAATAAAAATAAATTATATTTTAACTTTGATCTTTGCTCCTTAGATTACGTCATAATACATACTAATGCTACCCTTTTAAGAAAAGGCGTCTCCTGAAACGCCTTCGTATAAATAATTCTGTCAAAAGTAATCAACCTACGCTTTACAAAATGAGGCTTTAAAAGCTTATAACTTAATTCATTGAAAGATATATGAGGCATTTAAAATTGTTTCAAGTCCTTCAAGCTAGTGTAAAGCTTTGCCTGGGTCTCGGCCATTGTTTTGCTTTATTTTATTAATAATTTTGTACCATAGATACGTGTTACGCCTGCTCTTATGTATTAGGTTTAAGTTCTAATTATGCGCAGTGGTAACTCTATCTAACTGCATTTTACGTTGAGACTTATTTCGTACATAATGTTGAGCGTGGAACCCATGTCAAT
The DNA here is from genome assembly GCA_949126915.1 of Musotima nitidalis. NCBI lineage: Eukaryota > Metazoa > Arthropoda > Insecta > Lepidoptera > Crambidae > Musotima > Musotima nitidalis. The sequence continues at coordinate 11,892,945 of OX421419.1, forward strand.
TTTAGATAACAGGTATTTAATATTATGTGGAGGTTTTGGCGCCAACGCGTATACGAGGGCTGCACTAAAAGTATCGGGAATGGAATATTTTCACTTGAAAAATCGAAAACTATTTATTTACTTAAAAAAAGAATCTCGGTTTTGTCAAAAGGTCTTGTCAAACTTGTTTAGTCGTTGATGCGTTGAGTCGCGATGATTTATTAAGACTTTCGAAGTGGTTTAACACAAAAACTGTATATTGACCGGATGATTTCTGCATTTGGTGATGAAGCCAAGAAGAAGGTATCGAAAACCACAAAGCTGGTTCGCTGAATTTCAACGTGGACGTATCAAGCTTAGTGATGATCCCCGTCAAGGTCGTCCAAAAACTGCAGTCACCCAATAAACCGTTGATGCTGTGCGTAAGCTGATTGAGGAAGATCGACATGTGACATACCGCGAAACTCAAACAACTTTAGACATTGGCATGACTCAAATACAAATAATCTTGCATGAACAATTAGGTGGAAAAAAGTTGTTTCTCGATGGATACCGCATTCGCTCTGTAAATAGCAAAAAGCGGCTCGTGTTGCTTGGTGCGTCAGAACTCTCGAAAGATTCCACGCAGGATCCTCAAATGCTGCATACAACATGGTATTTGGTAACGAATCCTGGATATATGCGTAGGAACCCGAAAAAAAAAATCATTCACGAGTTTGGGTGTTCGAAAATGAGTTAAGGCCAACAAAAATTCTTCGTACACGGAGTGTGGCAAAAAAAGAGGTGACCACATTTATCTCCAAAACCGGCCATGTTGCGACTATTCCTCTTGCGGTACTAAGAACGGTTAATGCAGAATGGTATGCTAGCATTTGTTTGCAACATGTCGTTTCTGAACTCCGTAAAGAGAACTGCAATCGTCGCATCATCCTCCATCACGACAATGCGAGTTCTCACACCGCGCACAGAACAAAAGAATTTTTAGAGCAAGAAAACATAGAATTATTAGACCATCCGCCGTACAGCCCCGACCTAAGCCCTAATGATTACTATACATTCCCTAAAATAAAGAATAAATTGCTTGGTCAGAGATTTACATCACCTGAAGAAGCTGTAGACGCTTTTTTTGTGCCTAATGGGGATAAATAAATGTCAACATGGCACGAATGTTCTTTTAATAATTTGAGTTTTCAACAAAAGAAGGTATAATGACGGAGTATAATTAATACCTAAATATGTAATCTATGTAAACTGTACCAATCCAAATAAAAATATAATTACTAACAAAAAATAAAAAATACATATTTTAAAAATAAAAATCCACGACCTTATGAAAAGATGCTATTGTAAATGATTTTACAATTTCCCACAGTATCTGGGTTGGTATTAGAGCTTTGCGTGTTGTAGGTTTCATTTCCAGTGGCGTACTGGCTGAAGTGCACTTCTCAGTTCAAAGGAACGTTTCCAACTCGCGAAAAATGAAATGCTGCTTCATTTTACCACAAACGTCTCGCTCTCGTGCTCTACTTAGATTTCATATACAATTATAAAGTAAAGTCAATGAAATAATAACTCTTAGCACGATTTTATTTTTTAACATTTTCTTGTCTTTTTTAGAGATTGGCTTTTATCTATTAACCAAGATGTTTCAGCGTTGGTCGTGAAGACATCGTTTTTCTGAGGCTCCTATCTTAAGAGGCCCATTCGCCTGAAGATGCCCTTACACAGGGCATCTTCAGGAGAAACACGTGTCGTGTTAAATAGTTTCTCGATTTTTCGGGAAATAGTAGTAGCGCGGGAATTGTTACAAAGATATTTTTAATCCATCACTTGCTTACAATGGATTTCCGTAAAGTAACGCCTGAATCAATAAATTACCTATGTAACACTCTACATAACAACGTTCGGTGCCCGCGGAAGATCGGCGTCGTGACATCTCGAAGATGTCCGACAATATCTACAATGGGCACCATTTCATTACAAGTTAGGTAAGTACTATGTCATTTTAGATTTATGTTAATTATAATTTGCACAACTTCTTTTTACATTATTATTTTCTTTGTTATTTAATCTTATATTCATCACCATGTCAGCCTTATAAAAGCCACTGCTGAACATCGGCCTCCCTAATACATAACATTCTATAAGAGATATCTGCCCATAATCACCACGCTGGGCAGGCGAAACTAGACAAACCAGTTCGCGGGATGACGCTGCTGCCCATCTTCCAGTAGGATTTCTCTTCGTAAATTTTTACGAATCCACATAAGAATAGAGGGTGTGGCACTATTCTAGGCCGGTACCAAACGGTATAAAATCTTGTGTTGAATAAACATATTTCTTTGTTTCAGACTTAAATTGCGGAAAATGTACAATAAAACAAAACAATTATTGTTACGGCAGTTGTTGTATTTTAAGTGTCCTTAGTTAATATACATTATACTACATTTGAATTTAAATATAATCAAGCAAAAAATGAGCAGGGCGTGAGTGACAGCAAAGGTCATTAACTCAGTGCGCGCCTCAACTAAATTATCACAAACTCAGAATATTATTTGATTCCAAACACTCTTTACACCTAGGCTATTAAAATAACGAAAATAATAAATACGTAGTACCTAATATATTTTTTAAAGTCATTGTCATTATCCCAGCCCATTTAAAGCCCCACGACAGAGCATGGGTCTCCTCTTGCGGATAAATTCACTAAGTATATAGTATAATACAAAATCGCTTGCCGCTGTCTATCTGTCCCTATATATGCTCAGAACTACGGATTTTGATGCGGTTTTCTTAATAGTTAATTGCTAAACCATAATGTGTACATAGGTGTTATACAAATTTGGAACCAATTTTATGGACCCTGTCGGGTACGCAACTTTAAGACTGAAGAGAAAGGAGTTGCAATCAATAACCATCAAAATACTAAAAACAAATAAAAAATGAACCGTAATAAATATCAACACTGGACCGCTGATATATAATGAAATAAATCGTTCTACTGACGAATTGTACTCGTATTCCGCGTTAAAATTATTGAGATACCAATGTCGTGTTTCAGTATTGAAAAATGTCCAGCATAAGTGGGCGGGGTGCGAGTGACAGTGGAGGTCGTCGACTAATCGCTCTTCAAACTGACGTCATAGTAATTTAAGAACAATGTCAAATGATTTTGCACTTAGATACACGTGCTGGTTATACATACACACCTTCTTTTACTTGGAAGAGTGAGGGAGAGTACTGATCCATTAATAAAACTTGATTGCGCATCAGAAATACTGATAGAGCATTTAATTAGGTCTTTGGGGTCGAGGTAGTATTTTTGCTTTTGCGAGGTAGTATTAGGTTTAGGTTGGAAAATGGACAAGAAGGAAGTCTATGTAAGTCTAGTCTAGGAAACATGGGCAGTGGAATTAGTGAGTAATCTTGGCCACTACTATATCGGTCAGAGAACCCGTCATAGCTTAGCGCCGTTCCCGTGGCGGAAAGTATGATATCGTAAGTGCGCCTTAAAAACTCACCTCATTATCAATTAAAATAAAAAGAAAAAAAAATATAAATTTTGATATATCGTAAAAAAATTATAGGTACCTTATTTCACTTTTAAAGAGTTCGTCCTTATTTAATGTGAGTGTGTGAACACAACTCATCATTTTAGGAACAAAGTGTAGAAGTGTGTCGCTATATTATGACCTACTGGTTCACTGTCTATTGTTGTCCTTCTCAAACTCGTCACTTTCCGTCATGTTGACTCCCCCGCCGTCATCGTGGACGGTCGCGAGACTTATACGTCACAGTGACTCATTATGTAACAACTGTTCCGTCTTCTCACGTGGGGTGTGTATTTTTGGTTAGGTACATTATGAATACTTGCACTTGTATTTTAAATTTAGTTAAAGCTATATTTTTTATTTTGTTTAAAATTTTAATAAATTAGATTTTTTATCCTGTTCCTGTTGGATACAATATTACGTATATTATGAAGCTTCTGGTCTGCTATATTTGCCGTCATGTTGGCTCCACGCCGTCATCGTGGACGGTCGCGAGACCTACATACACGTCACTGTGACTCATTATGTAACTACTGTAACCGTCTTCTCACGTGGGGTGTGTATTTTTGGTTACATTATTTATTCTCGTATTTAAATTTAAAGTTTAGTTAAATTAAATAAAAAAATGTCGTTGCGGCTACGACTTACTGTTCTACAAATTTCAAATTTAGGTAATTATATTTTTATTCCTGTTATTTTTAGATATCGGTTTTATTGTTCGACACTCTGACGAGAGGTGTTTATTATACTTCTTTATATTTCAAATTTAGTTGATGTCTTACTGTTACTACATAATATTTAGTTTTTATTTTTGTTCGTGATAGCAATTGGTAACTAACAGGGAATCAGGGTTTTTGAGAATCGTCCATGAAAACAGGTGTTATTTGACAGTAGTCGCGTGCTCTGAAGCAGCGCTTAGCGTTGCCCCAGTATGTCGCGAGACCCGCCGACGTCATGACATGAGTCATTAAGCCACAATCAAAGTTTTCTGTTAGTATATTTAGGTACATTAACGCCCAATATGAATGACCTTTCCGCAATCAGCGATCGAAACCAATCTTAGATTACGCCTACTGGGTTTCAGTTCTTAAGTTTCAATACAATGATTAGTTATCGAGACGCTTTATTAAAAAAAAGAATTGATTCGCAGAGATTCAACTTTGGATCGAGACTGGACAAACGTAATTCTCATTCTTATGCTTTTCAAGTTAGCAGACCAAACACACCCTTTGGCTCTGGATTTATTTTACTATCCCTATTCTGTTGCAGATCTCTATGTAGAATTTATTATTCAAATAAAATACACTCAATTCGCAGGAGATTTCTCGCCTCTGTTTGGAATCTTCTTTTGTTAAAGCTCCTACTGTGGGTGTACTCTTTGCAACACTTTTTAAAGAGGACAATGAAGGTGGGTGTATAGGGCTTACAAAGATCTGAGGAGCTCAAGCAAACCTCACCTGCGAATGGTGCACCTGCCGATCAACGGACAAGGCTCTGGCGAACATAAAAGTTCACAGTAAGCGACAATAGGTTCGTCAGCTATTACGTGGACTCAATAAAATAACTAGCGAAATTTGCTTGTATAATATGCCTTTGCCTATCCCTTTAGGCCATCAGGTATGATATTGTGTATGTATGAAGGTGACAGACTAAAGTATATAGGCGGTACACACTGAAAGTCCTACCACCATACAAACACAAGGTTTCCTGGTTCAAAGAAGCAATAAAATATGGGTGTTATTTAACGTGTCTTCAAAATTAATAAATTGCCAACCTAACCTAACCTTTTTGTACATCAAAAATACTGATTGAGCACCTAATCACCTATTAGATGCTCACTCAGTATTTTTGATGATCAAAAAAGCTTTTTTTAGAGGTTTAGTTTATTATATTCCATAAAATATATATAGTAATTGAAATTTTCATTAAAAACGTCCAACGGCGACAGGCTGAAGAACATATTTCTGTGCCTAATAATGAAATTTAGATTCTATTCTATGTATTGAAATAATCTTTACCTGCTGATTTTTCTGTGACCCACTCCATATCTATCTTATAATATTGACATACTCGTATATGCAAATATCAATAGGTTCTGGGTGTCTACCGGGAGACGGTAAATAATACAATTTCAATTGTATGTAGATAGGTTTCAAAGGTTAAGTTATATTAAGACGTAACCTTTCATGTCTCGGGGGTTGATATTGATTGACATTAAAAAAAATAGAAAACGATAAGATGAAATTTTTTATCAGTTTATATCATAACCATATATATGTATATTGTATACCTATATAATAGTCTTTAGGGCTCTTACCAAGATCTGAGGAGCCCGAGTTAACCTCACCTGCAAGTGGTGCACCTGCCGATCTACAGACGAGGATCTATAGAAAATAAAAGTGCCCGGAAAGCGGCAATAGGCTCGTCATTTATTACGTGGGACCAACAATATAAATGGCGAAGTGTGGGCGTATAGTATGCCTCTGCCTACATCTTCGGAGAAAAAGGCGTGATATTATGTATGTATGTATGTACCATCATCATGTCAGCCTTTGAAGTCCACTGCTGTACATTGGCCTCCTCAATAGTATATTAGGGGGTTTGGTGGGTTGGTGATCGCAGTTCAAGCCAATGTGCAAGATAACGCTGCTGCCTATCATCCAGTAGGATTTTTCTTCGTCGACTCTTGCGACTTCCCATGAGATAAGAGGGTGTGACACTATTCTAGACCGGTACGACACGGCACGCAACTGCTTGTTTGATTGCATTACATGTTAGTATATAATTTATTGATTCAGGCGTTAATTTGCGGAAATCCATTGTAAGCAAGTGATGGATTGAAAATATCTTTGTAACAATTCCCGTGCTACTATTATATAATATTCCGAAAAATCGAGAAACTATGACAACATTCAACATGACACGTGTTTCGCCCGTACACAGGGCAACTTAAGGTAAGATGGAGCCTCAGAACAACGATGTCTTCACTTCCAAATGATCACTGAGACCAATATAAGTTGTTATCCATATATACTTATTTATAGCTTATATAGCAGTGACGATATAAAAGATTTGTGAGAATAGAGTGGAGCGTTTTAGCTCAAGTGATTAAATAATTCAGAAAAACTTTTTTCTCGGCTTACATAGAAAATTATGCTTAAACGTTGTAAATCTACATTATATCACGTGTGAAACGATATCTTACATAATCAGTTTTGACGTAGGTACCCAACGAATATAAGTCATAGAATTAAGTAGGGATTCTAAATATTTCTAATTCAATTTCAAATAGATTGTTGTAACTTCATATTTATAAAGCAAACTAGATTCTCGATTCAGAAATTTATTTCTGCACTGTTCAATATTGAGTCTGTCGCCCTAGGCCACACAATATTCCAAGAAATAATACGTCCTTAAGTACATTTAACTATATTAGACGTGGCTTTAATTAAATAAATATCTCTTTATTTATTGAATTTGAAAATTTACTTTAGTAAGTAATATAAAAAGAGTTTTTTGTTTGATTGAATATAAAAATATGGATTTTTTTTTATTGATAAATTGGAGTGACGAGAATATCTTTTTCATCATTTGTAAATGTCAAGTAATTTCAATGGCCACAACTTGTATTCGGCTTGTCGTAGAGACATTATTATCTAGTAAACACATACTTGTGTATATTTTATTGTTTTAAAGTCATTTAGGCTCCTGTTACAAAATAATGCGGAAATAAATGGTGACATTTGCCATAAAAATGATGTCTTGAAAATCAATAATTTAATCTAAAGGTAAAAAATGTTCAACAAATAGAATATCTTATGAATTGTTATTCTTAAAAACCGGGTACATTGATACCCTTTTCTTCGTTATTGGTGATGCACCTGTCGGTACGCAAACTTTTGAGCTTTTCAAATGAATCGTCGCGCGGCATGGCGAAGATTTTTAAGAGTCTATAATTTGATTTCCGAAATAATGTGATCTGACAAATTACTAAAGTTGGCGCCGTTGTTGCTCAAAGAATTCATTATATCAGCTTTATAAAGTCTACTGTTGAACATTGGCCTCCCCAATACATTACTATTTGCCTATAATCACCACTCTGGGCAGGCGGGTGAGTGATCACAGTTCAAGCTAGTACGCAAGACGACGCTGCTGCCCATCATCCGGGAGGAATTCTCTTCGTCGACTCTTACGGCACTTCGTGAGATGAGAGAAGGGTGGCACTATTCTAGGCTGGTGTCACACGGTCCAACAATTAGTAAGCTGAAGTAGCAGTGGGCCGGTCTTATTGGCAGGAGGACCGATAACCGAGGAAAAAGCAGCGGTTGCAGGCTAATAACAGAATACTGTGTCGTGCCATAGGTGAGGCTTATGTCCAGCATTAGACAAAAGTTGTCGAGAAATTTGATTTCGTAGAATTCACCATCATTATCATCATCAACCCAAAGACGTCTACTAATCTTACGTCGTCCATCTTGCAGGTGGACGTCCTATGCTATGTTTCCTTTTAAACATTCCGGAACTTTCCTGCCTTAACGGCCCTCACTTCATCGTGCGATGTGCCCTGCAAACTGCCATTTCAGCTTACTGATTCCTGAAGCTATGCCAGGGACATTCGTTCTTTTACCCCTGACATAGCTCTCTCCATTGCTCGCTGTGCGACTCGGATCTTCTCACAAGGCCTATTAAGAAACCACGTTTTGCAGAGTTATTACTATATTTTGAATTTTTTCATAGTAATGCCTACAAACCCCCAAAAGTTAAAAATAATTTAAATTACTTACTTGGAAACTGGCACGTTGGTGAGGCTTAGGAAATTGGTGCGCACGCTGCGCAGGCTCGCGAGGACCTGCGCGAACGGAGTCACAATCAAGTCTTCGCCGTGGCTGTGAACAAAAAGAATATAAATGAATAACATATTCTCATAATCTACCGCCTATATATCCCATTTAAGGTGGGCAACTATTTGATTCTATAGAACAAAGATTTCTCTAGATGAAACGTGTCAAATGGGGAGACGTGGTTAGCCCTTCGCCCACATTGACGCTAGACCACATCCCATTTACTTAGTCCTTTACCAGGCAGTGGTCAATATATGGCCACCATAAATTGAACCTTATGCGGTTAACTTAAGGTGGAAAACCAATGAATATTTTCAACGTGCTCTGCCTGTTAAAGGGTTAATCACCACCATATAAATGACATACTAAAACTCCTTGCCAATTACTAGCTGTCTTATATGCGGAAAACCTATTCAAATGTAAGACATAAATTAATACAAATAAATTTCATATCGTAAAGTTAAATATTACCTAAGTCATATTCAAATTATTATCAACATACATTTTTATTTTATCAGGTAAGTTAAAGAAAACCTTCAGTTGGTTGAGACAATATAATAAAAGCATTTTCCTAATGACCAAGTATCGATATTTCATAAATAGACAATGGTTATATAAAAGTTTCTCTTTTGTGAAAGACAAAGCACCGGAGGCTGCAAAATTAACGACATATTTCACGTTTAATGGCACTTTCATACTTTCAAAAGCAGGTAGTTTATAGTACAGACATTATTACTCGAAGTTTTTACATAAGCATTCATATAATTAGCTGATAAGAAAGTATACGATGGAAACATTCATAAATTGTAATATATACTATAGATATAATGATTTAAGTCGCTCAGAAAACTTCAAGAAGGCTATGCATGGTATTTCTTTGAAGGATTGGATCAGGAATGAGGTGTTCTGAGAAAGAACCAAAGCTATCGAGTTAGCCCTAAGAATTATCGAGCTGAAGTGGCAATGGACCGGTCTTATCATCCGTAGGACCGGTAACCTTTGGTGTAGGCGTGTTTTAAGAGCCCTTTGAGGTGAAGAGCTGAAGATCGGAAAGTCCAGCAGTGGACGAAGACGGCTGATGATGATAAATACTTTTTTTTTCTTTTAAATGATGGCTCTTGCGTTTAGCCTGTGTCAAGTTATAGATATATTAATAAAATTTATACATAGTAAATGAGAGTCCTTGAGTCCTCAGTAAAGATGTGGGTCTATACTGAGATCTCACATGGACTTCTTGAGAGAATTTGAAAAGTGATGTTGCACTGTTTTGTTCCATTTACCAACACACATTCACATACACTTAACGGTTAATTATTCATCGTTATTACACATTAATGTTCGAAATATCACAAATTTTTGAAAATACTTAAGAAGCGTTTTGACTTCTTTAATAAATTTATCGAAATTTCTATTAAATTTCATTTCTGATTTTCCTAATTACCAAGGAGAAAAATTAAACATGTTTAAATTGTAAACTTTAAAATATTCCCAATTTCATTCAATTTTTTATACCAAATCCAGAAGAATTTGAAAAAAGGGCTGATCCAAAGAATACTTAGGAAACGGGAGAGTATCAGACGGTTAATGAGTGTAAATGCTAAAAGAGTGTGCCAGAAACATAACACGTGGAAGGATGTGATCTCTGTCTACAATAATAAGGTCTAACAATATGTAGGTAATTAATTTACAGCAGAATAGTTAAGGTTCGATTTCATATGATATTATTTAGTAAGTATATCAAATGACTACCCCTACTGAAGCTTGTAAATCTTTCGGGTTTTGCCTTATTAACAAGGTATGTAGTCTTTAAGCTCAGCTATCAGGTGTCGTTACGTATTCAATATCTTTATCATAAACAGAGGTCGGAATTAGGTAGAGTTATTCATGTACTTACACTGATTTCACACAGCGAAAGGATATAGTGGATATGCCTCAAATCCCGGGATTAATTTTAAAGAATAGAAAAAATCCCGTTACTTTTTAATAAAAAGTTATTTACTTTTACTTTTTTAATTGAGACTACTGCACGCGCGACGTTGCCAAACTTACATCAATGATATTGGATGACCGAAGTTGCAAAATTCCAATACGCACACGCGCGATGTTGCCACGTTTATTGTTCGCACTACATAGCTTGTGAGAACAAAAGAATACAATAGCGAAAATGCGGAGCACTCCTATTTGAAATCCATTTAAAATCCCGGGAAGGTCCACATTAATATCAACATTTCGATGCAAGTACATAAATAACTCTACCTAATTCCGACCTCTGATCATAAATTATAACGATAGCTCGTTGCTAGACTGTTTGACTAAACATTTTCTTGCGATATTTTGTTTTAAAGCCAATTTCTGTAAGTACCTACGTAATTAAATCCATCTTTTAATTAACATGAATTTTTTTTCAATAAATGAACTAATTATGTAGAATTAATGTAATACAAAACACATTAACTGTCCTGGAATAAATTATGCCATAAATTGTTGTAACAAATTTCAATAAAATCGGAAAAATAAACGTTCAAATGGGCGATATTTATAAGTTCACATATATTTGTAAATCATTTACAGTCTAGATAATTTGTGATTTAAATTTGCTTACATTTAAAAAATTACGGGCGATAAACTTTTAACACCAGTATAAGCCACGTGGTCGCGACGTCACAGTGCACGTTCTCATAAGAAGTCACTCCGTTGTATTGTTTTGTGGCGATTAAATGGTTGTGTCTTCGTTATTTGATAAAAAAAGTTATAAATTCCGAATTATAATGTAAACACCATAGGTACTCTAACAAAACATAATTTTGTAAATATAAATAATGATTCATAGTTGTAGGTAGTAACGTTGGGACTCTCGATAAGTGCGGTGAGGCGACCTTGAAACGCATATTATTTTGCTATTGTATTACAAATACCACATACCATGTTGTTTGTAATAAAATATGACAAGAAGTTAACTAACTAATCTTATGTGTTACATAAGAGTATTACATAAAGATGAGTGTTCTTTTGATAGTACAAAAATATATTTAATAATTCTATGTGAGCTTTGATCGTTAATGTATGTGTGTTTTTATCTGCTTGACTTACAATAACTGTTGGTATAAAATTAAGCTTTTCTTGAAGACGAGATTACCGAAGTTAAGCAACGTTCAGAAGTTAGTTGTTAAATGGGTCAACTTTTTTGTGGCATTTGATATCTACTGCTTCCGGGCTTTGAAAGGGACATAAAGCCGTTTATCTCGGTTATCATTGTATATAGTAGTCGATAAGCTTCGTTGTGAGCGTTTAAAAAAACAACAGGATGCCACACACTGCCTTCGCTATTACGCCTTACAAACCTCGTCTTTCGGCGATTTCAAATATAACTAATCACTATTTCTAATCAATATGATGGTAATTGCTAACCATTGAGAAATCTATTGTTTTTCTGTTTTCTCAATTGCTATGAAAAATCGTTAAATGATACCAATATACAGAAATTATTCTATCTCACTATAATATTATAAAAGCGAAAGTTTGATTGTGCGGATGTCTGTTCGTTACTCTTTCTTACAAAAACTACTAAACGGGCTTAGATGAAATAAGTTTATTACCTGGATTAACACATTTTTCCCCCATAACTTTTTATCCCGATATTCCCCCGGTCACATGGACCACGCGGGTGCCACCGCGGGCCGCTGCTAGTTAAATATAAAATGTATTCTTTCATTACCACCATTTGTTTCATTACCAAGCAATGTGAATTAATGTTTTGTTATTCTTAGAATTGTGAAATGCATATTATTGTTTATAAGACATAAAAATACATACGTAGCATATGTAGCAATCAGCATTATTAACGAACGCAATCAACTTCTTGACCTACACTAACTGTTTGAATTTTAGGTATTTTGTTGTGAATTGCGAATTATTTATCAATGCTTAAAGGTTTTGTTATAAATCATTACTTACATCTGTCTGCGACATTATATTAGGACGGGATCTTGCTACGAAATAAATTAAGTAAGAAACTCGGCAAAGATCTGCGTTTCCCGCCATGAAATTCAGCTATGTGTCTAAAAGGGTTGTTGAATTTCTCTCACATCGAAACCGTATACAATACTCAAATATGAGCCCCTTCTTACAGAGGCAATCGTTTAATGTGTTTTTATTGGTTACTATTTTAACTAACTTTTACATAATTACGGTAACTTTAAGGGTGCATGTAACTATTTAAGTTTATGTTGCACACTAAGAGCATTTGTTAACTTGTGTTTTTGTACCTAAAAATTAAAAGAAAAAAGTAGAACTAAGGAACCTTTACTTGCAGTCACAAATATATTTTGTATCTGGTCTATTTGTAGCTTACTAAAAACATTATTGTAAATGGTCCAGTATATTATATTAGGTAAAAAAGATGCTAACCAGAATGTACTCTCAATAATATCTCTGAAGAAAATATTTTATTAACCTACTACAATATTTATACATAATAATATATTATTACGTGTCAACACTAACACTCTTTTGGTTTTTACGAGCCCGTTTATTAGTCACACAAAATCATGTGAGATCAAATCATGTGAAATGTAAATGACTTTTAGTGATATTGGCCAAGAATCTCTGGAGTTATGCCCGGATGATCTCGTCACGTGAATGGTTTACGTTGGTCACGATATTATAATCTTGCCATTTGTGTTATGTGAAGGTAAAATAAATGTACGAGAACACTGTCAGTGTATCGGGACATATAAATTATCAAATCATGCGACCAGCAAGAGATTTCGCTTTAGTGACACTTGAAACGCTTCATTCCTTCACAATTTACAATTGTGCACACACTAAATAGAAGATGGGCTTCTCTTCGATAATACTTCCAACAAAAAAATGCAGAAAATGCAGAGCAATTAAGAAGACATTAATTAATAATTATACTTCGGCCGAATGGCCCTTTTGCACTACCTGATATTTTGATAAACACAGTGTTCACTACTCTGCCGTGTTACTATATGAAACTATTATTGCTCTAATATGTCTAATAGCTATAATAGTACTTTGCGTGCAGCGGTATGTATTAGGAGGCATATACAGAACAGCTTCGCTCTAGAACCTCACCTTCAGTTCATCAACAAAAAAATTGAATCGGGACTTGGAGAAGAAACTCTATCAAAATTGGATATGGGATGCCCAGTGGATATGGGATGAAATTCTAATAAGAAAAACTTTACTCAAAACGAATGTTTAATGTGTTACTAATTGACGACAGATGGGAAGTTAAGGTTCAACAATGCCGTGAACTAGAAAACTTAAGAAGGGACGGTCTCATACCTGATGGACCGTTGAGAACAACGGTCCATCAGGTATGAGCAGGTATGACCAGAAGGTCAGAGCGGCAGGTAGTGGTGGATGTAGGCAGTTAGAGATTTATTACCGTGGGAAACTATTGGGGAAGTCTATGTTCAGCGTTGGACTTAATATGGCTGTAATGATGAATAGTAATGAAGCAACTAATGAAACTGACGAAAAAAGGTACTGTCAATTAACAGATAAAGTTGCTACGGTGAAAGTTGCTTCTATTCCCTTTGGTAAGAGTTGATATTCCGTTTCCAGTACAGATAGACGTCAGAGGCGACCCTTAAATTAAATTAACAAGTGCAGTGAGTGACCACTTGACTCGTTTGGTCGCATCCCGTCTAGCAAGTTAACCAATTAGGAACATCTATGAGAGTCGTAGAGCTGTGGTGACGACTATGTACCTTTGGGATATAGACAGATCCAACTTTGATTGTAAAAGGTCATCATTAAATACTAGAGAGATATTCTGGAGAGATAAGTATTACAGATTTATTCCTGATCAAAATAGACACGTACTGAAGAAAATAATATATTAATTTTTGCTATTTTTGCACAAAGGACACATCACGAAATTCATCATAAAACAATAATGTAGCATGTGTACATACCTATAGCATTAGATAACTTTATAAACAATAAATACGTATTTTAATTATCTTTTGTTTTAACACATCCAAGTGAGATGTGCCAAGTGAGAAAATTACAAAAATAATGATGATGGATAAGAAAAAGAAGACAGCTTTAAAATATTTTTAACTTATTGTGTCTACTATATAAATTATGGAAACGAAATATTATTGTAAATTAATAAGAAATTTGCTACGTTTTCATATAAACACGCAAACGAAAGCATCACCAGGATTAAATTTGTGTTTCAAGTATATATTTGTTTGATTTTCATTAAGGAAATACAATTTTCTATAACAAATGTCAGTATTTACTATTGTTGATGATATACTTATGTAAAGTCAAAAGTTAACTTTTTTCCAAAAAATCCTACTCATTCTCAGCGAATTGTTTCAATAACATCTAACAAAAAAGAAATATTTAATCACAAATCCTCCTTAAAGGCTTGTTAATAGATGTAATTCTACGCTAAATATATAATTTTACAAAATGCCTAGGCAAATGGGAAAGTAAGAAAAGCATTTAACAGCATCTGTGGAAAACAAATTTTTGTATAGTTGGGCTCACAGAACTATATATGTGGGCTCATCGTAGTGGGACAATAGCTAAGGGTAAGCTAACCAACCTACTTTAGATGTTTTATAATTCAATTGCCTTCTTTGTGAGTAACAATACTTCCATACTTTGCAACAATAATTCAGCTAGGAAAAAAGCGGCTGTAAAAAGTCTGCACTAAGCGACATACATGTAGAATAATTGAATATGAAAGAGAATAAAGGCGACGAAACTAGGTCGACGTTCCCTATACTCTGGACGACTGTACGTTAGTTACATAAAACCAAGAGATATAAGCGGATAGCCTCTTATTCACTTAGTCGAAATAAACAAATTGAGATTTTGTTTATGGAGCCATTTGCTTGAATTACCCAGCAGATAAGCGGAAACGCTTGCCCTATTTTATAAGTGGATTATCTATATTAATACAAACAAAGGTAAGGTATATTGACATTAAAATAGAGGTAGATTATAAAATTTTGGGAGTGCTTAGGTTTTATTTTTATCATATGTATAATTGGTTAAGACTTTTCGGATAATGCTATAAATAATTCAAGACACTGCGTAATCGGATAATACTCTGGGACAAGTAACATGGCTTGAATAATATTTGAATACACTATTTATTTCATAAATTATTGTTTTTTTTTTGGGTTACTTACTGAGAGCACTAAAATGTACAATTAAATGATTATAATATAACTAATTAATCTAATTATCCTTAAAGTATTTACTTATTCATTTATATATAACATATAAAATTAAATATTCATAGTAGGAAATGAAATATATTTTTCATTTAAATATTTTCAATCATTTCTCTGTAAATATTTGACTCGGAATTAATACTATCAATATAATTCGACCATGTTTCTGAATTACAATACAGATTGTAGCGTTCTCAATTATGTCTTATTTATAAAAACAAAGTAAAATTAGCAAAGAACATTTTACACATAAAATGCTCGACAGACGCCAATCAAACTTAGCTTTATTTTGCAGTTTATACCTCTTTTCATATTCAATTATATACTTGATAAATTATTGCCTGAAATAAACGTCCATTAGTATTATAATAATTATTAAAAGAAAGAAATTTCCTAAACACCAATATATATTATAAACCGTCTGCGACGGGACTCCGTCGTCGCGACGCTGTTCAAACCAATATTGATCGTCTAAGGGGCTCCGTCTCGCTGGCCGGATTCGCCTGACTGCTCGCGCTACCCCTAGCTAACGAAATATGAAAATTGTTGATATCATTTGAAATATCAACACTCGAGTGGTAAGGCTCGCGTCAATAAGTCCTTATATAATATAACGGGCGAGATTCATAAAACTTCAAGGTTCTTAAATCACAGTCGGGACAAGGATTTCTAACTGTCCTATATACCGTACTGTAAAATAATCAAAATCAAATTTTTATTTGCATACAAAGTATCAGGTGTTACGACAAAATAGTAGGTACTTAAAATTTACTTACCCTAGACAGGGCATAGCAAAAATTCATTCGTCAGTCAGCAATACAATTTTTAATTTACATCAGAACAATTTATTTACAATTTGATATATAATTTTACACATCATTGTTTTACACAACATTACAACACATTATACAATATTAACAAATTTTAGTACTATTTTTTCATTTAAATATTTATAGAGAAACTACTGTAAATATATATCCCATAAAGAATATATGATGACCGATATAGCGTGGTGGCGAGTATACCCGCACTCCGCACTTGAGGTCGTGGGTTCGATTTCCACACAGGACAAATCTTTGTGTGCATAAACATGAAAATTTGTTCTGGTCTGGGTGTTTTCCTATGTATATCTAAATACATACCTACTTATATTTTATATTAATGTATGCTTATCGATTATTTAGTATATGGATACTAAATGTGTTACGGAACACAAGTTCTTAATAATACTTTTCCTGGAACTAAATAATTGGTGTAATGATCAGAAAATATGTATTTATATTTTATTTATATTACTATTATTTTATACTCTATTCTTAAAAATCGTGAAGAAACAAACTATTTTTTGTACTTATTTGTTGTATAAAATTAAAGTTTAGTTTTTGAATGACTATAATTTGGTATTAAGTCTACTTTAATTACAGTGAATAAATAATTTCAAAATCTGCTCTTGTTAAAGTTAGTGATTGACTAGGATATTTCTTTTAAGAAATTTCTATATTATTCTTTAAAACTTTTACCTTACATTACGGTGAGTGATACGCCCGCCCATACTCTGTACAGGGGCTTCCCAATTCTATTTATACTGTACTTGTACACTTAGAGTTCACTTTTGTTAGGTATTACTATGCCCCTTAATCTCGCTAGCTACATCACCCTTAAAGAAGAAACCATATTAAGAATTACACGTAAAATGTACAATAAAGTCTTCGGTAATTTCGCTGTAATACGTTTAGGAAACAACTACTTTGGTTCATTTCATTATGATTGTTACATGGTATCTCATTGAAATACGAACGGATTTTTTCATATATGTTGAACATAATGTACGGATACAGCCCTTTATTCTGAACTTTCCCAAGGGATATTGTAGCCAAATCACGTGCGATCGTTGAATTGAATAAAACCTCATTTCGGAATTACGGTTGCTCCATAGGAGCGTTTATTACATTCGGCACGGTATGACGTATATAAATACTTTTTATTAAATCTTGTAAAGATACGTAGGTACTGCACGGAGCGTCGAGATGAAGGTTACCAGTTTCCTTTTTAAATCAATTTATGTGAACTACGTCATTGCAAGTAACTTCCTTTATGGCTCGGTGTATGAATTAAAGTATTATTGTCCATCTGCTACTTCGTCAGCTACGAATAGCTTTATATTTCCTTGTGCTAAACTACTGGCTAGATATAAAGAACTAGATTTTTAGATAATGTTCCGAAAATATTGTTTTATTAACAATATATTCCATCACGAGAAAGTAAACTGCAATAGCTGTATTAAGTATGTGGCGATGACAGCGTCAAGGTTTGAACTGAACTGGCTGGCAATCTTACGACCAACAGATGGACTACCAACACCTTTAAGACTACTTTAGTCTATATTTACCTAAATATGGATAAGATGAATCAACTTCTAAGCAATTTACCAAAGTGTTCCAATTACGCTAATTTTGTTTGTGCTAATTTAATTGGTAGCTAGAACTGTGTTTAAGTGCTGTTTACCTCATACTAAACCAATTATTGCCGATTTTCCTCCTGTATTATCTATCACGCAAACCATTTACTTTATATAGGACACTGCATTTCGATCAATTTGACATTCAACTGACATTATGGAATGACTAGATATTTTTTTTTGTTTTTATTGAAACCTCATGGATATTTAATTAGGTATACATAAAAAGTTTATGAACATTGAATTTCATTTCAAATCGTTTAAATCGTTGGATTTAATCACTGAACTGGAATACTACTAGCATAATGTGAACCGGGCATATATGATAGAGGTTGAAGTTGTGCTTAATTTTAGGACATTTTCAATTGATATTTAGTTTTGATCGAGAAATAGTTTTATTTTTCGGATTGAAAGTCATGTGTGTCATGTTTTTCCGCTGTGGGTGAAGCGGAAGGGTGTGTCAGACTTTTACAGACTAAAAACCATTCATGTCCCTTCATGAGCCTGCAATGTTCCAAGGCCGCGGTAATACTTTCAAACAGTCCCGCAACATTTGAGAAATACCTACAAGTCAATTTATTAACCTCATCTCATGCTTCCATCCATGAAAAGCTCATCTTATCATACGCCGGAGAGTCTTTGTTGTTCTAAAAATAAACAATATGCGAGGTTTAAAGACTTGTTGACATTTTACTTTAGACTGCTTTTGCTTTCAAAAGCATTTGGTACCTCCTTCTTAATAATTTTAAGTATTATATTATATTTTAAATATTATAAAAACTTTTTTATTTAAATTGAAAGAAAATTAAATTATGTAGTTCTTACCGGTTAATATAGTCGAATAAGAATAACTATGTGCGCAACTTTTTGGTATAATTCAGAAAAAAATAGCGTATTTTGTTGTAGTTAAAAAACTTACAGATTTCCATCAGTTGTTCCGGAGATTACTAATTCCCAACATTCAAGTTTTATTTCTAGTTAATATAAATATACTATGATAAATTACTTGAGCCGATCGTGGCCTTGAAAAGTTCGAGGACTACTTAGTATCTGCATATCATGCATACGAACGGAATATCATAGATTCACGGTTTAATCAAAGCAGTATTATTATTATTACTGGCTTATATATCTTCACATTGAACTAACATAGTGCATAGAGATCCTACCAAGACCTAAGTAGCCCAGCCAACCTCACCTGCAGGTGGTGCACCTGCCGATCAACGGACGAGACATAAAAGTACCCGGTAAGCTGCAATAGGCTCAACCACCTATTACATGGGACCAACTATATAGTTGGCGAAGTGTGGAAATATAATATGCCTCTGCCAAACAGGCGTAAATGTATGTTTATACATTGAACTAACGCGTAGTTCTTACAGAAGTAGATAGAGGTAATAAACCTTTTGTTAAAAAAAATTAGCAATTGTTCATCTATAATTACACACTTAAAGACACTTAAAAATTGGAACATTTTAGGCCAGTCAGAATATAAGCATACAACGTCAACAAGTTAATACTATATAGGAAGACTAGGTCAGCACGTACTGTAAACTTCAAATGTATTTATAAAGGAATTATTACTTAAATAGTCGCTATTTCCATACGAACTTGCAGGATAATGATTTGATTAGAGATCTTTAGAATATATTTGGAATTTACATAGATAATTCACCTGTATAATGAGACTCGTAATGTAGTGCGCGCGTGGGATATGGGTGCAAATGTGGGTTGATGCGTCAAACACGCTTTTTGTATGACAAACACGTTCACGCCATATAATAGTTGTCTTTGATTAAATAATGATATGCGACGCATGGCAAGTGTAACGGGTCATATGAAAATAGACCCCTGATATAGGGGACTAAGGTCTATAAAAATGTCGGAGTGTTTAAGTTGTGTTGTGGCTGAGTGTATTGTGATCTTATTATTTATGTATGTAGTAATAATGTTAAAAATTAATAGAGGCACCAGTTTTTTAAGCCCGTCGTATTTAAATCAAAGTCGTTAGATTAATAGTTATATTATCTCTTGATCCCATACATTAACTGAATAAAAAAATCATAACATTTTAACTAAATCAGGTTTCTAAAGTTCTATTAGCCAATGAGGCGCGATTAATCGTAATTTTTTTTTAATGTATTATACATACATACATACATACATACATAATATCATGCCTGTTTCCCCGAAAGGGTAGGCAGAGGCATATTGTATACCCACATTTCGCCAATTACATTGTTGGTCCCATGTAATAGTTGGCGAGCCTGTTGCCGCTTATCGAGAACTTCTGTATTTGCCAGAGCCTCGTCCGTTGTTCGGTAGGTGCACTACTTGCAGGTGTGGTTATCTTGAGCTCTTTAAATTTGAGTGGGATCCCTATACACCCTATATACATTTATTATCGTTTAACATAATATATAATATGTGTATATTAAATTAGCTGTAACACACCACAAAACTCACGAATATGTATTTAGATTGAGGTAACAATTACATACTTATTTGGTATTATCTACATACTTTTTCTTTCTTAAAATAGAGTAATAACAGATTTCCGGACAAGAGATTTTTCACATTTTCTAAAATGTTTGCACATAAGTCACTAGTATGAACTGATAGTCCATAGTTAAAAAAAGCCATGAAGCAATAGCCATGCCCAAACCTGTTTCTTTGCGTTAGAAAGTAGTATGCGGCCTTGACTATATCTATGAATTTGCATGCATTTTTTTATATTTTATTGATATGCTTAACTATTGGGGTCAATCTGCATCTTATAACAATCAGTTAAGTCTTACACATCAAACTCAAAGTCGCCTAGGGTGGAGTGGTTCGAGCGTTTGAATTTAAACTAAAGGCCCTGGGTTTAAGTCCTGTCCCAGATCTAACTCGTATATGGTTTTTTCTATATTCTGCTGGCGTGGCATTTACCTACTATTAGTATAAGTTCTTCAGAGATTGGTCTAACGCTTAAGCGTTCTAATATACGCTTAAACTAGATTCGCGTACAGGCGAATTATATACATATTTCTGCAGGTGCGGACTAGGGATCTTGAGTACGCGTAACCGACTACGCGTTCATTGGAAAGCTTAGTTAGTACAAGCCTTAAGGGGTAACTTATAATGATTATAGTATATCCCTTGGTCGCTCTTCACGATTAGAAGGCCCTACTCTAAGCCGGAAAACACTCAGCTGTGTTAGTTTCCACTTTATGTTTATCATAGTGAAGGCTACTTGACTCCAAGTTGCTCTAGTTTATTATTCTGGAGCAGCTTGTTCGTAGGATGTCTCCACTATTTCCGTTTCCTGCTCTGCTCGCTACATAAAACCAATTTTCTCTCCCCTCTTCCCTCCTACCGACCTTCTATCACAAAGCCAGACGAGGAATAGATGTTTTGTCCTTGCTCAGCGTTTCGCACACTATTTCAAACCTAACGCTACTCATAAATAAGAGTTAAAATGCATTAAACGTAATAAACAACAATAAATGTGAGCGCTCCTCGTTTTAGGTTTAATTAAAGTGAGTTTAAGTTGTTTTTGTAGACAAACCAATTTTTACTGCTTAATTTTAAAAATGTCATGCTAAAACTAGAATAGAAAGCTTTTAATAAATTAATTACTTTGTCAATTTTAGCTACCTACGTTGAGTGCTTTAATCTGCTTATTTCAAATGAAAAGGTGAATGACTGACCTATCACGAGCAGTTTTCAACAAACATTTGACGGATCAGATTAAAAATTTGGCATACAGATTGTAATTTGAAAGCAGACGAAATATAATTTTTTTTTTTAAAAGTAAGTGCATAAATAACCAAGTAAAAAAAGCCATCGATAGATTGATTTATATATCATATTTGGAAAGCGAATTAACTATAATCATATCTCTCCGTTTACTATAAGACAAAATAAAATACTTTGTTATTTTACTTGAATCCAATAACAAGTAGGATTTAAAATTCGATTGTATTCAAGCAAAATAATATTTGAAGAATCCTCCAAGTCAAGGGTTTACTTTGAATCAAATACGGTTCTAATTCTTCTAATTTTATTTCTTTAGATTTATATAAAGGTACTGAAAAATAAGGCTGCGGTTGACCTTTCAAATAACAAGGAGAATTTCTCTTATTGAGGTGAAACTCACGGCTTAGTGCTTTCCTTAAGCTTTTATACTATGTGGGTATAAATCTGGCTTAATATTTGTAAAGAAATATAATATTTCATTTTGAAAATATTCTTATTCAAAAGGCTGAACAGATTTTTCTGCATTCTTGCTTGCTTCTTAGCATATTCTTCATAAATAAAAGGTAATTAAAGTGTTTAGTCACAAACTAAGAGCTTCTGCAGAACACAGGTTTCTGTAGACTTGTTAAATTGTTTTACTACTAAGTACATTTTCTTGTAACTGGCGGGAGAAAAAACTAACCTTGACGATTTTCCCGTTCTTTTACGATCAAGCTCCCGCCCGCAGTGAATGGGCGCGTTAGTTTTGACCTTTACAAGAGCTCTTTTGAGCCAAACTTGAATAACTGATTTTAACTTTGACTTTAATTTAGACGTTGGTTGTCGTCCTACTGCAGTACCGAAGCGGTAAGGTACCCGGACTTCACACGAACGATTGTATTTTTTCATATAAAGTGCACCGCACCGCACCCGCATCTAAGCAGGACATTGCGCGTGGTTGCCGCACCTCGCGCTTTGTATGAAAATAAACTATCGTCCGTGCATAATACGAAAAACGCACTGCTTCGAGACGAAACGTCTACAATGAAAGCGCCAAAAGAACAGTATATACAGTTGGTACTAACATAACTTTAACCTAAAAAATGTACTGCAGATACAAAAATCTTTCACTTTACACTACTGATATTATTTGAATCGTCACCGAACCTACGAGAAATAAACAATAATAAAACCAAATTTTATGCAAAAAATTTAGTTACGTGTGGAAATTGTACCCACGACACTTCATTTTAGTCACCACGGACAGAAGCGATATTAAAATAGAATTTTCTTTTTAAGCGAACATTTCCAAAGCAAAGCTTTGTTATATTAAAGCTGCTGTAATGAGATAGAAGTTTATAATTAGGCTGAAAGGAAACTCATGACAGATTAAAGGTTATAAGTTTTTATTATGTCGCTGCCAATTGTAGAGTAACAAAACGGCTAGGAGGATTTTATGTAAATCTTTTTAGAGACATATTTTTACAGAAACTTTCTATCGCAAACTCTTGGGTTGTGGAATGAACTCTCTGGCGAGATCTGCTCAAGAGTTTACAGCTGGGGGTTTTAAAAAAACACTGGAAACGGTTTTTAAAGTGTGGGCATCGAGCTAGTTATTATCCTGGTATTGCAGGTGTCCAAACACTGCAATGCCCGCTTTCCATTATCTTATTTCATTGTCTTATGTGTGCTTTAGGCAACCGTGTGGTTTAAAAATATGCAGCATTATACGATAGCAAAAGACACAAAGTAATCTAAAATATTATTATAACCTAGCCATTTCGGCCCACATGTGCTGGCAACAGTGATCTCCATAATTTACAATTCATTTAGGCATTTAGTGAAACTGTTGATACTATACCCAGTCTGCTACTTTATCATAACAAGGATTAACAAGAAATGCTTATTCTCTCACATTGACTTGGTAACAATTAACTTAGTCAAACAGTGAGAACTGGTACGCAGCAGTTGAGTCAATATGTACTAATATTATTATCCATATGGTGTGCTGAGACAGTGATATTTACGTATTTATTAGGTAACCTTCTCTGTTATATAAATGTGATACCTCCATCTCCTAGTACTATCACAGAATAGGCAACTATGATTACTTGATAGATAATAAGGCTATATATAGTCAAAGTCAAAATAATTTATTCAAGTTGGGCTTAATAGAACTCTTAATTGTTACCGAGAACCCTTAAATCGTTTCTTCGTAGAAAGTTTATTTTCTATTAGGCCTAAGAAGCTTCTTTCAATAAATAAGCCGCATATACTAAAAAAAGCGCACAGAAATAATTTCATAAAATTAAAGTAGCAGGTAAAATTTAACCACGGCTATTGAGTTCGTTCGGAACATTTGGTATTTGCCTACCCTTGCTCACCTATTGATTAAAGCAGGTTTTCCAAAGCTTTTGTGATTTATTTTGAGAATAACGTAATTTTGTTTGCGTTTCGTTGTAATTTATGAGGGGCATCTCGTTTCAGATTAATTAAAAATACCCGGTTATGTTTTGATACATTCAAGCGAGCACAATCAACATAAATTCGTTGGATACATTTCTTTTTATATTGATATTCTACTGAAATGATTTCATAACAACAACATTAACTGATAATTCAGTTTTAATTAAAGAAATACAATCGTGAAATTGTAGTTATTTTAATAATTATGTACTGTGTACAGAATAAGTGATAAAGGTAAAATTTGAATCATTTTTAGTGTCCCTAATCTAGATGGTGAGTCTAAATCAAAGAAGTGAAGCAGTGTTTACTGAAGTTGTAAGTTATATAAGAACAAGATTGATCGATTAAAAAATGCTTATATTAACTGATTGACTGAGATTAAAGATTCCCTTACAGCAAGTGAGCATGTTCCTATGTTTCAGAGAATATTTCAACATAGGTGTCATCTAGATGCAACCGATGTGGAGACAGAACGCTACTTCTCGTAGCAACCTTCCGTGGTGGTTAATTGGCAGGGATTTTTACTTATTTAATCTGGATTAATAAAGTCAAGTCAAAACCCTGGGGCTTGGAAAAGTTTAACAGCAGAACGTCCACATGATAAGGTCACCCGCGTGGCTCCCGTTCCCGTAGGAATAGCGGGATGAAAATTGTGTTAATCCAGGTTGCGTAATACATGCGTGCCAAATTTTATTCAAATCCGTTAAGTAGTTTTTGCGTGAAAGATAAACAAACATACATACTCTCAAACTTTCGCGTTTATAATATTAGTAGGAGAGTCAGTAGAAGAAGTAATATTACGATAAGCCTGATAATTATCAAAAATATAGTGATTGGCGGGATAAATGGGATTATAAAATTTATATACGTAAAAGTCTGGCAATTTCGAAGTTTAGATGAAATTGTTTTGAATATTTGCAGCTTAAACTTGGCAATAAAAATAAAAGCGAAGGCGTGTCAGGCTACGACCAAATCAGTTTCAGATACGCCATACTAGTGATGTGTTTCTATTAAAATAATCATCATTATCACCAGCCCAAGGAATTCCACTGCTAAACATATGTTCAAGAAAATTAATAAGAGTGGCCTATGATTAATTTTCAATGTCACCGATTGTAGACGGCCTGCATTCATTGAGATACTGCGTCCGTTCATCTGGTGGGTGCCCTACCAAAATACTTCTACCCTTAGAATAATAACACCTAGAACGATAGTTTCCTTCAAAGCGGTCTTTCAAAAGCGAGGCAAGAAAAAAATCTATGTGTGCGTAAGATACTTGTATTTACGCTCGACGAAACGCACACAGTCAAAAAAATCATGTTGTCATTTCATTCAATTTTCCCTAAAAGTAGGGAAGTTGAAACTTTTACACTTTAGCTTAGCTATTTATTGCATTTAGTTTATGCGAAAAACCACTTTCTTTATAATTTCATTAAAAATGTATGTATATTTATTCTGCCTGGGGTTAATAATTTTTCACTAATTATTTATTTAATATATTTAGAGCAATGAAACTCTTAAATTGTTATAGTTAGTCAACTGTTTTATGTAGATAGACCAGAATCGAATAATCGAAAGGTGTAATAGTTACTGTTTTAAGATGTGATTTATGCCATATCAATTGAAATCAATCAATCAATAAAAAAATAAAGATATTTGTGTTGTCGTATATTAAAGAAATTATTCGACGCGAACAAAGTCGCGGGCGGAAGGTAGTAGCAGATAATTGTCAAATAACATTTTGTGCAATTTAATTATTGTCTAATTGAGACGTGTATCACTTACAACAAAATGTAGGAGATTTTTTCCCCTTAATGGCAACATTTTCATCAACTGTCATGTAACAAATATCGAAATTAATTTTTTCACTCTAATGAATATTTTACTTAATAATATAAGTTCAAACGCATAATTTACCCGTGTAATGTTATGTTAATATGTTTCTTGTGCTTTTCCGACGTATTGTGATATCCGTTCATAGCGCAAACCGTCATTTTTAATAATAAAATCAGGAGTAGTTTTCAGTACGACACGACCTTGAGCACTGACGGGCCGCGTAACAAACTTAGCCAAAATGGCTAGGTTTGAGTTGCCTCACTTTGACGACGCGTACTGGGCTTCTAGGTGTAATTATTCTAAGCTTCTACCAATAACGCTATATTGGCGTAAAACAATGTGCCATGTCGTTTAATTTCTACAGTCTGGATATAAGGTGTATAAGTATCCTACCGAGACCTAAGGAGCTCAGGTCAACCACACTTGCAAGTGGTGCACCTGCCGATTGACGGACGAGACTCTGGCGAACATGTTACGTGGAACCAACTATTTAATTGGCAAAGTGTGGGCGTATAATTTGCCTTTGCCTACTCCTTCGGGGAAACAGGCGTGAATGTATGTATGGGCAAAGTACAAAAAAGTACGTTTTATAAAAATCATCCCTCGTTTATTCACCGAGGGTATCCCGCGGTATCAAATATAATGTGTATCGATAAATTGTGAACTCGTATTCTATGTGAGAAACGTGAGCGGTGTAGAAAGAAAGGCTTTGTCATTGCAATCTGTATCGTACGTTATTTACTGTAATAGATATACAACAGCTTTTTGCTTTCAATCATGATCGTATCACGATATATAATTAATCAAAGTCATTTTATTTCAATTATTTTCATAAGAGTGTGTGTTCTCTATTCAAACCTGTATTTATTTTATTATTCATCATCATATCAGCTTCATAAAGTTCACTGATTCTGGTTTCCCAATAGATTTTATACTTTGGGTTTTTGGATTGGTGATCGCAGTTCAAACCAGTACGCGGGGTGCCGCTGCTGCTCACTATCTGGTTCTCTTCATCGAGTTTATTAAGATTAAGAGGGAGTGGCACTATTTTAGGCCGGTACCGCTCAAGGCACGGCCTGGTGATTATTGCAATATTTTAATGTTACATAAAACTATGAAGTTTTATACTTTTGCAGTACTATTAGTGGTTAGTATCAAGTTGTAAGGAACTCATTATCTTTCGTCATTTCACACAACAATAATTTACAAACAAACCTTTACAATTTCTTGTAATTTTCTTCGACTTTGTGCTTACCAACAATTCACAATATGAACAAACCAAATTTACAAAAAAAAAACTTTAAACACAACGCAATTAGCAAGTAACGTCCATTATAACTTCTATTTTCATCAAAAGTCCACTCAATTTGTTTCCCACTCAATATAGAACACGAAAATAAAAGTTTTCATTGTTCATGAGTTTATCCTCCCTGGCTCATGGGAAATTGACGTTGTCTGCATTGCATAGTTTCTCAATGTATTTATCATAAACTAGAAAGGCCGTTATTTCCCCGATGCTTCGGCTGACCTTCGTCTAAAACTATTGCGTACTTATAAAGTTCATTATATTCTCTGAATACGCTCGTCAAGTTGTTATCTGACATATTTTCAATATCGAGTATGTTATTATAGGTCGCTTATTAAAATGATGGGTGTTTTATTTCGTGGTACAGATAGTTGGTTTATTGAGGGTTTGTCTTTTTGCCTGTATGTCCGTTTGATAAAAATTATGTTACGCGTTAGTTTTAGTCGGCTGGGAGAGCGGTTGGGTTATGTGGGACTCCTGCGGCGGCTTGCAAGACCCCGGCAGCCTACCCAATAAAAATTAGACGAATCCCGTTACTGTCGAAAATTGTGAAATTGTTGTTTAGCCTGACTGAGGCTAAAAGGCAAGGCACGGATATGGCTCTTGCAGGACTGTTCGAAAGAGTAACCCTCGCGCGAGCCCGCGACATAGCAGGCAGAACATGAATGGGTTTTAGTCAGTAAAAGTTACATTTGACGATTTACAACCCGAAAAAAAGGCTATTGCTACTTTATTCAGACAATTTATGTTGGTACATATGTTGGTTCACTATTACTATTATTTTAAGATAAACGAAAGACGGTAAAAATATTTTTATGTATGAAAACGTATCAGACGTCATTGCAAAGGAGAATGGCTGGCATGTCCCAAGGGTTATAGCACTATGAATAATATTGTACTAGGACCTTTCCAATGATTTAGATAAAACAGTAGATATGTCTTTAACAAGTATATAATATATAGACTTGGAAAGCTACTATTCGAATAACTATTTTCAATAAAATCAGTTAATTGGTTACTTATTCAAATTTTTTTGTAAACTGAGTTAGTTTTTTGTGGTCTCTCACTTCGCTTCAGTAGCTATATAAATATTTTATACCTTGGGTTACATTATTGGAGTTTTCCTATCCCTAATTTTCTGTAGTAATAAATAAAGGCTAGGTTTAACATAGCATTGTACAGTTGAAAGTTTTTTGAATCGATCCAGTAGTGTATTCATTACAAACATCTAAAAATATACAGCTTAATTTCTTTATAATATTAGCAAAATTAACAGTGGGTCAAAAGTGAAGTGACCTAATAATATATTATTTATTTAATATCACGAAAAGAGGAACACTCTCTAAAGCTCTTCGCAAACCACTATTTAATCTTAATGAGCGTTTTCAATTAAAATAATTTTAATTAATATGATATCATATCACTTTGTTTCTAGCTGCTGCTCGTTTGGACCCAAAGATTAAATTATGCAGGTGCTTAGCTTTCATTTTTATTATATTAGTATTATTTTACTAAGCACCTACATGAACCACATCTCGTTTTACTACGAATGGGTATTATCTGCATACAAATTTGCCCATTCCCTTTAGTTTAACGTTAGCGATATAAAATAACCAACCGCACTTGATATTTAGCAGAAATACCATCAACGTAGCTCGTAGTGGAGTTCATAAAAGTTTAACAGCATGTTCCATATTTTTTACTTTTATTGCGTCATTTGGTTCTACCAAAAACTGTTGTCTCTGACTCGGTTCGTTTGGAGCTGTGCCAGGACATTTTCTACTTTTTAAGGCCATTAAAAACTATGTGAAATCCATGACTTTCTTATTTAATAATTAACAAATTAAGTAATTGGGATATTGTTAATACCTTATATTTTATACTATAATTTAAATATACGCATAATTATCAGCCCATTCGTATAGTACAACGAAACCACAGATATCAGCATCACCTCATTTTTTGTGGTCGGGGACCAAAAAAGTAATAAAAAGAGTTAAAATAAGGATTTAAAAAACTATTTATCTCTGCACATTTAGAAACGTGTAGCATAAACAGGTGGTATAGTAAAACTTGATCATTTACTTTGCTGAGGAGTATTTATAGATGGCAGGGCTGCATTCACGTGTTTTCAATTAAACGCCCACAGGAACACCGGTCACCACTCCTGAACTTAATAGGGAAATGGCTTTTCATATTTTAATTTCAAACAATACCTGAACATTTTCGTTCGTCTGGATCCTTTTTGGATGAAAAAACTTTTTGGATAGTATATATAATTGGTTCTTCGTGGAAATATTAATTACGCGACTAAGTAGGCGTTTCCTTGTTTGTTGTTTAGAAGCCTTTTAAAGGTGAAATTTTAATATATATTTGATGCTCGATATGTCGGAGGTCAATAAACCTACTCTTCGTTCGTAAGGCATATATTTAGATATAACATCTGTTAAACTTTGGGAGTGCATAACATACTATGTGTCTGAGAACTTTTAATATTTCTTATAGCAGTTCGGCTGTAGGTTATTTATTAAGTATTGTGATAAGCTTTAGTGTTTTTCTTACATAAGACAACAAATTAACTTCGTTAGAACCAGGTTTCTTATCTCTTAGCCTCATACTGGGTCTAGCCTCCATTACAGGTAATAAATAATAGCATAACAGAAAGAATAAATAATAGCTTAAAATGTTAGTATTTACCACAAGTATATATTAAAGACACCACATCATTACAAACATTATAGGTTTTAGTTAGTCCGACTCTCACAATTTTGAAGTTGAGTCAATTCATATTTAAAGTAATCAATTATGTTTGGCTTACATTGATTTGAGTGAATTTATTCAAACTAATAAATATATTTTGACTCACACCGCATTTAAGTTTTACTATAGTAGACTTAGAGAAGCTCGGACAGAATGATTAAAGCAGCGTTCTCAAATGACAGTACTTGTATGGGTGACCGTTAACGTGTCATTAGATCAAGTACTGTTGGGGGTTTTTTTAGGAATCTTTTGCCCAATGGCACTGTTTTAACGTGGTGGTGGAGAACCATTACCTCATTGGTTTGTAAGAGCAAGCCCGAAACCAGCAGTGAAACAATAATATGCTCAGATGATCATAAAAGTACCTTTAATTTAAAACGCTCCTAAGAAATACCTCAGGGTAACAATGAGCCCACGATTTTCTATTTATAATACAAGCTCCGTCGACCAGTTCCAAATAATCGACTTATTGATTTCTGTCCTCACTGAAAGGGATCAGAACTTAGTTGTTGGAAATGTTAATTGGGTTTAAGTTTGAATTTGCTTAGATAAAAACTCTTGAAAACTTGTCTATGTTCTTAGTAAAAGTTTTAAGTTCTAAGTGAGATTCTAAGTATTAAAATAATTACTTTTCTGTAGATAAAATGAAGTAAGCTAAATGTCGATGATAAGTTTTGAGCAAGCATTCAGTTAGGCGTAAGAAAGTTTAAGCTTAAGTCGCTGGTTTTAAAGGAACTCTACTAATATTATAAATGCCAAAATTGGTGAGTATGATGTTTATTACTCCTTTAAGAAAAAAACTACTGAACGGATTTGGATGAAATATAGCACACAGGTTTTTATATCGATATTCACACAGGTTTTTATATCGATATTCACACCGCGACACCGCGCTGCCAGTATTATTATAACGCCCAATAATAATGTCAAAAAGCAATTCGAACAAATCAGTGTTCATATAAAAGTATAATCAGATGTTTTCACAAATTGCTATAACTAGTTAATGTCATAATCAACAAATTAAACCTTACAAATTTCAGTTACATAGCCCAACCTATTAATATATTAGATATATTGTAAACTCAAAATTTTCCGTTAAACTAAAGAACCCCAAAATATAAAAGCTGTTGTTGTTTTTATTCAGATTTACAAGTTTCATTTGCCTGAGTATTGTTGTCGCGGACATGAACGAATCAGTGTTGGGGGCAGAATTTATATTCAAAAAGGATATTCTCATTCATACACGCTGAAATTGAATCCTTTGTTCTGTAGTTTTTGAAAAGATATCTACTGCGTTAGTCATTTCATGTATGCAAAAGTGAATATTCATTGTAATACTGTTGAAGACAGCTGAATAATTACTTTTGTTTAAATTGCAAATCACTTACTATGAAACATAAAGCATTACAATTTGATGTCAATTACTTTTATAATAGGCTTGTGTTTTGACTGCGTTTCCATTTCACTTTGAAAATTTCAATTTCCGTATCACGGGACATACAGCCCTGATAGAAAGGTGGTTCAGTCTATGGACGCCAGCGATACCAATAAACCTAGAACGCTGTCGACCCGTTAAAAAAAATACCGGCCGAACAGAGAACGTCCTCCTTTTCGGGACGTCGGTTAAAATCGATTTCCCTTGACATATATATTATGATGATGTTTTGATCCATGTGTTGATAGTTAAGTACATTAATTAAGTTTTATATATAGACATAATCGCTAATTATTATTTATGCGAAGGTTTAAAATAACTTTAAAACAGTCAGTCAGTGTTTGGAATTGCCTGAATATTATACATAGATTGCATTATCATCAGTTTCAGATAACATACAACATTATTATTTAAATGTTAATGTTAGTAGTGTATGTGGTCTTATATCTACACAAATACAAAGTGAATTAAAATCTATGTGAACATATGATTAAATTAAACGTTTGAGTGGATCCGCAAAATGAATAAAACTTAGAGATGTTAAGTATATGGGTTCACTTGTTTGCGGTTATCTGGAAATAACTAGAAAATGCAATAAGTTTATGAAACTCAAGTAGCACTCTAGTAGATTAAATCTTGCACTAGCTGAGAATTGTAAGAGAATTTTGTTTACCATGTAAAGAGTTTCTTCTCGGCTATAATGTTGTTCCCGCTGCTTGTATGATTAATTCAACTTATATAATTCTAATTTACGATTTGAAATAATTAAACTTAAAGGAAAAATAGTTTTCCAGAAACTAGTAAAATTAAAACCTTTGACAGATAAATTTTTCATGATATAAGATTGCTATCCTTTAACTAGTTACTTTTGGTACCCAAATATATTTTTTATGGGTATACCCATAAAAAACATATCTGGGATAAAATTATATCCTTATTATGCGAATTTGGATTTACAACATTATATTTAATTGACATCGCTATTAGTTTTATATGAAGTTAGATATGGACATATCTCCATTAATGTCCATTACTGAGCACGGGTTTTCTGTTTACCCATCTTATAATTTCCCTGGTCTGAATTCGCCACGCGGATTCACTGCGTATTGGGAAAGGAAGTTACATATAATGTGCCAAAAATAAAAAGCCTGACGCAATAGTGCCAAACGTGTTGTATTTTAGGATCATTCAAACTTGTCAACATGACACATTATTATGTAGGTTTATTTCCTTTAAGGCTTTTTGCACTATTGCAAGAATATTACATCAGATTTCTAGCACAACATTAATATGTAGAGATATTATTGTTTAGCAACATTGCCGGTTATAAATAAGATTATATAATTAAAGAGTTTGTATGTCATGGAATATACTAACCTTTACCTTATTTCTAGTAAACTTAAACAAGAAAAGCATGTTTTTATCGGACTGACCGTTTGTTATGTCTAATCTCAGAAAATTCGGAATCGGAATTATAATTGCACTGGGGGCTAGCCATCTGTCACCAGTCACCATTTGACGTTTCATCTAGAGATCTTTGTTCCAAAAAAGAATTTTGCTAAACCTATAGAGATCCCTTTTAAATAGTTGTACTCACCCGAAATGGGATTTATGGGTGTGAGATTATGTATGTATGCATTAACATAATATACCTGATCTTATAAAGAGAAGCTTAGGGTATTTATATTTTTAAACTTGTATGGTAAGAATCGGATCCCTTTACAGCGCTCTCAGGTGTTCTGATAAGCTTCGTCCTAGGACCTCTTTTCTCAGAGCTGGATATAAACTTTCAAAGCCTTCAAAGGTTTATCCGTTCTTAAAGTAAGTGACGTTCGTGCCTTAGACCGTTGAAATATTTATAGTCTGTAAGCTTTATTTGTCTTATGACGCTTCTTTTCTAAATATCTGTTTGTGTTATAAGTCTATCTGATTCTTCTGTTTTCATTTGTAATTGAATGTTGTGGTTACCTGCAACTAAAACAACAGATGGCCATGTTTTTTTTTTTTTTACAAATTTTTACTGTCTTATTTTGGTAATCCATAAAATCTCGAAATATAACAAAATATACACAGCAGAAGTCGAGGGCGACTGCTAGTTTAAAATGTAATGCAAACACAGATCGTAGTTTGTTTATTTATTATGATTCACTAGTTTCATTATGAATGAGGGAGGCGTGTATTGTATACAGATGATTTGTTGGAAAATTATATACTTGAATAATTTATTGATTGACAGATATCATTCATATTGGTTATTATTTGTTGTGGTGTAAAGAGTATGCAACAAAAATCTTAACAGTTTGTTTATGGATTAATAATAAAAAGGATTTAACTACAGTCCTAAATTACAGTATTTAATGAATAAATACCTCAAGTAAGGAATTTACCTTCAAAGACAACTTTCACAAAGTAAGAAAATATTTTGGAT
The DNA here is from genome assembly GCA_949126915.1 of Musotima nitidalis. Classification (NCBI taxonomy): domain Eukaryota; kingdom Metazoa; phylum Arthropoda; class Insecta; order Lepidoptera; family Crambidae; genus Musotima; species Musotima nitidalis. The sequence continues at coordinate 11,926,951 of OX421419.1, forward strand.
ATTTTCGCGTTGTTGTCTTTTTGTAATATCTGATATATAATATAAGCGATATCTTCAAAATTTTGCTGCGATCATGCTATAAGCTTTCTGGCATTTCATAACTTACTTATTTTCAAAATTTGAGTAATATATCTTTTGTGTCAAGCGTTGGATTGTTTTAAGCATTGTCCTTTGGTACTATTAATTTACACATTTAAATATTTCATGACTGTAAATGTGACAAAAATTATAGGTTTTTACAAGTGAAATCATTTTGTGTTTGTCAACATGATCAAATGTATGTATGTAAGTCATTAATTTGTTATAATTCACTCTGATAGACAATGAATATACCCTCTCACGTTGGTTTGTGAAGGCCCGTGCTAACTTCCCACTACTGGACGTTAATTGGCTGAGATGATGAGACAGTGAATATAATTTACTAAATCCCCCTGCAGGCTTAATCGCGTAATCTACGTTACCGCGTTAAGAGTGTCCCACAGGACCAGACATTTTTCGGGATGAAAAATAAGCCCAGTGGCTTAGACGTGAAACACAGTAACTTTCGTATTTATAATATTAGTTATTATGAGTGCTATCGTAAATTTCTTTTTTCTTACTTAGTTATCCTTTAGAAATATACTTTTCTTGGTTGTTAACATAAACATATATGCACCCAAAAACATAACACTCTTTATTAGGGTATTTATTAACAAACCCACGGTTGAATGTCGCATGATGTAACAACTAAAATATAATAAGTTATGTATTGTTCTTTTAAACATTTAATTCGTCTTTTAGATAATTTGACAGAAATGTAGTGTAACGTCGTTATGGTTGTAGTCTATATGTGCAGCTTTCCGGCTACTGGATAAAAAAATATGGTTTGGTTCCATCTATTCCATTTTGTTTATTTTAACCGACGATGGCGGGCGGCGGCGCTTTTCTCTCTGCTTCCATTTTAGACGTACTAACTTCAAAACTCTATCATTCTATGATATCGGTTAAAATTCTATTATTTTAAGATTGTATCTATTGATATAGAATGGGTATAGTTGTGAAATGTTACTAAAAGCAATCTTGGTGATGAAAATATATTTATTGTGTAACAATATGCAAAAATCAGCATTCCAAGGTTTTGAATAATTAATAGCTGCCACCACGTACTATGTTAGTCCACGTGGCGACCGATTTTCCTTGTTTCCCTTTAAGAGTTAAAATTGTTATCCTTTGTTGCTTAAACCGCTGTTACTAGGTTTTTTTGTGTCTGTGTTCAACATTATGTTGATGAGACAGGTAGATCATTCATCATTCAAAAGCGCCGTTTACGCTGTTAGCAAATGGAGAAACAAAATAGATTGTCAAAGAAACAAAATGTTGTACAGGTAATTTATTCCGTTTATGTTTATTCCGTTCGATTGAAGAAGGCTGACATTCGTTTCTTTCAATGTTAAGACTCTGACCCTTTGGCAAATTTGTCGCAGATACATTTTCTTTGTCGAAATATAACTTTTTGCGACGATTCGACATCAGAGGGGTACATTTTGTCTGTGATATACAATGTTTATATGCCATTTGTGTCAAGAGAATTGTGTATTTAATAAGCGGTGGAGTCTTGAAGATATTAATTGGCTTTCCCTTGTGGTAGGAACGGTGAACGAGCGAGGTCGCTCCTCGGTTTAGTGTTCTATAAATACTTGGCTCAGTGCTACTAATTAGTTAGATGTGTTCACCCAGACCTGTTTATATGTAAATTTATAGGAAAAAGGATGGTACATGTACTCAACCTGAATGGGTTCAAAGAAGCATTAAAAAGCTTTTAAAAAGATCGTATTTCCATAAAAGTTTCGCCTGCGAGTCTAAGCGAATTCACCGTTATTAGGTTTCCACTTAAGTTCTTTTAGAAAGATGCCATAGGAAAGGACAATTGACTTTTTGATGTTAGGTAGATTGAATTAAACGTGTACATTGATCCGACAGCTAAGTACGGAGTAGTGAGATACTCACGCATCTCGCCTGGTGCGTTCGTCCCAGAACTTCTCCCAGAACGTGGATCTGTTTTTGATGCGCAGCACGCTGGTGCTAAGCGTGCGCGGCAGCGTGCCGCCGCTGCTGCTGGCCGACATGCCAGTGGACATGCTGTGCTCTGAAGCCGAGCTCTTTGTGATGAAGCCGCCTCCACTCGAGCCGCCCAGCCGCTCCGACTGAGACCCCGAACGTTGCATACCGACTCTTTATGCACGTACACCATTCATCTCACTCACTGTTCGTCTTTGGACATCTGTAATACGATTTACGCTGTCTACGCACCGCGCCAACGTTTACAACGAGCTATTTTGATACGGCGAATACTCGAGTGCACTCTTTCAACATTATCAATAATCATAAAAACGCTCTATATCGTCCTTCATAACAGTTTATATTACATACATGTACTATGAGTACCTACTACTTAACCACTATCCGGTGACTGAACACTGTTATCGATAGTATAGTGCTGGAGGCAAGATTTTTTATCTGCCATCCTTAAAAATCACCATGACTTCGGGAGCATTTTACACTTTGATAACGAAAGACAGAAATGTTAGGCCTCATCCTTGGCACCAATAGCAGTTCTGAACCTCGCGTGCGGTGACCGGTCGAGCGAGCGACCTGTCGGATCAGTGAACGACCTCGACTCTATCTCGCGGAGAATAACATGTGTACGCACGGTAGTAAACAGCACTTCGCGCAAAGGAGATTTTCTGTCACATCGTCGGCGTTTACGATCGAGTGCGGGGTTTCTGAGCGGCGTTGCGGGTGCACCGCGCCGTGCCTGCGGGCATGAGTGGCGTGTCACCGGCGAGGCGCGCGGACTATCAATGGAGTGGAGGAGCGGTGCGGCGGAGTCCGGACGGCAGCGGCGGCGCGGCGGCGGCGCGGTGGCGCGGAGCTCGGCGCGGCCCACTCGCCGAGCACAGTGCGCCGACAGCCGACGACTTGCGAACCCGCCCGAGGATAAATTTGGCGCTAATGGAAACCGGCGGTGGGCGCCGGTAATCAATGTTCGACGTGGAAATTGAGGACCCCGACCATATTATCAATGCCGACTACAGATTTATTCTAGCTTATAACATGAGAGGCTTAATTGCTCACTGATAAAATATCTCCAGTCAATATCAACTGTCTGTATAATTTTATCTACTTCTTGATCTGTTCCTGAAAATGCGCCTTTTCGACTTTAACCCCCGCCGGGTTAGGTTCGGAACTGGCAATTTAGTGATAGCAATCTTTATTTCTTCTTTATTTTAATTTGATCGACATATTAGCGGTTCGTTATTTCGCAGTAGGAAAGAAATTTAATAAATCGTGTTTTATTCTCAATAGTGTTATTTGAGTTTGTTAGTAGAATTTTATTGATATCATAAATTAGATTGATTTATGTCAATTCATTTACATAAGTACATACTCTTTCATCTTCATCATATTGCTAGGCAAAGATATTTTCTATAAAAGATTAAATTGTAGCTAATATATTATGAGATATATCTTGCACAATAAAATTGTGTAAGTTTTCGACGCATTTTGTACCTTAGTAGGTTTTTTTACATTAGTGTTTGCCTGTAAATGAATTTTCTAACCTAAAATAATCCACATATTTATCTTAGATTTTTGTTTTTGAGTTACGTAAGCTATACCTAGGTACAACCTTAATTGTATACCATTTAGATTTAAATTTATATAAACGCCGTAAACGCGTAACAGAGTGATTGAGAACAAAGAAATTACCGACTGTAAATAGAACCGGTAATAATTCTACACAAATTATACGTCTAAATGTACCTTACGTCAATTGAACAACGATAATTGGCATTCATTTTAGAAGAAAATTGATACTTGGAAAGGAATATAATCTCTGATAAGTACTTAACTTTACATTCTGACGTAGGCAAGTATTTATGTCGGTAATAACTGCTTTTTGCATGACAAGGACTAAAATAATTTGTTACTAGGGTTTTTAGAACTTGTGACGAGAAGCGTAATGATAAATGTAACCGGGTATGCATGTATTGAGAAATATAATATTGATCCGGGTGGTGAGGAATGCATGTATTGGCATATAGATATTTCATATTGATATTAGGTATCAAAAAGCAAACCTAATAGAAGACAGGACCCCACCAGACCGACAATTAGGATAGAGCGATGCGAATCCGGTGAATTAAGGCAGTTGAAGAGCAATCAATGTGGAATCAACTTGGGAGGCCTCTGTTCAGCAGCATCTCTTGTTGCTGAGACGTTGAAGATAATGAAACAATATGTACTTTAGGTATAGTACATCTAGATGACCTATCCCAGCGCAAGCTAGTGTGTCCTAGCAGTGGTATATTACGTATTTTATATCTTATTAACTTAAAGTTGTTTCATGTGTACAATATAACAGCTATTGCAAGTACATTATAGTCGGAGAGCTGTGAATTGTATAAAAGTCTGCTATCGAAATCGTTTAATTAAAAAATGCACTACCATACTTATAATAATAAATAAATAATAACGTAGTGACATTAAGCATGATATTGTAAATGTCATCATTAAGACCAATCCTAGGTGGTATTTTTCCCAATATGATTAGCTGTCAAACGTAGATGGTTAAGTTACTTTTGTAATATTTCGGTAAATGCTATTTTACTTTGGATATTAGCTAAACTTGTCCCTAAAGTTCCAATCTGCATGACGACTAACTCATAGAACGAGTTAGTCTTTAATCCAAATTGTTGTTAACAATCATGAATTGAAAGGATGACATTATTTGCGATTAAAAATTATTAGTAAAATTTGAATGAAATCAGGTTGTTTCAATTGATTGGTACTAAAAATAAGTGTTAACACGGAAAGTTTTGAAAATTCAGAACGGGAACACCAGAAAATATCTTTAAATTTCCCATCATTTAAAGTTAAGTCTTGGTATTTATTGTGTTAACGTTCAGGCATTACAGGAACTGAACAAACTAATTTGGACTACAGCGAAATAGATGCATTTTTTTTTGAGTTTTAAAATATAATTTTAAAGAATTGTAAGTTAGTCTAAAAATGAACATAAAAAAATAAATGAACATGCTTATAATGCATCAAATATTCCTTTAATGTCATCCGTTTTAGCATAGACTGCTCTCTGTCTATTTATTTTTATTGAACATTATAGATTCAACTAGATTCGTCGACTACTGCATAATTCCCACGTCATTTAAGACCAGTACACAATTGTTAATTGAATCATTAATTCCGTACGTCATAACTTGAATTAATACACATAAACAATGATATTAGACTATACTCGTTATACCATTGGAATAATTAAAATCAACTTGTAAAGCGGAGTACTAATTGATTAGAGTAAAATACGAATTTATCCACTAGAAGATTTTTTTGATTCGTTTAATACCACCCATTGATTTTTGATCCAAAATTATAAAATAACATTACGATGTGACCTTTTTAGAGCTAAAATTTAATAAAATAATATTGTTTTATTTTTAAATACTTTGATAAAATGCCCTTAACCATCTATGTACAAGAAGACTAAAAATATTGTCCCTAAACGAGGTGAGGTATTGTTACACCGACATACAAATAAATATGTAAAATAACTATATGAAGGTGTAAAGTGCTTAGTATCCTGTTTTTTTATAGCGAAATTAAAATGAATCAGGTTTGATACACCTCTTTCATGATCACTCTTCTTCTTCATCTTAGCGTCATCCCGGTTGCTACCTCACGGGCCCAGAGGCCGCTTTCCTACATTTTTTTCTCCACTTCGCACAGTCTATCCATATATCTTTGATTATCACTATCTAAGCTTATTGAGGTTCAAAAACTCCTCAAAAAACAAAGCGAGAGCTTTTCAAGCCCCACTACACGCGGATCAGCGGATACAGAAGTATGTTGTAACGATGTTTGATTTTTCAAACCGCCCAAATGCGAAATAAGAATCTTATGACAATTATTGAATTTATTATTGTAAATTTTCATTATTGTACGAATATATATATATGTTTTATGTAACTTTTTCAAGCCAGAAATGTGCAGAACTTTATAACATTTTTTAACACCTATATGATACTCACATTAGTGCAAATAAATAATTTGATTCATTGACTTTACTACAACTGAAATCAACGGCATAAAGTGTCTTCCAAAGCACGGGAACGATGTATAGTTGCTATATATTATTAATCCTTTACCTAGGCCAAAGTAAGACTCTGTTAGTTAAACAATCACAAAGAATCGTAATATCTATTGGATGTACTGCTTCATTATTTTTTTATAACCGACTGCGTATTTAGGTAAGTCATAATAATATTTACTTACCTGCATTGTGTCCTTAATTGCTTACTGGTGGTGCCTTAAGAGATCCTTAATCACAAGTATGAAATCTTAAGGTATGACAAATAGGTATACGAAATCGTGCAACATCTCTAATCACCAAAGTGCTGAACTATTTCTAGATAGGGTGCTTAATTATGGGGTAAAGTTGAGGTATTTTGTGTAATATGGAAATCTCTTATAAACAAGAAATTTCGAACAAAATATGTATCCATTTTATAAGAGTTTTAATTTTATAAATTGGTTAAGTAAATGAGAATAGATTTAAATATGCCGTTTGAAAAGAAGTTAATTAAACGCTTAACTTATCATTAAAGTAGAATTTTAATAACAAAAAAAATATGCCATTGATGACGGAAGATTGTCGACATGAAACAATAGAAATTAAATTGAGTCTGGCATCCTATTCATTGACGGGATAAAGAGGTACTACCCGACAAGGGTTTGATATAATGTGTAAAATATCTATGCATATCAGTGTCCATGCATCAAGTTATTTGGAATAGTTAAACCCTAAGGTTTCCTAATTAATATTAACCGTAAATATTTGTACGATTTATATACTGAGTCAATAGTCATATTATTATAATTGTATACTCTTACTAAGTTTATTCCTAATACATTCTTCTAGATGACTACACTAAAAAGCAATGCAAAATCAGTCTTCTTAGACTTGTGTCAGTAAAACCAAAATAATATATAAATTTGTTTCCTTTAGGTCCATATTAAAGTAACTCAAACACTTTTGGGAGTTAGTCAATTCTATTCAAAACACGCAACGATTACCATTACTAAATGATCAATGAACACGCTTGAACTAATTCACTATAAGTGTGTTTACATAACCTTACCGGTTTTTGCTTGGTGATGTTTAAAGTTCAAACAAATGTCAATGAATAATACTATTAAAAGTTCACCTCACATAGTCAAAAAGCCTTTGATAATGGTTTAAGGTAATTTCAGGTGTCAATAAACAATACCATCAATATTGTTCAGTGATATTATATAATTTGACTCGTTCCTCTTCACGCAATTATCAAAGCCAAAAAAAGTCGTGAGGCGTGGTGTTTAAAGTTCAAACAACGAACTAAGTAAGTGATACTATAATAATTGTTATGAACATTTCACAAAATACGCTCAACAGTTAATGCGAAAACATTTAAAGCGGAACAGATACAAGCTGAGACAGAAAAGCTACAAGGTCGCGCTCACTCTGCACTTGATTATATGCGATATTTCATTAAGTGAACATGAATAAGAAAGTACTGGATAACGTAGACGCCCTAAAAGATCGCCACCTAAATCTTATAAGCAGTGTTCGTATACAAAGTGAGCGCGACCTGAGTGCTCGAAACGTGCGTAACTAGAAATACGTACGCTCTGTCCAGCTGCGCCGCCTCCGCCTCCTTGAATCTGTAAGCAATTAAATAATAAGGAAAAGAAAGAACGAAGAGTATTATAGGACACTTGTGCCACCTAAGCGGGTGGGCAGCCGTAAGATGCGGGGAGATTACATCAAAGAAACAATGTGCCGGAGTTGTGTAGTGGCAGGCTTTGTTTAAGTGGTGGCAACGACATGACTGGACTTTGATTTCCTTTTTCTCTTTTATTATTTAAGACATCCTGCAGTGACGGAAAAATAATTATTGATTTACACTTTTTTTTAAGCTTTCGTGCTTACAAAAATTACAGTTAAATGAAATATCTTCTACATTTATTAAAATTACGTTTCCAAAGTTCACGTTCAAGTTCTTTGACAATATAAAAATATATGTTCATTTTTAAATAAATATATTTATTATCTCAGGAGACAGTTATGTTTTACAAATTAGTTAAATAAATCATGTCATTGCCACAATGTAATGCTGTTTGTGAGTAAGCTGCTACTTTACTGTTAGTTGTACACAACATTTAGTTTTTACACAGTTATACAAATATTATGATAATATTATGGCTTACTTTCTCCCTGCTTCGGAGAGGGCTGGGCTGGTCCGTACGAGTGATCGATTGTGTGTGAAATGTTCAAGTCATTCTGTTGCGTTTTTATTATATCAATATGTTCTTGTTTGTAAGTTTCTCACATCTGCAGCTTCAGACATACATTAAATGTTCTTTTAACATTCAAAAGAAAGCTCTAATGACAGTTTTTGCTTTTTACATACCAAATATTGTCATTCGGACCAACCTTGTAAAGATGCAGTAGAACTGAAAGCATTTGGCCGCCTTCAGCCTTGCAAAAAAAATTAGTAGGTACTATTTTCTTTGTCATTTATGTCATAGCAATGAAACCGGATGTGATGATTTAAATTCTTTTAAAATACAACTCTTAATATAACTTCGCTTGGCTTATATTAACATTACTTTAAACTTTTTATCTCGAATAATCTTTTTCATATTGCAGAAAAAGTCGTTTCTAATTTTACTATGTCGTATAGGTAATAATAATTCCGATGACAAAAATCAAGAAAACTTAAATCAAATTCATATTTTTTTAAAGGTTTGAAAAGACGCAATAAAAAATAAAAAGCATTAGAATCTAGATAAGTATTTTATCGAATGTGAAACACTCTTGTTTTAGAGACTTGAACATTTAATAAGAACATATCTATGTTCCATCCATAGATATCCATTCACCGTAAATACGCTTTATATTTTTGGATGTCGAGCATAAACAAGTGTTTGAATAAATGGCTTATTTCCCCAAAATAAACTAAAAGCCATCTTAACCAAGACCCTATGTAAAAAATAATAGAGTTTAATTTGACATACTGAACTAAACAATGTCAGGATGTTGTCAATCGTAGCAAGTTGGGTAGAGGAATTCAGTGCGCGAGTTTTGGCACCAAAGCGGATGAAAGACACATCGCGATATTGTTTAATTTTCCAAAACTGGTATATTTTTTTCAATGAAGTGTAAATAAAGTGGATTTTACATGTTACTTCTTCGTCCACGTGTAGGAAAGTATTATGTTGCAGTGAATTTTCAGTGTTTATATCTAAACTCCATAGACACCTCTAGTAAAGTCTCAACTTTTTTACTGGGGTAAGTAGGACTTTGTGTTGACTGTGACGGACCTTACTTTACCTGACTTGAACTGTGACTAAATGGCGAAAACGCTGCACATTGTTGCAAATAAGTTGAATTGTTAAATTATTTGACTGGCAAAACGAGTAAGTAAATACATAAAACCTGCCCGTTATAAGTTTGTAGTTGCAGTATATAGTAAAATTTTAGAGGTATTGTACAAATTTTAATTCATTCTAAAGTTTATAGTTTTTATTGTTTTGATGTTTCTTGACCTTTTACCTAAGTTATATGGTTTACAATAACCAAAACATGTAAGTTAAAACAAGTGAGCTTTGTTTTAAAACTCTCGAGACATAACAAAACTGGCTAATAATAGCTTAAGTTATAACAAAAAATCTTTTAAACAGGCAAAATGTGCCAATGTTATTTTAAAAAACACCTACTCTGCGGCTTACGTTTTATTATGTAAAGAAAATTGAGAATTTGTTTTAGACAAAATATCTAGCACATTTACCTTGAAATCTTTTCGTCTCTTCTGTTTTATATAATGTAGGTAATCTATATATATAAAAGAAAGTCGTGTTAGTTACACCACTTATAACTCAAGAACGGCAGAATAGATTTGGGTGAAAATTAAAAGGGAGGTAGCTTAGAGCCAGGAGACGGACATAGGATACTTTTTATCCCGTTCGACAGCGTTCCCGTGTGACTTGACATGAAACGTCAGTCACTATAAAACGTGATATAACAAAAATGAATCAGACTTGGAATAACAAAACGCAAATGACAGCTATGTAATGACGTATGGATGACAATTTGATATTTGTAAGAAACCAATATTCAAACTATTTCTGACTTCTTGGCGGGAATTTGAAGCGTCATGTCTGCAGTTTTGTTTTATTTTATAAAATTTGTGATATTTCTAACATTAATGTGTAATAACTGTGGATTGTTAACCATTAAGAGTTTGTGAACGTACATGAGTGTTGGTAAATGAAACAGAACAGAACAAATTCTCTCAAGGAGTCCATGTGAGATCTCAGTATAGTCCCACATCTTTACTAAGTACTCAAGGGGTTTAGGGGAGGGTATCTCATTTACCATTTATCATCTTTATCATCAAACATTCTCATATACTACGAATTATCTCTTTTACTATTGATATATCACTTACTTGACACTGGCTAAATGTGCTGGACGCCCGACGCCAATATTTAAAAGAAAGAAAGACACTATTTTCATTAAATAAATAATTAACAATTATAATGTAATGATAGTGCCATTGCCCATTCGTATAAACAGTGAAGTGAACTATAAAACTCGGTAGGGTTGAAAATATGAGTTTTGAAATATTGCGTTAGGTGAATTGAAGTGAAGTGATGTTTAATTAATAATGCCGCAAGCAAGACTATCGAATCTTCCCCGACAAAGCCGTAATGCAAGAAGAATACGAAATACTGGAAATGATCAGTCCTTTCATTTCAGAAGAACAAGAAATTGCACGTGAACAGCGCCGCGATAGTATGGCTCGACTACGTGCTTCTCAATAAATAATAATAAAACAAAAAATGTCGTGTATCACAAGGTACTTAAGTGAAGAGCAACCTATGTACTAAAATACAGAAATAATAATGAATGATTAATGTAGGTATTTAATTTTTTTGTAATTTTTCCAATAAAATAAAAACACAATCTGCTTATTTATTGCCATTAAGGCGGAACAAAGTTCGCCGGGTCAGCTCGTTATATATATTAGGTCGGGGAAAAAGTCTTTTCGCATAACGTAGGTATAAACTTATTATAAAAATTTTTTGACTGTACTATTTGTGTCTGGCTGGTTTTGGTAACATTAAAAAGGTTCCATTATAAAGAAAACAAAAAAATAAAAAAAAGTTGTTTCCCGCTATTTTTCATTTGTTTTTCTCTCCGTAAAAATGAGTGAATCTAATGAAGAAATTCGATACATTTTAAAATTTTATTATAAAAAAGGCAAAAATGCAACTCAAGCAGTGAAAAAAATTTGTGATGTTTATGGACCTGATGCAGTGTCAGGAAGAGTAGCACAAATTTGGTTCAAACGTTTTCAGTCCGGAAATTTTGATGTTAAAGATGCACCTCGCTCTGGTCGCCCTGTTACGAATAAAATGGACGCCATTTTTGAAAGAGTGGAGCAAGATCGGCATATTAGTAGTTACGATGTAGCTGAAGCACTGGGAATTGACCACAAAACAGTTTTGACCCATTTGAAGAAAGCTGGTTATACAAAAAAGCTCGATATTTGGGTGCCACACGAGCTCACTCAAAGAAACTTAATGAACCGTGTACTCATTTGCGATTCATTATTGAGACGTAATGAAACCGAGCCGTTTTTGAAGAGATTGATAACTGGCGATGAAAAGTGGATCACGTACGACAAGAACGTGCGAAAAAGGTCGTGGTCGAAAGTTGGCCAGGCTTCACAGACTGTGGCCAAACCTGGCCTAACACGAAATAAGGTGATGCTGTGTGTATGGTGGGATTGGAAGGGCATTGTTTATTATGAGCTTTTACCGCCCGGCAAAACCATCGATTCTGATCTTTACTGCCAGCAACTGATGAGATTAAAGGAAGCAGTCGAGAGAAAACGGCCGGAATTGATCAACAGGAAGGGTGTGGTCTTTCATCACGATAACGCTAGACCACACACATCTTTAGCCACTCAGCAAAAATTAAGAGAGTTCGACTGGGAGGTCCTAGTGCATCCACCATATAGCCCTGACCTTGCGCCTTCAGATTTTCACCTGTTTCGGTCTCTGCAGAATTATTTAGGTTCTGTAAGGTTGACCTCAAGAGAGGACTGCCAAAACTATTTGTCCCGTTTTTTTGATCAGAAGTCCCAAAGTTTCTACAGTAACGGGATAATGTCTCTGCCCACAAAATGGCAGAAAGTTATTCAACAAAACGGTACATATATATTGTAAATAAATGTAAATAAACTTTGAAAAAAATGTCTTGACTTTTTTGACTATACAAAAATACGAAAAGACTTTTTCCCCAACCTATTATATATAGGTTGCTACTTTTTCATACTAATTGGTTTTATAAGGAATATTTATTGCCTCCTTCTGATAATGATGCTTTTTAATTATTTTAGTAAATAATCAGCAAAGTATGTTTCATAATGCATTAAATTCTAACAACATAAATATAATTATGATTTGTTGGCTAACCTACATAGTCACTCAGTTAAAATAATAATTAAGCCTGTTTTATAATTACGTAAATATTTAGAGGCTGCTTGGAAGCGTATGCCACCCCCTTAAATAAAAAAAAGTCTTTTATTTTTTTAATGTTGTTTAGTGCTCACCTTAATAGATAATAATGGGGTTTGTGCTAAATATTTAGTTACTTCACTTAGTAGGCAAAAGTAATGACAATCTTAAACCGTAAAATTTATTGAAAATGACTGTTAATTCAGGCTCAATTCCAAAATGACAATTTATAAAAACAATTTGTAATTTGTTTTTTTTGTATGAACATAATATTAATTAAAAACTGTTATAAAAATCCCGCAAAGTGACACAACATATTTATATGTATGTATTAAAGTCGATGTAATAAATATTAATGAGAAATAATTAGAGGTGAAAATCATGTGGTAATTACTGGTCTCGTCAAGTATCAGTTCTGTTTCTATAATAAAATCAAACTGGTTGTTCATCGAAATGTCAAGGCTGATGTACCTATTTGTAATTGGATAGGCCGAACATAATTTTTATGACGTCAAAAAAACGGCCGTCTCTTAAAACCTTGATACCGGTGTAACAAAGCACTTGCCAGAAACTTTGGAAGAGATTTTTTTTTAATTTTATTCTCTAAAGCTTTACTAACTTTTCATAATAAAGCTGTTATCTAAAAATCAGAATTTTTTTTTGTAACGCTTAACTTATGACAATATTTCTATAAGAAAGTTATAATTATGTAGAAATAAGTTTAAACGTAATTCTGAAGTAGCCTTGTTCGAAAAAATCAACAATTTTCTAACATTAAGGGGATTATTACGAAACGAGAACTTAAGTTAGACCAGGTTTAAAATTAGTGTTGTCACTTTCATTTGATAAGATGAGGACAGTGATAGCACTGGTCTAACTTTAGATCTCATTTTGTTATAAGCCCCTAAATGTTTAACCACCTTTTGATGCTAACATTTGTCAATTTTTCTCGATAATCCATCTGAGTGAATAACGCTGTTCTTAAGTCAAATACTTATTGCAGTACATTAGAATCGACATACCTACTACATTATTTTTCCAATGTACATGTATAGTATTTACTACATTTATGAGAAAATCTTGTAGTACTGGACATTAATACGGTACTTTTGCGTACATTACTTTATGGTGAGTATTGAGTACGCTTAGGGAACGAAGTGACTTTCTGTGTAATATCATTCAAGCGCTGTTGTGCTCTCAGCGGGGTTCTCTTTGGCGGACGCAGATGCGTTGGTCTGACCAGATCGCACATCTTAATTCCGCCGTCTATGATGCTTTTCGAGTAGCGAGGCATTCCTACCATTATATAAGGGGTGTTATTTAACGTGTCTTCAAAATTAATAAATTGCCAACCTAACCTAACCTTTTTGTACATCAAAAATACTGATTGAGCACCTAATCACCTATTAGATGCTCACTCAGTATTTTTGATGATCAAAAAAGCTTTTTTTAGAGGTTTAGTTTATTATATTCCTTATATAAGAGTCATGGATGAAGGTAGTGACCTCAGATATCAGGAGAAAGATTAGAGGAAGAGAACTTGGTTGGACACTTTCTCTCACTCATAGTCAAATCATTATTATCATGTCAGCTATATAAAGTCCACTGCTAAACGTTGGCCTCCTATGTAGTTTATTATATTGCAGGTAATTGCCCTTTATCGCCAGTCTGGGTACGTAGGATGGCGCTGCTGCTTATCATCCGGTAGGATTTCTCTAATCGACTCCTACGACACCCCATGAGATGCGAGGGAGTTTCACTATACGGCACATAAGTAGCAAATTCATTAGTAAATCCCTAAATAGAGCGCTTTAATTTTTTTTTGGACTGCATAGACTGGCAGGCTGTATGATGTGTCAAATTTAAAATAAATCCTTCTTTCGACAATCGTGGTTAGAAATTGATTGATTTAAAACACTGATTACACACTGCCTAGACACAGTATATAAGATATCTTCAACATCACAATTTTAACACATTAGCATTCAAGAACACATTCACCAAATCGTTTTGTCACGTTGTAAGACTGGCTTTGTTTATCTGTTACATTCTAAACATATATCTCATAGTATTAAGTAAGTGCACCTGGTAGAGTTCTTATTTGTATATTAATCTAGCGGCAGTCCGCGTTATATTCTTCGGTACAAAATTATTTTACAATAATATAGTAACAATATAAATGGCGTATTTGACCTCAGCCTACCCCTTATATTAAGTATCTAGGATATACATATCTCACATGTAGTAATTTCAAAAACTAATTTTGACTTCTACATTTATCAGTAAGTCCAGTGGTGCAGGCTTATTTTGTTTCCGAATGGAAAATCATTGAATTACTGTCTCTCGCTGTAGATGGCGCCGAAGGGTGTGTCTGTTTATGTAACAGAATGTAACTGGTTAGATTATATGCATTTTTATTACTTATTTACACAGGGCGATATATATTTGTATTCTTTAGCTATGCGTATTGCATTGGCAAAGAGTAATTAAAAAAAATTTGGACAATTAAAGTCACATTAAGCTTTACTGTTCCTAAAATTATCATTTATTAAATACTCATCATAATAGAATAGGTTACTGGCGGTAGAACATGTCTTGTATAATATGTCTCTGCCTAGCCCTTCGAGGAGACATGCATGCACCGAACACATAGTATCATATCAAAGATCAGTTTATCTTAGATCAGTAGATCAATATCATTTTGTATGTCATCATCAATAAATGATAAATGTTTTGTGAATAATGTACAACAATAAATTGTTGTCAGATTAAAGGCCCTATCACAGATTAACATCACAAGAGATAAAAATGCTAACTAAATGGCATACATAAAAAAATACGTTATATCATTATATGTTAATGCCAAATAAATTAAAATATTTCATTTATTTTTATTAAAGTTTATTCTGTAATTAATTACTTATTGTAATTGAGCAGAACAGAGATTGACTTATCTCTCTTCTGTGGTAATTATATACAGATATGTAATTTTTTCTGAACGTTTTGAGTATCTTTTGTCTACAAAACGAGTTTTTTATGATTATTTTACATATTTTTAAAGTTTTGCTATATATTTACGTACTTTTTAAGAGATTTTCTTATTAAAGTGTTATGGAAAACATGTGTCAGATCTGAGCGTATTAAGGAGTTTTTCGGCTTTGAATATGTTTTTTTATGGTTACTTAACCCTAATGTTTCAATAAAGTATTCACACTATATTAAGGAAAATTTATTATTTAACTTTTTATTGATTAACTTCTTTTAGTATGCCAATCAGCCGATTAGAAAAGGACTAACAACAACTTTATTAATTTTAGTAATAAAGTCTCTCTTTCAAAACAAGCTTTTCTGATGAAATCAAGAAAATTTGTTTATTATTAATTATTATTTTGACGACCGATATGGCGTGGTGGCGAGTATACCCGCTCTCCGCTTCAAGGTCGTTGATTCGATTCCCACACAGGACAAATATTTGTATGCATGAACATGAATATTTGTTCTGGTCTAGGTGTTTCCCTATGTATATTAAGTATTTATTTACAAAAAAAAAAATATTTATGTATGTTTATCCGATAAATAGTATCCATAACACAAGTCTTAATGATACCTACTTATCTTGGAACTAAATAATTGGTGTAATTGTTAGAAAATATTTTTTTATTTTTTTATTAATTTAACATTTGAGTAGTCAGAAATGTCCAAACCATTTAGTTACTTCGAACCCATCGTCAAAGTTATCAATTTCACGCAAAATCATAGTGTTTTTACCACTGCAATTTTTTTTAAAATTTTAGACCCTACGGTTCACTTGCACAACATTAAGTCACACATAATTTGAGTTTAAACCATATTGTAACCAACAGTATAGTGATTTAAGTTCTATTTAAATATATACAACTGCAGCCCAAAGTGTAGACAGATATATTTTATAGATTTCAAATCTAACTAATTATAATTCATACAAAAGGTTTAAAACAACCATATGTACGCGAAATAATTCATTTTGCTAGACAATTATTAATGCGAAATTATTTATTTCGAATTAAAAAAAACGTCAACCCTTTGTCAAACTTGCTATGTAAATACTACTCAATAGTGTAAACTCGTTGTATGTTTTCCCTTTGGATTTTCCATGTTTATTCTTATACTGCATAGAAACTTAGTTCACTACTGGGGTGCGTCTTTACATACATATAATGTAACCGTAACTGAATGACGAAAACGCAGCACATTGCTGCAAACAACTTGAATTGTCTAATTACTGGACACTGGCAAATACTCTAATCGAGTGAGTCCATGCTTAAAGAAAATAGATATATTACAATCAATGAACTATAATAACTCACGTGGCTTCTGTTTACGTCATGTTCAGAACTCCACAATGTAAAGAGAATTTACATACAATTACAAACTTGCAGAGATAAATTCAATACAATGTCAAAAAAACTAGTTTTCAATGTTCCGCATGTTTTGTGGAGCAACTTCAACGTAATTAAGAAAGGGAATGTATGTACGTCACAGATAATCACGTGAAGTGTAGTGCTCAGTCTTAAAGTGTAGCTAGCTCGTAGTGTGCGTGTTTTTTTTTATTTTTAAAATGCAACCGCGTTTGGGCATTCGTAGTGTAGGACGACCCGCGTTAGGGTAGACCGATGACTTCCCCCCCGGCTGACCTCCACCTTGTCGTGGTGGGGGGGCTGAGTACCTCCCGATAGGGCGCAGAAGGCGCTAGGGAAAAGAGATTGGCGACTCTGGGTGCCCTTAGTACTCTCTACCGGGGGAGAAACTAAGAGGGACTGGAGGGCGCAGCGGGCGGGCCAGGAGGCCCGTCAAGCAGCGCCAGGAGGGTCTTAGGCAGCGGGGGCAGGGGGCCCCTATTGTCTAACCATAGACCCTCCGAGAAGTCGGCCACACACGCTATGGTTGCAGAAGGAGCTTTCTCAACAAGCGGCGGGCGTCGTCGGAAGATTTTTAGTAGGTATTACTGCTGGCGGTCGTGTCTGTCGGTGGTGAGTCCCACACTCCTCTCTCGGTCCCCTTTGGCCGGGAGACAGTGCGTAAATACAATTTGTTACCGACGTAAAAAAAAAAAGACCGATGACCTAAGATAGGTGGCTGGTAGCGGATGGGTGCGTTCTGTAGATGACTGGGATGGTTAGCAGCATTATCAGCAATTGGCTGATAGGTTGATATAGGCATTTTCCTAAGTCTATTACTAGATCCTGATACTGATACAGGGCGGTCAAATTCTTTCTTTATAAAAGTAAAGAAAATATTCATGGACATCTCACAAAGCGCAATCTAGCCCCAAACTAAGCTTGTGCTATGGGTCCTAAAGAAAAGATAAACATACTAAAATACTTAACTATGCATAAAAACATCTTGATCAAAACAAATATTCATAATGAAGAACAAAAATATTTTTCCTGTGTAGGAATTGAACCCACAAACTTAGAAGTGAAGTGTAGGTATATGGACAATCGAGAAATATAGTCGTCAAAGTTATTTCAATATTGTTTTCGATAATCTATTCGCCAAAGCGTTCAAATCACGACTTTGCTTCGATTTGATAGACTTTGATAGATGGGTAGGAAAAGACTGGATGAGTCTTAACAATTCGCGGCGAAAAGGACGTTAGAATAGAGCCAGTACATTTTTTCATTAAAGGGGCTTTACTAATTATAGCCTGTTAGTTAGGGATCCTACCAAATTTGCACATTTCTGACTACTTAAATATTAAATAATACGCCCACATTTTTCTCAATTTTATCTTGTATATTGAAATTAATAAAATCCAACTACCGAAGAAAGCTGTTCAGAAAATGCACGACGACTATTAGTCCTTTTCTAACAGGCTCATGGGCTGAAAGAAGTAAATCAAATAAAAGTAATATAATAAGTACTCCTAAATATTGCGTGAATATATGGCGGAATTATTACAAGCCAAAAAACTACTTTGTATGTTCAGATCTGACTCTAGGGGTGAAAAAAATTTTATTTTTTCTAGCAATTACACCAGTTATTAAGTTCCAAGATAAGTATCATCAAGAACTTGTGTTATGGATACGAAATAACGGAAAAACAACGTAAATATTTTTATTTTGTAAATTTATACATAATATACTCATGTTTACGCACACAAAGATTTGTCCTATATGGGAATCGAACCAAAAACTTCAAAAGCGTAGTATATCCATACTCGCCAGCACACCATATTGGTCGTCATAAAATGTCCAAAAATTTGAAAAGGACGTTTTCTTTATTTTAAATAATGGCTTCGTGCGTCTAGCACATTTAGCCAGTGTCAAGTAAGTGATATATTAATAATATAATAGGTTGGGGAAAAAGTCTTTTCGTATTTTTGTATGAAAAGTCAAGACATTTTTTTCAAAGTTTATTTACATTTATTTACAATATATATGTACCGTTTTGTTAAATAACTTTCTGCCATTTTGTGGGCAGAGACATTATCCCGTTACTGTAGAAACTTTGGGACTTCTGATCAAAAAAACGGGACAAATAGTTTTGGCAGTCCTCTCTTGAGGTCAACCTTACAGAACCTAAAGAATTCTGCAGAGACCGAAACAGGTGAAAATCTGAAGGCGCAAGGTCAGGGCTATATGGTGGATGCACTAGGACCTCCCAGTCGAACTCTCTTAATTTTTGCTGAGTGGCTAAAGATGTGTGTGGTCTAGCGTTATCGTGATGAAAGACCACACCCTTCCTGTTGATCAATTCCGGCCGTTTTCTCTCGACTGCTTCCTTTAATCTCATCAGTTGCTGGCAGTAAAGATAAGAATCGATGGTTTTGCCGGGCGGTAAAAGCTCATAATAAACAATGCCCTTCCAATCCCACCATACACACAGCATCACCTTATTTCGTGTTAGGCCAGGTTTGGCCACAGTCTGTGAAGCCTGGCCAACTTTCGACCACGACCTTTTTCGCACGTTCTTGTCGTACGTGATCCACTTTTCATCGCCAGTTATCAATCTCTTCAAAAACGGCTCGGTTTCATTACGTCTCAATAATGAATCGCAAATGAGTACACGGTTCATTAAGTTTCTTTGAGTGAGCTCGTGTGGCACCCAAATATCGAGCTTTTTTGTATA
The DNA here is from genome assembly GCA_949126915.1 of Musotima nitidalis. Taxonomy (NCBI): domain Eukaryota; kingdom Metazoa; phylum Arthropoda; class Insecta; order Lepidoptera; family Crambidae; genus Musotima; species Musotima nitidalis. The sequence goes on from OX421419.1 coordinate 11,946,682, forward strand.
ACCAGCTTTCTTCAAATGGGTCAAAACTGTTTTGTGGTCAATTCCCAGTTCTTCAGCTACATCGTAACTACTAATATGCCGATCTTGCTCCACTCTTTCAAAAATGGCGTCCATTTTATTCGTAACAGGGCGACCAGAGCGAGGTGCATCTTTAACATCAAAATTTCCGGACTGAAAACGTTTGAACCAAATTTGTGCTACTCTTACTGACACTGCATCAGGTCCATAAACATCACAAATTTTTTTCACTGCTTGAGTTGCATTTTTGCCTTTTTTATAATAAAATTTTAAAATGTATCGAATTTCTTCATTAGATTCACTCATTTTTACGGAGAGAAAAACTAATGAAAAATAGCGGGAAACAACTTTTTTTTATTTTTTTCTTTTCTTTATAATGGAACCTTTTTAATGTTACCAAAACCAGCCAGACACAAATAGTACAGTCAAAAAAATTTTATAATAAGTTTATACCTACGTTATGCGAAAAGACTTTTTCCCCGACCTAATATATACATAAAGTAAAGACGAAGAATATCTTGTTTGTCTGGTTGCTCGATGAAATTTAAACAATCTTTAGTGAGCATATTTCAACGAGATCTCTACAATAATATAACAAGTTAATCATGTTCAGCAGGAGCAAGTTTAAGAAAACTACTTATATTGAAAGTGAATGTGTGTGGGTATGTCACATTTGGTCACGTGATTTGAGGTATTGTTGAGTAGGTGCTTCTGGTTGGACTAAATATTATATACATACATTCACGCCTGTTTTTAGGCAGAGGCATACTATCCGCCCACACTTCGTCAATTATATAGTTGGTCCTAAGTAATAGGTGGCGAGGCTATTGCCGCTTACCGGGCACTGTTATATTCGCCAGAGCCTCGTCCGTTAATCGGCAGGTGCACCACTTGCAGGTGAGGTTGGCTTGGGCTTCTTAGGTCTTGGTAGGATCCCTATAGACCTTAAAAAACTTGAACTTTTGCAAATTTTACTCTATTTTTTCCTTAGTTACGTTTTAAAATAATCAATATTTCTATTTTTAGCAATAGGCTCGCCACTTATGACGTGGGACTATATAATTGGCGAAGTGTGGGCGTATAATACTGCTTACCTCTTCGGGGAAACAGGTGTGAATTTATGTATGAATGTAAGTTTTTTAAGCAACAAATAATATTCATATCCCAGCATTATCCCGGTTGCCCTAGACTTAAGCTTAGAGCTCAGGGTCTGCTCACTGGTTTAATCAGATTCGGCAGATTTTCAGTTATGGCACTAAAAACAATAAAGCATTATTGTTATTCTTTATAAAGTGCAAAGTATACTTTACAATAATTTTGAATAAGATAGCACTTACTGAATTTCAGAGTCAAGTTTAAAAACATTTAAGTGATAGTTATGGCCATACTTATGCATGTCATTAATGCTTAAAATAAATTTTACTTCCAATACATTAAAGGCATTAGTTGGTATTAGACTTACATAAATTAAGAAAAAAGAAAAGTAATTTTAAACATTGTTTTACTGTAGTTAAATTCAAATTATGGCAGATACCTAACTGATTACTTAAACCTGAGTATGATATTTCATAGAACACCGTCAAGTAAATTTTATAAATTGTAATTAAAATTGTTATTTTTTTTAAAATAACGTAACATATTTTTCTTTATTTTAATTGACTCAATAATATATTTTTGTTGCATATTTTACTATAACACTAAATCTGTTTTGCTTTTATTACGAGTACAATAACCAGTTAGTTCATTGCAAGATAATTTAAACGCGTAATATTTATTACCAAAAATTTATTTTAAAATAATTAATATAAATACACTGTAATTTTTAAAAAACTACCTACTTGATGATTGCAACGAGAAAATGCAAAAAAAACGAGAAATTGGCAAAGTTCCGCATTCTCCACGCAGCGAGTTTAACGAAACTACAAAGAAATGGAATGTATATATGTACCCACGTCACACTTGGTCACGTGACCCGAGATAATGATGAGCGTTAATCCGGGTCTCTTGGGAGTGCCTTTGTTGAGTGGCTGCAGAGAATTACGACACGAATATAAATTGACTGAAATATTTTATTTCGTATATCGCTTACGCTTCGTGCTTCCCTTTGCTGACGTGCAAGTAAATAAAACAGTATGATAATTATGGTAAACGTTCGGTAAGTACTTTACTTTCACATTACTCTTTATATAGAACAAGTCCATAGAAATCTAAATTATTAGGATTTATATGAACATGTTCATCTTCTGGTCTGATGGAAAAAAAATATATTGGAAATAACGAGCATGTACTGTAACTTGTAATTATTCATGTCATGTAATTTTAAGTGTGAACGCAAACCCTTAAAATAATTAAAAATACTAACTAAGTCATTGCGTGTTTGTAGGGCAAATTTAGCAAGGATAATAAATATAATATCATTTGTCAAACATAGGGTGTGAAATTACTAATACCTTTTTCTGTCAAAATTATTTTAAGTAGTCTTATTATACGCACATAAACTACCAAGTTAATCAAAATATTTACGCAAATTGTTGTCCCGTATAGAAATTGAAGAAAAGAGCAAGAATTTCACATTATTTTAATCAGTGAAACATTGCCTTTTATCATTGAGCTCATTGTCATTTTCATTTTATTATGTTCGGGAGAATTACCTACTTTATTGGTTTGACACTATCACTGAAATTAAACATCGTTTGCAGAAGTTTCTGATCGGGTTCTTCTTTTTTAAGGCATTGAACGCTTCTGTATTTCGATATGCGTACTGTGGCATTGAACTCAGTTAAGACCACAATGAGCTCTGTGAATACCACATTGAGCTCAGTGAAGACCACATTGAGCTCAGTTAAAACCAGTAAACAATTACGGTATGTTATTTCTTCGAAAAAGTCTACGTAATGTTTATTGTGAGCCGACGATTCCACGATTGACGTTTGACGGGTTACTACGACATTATAAAGTTGTGCAACTGTTTACTATGGCCACATGACATGCAAATATTTTGTATCTGTCGTAAATGGTAGCTGATAATAATACAGATCCAAGAATAATGCAGATATAAATAAAGAGTCAAGTCCGTCATACGGTCCCCATTGGCCACGCACAAATCGCACAATGCTTCATTCGAAGGGTGTTGAAGCCAAACCAATTAACAAAGGTCAATAATACTTATTTACATTGACTGTTATCAGAGCTAGTAAATAATATAGTGTCCTCAATAAATATGTAATGCGAATTATAATTGAATTTTCAAGAATTTTAAATATGACAATTGTCACACCTATTTCTGTCGTACAATTTACACTAATGCGATTTATATTGAAATAGTTACCAGTGCTAGCAATAATACAGGGTCCTCCATAATATTTAACTGAATTTTTTATGATTTATTTAGAGTTTAAGCAATACGGACGTCTTAAAAATTTACTCAACAAACACACAAAATGTTTAGAGGACCTTATCATATTTAAGCCGTTCTAATCTAATCTAAATAAATTTAAAGAAATGATATTTTTAATGGTCATTGCCCTTATATTTAGGTGTAATTTATTTATTACATCATAATTTTGAATTAGTACCCAGTAGTTCTAAAATCGATTTGATTTATTTTGCTTTATGTACACAAGCATTGAAGACTTGAGTCTGTCTAGATTATGGTTAGATAGTATGGATGGTTTCATTTTTCTGTCAAATTTTACTTAGTTAAAACTAACCACCACTATACAATAATCTTCAATAAATATATTATTCTTGATACCAAAATAAGATATAAGTGTAAACAAAGTTTCAGAAAATGTTTTTAATTTTAAGTCTCAGATTATGCCCCTTCAAACTAAACATTTACGAAAAAAAACAAACTTGTGTAAAAAGCATTTTTGTATTATTTTTTTATTGTTCATCATAATAGCGCTCGTATTTTCAGACAGGAATTTACTATATCGTGTTCTTCAGTACCTAGAAGAATCTTAAAGACTCTATATACGCTTGTGAACCTGCATTCCTAGATTTAAGTGACCCTCAATTGTGCTTCAACGGAACCTACTCTGAGTAAATGTTTTGACTTTATCCTTTTTTATCTTATAAATTGTATTTTACAAAAAGTCAGATTGATTGAAATAATACTTATTACTTTTGCCATAAAAAAACACTATAAACCTATGTTTTTATAAAAAAATATTTGTTTGTTTGTAAATGAACAAATGAATGAAACAAACGAGTCCACTTTTTGACTTTGTTGAGTTATCTTGACATAAGTGCTTTATTGGAGTGCAAATTGAATACAACTTTTTTTTAAAACTACCTTTCTATTATTGGTACATTACATTACAGTGTATCTTTGACCGATGACATTCGACGTGATAGCACGTTAGAGTCCAGTGGTTCCTAACCTTTCCAGTTCCATTACCCCTATGACCAATCTCACTACTTATTTAGGGCTAGGTGGTCGTTTGAATGCTGCAGAACATTCGTTATATAATGCTTATTCGGTGAGCCATAATTCAGCATTTCATACAACAACCAGCCCTCGTTACCCGCCGGGGGTAATTACCCCCAGGTTAGGAACCCAGGCGTTAGACCCTTACCTTTCGCTGGCGATCGAGCTGTTCCTGGACATAGACTTAGGCGACATTTCGAAGTCAGAGTCGGAGCGGTAGAGGAAGGACTCGCGGCGCTGCGGCATGGCCTGGAGCACGAGGGCGGTGGAGGGGGAGCCGCCCTCCAGGGGCGACCGGGCTCCCCCCGCTCCTCCCGCACCTCCGCCATTCTCCACATCGAAGCTGGAACAAATAAACACTAAATTAGTACTGACATTCAAAGATAAAGACTATTTTTAGGGCTCTCTCGTTTAATGGTTCGCAGCAAAAGTAGTAGAGGACGGCCTTCCATCCGATGAACCGATGATCTGGTGAAGGCAGCGGAAAATGCACCGGATGCAGGCCGCACCAGATCAATTAACGTGGAAAATTGTTGAATAGTCCTATGTTCAGCAGTTCAGAGGAATTATTATCATATTTAAACCAATTTGCAACCACTGCTTGGCATAGTTTTCACCCATATTACTCTACAATGATCAATCCTACGCTACTGCCAGTTTTGTTCAGAATGATCATGTAACTGTTCCTGGACATAGACGTTAGGTAGGACTAAAGTTGTTTAAAAAAATATGTTTATAATTTAAACTCTATGATTAGTTACAGTTTTAGTTACTATTATTAAAATATAAATAAAAATAGGAAACAACTTTTTTATATGTAATTTCAGACTAATTTGTTATAAACACACATCAAGCCCGATCTAAAATAGAACGGATTATCAGTATGAAACGTATTTCTTGAAAAGATGATGTGGATAATCCTTCATAATAAGTAAAGGAGATAACGGCTTGCGTGACTCGCCTTGCCGTGTTGTCAGCTCGTATAAAACACAGATAAACAGCACAACGCGTTCAGTGGGACTCAATTTAAATGGATTTAATTTGGTACTTATATCGCACTTTAATATCATAGGATATTTTTTAGTTATTACACTATGTTATGATAGAATAGAATGATAACCCCCCCGACTGATCTTCACCTTGTCGTGGTGGGGGGGCTGAGTACCTCCCGGTAAGGAGCAGAGGGCGCTAGTAAAAAGGTAACACCCAGAGATTGGCGACTCTGGGTGCCCTTAGTGCGGGCGTACCAGGAGGGCCCGTCAAGCAGCGCCAGGAGGGTCTTAGGCAGTGGGGGCAGGGGGCCCCTGCTGTCTAACCATAGACCCTCCGAGAAGTCGGCCACACACGCTATGGTCGCACAAGGAGGTAAGAGGGGCGCGTCCACTGCGCCTCTCTGAGGAGGTCCTCCCGGTTTTGGTCTGGGGGACGTTGGCCGCAGGCGGGGTGTCAGACGCTGCAACCCAGGTACTGGCCCCCGCCTTTTTCTCAACAAGCGGCGGGCGTCGTCGGAAGATTTTTAGTGGGTATTACTGCTGGCAGTCGCGTCTGCCGGTGGTGAGTCCCACACCCCCTTTCGGTCCCCCTTTGGCCGGAACGTAGTGCGTAAACGCATTTTGTTACCGACGTAAAACAAAAAAAAAAAAAATGATAAAATCACGTCATATCCGTGGATAAAATATTTATAGACTACTCATAAAGTAGGTAAGTTTATTTGTCGTTTTTTTTTTTGCGTTTCAGAAAATCAACAACAACCCTACTTGGAACTACCCACCACGGTGGGAGGAGGGAGATAATGCCCCCGCATACCACACACCCGGTGTGTGTGGTTACGTCGGACTTAAACCGACTAAACCTCTCCCTTTAGTATTTCTACTGTGAAGGCGACATCTGAAGCGGTCGGCACCTGGGGAGGCACCGACGCGGCGAGCACTAAGCGGATTGCTAGGTGGCGCATGTTTGAAGGCCTTGACTGAAGTGGAGCCATAAGTCGCCTCTTACGACACCCTAGCTTTGGGTTGGTTCTATTCTTGAGCCGGAGACCACACGGCTGATTATTTGTCGTACGCGAAGTTTCCTTTTTATACCACTAGGTGGCACTCAATACGGCCCATCTGATGGAAAGTGGCATACGCAGTCTATGGACGCTTGCAACACAAGGAGCATCACCTATGAACTCTACGTTGCCAGTTTCATCTTCGGTTTTTTGAGGCTATATTTTTTAATAATTAAGAAAAGAACAGGATTATATATTATTAAATAAACTACACATATGGGATTAATATTTGTCGTTGCCAATATTTGCTTTACCTACATTGCTAGTTACTTACTTATTTATTAGTGCAGCCAAAAGGAGAATTTAATGTAGAAAAGACAGAATAAAAGGAAGATATTTATGGACTACACATTGTCATGATGTATTTGTATTTGTCGTATTCGACACCTTACATTGCCACTTTCACTTTTATTTATGCAGGTGATGCTTTTTGAACGTAGAAAAGAGTATAGTTATCTATAGTAATAGACTAAATTGACGAACGATATGGCGTGGAGGTCAGTATACCTACACTTCACTCCAGAGGTCGTGGGTTCGATTCCCACACAGAACAAATCTTTGTGTGCATGAACATGAATATTTGTTCTGGTCTGGGTGTTTTCCTATGTATATTAAGTATTTTTTTACAAAAAACAAAAGTATATATGTATGTTTATCCGTTGTTTAGTATCCATAACACAAGTACTTAATGATACTTATCTTGGAACTAAATAATTGGTGTAATTGTCAGAAAATATTTATTATTATTATTATTGTTAATAATTATTATATTTATATTTGTCGTAGCCATAATTTGCCTTAACCACGTTGCTACTTTCTTATTTATTTGTGTAGCCAGAAGGAGAAGTTTTTCATAAATGTACAATAGAAATTAGCTATCGATCTATTACCTACATATATTCAAAGTTGTTGAAGTTGAGTTGCATTGCTAATGTCACATCTAGTGCAGTCCGAAAAAGCATCCCTGTTAGACTAATACGGTAACAACAAATGCAAACTGCGGAAGTTTGTGGGTTTGCATGTGTATACAGCTTCAAGGGTTATTATAAAAATTCTCTATGCATCAGCATACTGTAAAAGCTTTAATTTGTAATCGTTTTGAGGAAATTGGTTAAGTATTTATTGGTCAAGTATTTATTCGATAAGTATATATTGGTCACAAAAGCGAAGTCCTTAGCGGACGACTACGGTTATTATAGACTCGAGAGTTTGCGAAAGTGTATTTTATTTATTGGTTACACTATAGATAGCCTTAATTAGGTTTTAAGTTTGAAATTAATACATTGCTATAACAAAAATTGAAATATAAATTACAGGTCCGCATTACTAATTGTTAACACAATCACGTAAAAAACAAATAAAAAAACCGTGGAGAATCAAAATAAAATCTTAAGTAAGTATTAACTGTCCAAAGAGTTTTAACATTTACAAATGTCGTAACAAAAAACACAATCGGTTGGACTACTGTGAGACTGTAACACTTTTTACGCGGGCGAAGCCACGGGTGCAGCTAGTTGTTTAAAAAGATATCTCTATCAGTGCTACTTAAATAGAAATATATATTTTTACTGCGTTTAGTGAAGACGTAATAACAATGATCAAACACGTAATTGATAATCCACTTTTAGCACAAATATACAAATTTTCAAGTTGTTTAAATAGGACTATTAAAAAATAATTAAACAATCCCAGGTATAAGTCGAATATTAGTCGAAACTAATAAAAATATAACCTTATTTGACGCTTGATGCCGCCTCCACGAGAGATAGATCTCGAAATCGAGAGTCGACCGCGCCATCGACTCATATCTGAATCACTGAAATTGTGTAAGTACTAGTAAGTCGAACTGTACTTGTAGCGATGTTACGCTAATCACCAAGCCTTAGGTAGGTATACGCAATTATCACCTCACGACAGTGTTACACCCGAATGTTACGAAACCTATATCATTGTGACGTCAGAGCGGAGTGAAAAATAAATGCCAAGCGACATTAGAGAGCCTTAACTTCATTTAAGACGGTGACCTTTTTATGTAAGATTTAGGGTAACCTTATTTTATTATGTTGAAAGAAATTGTCTGAAGAATTTACAGAGTAGGTAATTTAATTGTTTTTCTACACAATGTTGTCTTAAACCAATGCTGGTAACATTAAATGAGTTTGTACTTAGTATACCAAACTTAAATAATATAACAGTACCTATACTAGCTAAGATATCTCAAATTTTATTTTTATTTCAACACATAGCAATAAGATTATACCAGTTTAAACTAAAACACAAAAAATATGCAAAGCTAAAGTGACATCTCTCAGATGGTTTCGGAACTGTGCAAGCGGTTTATACTTTCAAACACAATTTAGAGCAGCTCCCTGCCGCTAGATGACTCTCAATCATGTCGACTAAAAAAGCAAGGCGTCAAATAGGTTAAATTATTTTGGTTCGTAGTACTTTTAAAACAAGACGTGATGGTAAGTAAATGCTTGTACACTAATGAATACGACAAATGCTAACGAATTAAGGTTCAATATGTTTAATGTCCATCAATGTCAGTGACGTGAAAGCATTGTAACACAAAATTGATTTTGGATCTCCTTAAGATATTTTAAACACTTTTTTGACCTGTTTTCATACGTACACATGAAACATTTTTCCGACAAGTAAATCCTACATCCTGAACCAACAAAAAAATACATTATTTAAAGAAAAATAACGTTGAACCGTGTTTATTGAATATATGTGCTCTCAAAAAAATAACGTATCTACCTGCTCGCTACCTATTGCGTAGGACCAACAATAAAATTAGCGAAGTGTGAGCTTTCATTATGCCTCTGTCTTACCCCTCGGGGAAACAGGCGTGATTGTATGTATGTATGTTTGAATGATTGAAGTATAGACAGATTAACGGTCAGGTTATTTCTATCCAAAAATAAATCTCCGTAATATTGTAAAAATGAATATAACAAATAACGTTATGTACTTAATTAAGCTAGTTACAATTAAAGGAAAAACGTAACCCACACAGTGTTAATGGATCCTGGGGGATTTTGAAAAAAGTTTATATACATGACGTAGATAAAATGAAAAGAACATTAAAATTGCCTGAAGAAAATACAATCAAGAATTCACAATATTCTTTCTGGTATCAGATAGAAGAGCCGGCTATTGTATTTCCTCAGTGGTTGCATCAGAAGAACCATTTTCCAACGGGGCCGACAAATTTTCCGAAGTTGTGGAATGCGACCCGAGTGGCTGAATCCTTTGACATAATATTGCGCAAACAATTTGTATGTCTTATTTGTGTCTGAATTTGGAGAATGCACAAGATATAATTTGCATATGTGACTAACTTTTTGTAATTTTTTTAAAATGGTTTAAATCGATGTCCTCGTCACCTATTACGTGGGACCAACAATTTGCGAGATGTAAACGTGTTAAATGCCTCTGCCTACCCCTTTGGGGAATCAGGCGTGATTGTATGTATGTAAGTTTGTATGATTGAAGTATAGACGGATTAACGGCCAGGTTATTTCTATCCAAAAATAAATCTCCGTAATATTGTAATGGGCACTTATTGTTATGGCCATATAATCTGGATCCTAATCTGATCTATTACTGGAACGTGTTTTCTTTATGTTTTTCAAGTTATTAATAAAAACATGCTGAAAATACAAGTAGCATTTCCTTCTTAAACGTGGTCGGTGTTTGAACTCCAGTCTCTAGCCTAAGAGCTTTTGAACCGAATGTTCAAACTCAAATACTCAGATCAAGTAAAAAAAGGTAGATACCTTACGACTAATAACAAAGTGAAGCCATATTTTTAACTATGTGTGAGTTAGTAAAGTGTTGCCACTTTTTGAAAATCTTCCCAGATATTACAAGTATAATTAATTAATAATAAATAAATAAATATAAGCGATTTACGTTAGTAAATTTACAAGAATCAATTTACCCGGTTATATACCAAATTCAAATTTTCTAACGATTTTTGCAAATTTCAGCTCTGTACGAAGTAGAATTTTAATTCAATTAAAACACTTATTGTAAATATTATTACAATACTTATAGTATAATTTGACATAATGACAAACAGACGCAAGGCAATAAGAAAATTTGAATTTTGCGATATATCAGGCATATTTTAATTATTATTTTTTTAAATTTATAGTAGAGTGTAAAAAATACAGTACAGCTTTTGTAAAGTATTTTTATAACACAAAGTAATATATTCGGGAGGGGCAAAATAAACTAAACAATAATCTAAAACCCGTTATGCTGTATAAGTATTTAAAATTTTTGGGGCTTAGAGCTCAGTATCATTATCAGTGTATATATTTTAGAAATATGATGCAGTCTTATATCCAAATTTTTTTTTATTACCAATCGGATTAAATTAACTTTATGCCCATGACCAGCACAGTAATGGTCATTTTCTAAGTTATTAAAAGTTTTACTATTACCTGTAAAAGAACTTAAAATTTGAGTGACCATATATGTGTGCTGGTTAATTGTCTCATTCATCATTGCATCTCTCAGTAATTTCTACCGGAACTACTATGGCGAGTGTTCTGAGGAGCTTTTCGATCTCATCCCGCCCTCTCCTTTCCTCTCCCGAACAACACGTGCTGGTCTTAGAAACCATCCTCATACTGTGCAGACTATCAGCACTCGAACCAAGAAATTTGGGATGTCGTTTCTGAGCAAGACCACTAAGCTCTGGAATTCACTGCCGGCTCATGTGTTTCCCATTTCCTATAATCCCGGATCTTGTAAGCGGGGCGTGAATCGGCATTTTAGCAGACCTTCATGAGTGGATGCGCTTTGTACCATGCTTACTTCACGTTATGAAGCGCTTTAATTTTTATCGGACTGCATCGACTGCTTACCATCAGGCAAGATGTAGTCATTATGACGTGTATATTATTACTTGGATGCGGCAGACAAGTATTAAAAGTTTGCCTCACGTATTCATATGCTTTTGGTGAATAATAGTTAAGTGTTATATAAAATCTCTTTAGTACTAGAGTGTACTTAAAAAAATTTACGCCTTTTTTTCTGTTCTTGTTATTAAATAAATTTATATTTGTAATATTTTCACTTAATGAATTAAATAAATCTGGGTCTATTAAATTTAGTTTTTTTATATTAATAAAAATATCTTTCCTCCGGACCTCCGAACAATAACAAACAAAATTAAAAATGATTATGACGAATTTATTTATGCGTGCCAAAGCACCCCATTTTTGTTGAGTATTAGAAATACCAACTACTGGCAACACTGTCTGGTTGCGTCAACTCGGGTTATTTTGTCAATATTTTTTCCGAATAACCTACAAATTATTTTGAAACATAAAAAAAGATAGTTTTGTGTTAACTTATGTGTGAAACGATATTTCTTCAGACTTTTTGTTCGCTTTAGTGTTGTTTTAGCACCATTTAATCACACAGGACGGCATTTTATTGACAAAGTTACTACTCGGTGTCTCGGGAGATACTAACGTATAACTACGCTCATTTTACGTATGTGTGTGCGTGAGCGCGTGTATTTACACAAATGAGCTTAGTTTTGTGACTTCAGTGCTATCAATGGCCATGCGCTATCTACCTTTTTTTACTTGATCTGAGCTCAAATACTACGACTATTAGTAAAAGAGTGGCTATTCAAGAGTCACATAAATACTAGAGATATAAAGAAAAGTAACAACATTATTATCTACTCGATATGATCTGAGATGACTTGTGTACACTCGAAATATTCCAAGATTAGAGGGAATGAAAGACTTGCCTCCAAGTTGTCGTTGGCTCAACGCCTATATAGACGTTGCACGCTTGTCACCGATTGGTTTCAGTTTACAGAGCAAACAAATGCGGATGCGACGTCGATAATTTCGAGAGACTTCACAAATTCTATATTATGAGTCGAACGGAGTAATTCTGTTTGCTGCCAAAGCTAAATATAAACATACTTTTGTCATTTAATATTTTGTTTTCGTCAAAAATATTGTTGTATTGTTGTTTTAAATTTTGCTCAGATTTGTGTCAGTATTGTTTTTAAATAATATAAAACAATTATGGGTTGTTTTTAACGTGTCGCCATAATAAATTGCCAACTCAAAACAACCCATTTTACCACACATCACTTTAAAAATACTTACTTAGTCCCCCTATTCTCTATTAGATTCTCAATCAGTGTGTTTCATGCACATAAAAGATATTTTTAAGAATCAGTTGAACCTATTCCTTATAATTTATTAATTGACATTAAAAAATTTGATTAATGTTTTTATTTATTTTATACACTTATAATTTACAAACACAGTAGAATCGTATACGGAATCGTCTGAGTTTTAGTGTTTTGGGTCAGCTGACGGGATCCCGGGGACCTACCCAACCGAGCTGGTCGAGCTGGGTAAGCGGAACAGCATTTTTTACAGATGGAAATAAATACCGTCTATACTACTTGCTGGCTTTTTAAAACATGAGGTTGAACTAAAAGTTGTTGTCTCTCAAAGTACCTTCCAGTAGTCCGTCTTCGCGCGGACACGGGAGGCCTCCGCAGAGACCTCCGCGCCGCGCCCCGCGCACTCCACCTCCTCGGTGCTTCGCTCCACCTAATGACACCACACGTCAGACATCAGCTACCACCATACCTCATTCCAGACCAGTATTCCACCGAGATATAAATATAAGCAACTTCAATGAACATACTTATGTTGTAATTAATTGTAAGAACGATATGATTTATATTCCGCAAAACTTGTGTTTTATATAAAGGAAATATTTAAACTAGATATTTAGACATCCACCAATCAAAGGACAGTAATGGAAAGTTTGTGAAGTATTTATTTAAAGATAATATATCTTAATTAAACGTACTATTTTATGTAAGTATAACTATAAATATTACTTCTTGGTGGGAAAGTGAAGCGTCATGTTTGCAGTTTTGTTTTGTTTTCTAAAATTTGTGATATTTCGAAGATTAATGTGTAATAACGGTGGGTTATTAACTGTGTGTGAACGTACATACATAAAACAAAACAGTGCAACATCACTTTTAAATTCTCTCGAGAAGTTCATGTAAGATTTCAGTATGGGCCATTTTTTCTGATTTAAGGGGTTTGGGGGGAGGGCATCTTATTTAACATTTATCATCTTTATCACCACTCATTCTTATTTACTATGAATTATATATCATTCACATATATTTTTCTTGACACTGACTAAATGTGCGAACCACACGAAGCAACTTTTATAAAAAATACTAAAAATATTTTCTCTTGCTAGACCGCCTGTATTGTCTCTGAAAGGTTGATTGGTAGAGAATGCCTAATGGCATTAAGTTCGCCTTTTGTACATCTGTACTTTTTTATGTGTGCAATATATATTAAATAATAATAATATTAATAGATTTGTTAAATCTCAAGCGCATAAAGCTTTTGTTGCGTTCGAAATATATAAATTACACATCTACAGAGTATATGTCTGACGAGGTTTCTTTTCAATACCAAGATATTTTCAGTATAAGGATATTATAGTGCTCTATGGATATTATGATATCTTTTTAGTCCTACCCGAGCTTTTATACCTCAAATTAAAATCCTTAAAAACCAAATAATGTGATGTCAGTTATATAACATACATTAGTAAGTCATAATTTAAATTTCATGACTTATACAAGACGTCTTTGAACTATTTTTATTTCAAAAAGACTAAGTTGTAATTCTATCACTTCCAAAACATTTGTAACAAAAGAACATTACAAACTAAGTACCTAACCAGTGACGTCGACTAATTGTGCGACTAATTATATTATTACCTTCAAAAAGATTTTGTAACAAAACATTTGTAAGAGAAAAGTCTAGTAGACTTGTCAACGAGAGTTTTCCGCCAATTATATAGAAAAATAAGCTTGTTTTGTACAATACAATTTTTTTATGATATTTTACAACAACAAGGTACCTACTTTGTAAATTGTTCTGATATTAAGACTCGTTTGTTACTTTAAAGTAACGGTTATTTTAATATAAATTGAAAATTCAAGGATAACGCTATTAAAACATGGTTTTAGCTGTCAAAACCATTGTTACACTACTATTGTTACTGTGGTTGTTTATTGTTGGATATCTTATACAGCCAGCTAGCCCCAAACTGAGCAGAGTTTGGCTATTTGAACCACTGATAAGCATTTTGATGCTTATTTTATTGCAAATAGATACTTTACATAAATAATCAAGCACCCAGACGAAGATTCATAGTACTGCATACAAATATTTGTCTTGTATGAGAATCGAAACAACGACCTCAAAATTCAATCAGGATGTATAATAATATGACCAAACTATATATGAATGAACTATGTATGAATACATGGATTAATGAATAAGAATAATATGATTCTTAGCTGTCAAATAAATAGACGAATTTTTACTGGATTCTTGACTAATTTTATATATTTTTTAACTGCGAACTATGTGAAACATTTTCTTTTTAGTAGTAACTCTGATGAACCCAGGCGAAGTCATATAATTTTATTATACGAAAGAAATTACCATTTTATATGCAACACCATAAGACGGTCAAATCGAACAGCTAAGTAGGTCAGCCTAGAATTTCCAAGACATAATTTGTACTATAATATTTATAGCATTCAATTGAAGTAGATTCTTTGCTTCGATTTGCTTATATTTCCATATTTGTTTCAGTGACATATCGCATTTTTTACAGTTCATAATTTATGTTCTTACTGATTTTCTTCATACTGATAATTTGTTATTAATAAAACTTAATTATTGCTTAAAATGATTTAATACATAAACGTTACAACGCGTCTAAAGATAGCACAAGTCTAAAACTAATTAAACTCTAATTAATTGTGGTAATTTAATAGACCAACATAATAATTATGTCTTTGAACTCAAATAGGATTTGTGACCGATGGCATTAAAGGTGTTAAGCAAGAAAATTAAAAGACTAAAATTGGAATAAAAACAAAAGAAAAAATAAAAAGGTATGTGGCTTCACGGACACTTGTTCTAACGCATACAGCCAACCGAAAATATAATAGAAGGAAGCGCTTTCAAGTCGTTCTGGTCCATTGCCCCTTTTGCCCATACATACTATCTCCTTCGTCTGAGCCCAGGCTTAGTACGTCGGGTTCCACTCTACAAAGCCCATTGAAAAGAATTCCATGTTCACTCATTGCTCCGCTACCCTTCGATAGATAATGAAATCTTTCAGCAGGCATCTATTGTTGTGTCTCAGTTATATTGCCTCTTTGCTTTTTATTCACAATATTATTTACTGTACAGGTCTTAGCTAAGGAGTTGTAACAAAAATCTTTTTTTTCCTTACAAAATAACTCTCGGTTTTACGTTGTACAAAGTACCTTCCTACTCATACATATAATAGCCGTCAATGTCTCTATGCGGAAAATGACGTTGTTCAGTTGATAAACGCAAAATCATCGTTATATTATTATTTGACGACCGATATGGCGTGGAGGCGTGTATACCCGCACCCACTCCGGAGGTCGTGGGTTTGATATCCACACTAGACAAATATTTGTGTGTGGGGTGTTTTCCTATATATATTAAGTATATATTTACAAAAAAAAAAAGTATTTAAGTATGTTTATCCGTTGTTTAGTATCCATAACACAAGTTCTTAATGATACTTATCTTGGAACCAAATAATTGGTGTAATTGTCAAAAAATATTTATTTATTATTATTTATTTATTTATTATTTATTTTTGTTTACACATATGATTATTTGTTCTGGTTTGAGTGTTTCCCTATGTAAATTATGTATGTAGTTACAAAAAAATTTTTTACCTGTATTTATCTGTTATTAAGTGTCCATAACACAAGTTTTTAATGACACTTATCTTAAAAACTAAATATTTGTCAGAAAATATTTATTTTCATTTTTTCAAATAAGCGCAAGAATAGAAAAAAATTATTACTTTAATTTTTTTATAACTTAATTCGGTTTCAAATTTTTAAACTCTATATATTATCAATATGTGTAAAAACTTACATAGAACCAGTACCTCATCAGTCTAAAATTCCATAGTGCACATATGTACAGTAAAGGTATGCATAAACATTTGTTAATTATCTACTAAGCATGGATATCGTTCGAAAATTATTATGAAACATTGGGTTATTTTATCGCAATTAATTTATCTTTATTATGAACTAATAAACTTACTAAAGATTTAATAACATTGGCAGTAACCGTATTAAGATAGTAACGCTTATAAGCAGAAACCCATCAGAGAAACTACGTCATGAAATTTCGGTTGCCATATCTATCGATGTAATTACTAAAATTATTGGTACATTTGTCCCATAAGAGCAATATATAAGTTTATAAATGTAAATAGTAACTTATAACAAAAACTATTACATGTTTTTTTTGTTGGTCTGTCTGTTTGTTTCGGGCTTGCCACTAGCAAGAAGCTGTTATTATCAATAAAATAAATACCAAATCACCTGTTGGCCACGCGGACGGCGTCGCGAGCAGCCGCTAGGTTTTATTATTAAGTTCTTAAATGAATTAAAAGTTTATACGTTATAATATTAACGTATTATTTGTGTAGCCACAAATTATAAAACCCGTTGAGGCAACACTATATATTAATTACTCGACAGAACTTGGACGGGTACAATATAGATCATCATTATAATAGATTTTGCTGTAATATTCCCGGGGCGCTACTGTAAGTAACTTCAATTTCCTGACACTCAATCAAATTTCTTCAATAAAGCCCGGAGTGCCTATGTAAATAAGGAGCTTTTCACTTCCAAGAAGGTATTGCTAAATTGTTATGAATAAATGAATCAATTAATTTGCGAGGCTTGTGTAATATACATAACGATCTAATAGAAGAGTTTGTATGTTAAGAACTAATTTTTAGAGTATATAACTTAAAAAGTATACTTTTTGGGGATATCTTTAATCCTACACAATATTTATTTATAAGCTTTATTCCTTTACGATATTTATTATTAATAGGTTTTGCATCATATCGCTGGTTAAAATGTTGCTAGAAATTATTAATGTACAACTTAATTGCATATCATTATTTTCCTCATAACGAGGATGAATGATGAAAGATGTACGATATTCATGTACACAAAGAAGTAATTTATTTTAATAAATAATTAACAGAAAAATCTAAACTAACTACAGCAATAACAGATTTAAATTTAATTTAAATTCTGACGTTATTTAACTTAACGTCATATTCAAAATTTTATTATCAGCAGATCGCAATTTTTTTTTGTATTTACTGTTAATTATTTATTTATTCTTAAAGATAATTTTGTTTCATATACTTAGAACCTGATACACGTGACCTTCTTTGCCGTGTATAGATGGCAGGTCATGATTAGATATTGTTTCTTATGACGTAAGCAAACTAATAATTGGTACTTATCATATATTTCATATTATGTTGGTAAGGATTTTGTATTACAAAAGGAGTTCGACGTAATAATAAGATATCAGTTCTGTGACTAACAATGATTATTTCTTTTACGGCACATTCTACCGAGTCATAATCTAGAGGCGCATGTGATATGAATAAAATTTATAATATGTCCGTGTGTGCTTCAGCAATAAGGAAATCTTAGTCTTTGTTAAATATTATTAGTTGGCCATTAATAATAATAGGTAAGTTACTTATAGTCGCAAATTATTTTAACTTAAGGCTCTTTAGTTGCAAGTATTCTTTTATGTACATCTAATAAAGCAAAACAGTCGTAGAGCCTTGATGCTAATTTGAAAAACAAATACGAAATGCTCAAGACCTAAATTTGGTAAATAATGTGATAAACATCAAAATGTGAACGCTGTTCTTTGATTGATGAATGTCCATGGGTGGTATAAGACGTGGACCTCTTAGGGTTTTCTCCGCTACTGGTCTGGCTAGAGCTAGTGGTGGTAGTGCTAAGCGTGGAGAGGTCGCTGGAGGCTCGGGCCGAGCGCAGCCGCGGCAGCACGGGCTCATCGGCGTCCGGCGTCGGCGGCGGCGAGCCGGCAGCCGGGCCGCGCGCCCAGCCAAGCGCCCGCGCCGCCGCCCACGCCGCGAACACGAATGTCAGCATGGCTGACCTCTTGCTTATCGCGCCACTCGCCGCGCTACCCCCTTCCCCACTCCCCAGTACACTCCACACAAATCCATCTGGTCAAGTCCACTCGAATGTCAATCACCACAACAAGCGTCGTAAAAGCACGTGCGGCGCGCTCCGGTGCCGGCGCGCGGCTCACGCGCGCTCGCGACTCCGAACGTACTGGACTCGCCGAGATGGCGACACGCGTTTTGAATGTCGCACTCTTGTTATCATATCTACAGTTAATATCTACCGACTACATGTCCTATTCTTTCGATTTATCAGACGGCTCGTTTGGACGATTTCGGTATTGATTTCATAATTGCTATCTAAATTAATGCTATACAGATCGTAGGTAAAAACTCGATTATAAATGTCGCTTGTGTATAGTACGCGTGAGTGTTGATAATATTTATGAGAAGCGAGGAATCCGTGACGCGGCACTGTTGACGTTCCGCGGCGCGGGGAACGTGAGCGGTCGACGTCACTCACTGCTTGGCTCACCCGCGCCGCTACGGACCGAAAGGGCACGTTCTATATTTATAAATCGGCCTGCTATCACATCACTGCGAGAGAATAATAGTGCGTCGTTGGAGCGTTACAGTTTCGAGCGTTGTCACTTGTTGCACACGCGGCGGGCTACGGCAAACGCGGCGGGTGACCGCGAGCGACAGATCGATGGCACCGACGGACTCCGTGCGGATCTGCGGCTCCAGGTGTATCGCACTCCGGGAAATCGTGTCAACTTCGTGGCGGACAAAAGCAGCGTCAGGGAGCATCCTGCGGCTGCTCGGGGGCCATGTTGGCCGCCATCTTGCCGGGAGCGCGGGGGCGGCCGGGCCGCATGCGTACGCCGCCGCCACGTCGAGCCGGCACGCAACCCTCGTGTAGGAAATGACGCAAGTCCGCTTCCAGCCGCACGGAAGCGGCGCTTACACCCTTGCCACAAGGCCCATTTTCTCCTACGGTCTGAAGTGCGTTCGATTGTAGGTCACGCGAAAACTGCCAGCGTATCCACTGAAGCTTGCTACAAATCACGGCAACCGATTTCAGTTTAATAGATTTAGGTTAGATGATGGTTGTAAAAAAACTGAAACGTCATGCTTGCCTAAAACAGATTTACGGGACCTATAACGAGTACAGTTTCACATTACTCTCACTCAATCTCAATTTGACGCTGATTATTAAAGCTATATTTCAATGTTATGTTGTTGTAGGTACTATTGATACTACCTATATGGAAATATAATATTCAAATTGTATGCACTTACTGAAAATTTTTAGAATAGAATTTCTATATATATAAATAATCATATTATCAACAGCTTTGACTCTTTAATTTGGAATAAAGTATAATAATTAAATGAAGTAGTATAAAGAAAACAAAATGAAGCACGACAAAAGAGTTTTTAAATAACAACAATTCCATAATTTGATACGAACAGAAGCGAACACAGTTGTGCAGGGAATATGATTTATTGATACAAACATAGTTCATAGATATGAAACAGATTCCAATGTAAAATATAGGAACTATAAGCATAAATTATTTACATTGTTGTAAAAGTTTCCGCACATCATGTTATTAGGCGGATTCTGGTTGAAAAATACGATTTTACTAGAATAGTTTTTTTTTTTTGGAGCATATACCTATCTGTTATATAAACAAAAGTATGGTAAACATTGTATTTAAATTTTTGTCTAATTAATACCGGGTCAATGCACGATTTGAATAAATAATATTAAAATAAAATTTAAATCTTAGGCCATGAAAAATGGCTCTCAGCTTGTTTTCTGAGTGGACACTGGTGTCCACAGCAGTGATGAGTTTACTCTTCTCCTTAAATTCTACCTCGATAAACTACGTCGTATTGTAGAATTATCGAGCTGTTTTCATATTCAGTTCATTTTCTTGTTACTGACAGGAGAATCAACCTTGACGATTTTCTTACCCTTTCTTTTACGATCAAGCTCCCGCCCGCAGTAAATTCGTTCGGGCGCATTCGTTTTTAAGTTTGACTTTCATAAGAGCTATATTAAGCCAAACATGAATAAATGATTTTGATAGGCTAGAAGCCGCCTGTAAGTGGTTACTGTGGATGTTTATGGTGTAGGCTGTACCTACAACATAGATAACCCACGCATAAACAGATTATTTAGATAATTATGTATGCACGTTCCACATTAGTATATAAGGTTGGTTTTCGAATAAATTATTTGTCTCTAAGGGCCTACGTATCTTCCTATCATCTCCGAGTTTCATTTATACTCCTCAGTTAATCTTCGGCAAAGAGGCTGATAGTGATAATAATGATCAAAATTATATATTATTAGACTTGATCTTATAACTGGCGTGGTAGCGAGTATACCCGCAGTCCAGAGGTCGTGGTTTCTATTCCCACACAGGAAAAATCTTTATATGCATAAACATGAATATTTGTTCTGGTCTGGGTGTTTACATAAGAAATATACATAAGTATATTAAGCACGTATGCACAAAAAAGTATGTATGTATGTTTATCCGTTATTTAGTATTCAGAACACAAGTTCTTAATGATACTTATCTTGGAACTAAATAATTAGTGTACCTAATTGTCAGAAAATATTTAAATTTATTTAAACTTCGAATATTATTTCGGACTACGGATGAGAGAATATTAGTTACCAATTTACAGTACGCTTCATGAAAAATACTTATTGAATATTGATTAAAATGAAACAGGACTGATTGTATTGTTCGGTCAGCTTTTCATGAACGTGTACATTGATTGCTCGCTTTCGCAACAGCCACACGACATGATGTAGAATAAATCGTTCTCTTTGATCCCAGACATTGTAGTCCAACCGAGCACAACCTTGATGTAATGGCGTCCGGCCACCGTATTATTACGCTTGTGGCTAGGGATAATTACTGTGGGATTGCATGGAGATGCAATTACTGTACTCCTCTATCTAGATTGTCTATGTATAATGAATGCCCTACCTTACTTTACGTATATTTAATGTAATTAGGACGTTCGGTACAATACACAGACAGAACAGAGATATAACTTTAACAAAGTGGGATTTTTTGTACCTATTGGCATCTAAACTACATACATTACTGTAACAAAAAGTACTGAACCACTATAAAGAACATTAACATATAAAGCGCACTGCTGAAAATTGGCCTCTTCTATAGATAACATTATATTGAGGGTATTTGCCCATAATCATCACGCTGGGCAGGCGGGTTGGTGATCGCAGATTCAGCCAGTGCGCAGGATGACGCTGCAGTTACGGTAGGCTTTCTCTTCGCCGACTCTTACAACTCCCCACATGGCACTTAACTTATTTAATATTTCTGATATATCAGGTCTTACATGTAAATATTTTGATCTTAAATAGCAACTATGCTTTATGATATGACCAGTTAGCTTTCGTTCTTTCTACATTAAAAAGCAATTTAAGTCTAGTGATTTTTTTGATCGAATGCGTTAGAATTGTAATCATATTAGACTTTCACCTGATGGTATATCTGTTTATTAGCACTTATTGTTATTTCAAAATATCAGTCTTAAGTCTCAATTGCTCAACTGCTTTTACTAGGCACTTATTATGCTATTTCACTAACTACGTAACTCTTTTAAAAGGAACGAAGAATATCGAGAGGACTACTAGTAAGCGACAGTTAATTTAATGCATTAAGAACTGCGGCCGTACCTATCCAGGCGTCAATGATAATGTTGGACAGCTGCTGGCACATAAAGAGGTAACATCTAGTAAAAACACTCTGGCTGAGTCTAAGATCTTGTCAACGTTAATAAATATTGGTGTGCTAATCAAAGCCTTTGGAGCACAGAGCATCTTATTGGTTACTTACTATTTTTGCTATACAAAGCTTCTACCTCTGTTCGATGTTAAGAGCTTGTCCAAATGACGCGTTCGTGTTTAAAATCCGGCGATATTGAGATATTAAAGCAGTGATTCCTAACACTTTAAATTCCGTTACCGGTTAAAGGTCATAAACCTTTGTAACTACTGATTCACAATCCTTTTGTAGGTTATTGTCTGAAATGCTGCATGGCCTTATTCTTTAAGCCCAGGAAATTATGCAGCCAACAACAATGGGCAGGCGGGTTGGTGATCGCAGCTCAAACCAGTACGCAGAATGACACTGCTGCCCATCAACCGGTATGATTTGTCTACGTCGACTCTTACTCCCCAAGAGATGAAATTTAAGGCCGCTACCAGTACCAACCAGCTCGAAATACTAGGTTAGGGACTCAGGTAGTAGAGTTCATACATTCTGCCCATATGCCGTCGGGCGTTTTGTCATAAACTCGCACATATAACGCGCTATCTGCACAAGCTCTAACTCTCTGGGTACAAGGCCGCGAGTCGAACCACGCTGAGTTGTGTAACGATTCACGTTCCACTAGTGATGAGGTTTATTGTTGTTCCAACTTTACTGTTGTAAATATGGAACGAACGCGTTCTTAATTACTTTGTTTACAAACTATTTTCATGTAAATGGCCGTCTTCATATAATTACTTATTCCATTTTTTTGTATGTTCATTGAAATTCGTATTGCATAAATAATTATTTATTTTTGGTTAGTATGACTGTGTTAAATGTGTCGCAAAACATAATAATTCCGAGCTAAGTTGAAAAACATTTAAGCGGCTGACACATATCAACATGTTTTTATATTTTACAAAAAGAAAGAACAAAATAATTTTGTGGACATTATATCTTTTTGTGCATGTTTTTCATTTTATTAATAGACTATAGTGTTTTAAAATCTAGAATGTTCAGAATAAACAGGCAAGTTGTAACCTATTATTCAAATGAATAGTTATGTACCTTTACGGTTAATATATATTGGTATTCATATTTTATTAAAAGTGCATATATAGAATTATTATATCATATGTACACAAAAAGAAAATAATCAAAGTCGACATATGGAGAGGTGGGTTTTCTTCTATATAAAATCTCTCTCAGCCAACCATAGCAGTTTTCAAGTAAACATTAAGTAAAAGGTATCATACTAAAAAAAAAAATTGGTACTTGAAGCTAGTTTGTCAAATTTGTTTAAAGCTAATAATATGTGGAAGCTTGTAATTAGCGTATAATCATTTTAAAAGTTATTTATTTTGTAAAACCAGCTGTAAGCTTTCCAAATAAAATAAAATACTAGAATGTTCTATTAATGAGCCAGAATTCACGCGGTTTTTTATTGGAAAAAACAAATTTGCTATTTTTTGTCTTACAAATGACAAATCATTACTTAATTATACCTCTTTGTTTTTCTGTTAAGATAAACAAACTAAAGTCCGTTTAGAGGTAAAAAAGGTAAGGTAAGGTTTAGTAAAGAGATAGAGGTTTAAGTAAATAGCAGTGTGAATCGCAAGGATCATTCGGCGGCTAATCGCGTTGCCGGGCCGAGCCGATAGTGGCCATTAGCTGCAATTATTCGTTCAGCGGCGACGCTCTCCCGGGATCACTTTACGCTTCCCGTCGACTATCTGTTGTTATCGATAAACGACAACACGTTACCGACCCACATCCCTAGTTAACTGATTCAGCTTATACTAAGCGTGGTTGGGTTTGCTTAGACTCAGAAATATTGTCGGTAAATGGATATATTTTTATCTGAGACGTGAAATAATTATTGGTAAAAGAAAATCTTTTATAATTTGAACAATATTTTCTTTACGAACCTACAACATACCTAATAATTAGTTATGATATATATTTTCTTAAGAATACATATTTACTTAACAATAAAAAAATTCTATTCCAAGAAACGGATTCCTAACGGTTGCCGTAATTATCTACTCTTATAACATAATAATATAACATAGAAATATTGTAATGAGGCATTACAGAACAGTAAGCAGACCTTGAGCCCTAAGCTTCAGTATAGGTCATTAGGAATAATGCTAAGATATGATGATTAACGGGACATGTAAATTTTAATTACTTTACAAGTAAAGTAGACTAACCAACCGATAATTTAAAAGAGCATAGCCTGTAAGTTTCTTGCTAGTTCTTCTTACAGAGCGGTGGCTCGGAACTGGCTCTTAGATTCACTTACACTTAAATATTTTTTGTTTTTTTAATTGTTTGGTTGCAAGTAAATCTAAGCTTCATGATTTTAGTATAATTATATTTTAATTGTTTTTTTTAATTTTTTTATAATTTTGACGTTTTCAAGTACTATGTAATAGTTTATGAAATAAAAAGATTTTTTATTTACATTTTTTCATTAAAACATTATACAAAATATTTTACAAGGGATAGGTAGAGCACATGGCTTGAAGAGGTTAGCCTCACAACCGATAGACTGAGGATCTGGTCATAGTGGCGGGAAGCAGGTAAATGCAATGTAAAGAAAACAATTCAGGAAGATACTGAAGACAGGCCTCAGCATAGACGTCTTGTGTTTATGAAGAATACAAGAATAAAGTAACACTACACATTCACTTAGTATAGAAAAATATCTAGCTTCAAACTAATATCGCAGTGTCATATTTGCTGCCGAGTCGATAGTCGCCATTAGTGCAATTATTCGGTTAGCGTCGACACCCGCTCGAGATCGCATCCCGTCTTATCTGCCCATATCGATAAACGATACGTTACCCTATGACTAGTTAGTTACTCTAGTTAACTCCATACTGTCGTGATACTAGTACATAGCTTTAATTTATTTTTATTGTTACTTTTGTCATCATCAGATCGTAGCATATTCCGGTTGCCCTGGTCATATTAGGCTTAGAGTCGCTTAGAGTCTGATCACTGGTTTAACCAGATTTGGCTGAATTTCAGTTATTAAGGGGCGCTACAGGAACACCAGCGCTGCTGCATCAGCAGATGCAGCAGCATTACGCTGATCTATCGCCCTTTTGACAGGTTGCACACATTTATTTTATATTTTACTATTTGTTTAATGTTACTTGTGTTGTAATATTGTATTTTGTTCCCATTGTATGATATTGTGTGTGTTGCTTAGTCAATAAAAAATATTCTATTCTATTCTATTATATGGAGCGACTGCCGTCTGACCTCCGCAACCCAGAGGGAAACATCAATCTATGATTAAACCAGCTGTCAGGATGTTAGAAGGCACTGATATCCTAATAACGACTAACATAGATATTTATGACAGTCAGGACCAACGGCTTAACGTTGTTTCGGAGACACGGAGCAAGCGATATAACGCACATCACTTCGAACAGTCATAGGTGCGCCACCAGAGAACCCTTTGAATTAGAAGTCTATGGGTCTTGCTACTGCTCTCTATCTCTCAATTTTAATTTTGTTATTTCTTTGGTCAAAATAACAAGGTTTAAGCATAATTTAGACAATTTATTAAATAGTATTTGTTAAACAAAAGCGGCTAATAGCTGATTTATTATTTTTATACATTATGGAAAATCAGTAGTTGTTCCATAGTTTTCTTATGTCTAAATGAATATCCATTACAACGGAGCTAAAAGTTATTCAAAACATGCAAATTTACTTACTTTAGCAACTTTTAATAGACTTATTAAAGAAGTGAATTAGTAGAAATTAAAATTAAATAATAAATGGAATTATCAGTTACATTTGACGACCGATATGACGTGGAGGTCAGTATACCTACACTTCACTCCAGAGGTCGTGGGTTCGATTCCCACACCGGACAAATCTTTGTGTGCATGAACATGAATATTTGTTCTGGTCTGGGTGTTTTCCTATGTATATTAAGTACGTATTTACAAAAAAAAAGTATATAAGTATGTTTATCCGTTGTTTAGTATTCATAACACAAGTTCTTAATGACACTTATCTTGGAACTAAATAATTGGTGTAATTGTCAAAAATAATTTATTTATTTGTATTTTTTTGCATTAAAACACGTCAGTACTTACATTAAAATAGATATTTCTGAGCCTTAAGGCTGAAACTCTCAATCGGGAGTGTTGACCGATAATTCTGAACTGAGTCTAGTTGTGTGACCCGGGCTTATAAGTACGAAAGTTTCTGCAAACTTGGAATTGAGTTCCTGAGTACCGATGAGGATCCCATGTCCTCCGAGAATAATTGTGACTTCGTAATTATGTTCTGGTGATGTTCCCAGATTAATTACCAGTGATACTTAGTGGGGAAGTATATAAATAGATGAGCTTTCATGATTTCAATATATAAAAACAAATCTCTGTACTCTTTCGCTCTCTTTTCAAACTTTCTAGTATAGACTTATATTGGGAAAATTAATCCAATGCTTGACACTTAGCCTAAAATATATAGTCAAAGTAAGTTTATGAAAAATCCTTATAAATATAAAATAGATATTCTCTTACAATCACATCAATTCTTCAGTTCCAAGATAAGTATCACTAAGAACTTGTGTTATGGATACTAAACAACGGATAAACATACTTAAATACCTTTTTTTTGTAAATACATACTTAATATATATAGGAAAACACCCAGACCAGAACAAATATTCATGTTCAAGCAAATAAAGATTTGTCCGGTGTGGGAATCGAACCCACGACCTCTGGAGTGAAGTGCAGGTATACTGACCTCCACGCTAAATCGGTATCTCATGTACCCTTATTTACTAATTTAAGTGATAAGACGAATGAGACTTTCGTTTGATTGTATGTAAACCACCTACTACCTACAAGTAAGTTTGTAAAATCAATATGATGCCACTTAATAAAATTCTGATAGGTGCTACATTATTCTCGGCATGACGTACCTACTTGATATGTTGTAAAATAATTGGCTTACGAAACATTACAGCTGTAGGTTTGTGGAAATAAAACACTATATATTAAAAATCAAATAGTATATATAACTTCAAAAAATATATATTAAAATTCTTTTCTTGTAACTAGAGTACTACCAGTATAGCAATATAGATTTACCTCACATTGCAAGTCGTGGCAACCTGTAATTGAATCTGCACTTAGCTCTTACTCCTTGCTTACTTATTGTGGTTGTTTTAGTGTAAGATTTGTTGGTTGTCCTTAATAAATAAATAAATAAATAAAAGTACAAAGCTCAAGAGGAACATGACTGAAAAAAAAATAATCTAAATGACCTTTTTTCCAAAGTTATAAGATATGGAGAAGAACGAATCGCAACATAATCAGAATCCTTTTTCTTATATTTGATTTAATAATAAGGCATACGCTCACATTTCGCCAGTTATATTGTTGGTCCTACGTAATAGGTGGCGAGCCTATTGCCGCTTACCGGGAACTTTTATGTTCGCCAAAGCCTTATCCGTTGATCGGCAGGTGCACCACTTGCAGGCGAGGTTGGCTTGGGCTTCTCTGATTTGGTAGGATCCCTGTATACCTATTATGTACATATTTTGAGATTTTGAGCGTAACTTGTATAAAAAATATTTAAATTTTATATTATTCTCAAGGTATTTCTCTACAATATTCAAACGAACTAAGACCTCAAAATGTTTTAATTACGTCTTTAAAATTACATATTACATTAAATGAATTTAAGCAAAAATTACTCATGTACACAGAAGTCACACACAATTAGTAAAAAGAAGTACTTCAACAACACAAACATACAATACACATTGTTTTATTTATAGCGAATTTAAATTTACTCAGTTCCTACAAGTCATTGCCACATTCGAGATTAAAGTAGCTTGGAATTGTTATGTAAATTTTGTACACCGTCTAAATACTGGACATGACAAATTTCAGCTCATTTATACAGTTCCACATTCGCACCTGGCGATGGTACCTTTTGTTATGAAAATAACATTTAACAATGTCCAAAAGGGATTTGGAGTAAACCACACCAATTTGAAGATTACTGAAAGATTTATAGCGTGTTTAAGAGCTGCAACGGAGCACTGGCTTTCCCCTAGTCGTGAAACTGGGTGGTTGGAAATAATCTTCAAAGAAGAGTACGATTAGAATGGGTGATATGCGGTATAGAATCGTATGTATTGAAAGATAGTGTTAGCAAATGTTAGTGCCGATTAAGTAGAAATAATTATGAGTATAATAAATTAAACATCGGCTTGGGAAAATATAAAACGTAAAGCTACCTAGAAGCTGATTGATCGTGTTTCATTTTTGACCCATACAGATCGTTGCTGTGAATCTGCTTGTTAAAGTTGAAACAGCCGTGTCGCGATACATTTTAAAGTACTATGTGATAGTTTATGAAATAAAGAATTTCTGATTTCTGACATAGTTAACTGCTCACACACCCTCTCTCCTTCATTGGAGACAGCACAGAATACAGTCTGTAGAATTGTCGGGTGCGATGCATGAGCCTGGCTATCCTCTCGTAGTAGCTGAATTCTATTGTGCCCCGGCTCTTGAATTGCCTGGGCATTTCATATAACAGCCAACGGGTCACAAATTCAATCTTGCACTACATTATTAAAAACTTACCGAGAGTGATAGGAGTATATGTCGTCCTAGCTGCTGCTGCGCTTCCTCTTGTGGCGGAAGCACCGGATCTGGCCTATCTTATCACAGCCGATAACTCACCCTGCTATCCGGGACCAAAACACTAACAAAACAAAACAAAACAAAAACCGATGGCTCTGAACGCTATGCTGGACTATAACACTAATAGTTTACCGGGTGTGATGCGAGTCTGGGTCATCCTGGCTGCTGCTGCGCTTCCTCTTGTGGCGGAAGCACCAGTCCTGGCCCATCGCATCACAGCCGACAGCCCGCGAGCCGCCCCCCCCCAGGGCGCGGCTCACTCTCCCATCTCGGACATAAACACCGGCACTGAACTCACGGCAACACCGACCGTTCTCACTGAATGCATTGACTGCATTTTCATTGATACTTTTGTCTTAAAAATTTGTACACTGTTTTGTTATTATTTATGATATTCGTTGTTTCTTTTATGTTAAGGTAACTTTGGTAACTTTACATATATATGACGGCGAGCTTCCGAATTTCAACTAATTACAATTCTACCACCTTTGATGAATGAATAATCAAGAATAGTTAAAATGGCATTTTATGGTATAAGTCAACTGAAGATATTGTTGTCTGGTGAGAGTAGAGATTACACTAAGTGTCTTTACTTAAAATACAGTTGGTACATAAGAATATTATTTCCTATGTAAAAAAATTCGTAATAGCGTTACATTAATAAAATATGATTAATAGATTAGAAATTATAAATACACTTGCTTATTTTTTAATTAAATTATTTAGAAAAATATCATTTTGTGTGATGATTTAAAAAAAACCATTAGTTATGAAATATGTCCATAGTTTTTATTATATCAAATTTAGAGAACTTCCGAGGAAGCAAAGTCTGAGGAGTTTAACTGAACCACGGTAACATTGAAAGAATATACGGAAAACATATTGAAGTCAGACAAATAGTAAATGGTTTAGAACGATGAGTTCCCATAGAAATTTCCTATCGCGTACGTTTAACAAAGCTTATAGAACTCCATGACGAGGTTTTCCCGAAAGAGTTTATACAACAAAGAGTTTTAAAAGCATGTGAAAATGTTTTTAATTATTCCGCAAAAGGAAAACTGATCAATGTTGTTACAAACTTTCATAAGCTGCAGCAACCATTGACCGTAAAGTAAGCTGTGGCTGTAGCTATTGAAATAACTGGTGTCTCGGGGTGATAAGGGCGCTGTGCAGTTCTTGTGGAGATTTAATTTTGATGTCACTGTAATGTATATTTTCACTGGTGTGTCACTTGTTATCGGATGAACGTTCTCAATTCAATCTGCTTATTACACGTTGAAATAAAAATGGTTCATACTAATTTTAAATTTATTGGAGGAATTTTTTTCGTTAATAATGGTACATTCTTAAGGTACCAGTCAAATAGTATAAAAAAAGTAAGTTTTTTTTGGAAGTATGAAAATTTACCCACAATTTCTCATAAAGCTCAAATAAAAATATGATCTATCAGAAGATCTTCAACGTAAAAATCCTTCCAAAAATATTAAGTAAACAAAATGTGTATTACTTGGGACACACAAACCATTACCTAGGGGAGGAAATTCGCGCAAAATTGAGATGAAAGTTAAAGATTTTGTGATTCAAATATATTCTCTTATATACGTGCGGTTTCTAAGCACCCTCATTAGTGAGGAGAATACTCTCAATAACAAATATCGATAGAAAAATAAATATAATCTTGTATTGTATTGTGTTGCATGAAGTTTGTTAAATTGCTTATAAAATGGTAAAATATTCTATAGTAAAGGTATATTTATGAACTCTAGAAAGAAGTAGTTGTACAAAAGATGAAGGATCCTTACCTTGGACACCTATTTATTACTTCATTTTAAATTACATATCTTAGTACTAGGTTTGTATGAATGCTCAAAGTTCACCTTCTTTATAATATGCTACATAATGTTGATACAAAGAAAATTATAATTGCAACGCAATTTTTAGTATTTTCTCCTGTTCATAACTAATAGGATCCATGTGTTGGCTCTAGTACCTTTTGTTATGCTTTTATTTGGTGTAAACCAGATCAATTTGACGATAAATGTTTAAATATATTCCTAATTATTACATAAATTTTAACTTGCTATCCTTGTTTCATGTTCTAAATTTTCTTAACTCGCGAATAAACTTTTAACAATGCCGAAAAAGGTTCATGGGCTTGACACATCATGAAGGTTATTTTCAACGAAGAATATTATCGAAAACAGTTACATAATTTTGTTGGCTTTCCTTGTGCTAAACGTAGTTTTTCTTTTTCATTTTATAATCACAAAATAATCGCTATATAAATAATCATTATAGAGGTCGCATTAAAATCAACAGAATGTAAAAACGTATGAAAATGTTCCCATCCCTATCAGTGGTGGAGGCAGGGTAATATCACACAGGATAACCACAGATTTCCATTAACTCACAACACCTAGCTACTTATTTGGGAGACATTATTGCGCCAATCTCCTCTGGAAAAGAGTTTTCTGTCAAAGAGTAAGTTTTTAGATTAATTTATAATTACTTTCAAATTTTAATATCCTGGCACAGACAATGAAAATGAATTGCTCCTCCTTTCTTAAGTAGATATTAGATGTTCGTAGTTTTAAGAACAACTGAGCGGTAGGTAATCATAATAACATTTTAATTGTATTAGATTTTAAGACATAATTTGAAAAAAACAGAGATGAGTTTCTTGAGGCTTCCTTCTAAATAAAGTTGCCTTTTGAAAGCATCGTTACATTGACCGACTGACTGACAATCCCCTCCCCCTTTATAATCACGACAGGCTGACTGACAAATCCAGAGAAAAAATCACAACAGACAGATTAACTGACAAACCTTGACAAATTCTGACAAAGAATCCATTTTGCTTTTATTTCTTAATCATATCTCTTTTATTGTTGTTTAAAAATTTATTAAATTTCTATTAAATTTATAAAAATTTGACCAATTTAATTGATCCTGTTGATCTTAAAGACAATAACATATATTTTATTTTTATTACATCCAGTATGTATTTGCTGGCAGTAATTTTAATATTTATATAATATTTTATAAAGTAATATTACTTTTTAAATTACTTTTAATTATAAATATTTTCAGAGTTGTTAACGACATACTGCAATGATTTATTTAATTTAAGTGTCCATTATTTAAATTTATTGACACTCTTTTGTTAAGTTTTGAGAATTCTGTGTTAGAAGAGAATTATGCACTACTGCTTTTAATGCAGTTTTGAACAAAACCAAAAAAAAATAGTTAATTCTTAAAACCCGCTCACTGACTACACCACTAAGTAACGAACAGCTTGAGTATGAACAGAGCATTATGATATTGTGTTAAGGTAGTACAGGCGGCCCTGTATTAAAAGTAACAGGTTATTTTCCATATGACCCAGCATTAAGGTGCGTACAAACGACTACACGCCAACGGATCCAAGCGGTTTGCGTGTCCGCGTTTTCCAGAATATTATAATTAATAGTTATATTATTCATTCAATAAAAACTTGCCTACCTAAAAAGTAATTTACAGATAATTGAATTATACGTCACATAAATTATGTCTGATATTTAAGAGAGATTACTTTAATTTGTTTGATCCACTTTTTATCATTTTATCGCAGTAATCTTTACATGCATAGTTCCGGTGTCAAATTCAGTGAGTTAAAATTATTGATAATTACAACATTTTTTCTACGAAATTTATTTATTGATAAGTGAATTACGAGTAGGTAACTTAAGTTTGGACTAATATTTACATAGTAATTAGAAATTTACCTACATACATACATTCACGCCTATTTCCCTGAAGGGGTAGGCAGAGACATATTATACGCCCACACTTCGCCAATTATATAGGTGGTCTAGGTGGCGAGCCTATTGCCACTTACCGAGCACTGTTATTTTCGCCAGGGCCTCGTCAGTTGATCGGCAGGTGCAACGGACCACTTGCAGGTGAGGTGGGCTTGGGCTCCTTAAGTTTTGGTAGGATCCCTATACATTTGTTATATAAATATCATAATAATCTGTCTATGTTTAATTATGATGGTATTTAAAAATCACGATAGTCTTTACAGATAAAATCCGATATAATTCTATGTGTTCTTAAGACTGACGATATTAGTTTATAAATCTACAAAAGAGCCCTATCCTCGCACTCGAAGATGGAACATACCAATGGAAAATTTTAAGTTGCTCTGCCCATTAAAGGGGAAAAATTGCAATAAGAAGCAATAGAAGTTTTGTTTTATCTTTACTGTTTTGTCCAATCTTATCCTCGGTCAGATTATTATTGACTCTTAATTAAATAAAAATTAAATATAATTATACATATAATATCTGAGTTGGTTGTTACAGTCCAGTATTTCACAACCCAGTCTTATTTGAGATAACTTATTCTATGTCAGCTAGTTGTTGTAACGAAGAGCATAATTATATCTTATCGAATGTCAGTTAATATAATATCTGTTTGTTGCAATCCATATTTGACGACCGATATGGCGTGAAGACTTCGTCTCCTAAGGTCGTGGTTTCAAAAACAGTACAAATCTTTGTGTGCGTAAATATGAATTTTGTTCTGGTCTGGTGGTTTTTCTATGTATATTAAGTATGTTTTTACAAAATAAAAATGTTTACCCGTATGTAGTATTCATAACATAAGTTCTTAATGATAATAGCATACGTATGTGAGTATTGTTACTCATATTTAAGTATTTTATAAGTGAAAATTTGTAATTAGCGTAAAGATATTTTAAACTGTGTAATATATATATATATTAGCTATAAATTTTCTTTAAAAAAAAAAATTGTTTCGATACTAAATAATTGGTGTAATGGTCAGATAATATTCATTTTTTTATATGTATATTTTGAGTCTAGGTGAAACTATGTTTTTAATTATCTATAGTCTATTAGCTGTAATTACTCTTATCCGGTTGTTTTACGCTATTACCGAGTGAAATAACAACGTATTTTAAATAGCCACAAATTTTGATATTGTAATATTATTTGCGATTAAGGGCTTTTTATTGCAAGATCGTTTCTGATGTCAGTTTCTTTTTATCATGGTACAAGTAATTTATTGTAGTAATAAAATAGGCAGATAACATTTTAAGTGATCAACTACAATAGTCAATTTATTAATTTATTTTACGACATATGTTTAATGGTGTAATATATAATAATTATACCATAACACATAATTATTATGGTCTTTTTAAAGGTGCGTTTTCCAAAGTTATGTTTCATGAAATCCTAAATATATTAAGAAGACGGCATAGTAGAACAAATGTTGTTCAGCAATAAGCAATAAAAGTTTTAGCTGCAAGACGCTGGAGGGCTTTAGGCTATGGATCGTTTCTTTAAGGGACTTTTTGGCAATAGATGAGATTCGAGGCGTGTTACCCTAAGGGTAGGTTTGTAACGGCATGACCTTAAAAAGTTGCTCCAGTTAAAAGTCAAGATGTATTTTATACTTCTTTTCTCTCAAACGACTAACCGATGAATAAGTCAATGAAGTTTCTGTGCTCAGCCTACTGTTTTTTTATTTTCTCCTTTGGTCCGAGTAATCTGTATAAGATCGATTTCAACGATAATACCGTCTAGAATAGATTGACTATTATTGTTTCCAGTAGTTTTAAGTAATTTTTTGTCAATAAAAAGTATACATATGTATCCAGTATGACGCGTTCACCCAATATGTCACTCGCCTGCGTATAAATCTGTACACATAGATTTAATTTTATTACCTTTTTTTTCATAAGAAAAATAATTAATTTACTAGCCAGTGGCATTCATTGATTATTATACTATACTATTTGGTTACGAATACGACGAACACACAAAAAGTTGCAAAATATATTAATGAGCAGTCTCCTTTGATAGTATTTATTTAAAGTAGGCAGTTAGTTCTAGTTAATTCTAGAAATCTCTTAGATGATTGAGCATCTGTTTTTGGTCTCCATATATAAATCTCTTTGGTAATATCATCACAGTTGGTGGCGTAAAAATCACCAACCTACGTTACGCCGATGACACTACTCTTCTGGCAGCAAATGAGTCGGAAATGGTTGCACTTTTGGATCGAATGGAGCGGATTAGCGAGGAATTGGGTCTCTCTATAAATAGGTCCAAGACAAAGGTCATGGTGGTTGATAGAAGTGGAAAGTTGGAACTCACGGGTGCATTAAACCTAGAAATAGTGAACAACTTTATATACCTGGGTTCCAACATTAGTAGCGATGGTTCTTGCGAGACAGAAGTACGCAGGAGGATTGGCATGGCTAAGAGCGCTATGTCCCAGCTTGGAAAGGTCTGGAAAGATCGGAACATTTCTATGAAAACCAAGACTAAGTTGGTACGGACCTTGGTTTTTTCGATCTTTTCATATGGCGCGGAGACATGGACACTAAAAGCTGCAGACCGCAAACGCATTGACGCTTTCGAGATGTGGTGCTGGAGAAGGATGCTCCGCATTCTTTGGACAGCATTTCGGACCAACGTCTCCATATTACGAGAACTTAAAATCTCCTCGCGGCTGTCATCCGAGTGCCTCCGTAAAATCCTGGAGTATTTCGGTCACATTGCAAGGAAAGACGGTGACAACCTCGAGAAACTATTTGTGACCGGAAAAGTAGAGGGGAAAAGGCCTCGTGGGCGCAGCCCATTACGTTGGTCCGACCAGATCCGCACCACTCTCGGTTCTACAGTTCACTTTGCCCTCCACACCGCCGATGACAGGATTAGATGGAAGAATATCATTAGAGAAAGGGTGTTTCAGAGGGGTGGTCACGACCCTCAGCATTGAGGAACACGACGCAAGGAGGAGGAATATCATTAAATAACAAAATTGTGACATAAGAAAACTAAAAACGTAAACTTCATTATTTGTAATTTTATATTTATAAAATACAAACTATAATACAATTAACCGATTTGAAGCGTTATTCGCTACAAATATAATATCTTTGTAATATTTGTAAGTATGAAAAAAAAACAAAGAACCAACTCTATACCAAAAGCATTAGGAAGCTCACTATCGTTTACTGGTTTCTTGTGTGTTTTGATGTTGAGTATTCATGTTCTTTTTAGAGGTATGTTTTGGTAATGTATATATATGTATGTTTATATATAGTATCGATATTAATTAATATTACTAAATAAGTATATTATCATCAGTTTGGATTGGTTTTAGGTAAATTCATCATCATATTCTAGCATTATCCCGGTTGCCCTAGACTTAAGCTTTGGGCCCGCGCCTGCTCACTAGTCTTCCCAGATTTGGCTGAAATCCAGTTATTATATGAAGCGACTGCAGTCTGACCTCTGTTACCCAGAGGGGAACATCATTTGCCAGAATGTTAAAAGGCACTGACTTCCTAATAACGACTGCCATAGATCTTCATGACAGCCGGGACCAACGACTTAGTGTGCTTTCCGAGGCACGGAGCAAGCAATAAATACACACATGACTTCGAAAAGTAATAGGTGCGCCACCTGGGTTTGAACCCGAGTCCCTCTGAATTATAGGCTATGTCTAGGTCTCGCCACTGGGCTATCGCTGCTTAAGATTTTAGATTATTACCTCTGTTATTGAGCTATTTAGAATAATATACATTCGTTAATCATTATTCGATGACTAAACATTAATTAAACAGTATATAAAATATGATTTATGAATTTCTAATATTTATTTATAAAATACGTAAGAGCTAATTACGTTCCTTCTCTATCCTGTGTAAATTTTGCTGTGCCCGTATTATTATTGAAAGATTTCCAAAGATTTTTGTACAATGTATGCACTGGAAAAAAATTATAAAAAAATTATATGATCCCAGTCTAGATGATTTTTGTTACAAGCGAGTGATTTAGATTATTAAATTTACTTTTGCTTGTATAAATACATCCACGTCCCGGTCCTCAGCCAGTAATAAGCCCGAGGGCAATATGGAAGGAATGAAATTGGATAGAGTGATGGGTCGAAACCGGCAACATTCGGGCGGAAAAATATTCATGTTTTATTGGGGCCATAAAACGAAGTTGTCGCGTCTCGGATAAAAAGGCGGACGTCAAACCGATAAAAGGGCTACTTAAGATGACTACATGATTAATTTATGATCTAGAAAAGAACAGGCCCGGAATTTAGATGATAGGTTGATTTAACAAGTTTTTGGTGTCATATTTTTGATATAACACTTTCATTGTAACACGGTTTATCCGAGAATCATTTAAGCTTTCTGTAGACCGATGGCACTGTAAACAAAACCTTAGTGGTTTATATCAAAGTCATTTCATAAATGATTATTTTTCATCCATTTGATGTAAAATATAATTAGAAAAAAAAGAAAATTAGAAACGTCAATAAATTTATATCAGGGGGCCTACTCTAATTCAACGAAAACGAAACTTCGTTATACCCATCCCTTACACTCGATACTGATATACCCAGAGAGTGAAAGAGACAGGTACAACGAAGTTTCGTTTTCGTTGAATTAGAGTAGGCCCTCTGCTTTTAGTAATGCATAAGCATTGCACATTGATTGGTTATTTGGGACTTTTTGATTAACCGATACGACTATTTATTCATATGCCATAAATTTATTTATTACAATTGTTTTTAGATTTACTTTAAGAGATTTAACGTTTATTTTAAAACGTTTTACAAAAATATGAATTGTTACCGAATGTCGCACAGGTCGTGGTAAGTTTAAAGCTCAAAATATATCCGAATGGTTCCGTAAAATATGTTTGTACTTTGTGCTCTCTATACCTGCATTACTAACCCAATTTATGTTTGTAAAATAATGTAATTAGACTGGCTACACATAAATAAATCATTATTATTATATTCGTCGCAATATCTCGCTGCATGCGGGATTATAAAACGTATTATTTTAAGCATTGTTGTACTTGCGCTAAACGGTAATAGATCAAATGTATAGAATAGTATACTTATATAAGTTATAATATAAGTATACTATTATATAATATTATTAAGTATACTTTAGTATACTTATTGAAGACAGATATGGCGTGGAGGTCAGTATACCTGCACTTCACTCCAGAGGTCGTGGGTTCGATTCCCCCACAGGACAAATCTTTGTGTGCGCAATATTTGTTCTGGTCTGGGTGTCTCCTATGTATATTAAGTATATATTTACAAAAAAAAAGTATTTAAGTATGTTTATCCGTTCTTTAGTATCCATAACACAATTCTATATGATACTTGTCTTGGAACTAAATAATTGGTGTTATTGTGAGAGAATATTTATTTTATAGGTTTTGGTGCTTTTATGCGTGGCGTGAAATGGCATTTTAGCATGCCTTCGTGAGTGGGTTGGGCTTGTTACCCTGCTTTTCCCATGGTATTGAGAGCTTCTGCTTTTATGGACAGCATCGACTGCTTTCCATCAGACAAGATGCAGTCAAACGACGTGTCACATAAAAAAAAACACTAAATTTTACAAAATTGCAGCAGAAATGAAACTTTTTTGAATAATTAATTCTAGAAATAAGACGATTGAAATAGAAACTGGGTCGTTTAAGCATAGCTTGTGAAGTTCAAAGCATTTGCTGTCAAAGGGTTTTGTGAACCCGGAGCCCTTAAGTTTAATTTACTTAACTTTGATAATAACATGATTGAATACAACTACAGTTTTTGGCACTTGAGTTGTATTCAACGTTAGTTAATTGGATATACGCAATTCATCAATAATAAACTATACAAATTTTGTTAGAAATTTTGTTTGTACTGTTGAATATATGTTTTAACAAAAAATGTAAAATACGTTTTTATAATAAATAGCGAAGTGGTTTTAATATGATAATGACGCATCGCGGCCGTGACGAAATTCGCATCATACCCATAGCCATACTTGAGTTCATGAAGATGCTGATATTGTGGGTACCATTTAATAATTAGTAAATAATTTCTAACAATTACACCAATTATTTAGTTCCAAGATAAGCATAATTATGAACTTTTGTTATGGATACTTAATAACGGATAAACATACTTACATACTTATTATTTTTTAAATTAATACTACATATAGGTACTATACATAGGAAACACCCAGACCATAACAAATAATTATATGTATATTCATGCATACAAAGATATGTCCTGTGTGGGAATCGAACCCACGCTATATCGGTTGTCAAAACCAATACCATTGCGCATTTGTTTTTAACATTTTGTTTCTAATGTTATAACATTCTTTTAAACATAAATATAACAATAACATTTGAAAGGGATAAGCCAAAAGTACTTGAGTTACGAGTGAAATCTCGCCCGTAGTATATCAATCAGCAAGGTTAGAAATCAGTATAAAATCAATTAATTCTTTAACTAACGCTCAACCGATAAGCTACGACCACCTTAAATTGATAGAAACACAGTTAAGGCATTTAATCATAGTTATTTTAGTTGAAAGGTTTGTCAAAGGGTGCTGGAAAGCGAGAACCCTCCGGTATAATTCTGTTAACTCAAATAATATCATGGCTTAATGCGTATTCCTAATTCTATAGAACTTCAACTGTTAGCTTAGGATCTCCTCCGTAATCCGGTGTGCCGAGTTATTTTACTTAATTTAAACGAAACTTCAATATTCTTTTACATATTGGGAGCGTTCATTCTGTTTTGATTTCACTGTAGAAGCGAGATTTACATACTTTTAATATTTCAGAGCTGGTTAAAAATCGAAGAGTGTTTGTCACGACACACAGTGACGATATTATATAACTGACTGAAAACGTACTATCGAAAACTTCAGAACCTCAGTAACTTTTTAACCTATTTTTCAAAATATTTTTTATTTCAATTCACGATTAGATAAAACACATTTTACTGACTAAAACGCAGTTAAATACATAATATGTTTATCCCCTATAATATATTACCCAATACATACGTAAAGAAAATAAATAAATAGATATTTTCTGACAATTACATCGATTTTTTAGTTTCAAGATAAGTATCAGTAAGAATTTGTGTTACTAAATAACATCACCAGTTAAGTCCTATTATATCTTATCAGAGGATTGAATAATTGGAACTGAATCATATAATAATCTTAGTGTAATTAGCTTAGTTCTAAAAAAAATATCACGGAAACCCTGGTGGCGTATACCAGTAATAATACTGCGTTTAATAAACACTTCAATGACTCAAGAGACATGAAACCTTCTTACAGGTTTTCTATTCTAACTTAACTGTATAAGGCTAATTATGTGGTGGTAATAATATTGACTACTGACCCTTTGAAAGTTAAGTCACATTTTTCTTGTCATTGATATTTTTATTTAATTGTAAAACGAAGGCAATAAAATAATTATGCGTGGATAAGCGACTAGTAAGCGTAGGTACAGTGTTATGGCAATTGTGGTTTAAATTACATATAGCTTTTTGTAATGTCTTAATGCGGTAAGCTAATTGGTAAATAAATATGACGCATATAGTAATTTATAATGGGTTGTATAAATATTACACTGCTCTGATAGGGCGTCACTAATCTAGCTGTATACTTCGTTACTTTTAAATACGAGGAACTTTCAATAAATGGTTTTGATTTGAATGCAGCTAACCGATTCATGCTTAGTAAGCAGTTAACAGAATCACGACAATGCCATTGGTGTGGAGACCAAGAAGAGTTTATAAAGCACCTGTTGTGTACATAATTATATATATTTGGTTGCATATCTTTGGCGTACCATATCCAGAATCAACATACTTACTCCTGGCTGCCAAGAATAATGTATGACGAAAATATTCAGAGTGAAAACGGCAAGGGATACACAAAAGACCTAACATACGGGTCAGTGCGCAGCGGAATACCCGTGGCCTCCGAACTAAGATATGAAAATGTTATTTTTACATTCGCTTTCTTGAAATTGCATATAAATGTTACGCGAGGTACTGTGATTCATTGATATAAATACACAGTCACAAATATTGCCATTTGAACGTGCTTTGTTTTTGTTTTGATTACGTAACTCAAATTTTATAGCTTTGGCCAGCGTTGAAAGTACTCAAATGAGTTTTGTGAACACGTAATTACTAACAAAGTGTTCACTGAGATGATCAACTATAATGAGGTACTTGTAGCTTACCCCTTGCCACTAAGCGAGGCACTCAGAAAGTAGCTGGGTTTTGACAGGTAAGCTTTTCGTGAATGTTTTACGACTGTAGCAACACATTAGCTACGTCTAACACTGCGCGTGACGTCATGGGGTCGACGACCTTAACATCTGGATCATAAAAGGCAAAAATATGAATTTGTAAACACCTACTTATTGCCTAGTCGACATCCTAGACCATAATTATGCATATTCATTAAGAGTACCTTCATATTAATTAAATTTTGCTAGTTAAATGATAGATATCCAGCTAACTGGTTACTTTCAACAATTGAATTATATACTATATTAAAACTAAGAAATTGCATCCATAAATATAAATAACAAAACGTGAAATAATATTTGAGCTGTAATTTTATGTTATATTACTTACAAGAATTACAATTTGATATGGGTACGGTAGTTCACTTGATAATTAATTAATTTGGCAGTTTTGCGAGTCTACTACATTTACATTTAGAGTGGTAGTTCATTCATAATGAGGTTTTCATTTCAGCACTTTAAGCAACATATGCACTGCGTAGCTTGATTCATGAAATGAATGCGTCACCCGTAAATATCTTTACATCTACATGCAAACGGTTGAGAAACAGGCCCAATGTTGCAACGTTGTAAATGTAGGTTGGGAACCGCTACACAATTGAATGGAACTCAACGAGCAGATATCAGATCATTGTTTATGTACTAGCTGACGGTCTGACGTGGTATTCAACTGTTTCATAGTAAGTAGGTGGTCACGCGGTTAAATTTGATAATTGGATAAAGATGCTGAGGTGGTAAGAGGTTGAACATCGGAAGGCCGTCGTGTTTGGGTATGGGCGTGACTGGCGCGTGCTTGCGCGCGTGGTCGCGGAGGGCACTGCCGGCGGCCGGGGCGCCGCGTGACGTCAGCGTGCCCCCGCCCACTACCCCGCGCATGCGCCCCCACCGCCTCTAACCATACTCAAAAACTCTCCACGAGAGCTCTCCACCTAGAGACCTCAACTCCGCTTTGGGACTTAATCGATTTTTGAGCTGCAGTTTCGCGAATCGAGCTCTCAGGTGTTATGCACATAACTACACTCACGAGCAGATTATTTACTTATTAATTTTTTAAATATGTAACTGCGTTACAAAGTTTGCAGATTTAAGCTCATTACATTGATTTCCACGAGATTAGAATTGCCTAGAGGCAAAGTTTTTAAACTTCATGACGATGATATTATACATGCAATTAAATTGAGTGC
The DNA here is from genome assembly GCA_949126915.1 of Musotima nitidalis. NCBI lineage: Eukaryota > Metazoa > Arthropoda > Insecta > Lepidoptera > Crambidae > Musotima > Musotima nitidalis. The sequence continues at coordinate 11,989,121 of OX421419.1, forward strand.
TCATTATTAGAGCTATGTTTATTTATAACAGTATTAAGTAAGTCAGTATTTACGTATTTTGATTTTTGCTAGTGGTCACGAAAACAAAGGTGGCGGGAATAGACAGCTCCTACAACGGTGAAATCTTGTGTCATTTGCTGCTGGTATTCGTAGTCACTACATTATCGTCATGCCAAGGAAGAACCTCTATTTGTTAAATTGGGTAATTTAAAAGTATGATGTCACACACTTGCCTGCTAATCTCTATTGGGTCTATTAGGTGGAATATGACTTATTGCAGAAATGTTCGAAAGGGTTACCGCGGCCTTGGAACATTGCAAGCTCAAGAAGGAACAGGGAAGGTTTTTCGTCAGTAAAAGTCTGACACACCCTTCCGCTTCACCCACAGCGGATTCACTCAAATGACCCTCTTTGATGATTTTCCATTCAAATAAAAAAAAATGTGTAATATGACCTGAATCCAATAAATACCTCAATATTTAAGAGGAGGCCCGAATAAAAATAGAAAAAATAAAGAATTATAGGCTAAGATAATTGTGAAGACTCCTTTTGATAAGCTATAACTATAGTTAATTACTAAGGGCCATTGACTATTAAAAAAATATATGGATCCATTTTCTTGCTCGCAAGTGTAGTATTGAAAACGGTCTTAATCATTAAGTCGAGTTTGTTGAGGGCTGTATTTTAAATTCAGATTTCAGGTTGCAATGAGTGCTTTGAATTTTGCATACATTTTCATTGATCTTTAACGACTGCCTTCTGGGTCCCTACTTATGATTGTTAAAAATACAAATTAAATGTATACAATATACTATCGATAGCATTTTTTTGTAGTAGAATAAAAGTTAGTTTTACTGTTAGTTTTAAGCGCAGGAGGGTGTAACAGACTTTTATTGACTTAAAACCACACATGTTCCTTCATGAGCCTGCTATGTCCCGGGACTCTGGTCTCCGATTCGAACGATCATAGAAGTAAAGAAGAGTTTTCAAAAGCCTATCTTTAGATGGGCTAGTTTATTTCATTAACATATAAATGAAGTTATAAGATTTAGCTTAAGCTATTTTTCAATATCCCGCAGAAACGCGATCTTTAAAAAAGTACCGGTGCGTAATTTTGACAATTTCATAAGTGGCAGCTAGACGATTTATGTATTAAATGTGTTTTAAAAAAATATACAATTACATACTTATATTTTGCCTTCCATAGATAATAATTGAGCCATTTTGTATACAGTGTATTATGCATTAGCGGATTCAATAGTTTCTTATGGGCTGAGTTGCTATGGGCGCACATTTAAGACATATTTGGACAAAATTAAAAAGTGCAGTTTGGCGGAATGTATTCAAATTTAATTGTAATCTGGAAATAAAAGTCTTAAAATTTGAAATTTTTAAAAATTTGACTTGCTCATATGGCTTTGCGAGTTTCAATTTACTTTAGCATCTATTCTAATTATACAACTGTAGTAGAATGTGCAACTGCTAACTCGTGGTGGACGCTGTAACTTTTCTTTTGTGTCATGCAAGCGAAGTTGTAATGGTCGTTACGTGCACAGATGTTGTTTATTGCGAATGCTTGGCATGCGACTCTTGCATGCTGGTCGCTAATCGTATGTATAAGTCGTTAGGTGAGCTTATTTAATTATTCCATTGTTTAAAAATAGTCGTTTCCTTTAAAAAACTGTTCATTTTAAAAATACATTCTAATTTGTTTAAAATAGGTATTTAAGAATACTGATATAATCAGCATAAAATCGGAGGTTTACATTTTTAAATGTCAATGATTGGCATGCAATTCATGCCTAAAATTGACGCTTCTTGTATTTATAAGTCGTTTGGTGTATCAGTTAATATATTCTATTGTTTAAAATGAGTCTTTAAGGATACTGTTAAATCTGTATCTGTATTTATCTTGGAACTGACTGATTGGTGTGAAAGTAAGATATTATTTGTTTATTCTTTGTTTTAAATTCTACCGGTAGAGTCACTTTACGAGTTCTAATTTACTAGTGCATCAATTGTAATATATAATGTGCAACTGCTAACTCGTGGTGGACGCTGTAACTTTTCTTTTGTGTCATGCAAGCGAAGTCGTAATGGTCGTTACATGCACAGATGTTGTTTATTGCGAATGCTTGGCATGCGATTCATGCAAGATGGTCGCTAATCGTATGTATAAGTCGTTAGGTGAGCTTATTTAATGGTTCCATTGTAAGCGTGTTTTACTTAAGAAACAGTTAAATTTTTAGAACGTTACTTGAATATTATTGAGTATTCCTTTGTATTAAGAAAGTCTATTAGGACTCTGTATAAGTCTGCGGAAAATACAGTTTTTTTACGAACTTTATGTCATAAGTGTTTTTGTTTATATCATTTTTATTATTAGTAAGTTTTTGTAGTACAAAGCTCTTTTTGATGTTAGTGGAAGTAAAAGTGTTTAACTAGAAGTGATAAGTGAGATGTCAAAGAATATTTATATGTAATTATTTTCGGCGAAAATAAATTAAGCTAAAATATACTGTTATGTGTACATACATACTTTCACGCCTGTTTCCCTGAAGAGGTAGGCAGAGGCATATCATACGCCCACACTTCGCTAATTATCTTGTTGGTCCCACGTAATAGGTGGCGAACCTATTGCCGCTAACCGGGATCTGTTACGTTGTTATAATGTGTACTGATGTAAATTTTCCAATTGGAATGAATAGTTAATGTAAACGTTACTTAAATCTAGGAGCGGCAGCCTATTAAAATAATTACAGTTTTTACTTTTAAGTAATTTTACATATCATAGACATTTATCCATTTCTTGCTACGATAATACTATGAAACCGAAAAAATCTCGTAGCAAAGCTCAAGGCTACATCTAAGCATTTGCTACGAGCCGTCTACGACGCTACGCACGTAGCTTAAGTACTTATCCGCATTTCTGGGCGTATGCAAATGTATGCCTAATGAAATGGTTTGATTTCATTTCGTAGTCTCTGTGGCTCTAATTTTGCATTTATAATGGTATTATCTAATTAGATAAGAGGAATGTTTCTTTTAAAATATCAATTAGATTGTTCCATTAAATATGTTTTTTGATTCGAAAAAAAAATAAAATTAAAAAAAAAACAAACGATTTCAAAAAGAGTAAGGTGTGTTTCGCCAATTGCGTACCTTTATGAGATTCAAGGTGGAACCCATCGAATGCTGTCAATTACTATCTACATATTGTTAACGCCACAGACATAGCACGTAGCATAACATCACTCCAATATTATTAAAGAAAACACTTTAAAGGTAATTTTCCATTGCATTATCCGCCCTTAGTATCGCTTTACGATTTTACCTACACTGGTTTATAAAACGGTATGTCTTAAAAAATTATTACATATTTTACAAGACACGACGACTCATGTCTCAGACTGACAGATGTGCAGTACCAGTGGAGATATATCTCAAGTGGCACTGTAACGAAATTAGATAGAATCGGTCTCAGTTATCGCTAGATGAGCCACTCTGTCTCATCGCTCTTTAACAGTAAAATAAAAGAACATGGCATTGATCGCTCAACTGAAGTATTATTTTCCACTTAAATGAACCTAAGGATGTCAATGAACTCTTTAAAAGGCCAGATTAAACGATTTGAAAAGTTAAATATGTAGATAGCATATAACGTCTGTAATTAATTTATAGCTCAATATGAATATGAAAATCTGTCTTACGATTAGCCAGATGGTAATCAGAAACTGTTACTTATTTTATAAAATATGCAGTATGCTGCCAGTTTTAGGCTGTACTATAATTTTGTCCCAGCTGGAAGTATATTCACTCTCATATTTATTAAATCTAAATATACAGATAGTGGGCACATAAGTACCTCATCCTTTTTTGAAGTCGGTTTAATTGTGCTAGGCTTAAGAGGTGCTCTAACCACTAAACTAAATGACGATTAAAGACAGTCAAGCAGTCGGCTGAAACCAATAGAAACATTAAAAAATTACGTAGACGTTTTAATCTCGCTTTATATAAATCCGAACGTGACCAATTAAAACATTGATTTTAGTGAAGGTAGTTTTAAATTTGCGAGTATGTCTGTGGAGATACCTCATCTCAGTCTCCCTATGACGAATTAGACCACTAATTACTATAAAGTATTCGAAATGTCGTCGAGATAAATGTTTTACTTAATACCAATGTTTACTCGTAATATTTTCGTATATAGAACAAACCAATATAATAAAAACATTGTTGACAGTAGATAAAAAAGTATGATCTACCCTCGGTATCTCCATAAACCAACTTAGCCAACAATCTACCCGCTCCCGTCAGCTCGTAGGCACATTCCGGACAGTGGGTGGACGAATTAATGTCTGATATGGAATTTGATTTTGTTATCTCGACGAAGGCTGTATATGTCCCAGCAGTTGGCAGCCGAGCGAAACCTACTTAGAATAATTGTCTTGTCCCATTCGTTCTGTGCGTTGTTTTTTTCATGCAAACATGCAAATGACAGAGGCTCGTATCTCATATAATAAGTAGAACTCTTTACAAAGATTACAATTATGGCGATGAATTGGGCCTTTCTATATTAAAGCTGGTTCTGTTATACTAATAATCAATAATTTCTAACAATGACACCAATTACTTACTTCCAAAATAAGTATCATCAAGAAGTTGTGTTATGGATACTAAATAACGGACCACCGGACCAGAACAAATATTCATGTTGATGGACACAAATATTTGTTCTGTGTAGGGATCGAACCTTCGACCTCAGGAGTAGAGTGCTGGTACACTGACCCCCACGCCATATCGGCCGTATTTGTCGTCCATAATAATGTCCTTGGACATTTCACACAGCGGCATATTACGCCAAACAAAGCAGAACTTGTACTATGGATATTAGATAAAGAAAAATTGTAATAAACCGTTTTTAGTAAATATTATTAAAGTTAAAATTTGAAGTAAAGCAGAATTATTATACATTCAATGTATTATATTTTCAGTTCAACCTTTAATGGGGTCAATGAAGGTAAAAGGGACTAAAATTTTATTTCCAATCTAGGACTGTGTTCCCAGACTGACACACTCATCATCTACACAGGGTTGTGGTAACAACATAGGCCTTATTTTTAAAGAATGATAGGCATTATGTACCTTTGATAATAAAATGGGTTAAGAAATATGTGTTAACATATCAATTATATATCAGACAAACATGTTTGGACATTTTATATACTCTACTCCTTATCTGATCATAGTTTAGTTCCATGTTACTTCCTGGACTGTTATTAAAGGTGTCCCTTTATAATTTCAGCCATATAAAATTCACTACTGAACGTCGACCTCCCCCAATATATTTCTTTCTCTTGAGGGTTTTGCCTATAGTCACCACTCTGGGCAGGCGGGTTGGTGATCGTAGATTCAGCCAGTAAGTAGTATGAAGCTGCTGCCCTTCATTCGGTTGAAATTCTTTTCGTCGACTCTTAGGACTCCCCGTGAAATGAAGGGGGTGGCACTATTCTTGGTCGTTACCACACGGCACTATCGGCAAGAAAGTCCCTTAGTGCTACTTCATTATAGTTGGTACTTTTATAAGAAAGTTTCTATCACAGACACAGACAAAGACGCAGACGGAACATAGTTTATATTATAAAAATATTATATTTTTTGTACAAAATGAGTGATTATTTACTAGTTTTATAACAGTGTCTCGTGAAACCAAGTGTAGTGAGTTATCAGATCGCCGTAACAAGGCATGGCGGGCGCCTCGACATAAGTTGGTTATCTGACAAGGCACATCTCATTACCGTCACAAAGGGATCGTTATCTCGACACCCGTTACCGGCAAACACCTACATGAGTGTACGTTTATGTTGATGTTTCAGTAATTATGGTGAGTCGGTATCCTTTTTATTTATAACTTGTCATCAACGGATGCAATGATAGCGTGGATCAAATAAGATACGATGAAGTAGAAATTTGGGTTTATTTCATAAAATTTGATCGATTGACATTGATCGTAATCGCGCAAATAGAACAAACCACTATAATCTAACAAAAATCAAACCACTGCAATGATAGCACAAAAACCAAAAAGGTTCTATATTCTGTTCTGATAAATGTTCTTATTCCCTTTATTTTTTTTGAATAAAACTCGTTAAACGCATGAAATATTCGTTTTATTTCACTATCCGCTGCAATGTTAGTGTGAAACGAAAAAGTTTTGAGTGTATTTATGTACGAAATTATTATTAGCGTATCAAATCACGAAGGGTTCTGTATAAATGCAGACCTCAAGACCTCATTCCTGATACTCCAATTTACAAGCCATCTTCTTTATTTTAGTCACACAAAGTCCACTGCTGATAAGCCTTCATCATTCATCATCATTTCAGTCATCTGAAGTCCACTGCTGAAGGCCTCCCCAATTGCTTTCCACGTAGATCGATTCTTTGCCGCCTGCATCCACCGGCACCCCGCCGCCCTGATCAGATCATCGCTCCATCGCGTTGGGGGCCGCCCTCTACTACGTTTGCTGATTCGTGGTCGCCATTCAAGAACCTTAACGCCCCATCGGTCGTCGGTTCTTCGAACTATGTGCCCCGCCCACTGCCACTTCAGCCTTCAACCTTGATCTAAATGGCTAAATCTTCAGGCTTTCCAAAGACGCTTTGATCAGATAGATCTATATAGTGAAAAACCGTTCTTTTATACGTTTTCTGGTTTGAAATTAAAGACACTTAACGCATCAGTCGTCAATTCTTCGAGCTATGCGCCCCGACTAATATCTTTGAAGATTATTAAGTGTTTGCAAGTTGCCGCTTCAGCTTGCAAACACGTAATAGGCTAAAAATACTGAACAAACGTGTCGGGTGCAAGGGGTAGAGGTACCTAACGTCTTGATGGTGAGTCGCGGTTATAATAGGCCAATGAAGCAGGAGCGAAAGTTACCAATTTCTCCATGTTATTCGTATATAGCTGGGAATCAATCCATGCAAAGTTGTCGTCTTTTTGTGAATATGAATGATCTCTTTAATAATATTTTTAACTTTATATACTTGTGAAATTACACACTGAGTTAGTTATTTTAATTGGGCCAGACCCGTATAACTAATACATGAACAAAATAAATATTTGGGCAGACAATTCTCCTTATTATGTGTCTGTAATTACTAAGTTAGTTAGTGGTAGTGGTTCCATTATAGAGGCTTTATTGAAAAATCTAACAGCGGGAAGCCATAAACTCTTTCCTTTTTCAATACGCAATGGGTACGCGTCGTAAGTATGACATGAATCCCTCTCACCTTGGTTTGATAGAGAAGACCCGTGCTCAGTATGTTAGTGGCGATGATACATACACACATACATACATTTACGCCTGTTTCCTCGAAGAGGTAGGCAGAGGCATATTTTAAGCCCACACTTCGCCTATTGTATATTTGGTTCCATTTAATAGGTAGCGAGGCTATTGCCGCTACCTGGGAACTTTTATGTTTGCCAGAGCCTCGTCAGTTGATTGGCAGGTGCACTTCTTGCAGGTAAGGTAGGCTTGGGCTCCTTAGATCTAGGTAGGATCCCTATACACCCTGAGACAATAATAATGATGAATTTATTGAAAAACGTCTACGGATCAAACATTACACTATGTAATAATGTTCCGATTGATTTCTGCGGAAACAATTAAGTAAATATAAAAGAGTTTTCAATTTAAATTGCCGACATTGAATCTGATCTCATATAGCTCAGCTAATTTAGTTAAAAGGCAAGCTGGGAAATAAATTTATTTTTCGTAAATTTAATATATTTTTATTATATAGCTAAGCAGTGATTCTAGTGCTAAGATTATTTGGATTATATTTTAAAAGCTTTTGCCTCTGGCTCCGTTTGAGTATAGTTTAGTTTTATTTTCAAGACTTTCTAGGGTTCTTCAGGACATTGCCGCGGTAATAAGTGTTTTTTGTGTTATGGACAATTTCATTTGAAAGGTTATATTATTCTAGTTCTAAATACATACTTCGCAATTACATACTTATAAACGAGATACTTAGACCACAACAGTTGTTTGTATTTATTTAAAAAAAATATTTGTCTGTAGTGGGTTCGATTCAAGACTTTAGGAGCAAGTATACTGATCTCCACAACATATCGGTAGTCAAACTGTGTGTGTCAAATATCTGATATTTTTCAAACTTACACAAAACAAAGCTTGCCATTAGAGGCAGAGAAGCATTAGTATAGACATTAAAATTTGCGCTTTTCCTACTTACACATTTATGATTCTATCATTTATAAATAAACTAAATTAATAAATATTTCAGACACTTACACCAATTATTTAGCTCCAAGATAAGTATCATTAAATACGTGTTATGGATACTAAATAACGGATAAACATACATAAATACTTTTTTTTACATACTTTTTTTTACATAGAAAAACACCCAGACCAGATCAAATATTCATATTTATACATACAAATATTTGTCCTGTGTGGGAATCGAACCCACGACCTCAGGAGTGGAATGCGGGTATACTCGCCACCACGCCATATCGGTCGTCAAAAAGTCAAAAGGTCGTATAAAGCTTATTAATGTACCGTCATAAACATAAATGTTATAGGAAAATATATAAAAATTGCACATTTCATCTTAAGGATAAGAGGGTCCAAAGAAATCCCTCCCTCTAATCCCCATGCCACTAAGAGCTTTGAGGAAACTGCGGTCACTGATTTCTGGTGACGTGATCCTAATCGCAGCAGGTACAAAGTAAGTGCAAAGAAAACTGTCAATACAATTTTAATGGCTTCGAAGTGGAGATAATATTACACTCAATTCGAAGTAAAAATACTTAGTCGATGAAGAAATAATTATTTCAAGCATAAAAAAACATTTATTTTTTAAACTTGGAAACGTCAAAATGATTACATGAAGAAATTATGTAATAAATTATGAGACCATTTATAGGATTTCATCATCATCATCTCAGCCATAGAACGTCCACTTTAGGATTTATATGAAGATTCAATGCAAAAAAACGCATATTACTTTCTTTGTCATTTCCAGATTACAATAAATTTCACAATCTAAGAATGATTTAACTAAGTTTGAATCGTTCAAGCTGTCATTGATCTTCTATGACGTCACTCTTTAAACCATAATGCCGGTTGTAAAGAGGATTTAAATTTTCTCTTAATGTTTACTCAAATATGATGATAACGTAAACGACGCTGTGTGTACAAAACTTGAATTACTATGGTGCATGGGGAAAGGGAATGTTTAATGGCGAACAAGCAAATGTAGTACAGGGCGTCTTCTCATCTATTTGAAATGTCCAAAAATCTGGACAAAATTGCGGGAATCTGGTAAACGTGTGTTTAGCTTAAAATTTATCGGCATTATGAATGATGACGAATCAACACTTTTCATGAAATGTTTGTTATGGATTGAATGAACCGTTACAATTTAATTTTAACTAATTTCCCAAAATATGCTAAACTTTATTCGTATCCGATATTATTTATGTTATAATTATGTCTGTCATCATTTAAACGTTATAACGTCCTCAAGGGACTCTTCAATATATTACATTCTATGGGTGTTATTTGCCCATAATCACCACGCTGGGCAGGCGGGTTGGTTGGTTAAAGCCAGTACGCTGGATGACGCTGCTGCCATTAACCGGTTGGTTCTCTATTCGTTGACTCTGATGACTCTCCATGAGTTGAGAAGGGGTGGCACTACTCTTGGCCGGTACCTAACTGCATGTCTGTCAACTTAAGAGACAATTAATCAAAAATAATGTGTTTCCTAGTACCTATAATCCCGGTTCTTTTAAGCGGAATTATAGCCGGCTTTTTACCGTACTTACTTTACGGTATGAAGCGCCTTAATTTTTTTTGAACGGCATCGATTGCTTAGCATCACAAAAGTACACAAAAAGTCACATTAAAAAAAATGACAATATAATACTTATTATATAGGTCTGTATAATATAATAATAAAAGAAGACATAAAAGGGAACTCTTGGCTTTTTCTTCCTGATCTATTGAAGTGCTAATAAAGGAACCTACCGCGTCCCCAGTGCCCAGTTTGGGCGATTCGTATCATTGTAGGGTCGCGTGGTATTTAGTGCCTAAACAGTTTAACTCGGGGTTTAATAGTCCCCGGGTACATATTCTAATTAACTTTTAGTTGGCTATAAAAAGCGGTTGTAAAAAATCGAATATTTTTGTCTTTTTAAATCTTTTGTTCTGATTATGGTTCAATTCAAGTACAAACATAATTATTTTTTGGCGCGATGACCTTACTCTTGCCAACTGGAGTTGGTTGGATTATTAAAAATAATCTGGAAAGAAACATGGCAAGGTTATCTCCACCAATTATTTCAAGTAACTGCTTAATTTTATTGTTGCCATAAAATAAATAAAAAAAACTGACAATTACACCAATTATTTAGTTCCAAGATAAGTATGAAGAACTTGTGTTATGGATACTAAATAAAGGACAAACATACACATAAATACAATTCTTTTAAGTGATGGATTTAAAATATTTTTGTAACAATTCCCGCGCTACTATGATTTCCCGAAAAATCGAGAAACTACTACAACTTGCACATGGCATCTTCAGGTAAGATAGGAGCCTCAGAACAACGATGTCTTTACGACCAACGCAACAAATGATTGTGCACACAAAGATTTTTCCTGAGTAGGAATCGAAACGCGACTACGGGGGTATACTCTCCTCCACGCCATATCGGTCGTAGAATTGCTGACATTACCATGATTATGATCATTAACCAATGATCGTCATATCAATTGCAGCCGAACTTCGTTTATTTCTGAACATAGGCCTTCCCCAAATATGGCCGACCTTGCGCAGCCTATACACAGCGGTTTCTCAAAAACTGTATTAAGTCATCGGTTCACTTTACCAAGGTCAGCCCACGTATCGTTTTCAAGCACGTTGTCTTCATTTAATAACCTTTCCGCCTCAACAGCTATCAGTTCTTCCAGCTATGTCCCGCCCACTGCTATTTGCCACTGAACAATCTTCCAAGTAAAGTCGACAAGTTTAGTTCGCCAACGCTACGGATCTTATCATTTCAAAGTGCATGTTAAAAATATATCATTGAACGGTGAAGTGGAAGGTGCTCACTTTAATTGTTATACTCGATATTTAATTAGATAACTCTGTACCTCATACTTAATAATCTAAAAGAGCACAATTTCTATTTATAATTTCACCTCTATGTCATGTCTAAAATATGATTGCTAAGCTTTATTCAGTGCAAACATTGTCAAAATTTACTTCGAAAATTGTACAAAAGCATGGCAAATACGAAAATTAAGGAAGGATAATTAAATAGGAAATAATTAGTTTTCTGTTTAGTAACTAAATACGAACAGTACGTTCAAATGTTAAAGTTCAAACATACATACATTTACGCCTGTTTCCCCTAAGGGGTAGGCATAATCATATTATATGCCCACACTTCGCCAATTAGATAGTCCCACGCAATAGCTGGCGTGCCTACTGCCGCTTACCGGGCACTGTTATGTTTGCCAGAGCCTCGTCCGTTGATCGGAATGTGCACCACTTGCAGGTAAGGTTGGCTTAGGCTTCTTAGGTCTTGGTGTGATCGCTACATACCAAAAAAAGTTTAAGTTGATCATGTTAGGTGAGTGCATTATTTTGATGTTAACAATTGTGTAGATTATAGTTACTGGTTAGAGACCTAGAATACAGAGCATTGAAGTGAAAACAGAGGTTGATTATTGTTACGATTGTAATCTTTGGTTCATTTATATAAATCTGGTTGCGCGCGTTAAATTGCTAGTGTCATTGTCATAAAATATGCTATCCATTCTCCATGTTTTAATATAAAATGTTATATGCGTCAAAAGGCATCTAAATTTAGATAACTTCGTATAACAATTTTATCATACGTCTCCTGATTTACTCGATTAGCATTGTGAAATTGATTTTATGAAATAAAATAATCCAGAGCTGAGCACCCGGGCTCGAGGGTGAAGCGCGGCGAAGAGGAGGGGGTTGGGAGGTGGAGGGGTAGTTACTCTCTGACGTCACACTCGTGACGTCAAACCGGGGGCGGGGTCCAGCGGTCGATGACCTAAAATCCAGTGAACTCGATAATTAAAAACCATAAGCCAACACATATATTCAATGTTTTATGAAAAATGTTAAATATATTATTAATACGAAACAAATTATCTTAACAAATCAAAGAAAATTAGTAGAGAAAATATTAATTTTATTTTTTTATGTAAATATTTGCGTAAATAAATAAATGATAATAAATACGTTTGGGTTAATATAAATAAAGTTAACACACTATTATTAAAAAAAATATATATACGAAATAGCACGGATCGTAATTTCTTTTATATGTCATTTTACCATTTCATACTTTTTAAAACATTAGTTATTCACGAACACTCAAAAAAAATGTTATTAAAATATTATAAATTCTTACTTACATTAATAAAAAATTACAATTGTCTATGATTGATAATGAAAGCAAAGACTATTTTTCAAACAAAATGAGTTTAGGCGCCATCTAGGTGGATTCACTGAAACTTTCTTGTTGTGTTGTAGAGCAACGCAAAGCGATAGCAGCGCTTTGGGAAATGGTTTTAGTTCAGTAAAACATTTTAGTTCGGAATTTTCCGACTTTCATAGATGGCGCTTCTTGCTGAAGATGAAAAGTGTACAAATTACATTCCAAGGAAAAACAATTTGAAACATTTGACTTTGAATTAGAATTTTTTGAATTTCAATTTGAATTTGACAATCGAAAAAAAATATTTTTTGATTGTCAAGATATATCGGTTTATATATTTAGAAATCACTCAAATCAATACGCATATTCATATGTGTGGGCTCGACCCACAAATAATGAAGTCTGTAGGGACCAAACCCACGACAACTTTTATAGGTTGTCCAAAGAAACGAAACGTCCTGAAAACGTTTTATTTTACTATTTTAAGTAATAATTTCTTGTTTTACTTTTATTTTTTTTGGGTGTGGTGTACGATTTATGCATTGGAGAATTTCAGAGACGGTTGATGCAAATATCAAAGTCGGTAATCAGTATAATACCATTACAGAAAATCAGATATACCTATAATTAAGTCTCACATGCCGAAATAAGTATGAAAAAAAAACTGTACAGAAAAATTTTGTATGGTTTTATTTTTATTCCTAACATAAAATAACATTACCGTTATACGGATACCCATCTTGTTGGTTTAACATAATTGAAGGGATTAAAACCGCACAAAGGCTCCCTATTCATTAAAACGAGCGCTTTGTTACAAAGACATATAATGGACGTCATTTCAACAATAACATTTGTTTTTTCTTATAAAAAATTGGCTTCGTGCGGTTTGCATATTTAGCCAGTGTCAAGTAAGAGATGTATTAATAACAAAATGATTATAGTAATTTAGATTAAGTGGTGATAAAGATGATAAATGGTAAATGAGATGCGCTTGAGTCCTCAGTAAAGATATGGGACTATACTGAGATCTCACATGCACTTCTTGAGAGAATTTGAAAAGTGATGTTGCTTTGTTTTGTTTCATTTACCAACACTCATGTACATTCACAAACACTTAACGGTTTATAAATAATAAAGTTATTACTCATTAATGTTCGAAATATCACAAATATTAGAAAATAAAACAAAACTGCCGACATTACGCTTCATTTTCCCGCCAAGAAGTCCATTGGCTAGTTATTATGTTGGTATATCCCTTTAGGTTGTTCCGAAATGGCACAGATAAAACCTCATTAGATAAATTAATCTATCGAAATTTGACAGGCCTTCATGAGTATGTACTATAGTGCATATTTCACAAAAGTTTTAACTCGCTTTTTTCTAATCAGAGGCATTATCACTGGTGGTATTTAAACAAAACAAAAAATAACTAACACCGGTGTAATATTTCAGCTTTAGGTACCTATTCATAATTATAACAATGTTGTATTATTCTCACCACATTTACAGAAATTACAAGTTGCAAAATGGGTTACCTACATAGATAGAGAAGCGAAATAATTGTAAGAGTGCTTACATTCTATATTTCCAATAGAAAGTTCCATTAAATAGTCTATAAATTTATTAATGTATTTTAAAATTGTATATAACGCTAAACGCGAAGGCACGCGAAGTGCCGTTCACGAAAACTAGGTGGCGTGAGTTGGCATAAATTGACGAGGTGCGAAAAAGTTTATGTTCGCTTTATTAAACCTAAATTGACCTAAAAATTTGAACTTTAGGAAAAGTTTTTGCAACTTATCCAAATTGCAAAATAAGTGGTAATCAGTTGGAGCAAGGTCCGGGAAGTATGGTGGGTGACGGAGACCTTCCAATCCTAGCTCCTCTAGTTTCACCACTGTCTGTTGTGCAGTGTGTGGTCTAGCGTTGTCCTGAAGCAGCAGTGGGCTAGAGCAGGTGACCAATCTCGGCTATCTTTTCCATCATGGTTGTTGGCAATACAGATCTGCCGTAATCATCTGAACAGATCTTAGGAAGCTGTAGTGGATGACACAACGCTGGTACACCATACACTAACAAGTACTTTTTTTTGGTTAAGTTTCGCTTGGGGCAAGATTTGAACGGTTCATCTGGGTTTAACCATAGTAATAAGCATTTCTAAATATCTCATATTATCAATTTTTCATCACAACTGATGATACGATTCACTAACCCCTCGTTATTGTGACGGTTAAGTAACGTGACTCCGCGCGAAATCAAATGAATTACAACTTACAGAAAACGAATAGACTTTTTAAATTTAAACAAATTTGAATTTGAAATTCCTAGCCAAACGCCGAATTTATCAGATCAAATCTGCCAGTTCGATATAACGCCAATTTTATATATAAGGTCCTAATATTAGAAACTCTATACTAATAGGACTTACGAATTATTATGTAACACGTGTAATGATGAGGGTTAAAGGAAAGCTCTAGTTTAGATGCAATAAATTTATTTTTTTATTAGTGGGCAACTACTAAGACTTATTATAAACAAATTAAACTAAATACAAAATCTTTCTCGCGCATTTTTTTTACGTAAAGGAAGCCACTGCAAACAAAAGTGATATTACAATAGGTAGATATAATCATCAATACTGTAGGTTGCCTAGAAGAAATTTCTGTTAGCAATAAGGCCGCCCATTGTATTTAAATATTTATTTAAATAAAATTACCATATATATGTTTATGTGATTTGATTACTTTTTATTATATTTATTGCACAATAAAGTGTTCATTCATTCATTCATTCAATATGATTCACATATTATTATGCAACAGGTGAAAAATACATTCAAAATTTAGTGAGTATTTATGGCAAAGGCTTAAGTTATCGTAATGCACCTACAGGTAATTTGTGTGACAAAGTACTATCCTCTGTATTTTTAAGGCATGCTATGTACTGTAGTACCTAGGCGTCATATGTCATAAAGAGAACAGATTCAGTAGGTAATTAATGCTTGCTTATTAAAACACATTAGGTTGATGATATGATGAAGTTAATCATGCACTTATATTGACGTCCTAAATATACTAAATTGCGTGTCCACAAAGCCTAATTATTGTATTCAAATTTCAATAGATAGGTAGTTTGGATGCCATAAACAATTTAGAACTTAAACAGGAACAATTGAACAAAGAAGTTTCAATTTCTACGAGAACTGACACAAACATACGAAAAGAGTCAAAGACGGAGGAACTCGGCTATTGTGAAATGAGTTGTTTGTGAGAATTTAATGGAGTTTTAGAAAATTGTCTTCGCCCATTTTCAAACTCTTTAACAATGAAGTATCTTCTAGTTGTATCAGCCACTTTGAACGAGTTAAGTTGTATAAGTTCCTTATAGAGTTTAATTACATCAAAGTTTCTATTTTATAAAAAGTATTGCCTTCTAGCTAGGTATATCCTGATACTACGATCTACTATCCTACCCTTTTTATAAATAGTGTTTATTCTAGCTGGAATATGTAAAATATACAGCCTCTTTTTGGAATAATGTAACTGCCAAATAAATACTGATAATTCAAATAGGCAAAGTGCGATCACCAACCCGTCTGCCAAGCGTGGTGATTATGAGCAAATACTTTTATAGAATGTAATCTATTGGGAAGGCTAATGTTCGGCTGTGGATTTTATAAGATTGATATGTTGATGATCATGATGAATTCAAATAGGTGAAGTGAAAACTATCCACATAATATCTCGGGATATACATATTTATTATGGATTATAATATAGATACAACTCATTATTACAGGCTGGTTAAACGATTGACCAGGATTTGAACTCAGTATCAAAATCTTGTTTTTTTTTTAATGTGACACGTCGTCCTGCCTAATGGTAAGCAGCCGATGCAGTCCAATAAAAAATGAAAGCACTTCAAACCGTGAAATAAGCACGGTACAAAGCGCATCCACTCATGACGGCCTGCTAAAATGCCGTTTTACGCCCCGCTTAAAAGGCCCGGGATCATAGGAAATAGGAAACACATGAGCCGGCAGCGAATTCCAGAGCTTAGTGGTCTTGCTCAGAAACGACCTTCCAAATTTCTTGGTTTGAGTGCTGATAGTCTGCACAGTATGTTTGTGCAATGTGTTTTTGTATTTTAGTACAGAAAATTGCACTATAAAGAGAATTATAAAAGAGAAAATTCTAAAGAATGTTGAGACGATGTCCATCTTATTTTTTAATACATTATTGCCAATTAATGAGCTATTTTAAATGCTTAGTTAGAAGGTGAATTATCCTTCTAAAGGGATAAAAATAAGCATGGTTATATAAAATGTTGAAGCGTTTGTAATGTTTTACCAAAATATCTAATTTGGATACAAATCTGGCTATCACAGTTGAGTGAACGTTCGTGACGCGACTAAAAGGGTTTCGTGTCAAAATCACGACAGAAGAGTGTGCGATAGGCCCTACAAACCCTATCTTGATGTAGACCGCTTTGTTACCTTCTGTGGGTGAAAAAGGCGGCGATAAAATGAAACGATAAGATATTTATTTAATAACGTGTTGTCGGCTCTTCATACTATCTTGTTATTGTTTGATGGAAAAATTCTATTGTGCTTGCTCTTCGCACAGATTATTTTAGAGGTTCGTATGGATGGCTTCTTTTATACTTACACCTTTCTTCTGATCGTATTGTTGGTGTTTTAGCTCGTTCGAAGAAGACGAAGGAAAAGGTGAAACAAATTCTACTTATAAGTAAACAAATGATTTCTAGAATCATGAATGAAAAAACGGCAGATAAATACATTTAAATACAATATTCCATAGATTTTGTAATAATAAAAAAAATCGATATATTAGTATTCTTAGATTTCAGATAATCTAAGAAACCTGATCACGGTACGCCAAACAACTCAGTACTCAAAAAGATTAACTGACAAACCTTGACCAATTCTGACAAAGTTTTCATTTTTCTTTAATTTCTTGTTTATGGTCCCGCTCATAACGCTTTCATTGTTGTTAAAATTATTGAATTTTTTCGAATCTAAATGATCCTGTTGATCTTCAAGACAAAAAAGTATGTGTTATTTTTATTTTTTTATGTTTCGATATGGCGCAAAGTTTTCTGCACTTTACTTCTAAAGTCGTGGGTTTGATTCCCAATACATATATCTATATATTTACGTTATTGTAAGTACATTCAATTACGCTTGTTACCCCGAAGGGGTAGGCAGAGGCATATTCATAATATACAGTATAGTAGTATCCTCCCCAGTTCTTAAGTTTCGGGTACGCGGCAATATGCTCGCCACCTATTGCGTGGGACCAACAACATAATTGGCTAAAAGTGGGCATTATATATTTGTACGCATGAATACAAATATTTTTCTTAGAGTTATTTCCTATACTTCAATAAGTATGTATAATGTTAAATTGCAGTAGGCACTTTAAAAATACTTTATGTTTTCATTTTAGTAAATGTTATGTACCGTATTTGTTAAACATATATGATATAAAACCTTTGAATAGATTAGTTAGTAATGTGTAATATGTTTTATGTGGTTGTGCTACATATATAAATAAATAATAATATATTTACAAAAAATAATCATAGTACAAGCTCTGCTTAGTTTGAGGTTAGAAGCTATTTGTAATATTTAAAGAATATTTATTTTAGTATTTTGTTTTATTTTTCTAGAAGATGACTTGTTATAAAGTTTCCGAAGAGAAATACTGGTAATAAATACTTTAACTTCTGATATTAAAAGAACCGCTTTCAAAGTTTAGCGTAGACTTTGTGCAATGGTTCTTGCGGTTGCATAATATTTTTACTAAGTTCTGCTTAGCGCTTCGCGGTGTTTTTTAACAGGTTTTGCAGATTTTAATGTTTGAATACAGTTTGTACATAATGTGCAGTCACATGCAATAGAAAATTGAGCTTGAAAAAAATTAGAGCCGCTTGGATTAGCTGGCGCCGACTTGACATTTTTTGAAAGCGGTTTTGAGTTTCTATTCTAAAATCGAATATAAATCTCTGTTATTTAAACGCATTAAATATTTTCGCTTTTTTATACTAAATTACTTAATTCTCTTAAAATCTACCTTTCCGGTATGTAAACCGTGATCCGTGATCATATAACCAAGCATCCTATCATAAAATTGCATCGAATATAAAAAAAGATTTCTTCGAGTTTTTAATTTAAATTGTTTATTTTACATAAACTAATCAGAAATATTCTATGTAAAATTCATAGGAGCTATATTGCGGAGGTCATTATTATTCGCTCGAAAAGTTTATATATTCCTGCACATGAACAATATTTATATAAGCTTAAATTTTCATTTTCATTTGGTTTGTTTCAAATGCAGGAAACAGTACAATCCTGTATCGACAGCATGCCGCGTCGGATTAAGGCTCTCATAGCTGCCAAAGGTAGCTCAACAAAATATTAAAAATGTCACAAATATTTTCATTTTGATATTTCTATTTTTTTTTAATTAATTACGACGTTTTATTTGTAATATTATCTCTGTTTCTATGTATACCATACTTGTATAATTAATACATATTAACTTCTACACTTAAAAAATAAATTTTATCAGTTAGTAATCAAAATTTCCATAAAAACTGTAGGGCGTCTAATAAATTGGCCAGGGACTGTAGTACTACTTAATGTATAAGCATTGTTTGAGGAATAATTTCAGGAAGCATTGAATATAGGAATAGCAGTTGTTTTAATCTACGAAGTCTGTTAAACAATAACAAATCGAATTCTGAAATTGATTTTACCTTTTATGTGGAAATCGGAATCGTAGACCATTTAGCTAAAAGCGTTGATCTTAGGGTCCTATTCATCAGTCACAACAAACGGACCTCTAGACACATTTATACAGGTAAGCCCTAAGCTACGGTATTGCTTAAATACTGCCTGCATGTTTAGATTTAGACAAAATATATAGATGGATAGACTCTTTATTGACGCAACTTCAAACCTACAGTTTATAAAAAATATACTAAGTAAAAATGCCAATATAGGCGGTCTTATCGCTAAAAGCGACCGACGCAAAGGAAAGAAGAGGAAAGCAGTCGGCAGAGTACAGAAGCCAAAAAAAATGAATGAATCTCTGAAATTACTTATTAATATTTTTTAATAAAATAAATGTAAATATATACAAACAATATTAAATAGAAAGGAAATAAATACAGAAACATATCTCTGTTTTTTCTTGATGTTCATACCACTGTAAATTGCTTTGTGAGCCTAAACAAATATATAAATAAAATGGTTAGAAACACCGACGTCTTTCCTGAAACTACCAGTAACATTGTCCTTTAATCTACAAACCAATAACAGTAAATTCTCACTGTGTTACAGAGATAAAATTACAGACGTTCCCTCCATTTCATTCACCCTGGGTGGCAGTTTCGAGACATTTTCTATTGTATTCTTTCATATCGTACAAAGAGCTTTTGGTAAATTTTCGAGTAGGTATACCAATGGAACACTTTATGTAATGTCGCCTAAAAGCGTCTGATTGATTGACAAAGAAAATCGAGATTTTGTTTTGTTCAAGATGCGTGACTGTTCAAACTTCAATCAAACCAATCGTACTTAGTATGGCATCATAGCAGTTTATAAAGTAAAATATAGACATCACTATTTATTACTTTATCGTTAGGTTTAATTAAAAAAGAGATCTCTCAATGCCATAAGTACAAGTAATGAACGTAAAAGCTGAAACAAATCTTTGATATATTTATTAGAATAGAACTGTCGGGAAAAACGACAAGATACTATTTCAGTTGTTTCTAAAAACCGGGTTCAAATGAGTTTAGATCCTTTTTTAATGAAATAAGAGATGTCCTTAATGTCACAAGTACAAGTTATGAACGCGAAAGCTTAAACAAATCTATGACATACTTATCATAAAAGAACTGTCGGAATAAACGACAAGATACTTATTGAGTTGTTTCGAAAAACCTGGGAAAAACTGTAGTTTAGATTTTGTTTTCTGTAATGCTAAGTAGTTTCAGTTTAGTCTATATAGTTAACTCCACCCCTTTCACAAGCTTAATCTACAAATTGTCGTACATCTACAAATCTACAAATTGTAGTCTACTTTTTCTGAAAAATTTAGGAGAGTGCATTATTTTCTTTGACTCGTTATTAGCGAGATAAGTAGTTCGCATACAGGCTTTCGAGTATTTTAGATGAACATAAATAAAACCTTCTAACTTCAATAAACTTTAGCATATTCAAAAGGCGTTTCAGTATACGGCTGTTACTTTAGAATAATCGTCAGACTGCTTGACTTATGGGGTGAATACTTGAGCAGGTATAGCCGAGACCACATGACCACCTCGACGTAGTTATTAATGGTAGGTTGAACGCTGTTCCCGAAATAACAATGCGAACTTGATTGTACATTTTGTTTCTCTAAGTAATTTCGTACATGCGTGCGGGACAGCTTTCCAAGTCAATAAGAAATACCAATAAGAAAGTTTATATTTTTTATTGAGAATTCACCAAAATATTTTCCAGAGTAGGCAATATGTTTGTATTTGTATATACATTATTCAATTTAAGTATAACAAAGTTATCACGACTTTTTTTCCAACAAATATTTGATGATCCCAGCAAAAAAAACATACAAAGTTAATTCACAAAATAGTTCAAAAATTTTTTGTACAAATATGAAATAGTTTTCAATTCTCAGTCTGAATTCACCGTTTTCAGGTACTTGTCACTTACACGCAAGGTCGAAGGGACAGTCAGATCAATATTAAAAGAAGATTGGCACGCATATACTTTATCAGTCACCCGACATTTACAAAGATATTCAACTTTTAAATATTTACATATTTAGATTACATCAATGATATTTTCCATATTAAAGTGCTGATTAGTATGCTGGGTTCCAGCCTCCTTTGATAAAACCCAGTGAGAGAGAGATAAAGATCACATTCTACAAGATAAGTAAAAACAGATTTGTTAAGGCAAATTTGTATATCATAAGCTTTCACATGGCACCTTTTATACACATGAAAACATAATTTCTAATCAATCAATAACTAATCTCTATATAAACAGCTTTTTGACAATCGTTTTGTATCACAGCGTCATTTATTCTGAAGCTATAGTATAATATGGTATAGGTATAGTATAATACAATAGTATAATATGGCTTTCTGTGTTTTGCATGTTTTCTACCATAAATTAAAACAATAAATTAACTAGCTGAATTGTATTGTCAATAAACACTGCGCGCTTACTGTGTTCTAATAGTCGTAATAAAATATTAACAGAAATGTATACCTAACAGATTTGGTTTCCTCTTTACTGTACACATACGTTTCTATAAAATGCCCGGAGGCGCAACATTGAACGGATATTTTCTTTGAAAATTTAAGGTTGATAATTTGATGCTGGCTATCAGAACAGTATTATGTTGTATCTGTTGTGCAGTTTGTTTGCTTTTGAATGTTTTCTTTGTTATATTGTACCAAAAAAAAATAATTGTGATATTGAATATATGATCTAATTACAATATAACCTTTTATATTTCTGTACTAATACCTACTATCTAGCCAATTTAATTCCAATCAAAAATTTGAATTTGACTTTGTCTTCTACATTTTTTGTGAACATCAAAATTTTATCTTCCAGATAACCTACATACATACATCAAAGCCTGTTTCCCCGAAGGGGTAGGCAGAGGCATATTATAAGCCCACACTTCGCCAAATTCAACGTTGGTCCCACGGAATAGGTGGCGAGCCTATTGCCGCTTACCGGGCACTGTCCAGAGCCTCGTCCGTTAATCGGCAGGGCTCCTTAGGTTTTGGTAGGATCCCTATATACCCTATCCAGATAACCTAAACTGTAGTAAGAAAGATCTGAAGAAAATGTTTATAAAGTAACTCATATTAGCTAGTGACATAGTATATATGTATAGTATAATATATATATTTCAACCTGCAATTTACAATGCCAAACAAACAGTCACCCGTTTTAAGATCCAACCCTGTAAACAGCCTAACTTCAGTGAAAATTCCCGTACATCTAGCGATGTATTATAACGATTACTTTACCCATACAGATTTGAAGCAGCTCATAAAGTGAGGGCGCCTATATCTCGGAACGTTCACGATACCTATCGCACACTGAAGCCCACTTATAAGCCGCCGCTTTTAAGTCTTAAGGCTAGGGGAAGATGGGAACACGTACGTTACTTCATAATAACTGGATTGCTGGGAGAACAACAGATATACACGCTGTGTTAAAGGTATTCTATCTTTTATTTCTAACCTTAAGATAATGAAAATATTTATTTTGATGACCAGCTTCTGACTACGGCACGCTTGACGAATTAAATACCGAAAATTTATTAATAAGTTCTTAAGCCTATTCATAAAAAAAACAGAAACATATAAAAAAAAAAAATTATACATGTAGATTAAGTTTTCAATCCTCTAATGAATTCTTCTTATTATTATATTTTAATGAATACAATGTTATGCCATATTTATACAAGATTACCTTTTCCCTCGCGGCCTGACCTATTTGGTAATACTTATAGAAGCCTCATGTAGAGTTTTATTACATATGGCTATTGATAATATATAATATTTTTTACGCTTAATAACGTCTAAATTTAATTAAACTTTCACTTAATAAATATAATATAAATAAATATATTTAAAAGGTAATATAAGAAATGAGCGACAATTTATTTCTCAAATTATCACTCATCGCTATTTAAAGCTTTAATGAGTTAACACTCACAGATATTGTTGTACTTTTATTCTTGTGGTATATCCATTGGAATGAGAATATATTTATAATTATTAACAAAAAACGCACAACAAAATGAAGTCTGCTAACAACATTTTTTTTGCTCGCAATGCCTTGCTTTAAGAATATTCTCTTTTCTTCGGGCTTGACTGCAGATACTAATGAACAAGTCTATATTATAAGTGTCAAGATTTTGCTATTTTGCTCCACTGAACTCCCATAAGGAAGCTAATTATAAATAAATAATTCTATTACTTTCATTAAGAACTTTTGACGATCTATAAGGCTTGGTGGCGAGTATACCCGCACTCCGCTCCTGAGGTCGTGGGTTCGATTCCCACACATGACAAATCTATGTTTGCATAAACATGAATATTTGTTCTAGTAACACATAGAAAAATTAAGTATGTATGTACAAAAAAAAATTAAAGAATATGTATGTTTATCCGTTCTTTACTTTCCATAACACAAGTTCTTATTGATACTTATCTTGGAACTAAATTATTAGAGTAATTGTAACAAAAAAAAAAAAAAACCGATTATTATATAATATACTCCAAAAAAGATAACACTCTTTTATATTTTTAAAAAATACAAAGACCGTAATGTACTTTCACACAATCTGCATCTTGCTTTGAGCTTTAAGTATTTTTGCTATCTGAGATTTTAGGATAATTTCAACATTTCATCTCTCGAAGAAAGCTTCTTCGGGGGCATCATTTGCTTAGTTATCTTATTAGACTGGGTCCTACGGGTCCAAGGTAATATCCTCTTAGCAATAAGGTAAGATATAGGTTTGATTACTAAACGTGGACGCCATATTTTCGTAAATACTTTTGTATCATAAAATATTACTATAATACGACATTGATTTGGAGGTCCCACATTTATGGGCTAAGATGATGATAAACCTATGGGTTGAGCTTTTAGTAAAAGAATCAGTTAGATCTATCTTAATCCTTGCCGATGTACTACTCCACCTACTCGTAATACAAGCGCCTCAATCATGTAACGAGGGGTTGACGGGACAATTAAAAATGTGTTTCCAACATTCTTACTGTTTTTCTAGAAGAGAAGATGTTACAACTTGAAAGTATTACCATCTATAAGCGTGTAAAGCCTTTTATGAGAAGTATCAATCAAGCTCGGGCAACATAGGCACCAAAAATCGATGTTGAAGTTGAAAAATTCGAAAAAGTACGAGGGCACGTAATCTGAATAAAACCCAGAGAGTCCACAACTAGCCGAAACCATCCATTCACTGCCGGTATAACAAGCGACTATTGATTCGTTACATGAGAAATCAGGCAGCCTTTCCATCAATGGATTTTTTATATCACGTTCGGTTTATCATAAGATAAAGTATAATGTATCTACAAATCATAATGTGTTCAGAGGGTTTGTGATTTCGGTATGAAAAGATTACTTATAGAGAGTTACTTCGATAATTTATTGGCAATTACTTTCGCATTATTTATACTAATATATTGATAAGGTGTGGTCTAAAAGTCGAATGAGAACGTTTTTTCTGCCTAGGTAGTAGACCGCAATTTTTCAAGAACTAACAAATCGTAGAAGAACTTTTTGTGTCAGAACATATTATGACTATGGCAACTACTCTTATACGTAATACTGTCGGTCCATAATAGTTCATATGCTGCGGCAATAAAAATTATGAAAGCCTTACTTCTAATCTTGTGTGTATCTAGTTTAGTAGAATAAGGGTTTTGCTGCGAACAAGAGTATCGTATATGTTAATCCAAGCAATAAACTACGTGTGTTTGAGATTCTTAATCTGTTCAGTCGTTTTTGCATTGAAGAGACCGAAAATAATTCACCCATCTTTAGAAATTAACTCACGTTGTCCCGTTTTTTATATTAAGTAGGAAGAGACGCATTGTGAAATTATCATTTAAATAATTTATGAAAGTCGTCTTGTCTGTCCTACTTTCGATAATAAAAGTAATGTCGGTTTCATGA
Organism: Musotima nitidalis; assembly: GCA_949126915.1. Classification (NCBI taxonomy): domain Eukaryota; kingdom Metazoa; phylum Arthropoda; class Insecta; order Lepidoptera; family Crambidae; genus Musotima; species Musotima nitidalis. The sequence goes on from OX421419.1 coordinate 12,014,403, forward strand.
TTATACCAGTCCGTGCCCACGACATCTTTTGGTTTATTTTCTTATATCAGTATAAAAAAAATCCTTAATTCATATTAGTTAAGTTTAATTATATGTTTCCCGTCCATCCTAAGCTTGCCTAGAAGTTTGTTGTTAGCAATAAAGACGTCTATTGTACCATTCATTTGTTTATGTGATTTGATTAGTTTTATGTTTAGTGTATAAAAAAGTGTTCATTAATGTATTGGCCAGGTAGTACTACTTGACTGTGATGGCAGGTTCCCCTGTGCTACTTTAATTGATACGTTTTATAAGAAAACCTTTTTAATCGATTTATTTTAATATCGTGTCAGGAGACAGATCCTTGTTGAGTTTCTTGGCAACTTATTCTTCAAGCAGGCACCCAGCTTATGTCAAAGAACACTCCTAGTTCTTAGTGACATTGTGAATGTCAGTGCTTTCAAATAAAGCCAAGCTTGCATAAATGATTTTAAATATTGACTGTGAAACGCAACTAATGTTTTAAACTAATTAGCTAAATAATTATCTCAGACATAGTGAAACAGGCCCTATATTAATCCGTAATAGCATAGAAACACACGTTCACATAGAACTATCATTTTAATAATTTACGAAGGACGTCATGCTGGATGTTTTTAGCAAATATGAAAAAGGTTCCCCTCTTTAAGAGGTTTATATGTATGGTTAGGTTGTAAGTGATTTCGACTGCGAGGCTACTATTAGATATAGTTTTTGGTTTCAAAAATAGTATCTTATAGTACACATTCGCAATATGCTATACCAATTTTTGTATTAAAATTAAAATTCATTGTTGTAAACCGTATATTTTTAATCGCAACATTTAATTATGATCACTCAGAGGCACAAAAAACTATATGTGCGAAACTAATTTTAGAAGAAAATTACACTTTTTATGAAAGGCAAAAATATCGAAACAAGCACTTCTATGTGCAGTAAATGCCTTGATATATGCAGCATAAAATAGTGATCCCACCCATAAATCATAACAGGGCTCTCATCCGTTTATAGTGTATAGCTAAAACATTTTCATCTAGTTTTGAAACTCGGAAATGAACCAACTGAAATGAAAACGAAATTATTAATACACCGAATGTGTAATCTCGTTTCATGTCGTGTTGTGAGTGATGATGCACTAATCCTGAATAAACAGAACAGTGACATCAATAAAGAGGTTATAAAACAGTTAGTTTAGAGTAATATAAACCTAGTTTTCCGTCGAGTTATTAAGGTACAAATTACATCTAGCAAAGGAGACTTGATTTGTACCTAGAATGATTTGAGAGGCTCCTGATTTCAATAGAGAAGATGGTTGGAATGTACCTTGGGACCCGGAATTACAATTAGTGAAGTCCAAAGGTCAAGGTACCATATAATATAGGATCTCAAGACGGAGTAAGCTCATTTTGTGAGAAGCCAAATGTTTGCAATTATTAATGTTCCAGTGACGGTAGTTTTAAATTTGTAATAATGTTAATCTAGACACCTTGTATCTCAGCCTCCTCGTGAATACGAATAACTGTAAAGTTTTCAAAACGTCAGGATAAAAATAGCAAAATATACCGCGATTTAAATTCTTAAAATGTGTTTCATAACAACGTATAGAACAAAGTATAAAACAATAATGCTTACATGAATATATGACTATGAAAAGGTATCTCATAGCATAATAATATTCGGACCATCTAAGTGATATCTCTACGCTGGTCTTCCAGATCTTCGTGGTAGATATCTAAAATAAAAACAGAAGGGCACTGCAACAAAGAGTATTTAAAATACGTTAAAGTACATTATACCTTTAGTGCGTGTCTACTTTTTTATTTGATCGTGTGGCAAGGAAAATGATTGAACTAATAGGTTTCAAGCGGCAATGGGCTCGGCGGCAATAGGCTCGCATCTATTACGTGGGACCAACTATGTAATTGGCGAAGTGTGGGCGTATAATATGCCTCTACATACCCCTTTGGGGAAACAGGCGTGAATGTATGTATGTAATAAGTTTCATTTACATGGAAACCTTTCCTTGTAATGTTTATATAAAAAAGTACCGCTTAATGTCGCCATCTCCAAAGACTTTGGTAAATGTATCATGCTAATTTTCCTAGCACATGTGAAGTTTATTATAGATTCTCATTTTACCATAGGGACGACATAACAAATTGTTGTCTGCGCAGTATGATGGTTGTTATTAATTTAATACAATAAGTAAAAAAACACCCTTTTTGTAACTATTACTATAAAGGGGCTCTGCTTCTTTGCATGCCAAAAATCCTATTATAACTTTAGCATGCTCAAAATAGATTGCTAAATAGTAAGTATAGAGATATAACAAATCAGCCTTCAGCATTCAGCCGTTGTAATGTAAAAGCATAGACAATGGAAAGTTACTCTTATAACTTTGATAGTAACTACATGTAGAATAAAATATTGGCGGTCCGAGCTAATAAAATCGATAGGCGCACTGAGGGTGCAACCCAGTATTAATGTAGGGTTGTCAACTTGGAAACTCTGTCCTAAGTTTTATATTATTTATTTATTTAATCTTTATTGCACACTTAAAAGTATTACAAAAGGCGAACTCAATGCCATAATAATAATGCCAGTTAACCTTAGGGTTAGCAGAAAACTTTAAAGGCAGTGCGGTAGTTGATAAACATACATAAATTAACATAAAAAAATATAAACTACACTTATCATAAATTACTTAAATATAAATATATAATACTAAAATATGACAGCAAGGAGAATCAAACCAAAGATGACTCTTCAAAATAAAGCTTAAAAATCAATTAAAAACATTATGTTTGTAGACTATTATTATTTTGTTTAAATTTAGTTGGAGTTGCCAGTTAATACGCTTGTTCATATCTATTTAGGAAAGTTTTATCGTATGAAGAGCCTAGGCTCTTTACGCAAAACATTAATTCATGTAGACAGGCAAAACTGACAAAAAATTGTGATATTCATCTGCAATGCCAGAATGATCTTAAAATTGACTCGAATAAGAAAGTGTTATGATAGGTTTAAAAATTTGCGATAGATACCATTTTTGTTGCACTAGTATAAAAAGGCTTAGTAAAAAAATCTTTTAAACGACAGTTCCGGCTGTGTAGTACTGGCAATGCGAGTTGTTAAGTCTCATTAATAATGATGTAGGTTTCAAAATTACGTAACCTACATCATTTTATTCTTGGTGGGTACCAGGAATAATCAGTATTAAAAGGTGTAACTATTTATTTATATTAGCTAAAGCTAATTTTTTTTTTTGCTTAAACCTTTTCAGTATTTTTTTAGCGGATGTTTTACATTAAACCTATCTGTAATAACATATCGACTAGAGATTGAGTTATGTCTGCGTTATCAATCACATTTTTCTTGTATATCCCTCTTTATAAAGATAAAAGTCTTTCTTAGATAAAAAATATTTTGTATTTTATTATGATTCAAAATGATAAAATAAACTAACTGTCAGCCCTGGCTCAGACCCCGTATCAGCAATCGGTTCACTGTCGAACCGCGAATCTAATTTACACTTTACACAGGGAAATTGCGTTTCTCTTTGTGTTTCACGAAACACTGAACAAGAGCATTATATACGTTGACTTTGTGTAGTTCGCCGCGACGTATATTAAATTAACAATAGCATTTTCTTTGTTTTGGTGATAATTTTGTTGTGAAGATGTAAATTTTTATTAAAATTTTAACTTGCATTTTAAAAAAAAGGTATTTAAAAAAATAGGTAAGTGCTAGAAACACTGTGTGTCCAGGAATATTTATATATAACCCCTGAGATATACTTCGAGATTTCATTAGCCGTTCTACTTCGTAAATTGGAACCTATATCTTTTATGCCCTTCAGCCTTACACGTGAAGACAATGTTTCGCAGTTAGCTTTTTGTGTTACCAGAGCATTCATAAAAAGTTTTACCTCTTACTCACGCTATGTGGCTATTGAAACACTAACAGTAGTATAAAGGTAGGTAGTTTATATACCATAACTGAGTATCCGCTGAAATAGTAAAAAACTGAGTCAATTTCGTGCTGGACTGGTATATAATTAAAAGGAACATATTGGCTTATACGTCTATGAATATGTGTATATTTGACGACCGATATGGCGTGGAGGTCAGTATACCAGCCCTCCGCTCCTGAGGTCGTGGGTTCGATTCCCACACAGGACAAATCTTTGTGTGCATGAACATGAATATTTGTTCTGGTTTGGGTGTTTTATATGTATATTAAGTATGTTTATCAACAAGTTCTTAATGATACTAATCTTGGGACTAAATAAATAAAGATATATTTATAGATCTGTAAGAATGTCGTTACGCCATTAAATGTAAATGAAGAAAATGCACTTAGGTAAATAGAGGGAAAGAACAAAAAGGTTTTGCAGAGCTAAAAAAAAGTCTGTATTTATCTGTTTTAGAACATACACTTCAGAATTAGGGCTATCTTCCGAGTGACCTATTATTGCGTCTAAATATTCTAAATTTTACTAAAATATAATTATGACGAGTTTTATATCTTTCTTATAAAAAAATATTGATTCCCTATTAAAACTTTCAAATCCCTTTTTGCCTACATAATATTTATTTTAATTAACTTTACTGAATAAAAACTATCCCCTTTAACTAGTTTACACGGTCTCAAAGAATCAAAAAACATGTGGGAAATAAAGTTTTATAGAAATAAATATTTCAATACAAACCAGTCGCAATATTACTAGCCAATCCATATCAGCCAACTTAAGCTGATGATGTGTGTGCCTTCAAATGGTGTTTCCTTAAGCCAGATTGTAGTTCAACTTACCTGAAAAGAAATATTTCTTATTACTATTTTGCTTAAAACAAAAATCATCATGAGAAGAAGAGTTCACATAATCCGATAACATTTTATAATCCAAGACATAAAAAAATATAGTTGCTGTTGCCGACATACAGTCTATGTCGCCACAGCAACTCAGTAAAATTTTACTGCAGCAAGTAAAACAGACAGTGCATCATTAATTTTGTTGACGGTTAAAATTAAGCCATTTTGTTATGTGGTTGCTTTTTTCTCATTTGTCTGTATAAATACCGGGGTTTTATTTCTTGCTTGTAGGCCGTACGAAACATTCTATTTGTTTATACTATATAAGTCCACTTTACAAAGTTGGTATGTTAAATTTGGTATTTGTACATACTTACACTCACGCCTATTGCCCCGAAGGGCTGGGCAGAGGCATATTATACGCCGACACTTCACCAGTTACATTGTCGGTACCACGTAATCATAATAGCCGCTTGCCGGGATCTGTTAAGTTCGCCAGAGCCAAGTCTGTTAATCAGCAGGTGCACCACTTGCAGGTGAGGTTGGCTTGGAGTTAGATGTAAGTAGTAAATACCAAATATATAGTATGTATACGTATATGTGTAATATAAACTATAGATTTGGTGTTTATAACGAAAATAATTACTTTTAGTACATTTAAAACTAGTCTTAAAAACAAAGTCGTAAGATGGAGAACATATAATTATATATATTTATTTATTTTTTTAGTTCTTATTTTTTGCGTGAATTATTAAAGAAAAATATGTAAGTGAAAACTTTTATTCATACACCACAAAATCTTTACCTATTGTTAGTGTAAATTCAAAAGTTGTTTCGAAGTGCTTCTTTCCGTTATTTAATTCACAGAAACAGAAGAGCTTTCAATGCTTTTAGCGTTGAAAACAAAATGACACGGGCGGACGTCATTTCATTCAAAATAATCAAAATAGCGACTCAATATTTTCACGGAGAAAATTTTTTTTTACTGAGGTTCCTTACTTGACTTTAAACGCCTGAAAATTCACTTTTGATTGATGATCCCTTACAAAGAGTAAAATGAATTATTACTGACTCAAAGGTCTGAGTTTTGTCTTATCGAGGCTCGGCATTAGCAGTGATCGATCAGCCTGCTAATCTTCTTCGGAAATTCGGCTTTTAGGCCGTTGTTTTGTGTTCCGTAGGGTGACAACCGGTGTGCGGGTGAATGTTAGCTGTGCCGCCAGTACGATAAAGCCTCGGTTGATCCAAATCCCGCGTGGCATTATGTAGGTACTAGATTGCTTAATATATGTGCTTATTCGCATAGAATACCACTACTGGACTAGACAGATGAAATACGAGAGATAAAAATAATATGGTAGGTAATATTATTATTATCTCTAGTATTCCATACACAGTTTAACAACATATACGACTATATTTATTATTTGTAAATTGCAAAGCATATGCCTAAATATTATTAATTGACTTTTTTACCAAGTAAAAAAATATGAACATATCATTATTATTGATGTATGAATTAATATAAGCAAATTACAACCGACATTTGGTTGTTATTTGAAGGTACCCAAGTTACATACCAATTAGAAAAGGAAACGTTTATTTTAGAAAGTTAATACCTTTATATCTACTTTAAATAATCGAACAAAGCTTTGAAACCCAATTTAATTTCAAAAGTCCATCTCTGAAGTTCAATATTTGTTTTAATTATACCCTTTATTTGACACTTTTATTTGAAGAGACTTTCGACGTGGTAACCCAAATCGCTGTTACACGTAATTACTTACAAAGGTGCCTTTGTAAACAGTCACAAGTTTAACCTATGAGGTACCAGAGAAACGCCGTGAGGAATGGAATAATAGGATTTCAACTGTGTCTAGAAAATGTAACAGTAACTTTTTGACTTAGGACGATTTAGAGTTCATAAGTAAGTAAAAAATTCGTATAAACGTGAGTATAAACTGATGCCTCAGGCTTGCAAACCAAAAAAACATTTATTAAAATTTGTGAAAGATTTAATTTTTCGTCCATAGATAATTTAGAAAAGACGATATTTTTTTTTTGTTTCGGTGAAGCAATAGTTCGTTTAGGTACAGTTTTTATGTCAGTTTATTCCATTTTCCACTCGCCGCGCGGGGCACTGGAATAAACTTATTTTGAAATAAGTTAGCTTTATTAAATAAGAAAGAAGTACTAGTCTTTTTTTGTTGTTTCCACGATCTTAATTGTATACAAAATTATTAAATATCTATATAAATAGGATTCTTGCTCCTAAGCGACTCCTCAGCTTTCAGTTCGATTATGATGAAAATAAACTAAAAACATTCCTTCTTCAATAAACAGTCAAGTTTCTTTATAAAAGCAGCAAGTTTGTATATCTTATCTTAATTATGATGCATAAGTAAGTTTCAAAGGGAAGTGCGTAAACAGTCAATGTCGGTTTTTCTTGGGTGCTTTTGCGAGGTACCGGTGCGGCGCCCTCGGGCCATTTCTGTTTGAAGCCAGCCTGTGTCAAATATGGCATGTTCTAGTTACGGCTACAAGCCGGAAAAGAAATAGAGATGTTATTATCATTATATAATTAGTTTTACTGTTTAGCTACATGAATGTAAGGCTGCGTATTAATGTACCTATTATAACATAGACACAAATTATCGAAAAAATAGTTCTTAAAAGACGTACCTAAACGTCAAAAAATCCAAAATGGAGTTAACTTTGCCACAAGTTTCCTTTTATGTACACGCATTGAGTGCTTAAAGATCTTTTTTATAATTCGACAACTGCCCGATAGAGAGCGCTAATCACCAAACAAAATCGAGTATGCTATCGTAGTTATCGTAATAAATTACACCCCATTACCATAATTTTATGAACTTCATAGCCAAAGAACTTTCTTAAAAGCCTACAAAAAAGCTTCTATATGATGAATGAGTAACTTTTCTTAAAGCTCAGTTTTCGTCGATTTGACTTCGGCTCTTTTATGCGGCGCAGCGGCCCCAGGCCATTTATGTGTCCAGCCAGGCTATGTCAATAATGGCATGAAATGGTTACGGCTAATAATATTTTACTTAAAGATGAGATATATACATACTTCGCCAGGGGCTAGTGCGATCTTTTTTAGTTAGAATATCATCGGTTACGGCTATAATAAGGACATCAACGATGATGTTCATATAAAAAGCTTCAATATGGAATAATCGATGCTAAGATGGCCAAAAGTAACAGAAAATAAGCAAAATGTAAAATTACATACACTAAACGGTTTTAACAGTAAAAAATAGTTAAAAAATCTATCACTTTTGAACACATATATTTTTATACCTTTTTTCTGTAGAGGTAAGCAGGTATCACATCTTCTTCTTCTTCTAAGTCAGCGAAATCTGGTGAGACCAGTAAGCAGACCCTTGGCCCCATTTTTTTTTTGATTTACGTCGGTAACAAAATGCATTTACGCACTGTCTTCCGGCCAAAGGGGAACCGAGAGAGGTGTGTGGGACTCACCACCGGCAGACACGATCGCCAGCAGTAATACAGTAATACCCACTAAAAATCTTCCGACGACGCCCGCCGCTTGTTGAGGAAGAGGCGGGGGGCCAGTACCTGAGTTGCAGCTTTGGCGGGCGGGGCCCGCGGCCAACGTCCCCCGGACCAAAACCGGAAGGACCTCCTCAGAAAGACGCAGTGGACGCGCCTCTCCTACCTCCTTTTGCAACCATAGCGTGTGTAGCCGACTTCTCGGAGGGTCTATAGTTAGACAGCAGGGGCCCCCTGCCCCCGCTGCCAGGAGGGTCTGGCGCTGCTTGATGGGCTCTCGTGGGCCACCCGCTGCACCCTCCACAGGGCCCTCTTAGTTTCCCCCCCGGTACACCCAGGGCACCCAGAGTCGCCAACCTCTGGGTATCACCTTTTCCCTAGCGCCTTCTGCGCCCTACCGGGAGGTACTCAGCCCCCCCACCCAGAACAAGGTGGAGACCAGTCGGGGAAGAGACCCTTGGCCTCAAGCTTAAGGCTATGACGACCGGGATAGTGGATATTATGGGGGAAAACTTTCCTTTTTCATCCTGTATTTATTTACGTATTTATGTACGAGCGTTTTAATTAAGTAATACAAAACCTGTCATAATGCCCTTTACTTTGACAACTGTGTAGCAACAATTGATCTATTTTGAAGCAAAAGTTGCTTTGCTATAGTTTAATTAAATCCAGTCCGAAGTTTTAACATTATCGGAAGTTTTATAATTAATGCTTATTAAGCTCAGAAGTTAAAATTTCAACTTTGTAGATGTATTAAAGACTTCATTTTCTTAAATTCAACTACGAGTTATGTTGCAGCGCCAATTGGCTTCCACGCGACATAACTGAGATCTTAATGAATCATGTCCGCCAACTCAGATTAAAGCTTTAGCTATAAGTATGTGAAAAATATATTCGAAATATATGGCAAACGGGCGATCTATAATTATCACCATATTTTAGTATCCGAACAAGTATAATGGAAAAACAATTTTCGATTATATGTTACGTACGATTTTTTACATACATAGGTACGTACATAATCTCACGCTTTTAAATACCATTGTGGGTGGGCAGCAACCTTGCTATAACTCTCTTTGAATCTTTATATTTGTAGCAAAATACACTTTTAGAACAGATATTTTAAGGTAAAACGTATCAAATGTGAGGTGGATAGCCCTTCGCCCACATTGAGGCTAGACGGATCACATTCCCTTAGCCGGCCGCCGACATCTACGACACCCTCGGGCATGACGTGGGGTGGTAGATTTCTCTAAATAATCCCCTATTACAATTAAATATATCACGTTTTAAACATTTTATAGGGTGTATAGTTATTCTTTTTTTTTTTTTGGTTTTACGTTTGGTTACGGCCAAAGGGGGACCGAAAGGAGGTCTGGGACTCACCACCTGCAGACGCGACTGCCAGCAGTAATACCCATGAAAAATCTTCTGACGACGCCCGCCGCTTGTTGAGAGTCGCCAACGTTGTTGAGGGTGTTAACTTTTCCGGCCTCCGGGAGGTACTTAGCCCCCCCCCCCCCACCACGACATGGTGGAGACCAGTTGGGGGGTAGGTATATAGGGATCCTACCAAGACCTAGGGAGCCCAAGCCAACCCCACCTGCAAGTGGTGCACCTGTCGATCAACGGACGAGGCTCTGGCGAACATAACAGTGCCCGATAAGCGGCAATAGGCTCGCCCTCCATTACGTGGGTCCATCTATATAATTTTCAAAGTGTGGGCTTATAATACGCCTCTGCCTACTCCATCGGGGAAACTGGCGTGAAGGTGTGTATGTATTTTATAAAAAACAGATGCAATTTTCCCTACTTTTAAATTTTTGATTATTTACTAAAGGTGCCATATAGTTTCTACTAACTAAAAAAGTAATATCAAGAAAACTAATAATCGTTACAGAACAATGCTGAAGTTTTTTACACTAGAAGTAGATATTTTTATTAAATAAGAGTTAAGTTTGTAGTGCAAAGGCGTAGAAATAAAATAAAAATTATTACTCTTATTTATTTTCATGGGGTACAGATAGGATTGCTGTATACATAGAGTGTATCTGTTCTGCCTATGTGAAAATCTAATGAAAAGCACCGACTGAAAATTAACGAACATCTTTGGTCTGCAGGGCTAACTAATAACCACAAGGTTAGTTAGTCACAGTATAGTTGGATAGTTAACATGGTCTCGCCTTCTTATTAACTTGTTTGTTCCTAAAGAGCTCCAGCCTACACTGCCTATCCGTGAATTTCCCAGCGTGTCTTCAGTTAATAGGCCTCGCCATTCGTGGTGATGAAATTTGGTATGATTTTTATCCGGAAACCAAATCAAATTTTATCAATCTCGCCCTTATCTTAAAACCCAGTGTTCTATGCGCGAAAAGGTCACAAACAATATCTTTTTCGTTTATGCAATATACATAAGGATCTACGTCCTTACCTCACTTTGGAAAACACTCGTTTTTTCAACAATGGATCAAATTTGTTTCTTCCGTAGCGGAAGGCTGACCTTTCGAAAAATGTGAGTCATTAAATCTTAAGTGGAAACCTTGTTAGGGAGCTAAAATTACGGATTAGTTTGAAAGAAAAATAAATTAAAGTAGACAACATTTGACAAAAAGGACTAAAGTCTTTAAAAAATGTTAGAAAATACCAATTTACAACAACTTTTCTTCTATATAAATTTAAAAAGAGATAGGAAGGACCCATATTGAATTTAAATAAGTTTATGAATAAAATGAATTTAAATAAGTTTAAGTACAGTTATATTTATCAACTAAATATCAACTAATTAAAATTTAAAAAAAAATTAAAAATCTGGATTAGGATGTGCCAATAGAGGTTATTTAAAGTATGTAGTATCCCACGAGAGTATGGCACTTAGCAGTCTAAAATAAGAAAATAAAAATCATATATTTCATATTTATATATTTGAGTCAAGGTTGTTCCATAACAAATACGTACGTGAATACGGCTGCAATAAAATATTGAATTCCAAACAAAAAATTTTTATGAAACAGTAAATAAATACACCGATGTTTTGCTAACATAAAACAATTGTTGATTTTATTTTATTCCGTCACATTTTTACTGTATATCGTTATTGATATTGATTTGTTAAATATTACAGTATTTTTATTGAAAACCTTTCCTATTTGACATAATGTTTTGTTAAACTTCCTCGGAGCGTAATAATGATGCTTACTTAAAAAGTATATTTACCTCAAAGTAATTTCGTTGGATGATCTACCTATGGAATTTCCCCGGGGGCACGTGTTTCCCTTTTTCTTTCGTCTTAGGTCAAGCAGATGAGGGATAAGATATTTATGGAGGAATGTGAATGATATCGCACTTTATTGTGATGAGGATTCCTCTTGTTATATGGGTCACTTCTCTTGAGCAAGATGTAGACTATTGACGAGGGCCGAGTTAATAACCAATTTTTCTTTTATTATTTAAATCATTATTATTAAAAACTATTGTTCGTAGCTCCTAGAGATTCGGTGGAACCCTTTTTTTTTTGTTTTACGTCGGTAACAAAATGCATTTACGCACTACCTTCCGGCCAAAGGGGGACCGAAAGGGGGTGTGGGACTCACCACCGGCAGACGCGACTGCCATCAGTAATACCCACTAAAAATCTTCCGACGACGCCCGCCGCTTGTTGAGAAAAAGGCGGGGGCCAGTACCTGGGTTGCAGCGTCTGACACCCCGCCTGCGGCAACGTACCCCGGACCTAAACCGGGAGGACCTCCTCAGAGAGGCGCAGTGAACGCGCCCCTCCTACCTCCTTGTGCGACCATAGCGTGTGTGGCCGACTTCTCGGAGGGTCTATGGTTAGACAGCAAGGGCCCCCTGCCCCCACTACCTAAGACCCTCCTGGCGCTGCTTGACGGGCCCTCCTGGCCCGCCCGCTGCGCCTTCCACAGGTCCCTCTTAGTTTCGTCTTCGGTAGTCAGTACTAAGGGCACCCAGAGTCGTCGGTATCTGGGTGTTACCTTTTCCCGGCCTCCGGGAGGTACTCAGCCCCTCCACCACGACAAGGTGGAGACCAGCCGGACCAGGTGGAACCCAAGCCAACATCATACAACCACCCTGCTGATCAACAGACGAAGCTCCGGCAAACATGAAAGTTACAATAGTGGTATAATATATAGTGTAGGTATATTAGTAAGTGCTAATAGGTTCGCCACCTATTACGTAGAACCTAAAATATTAATGGCGAAACGTGATAAAAATAAAATATATTCTCGTGTTGATCTTTAACCGAATAGCAAAAAGAAATGCATATGACTCCAAGAAGTTAATATCTGATGTGAGGGAACTGATATCAAGAGCTTGTGATGTATTAGCAATATTATGTTTGTGTAAAGGGGACAGCAGACTTGTAGCCTTCCGATGTTCATAAAATATTCAAGTCTACCACTTTGATGAATATGAAAGCGATTCGTGTAGACTGGTATTCAATTATATTATCTGTTTTGTAGACGTGCTCAGGAATAATTCTAGAATATACAATATTTTATGTAAGGGCTTTTACTTTTCAAAGGAGTGCAGATTGAAGAAATATTTTTATCTCAATTAATCGTATCTCAATTGTATCGTATCTTAAAAATTGGCGTTTTAAAATGCATAGATAATTATTTATAACAGAAACGTATTCACTTTCCATTTCATTCCATTTTTGATGTAAAAGTACTATTTGCAATTGTTGATGCCTTATTTGTATAGGGTAATTAGTATGTAAGAGTGAAGTGTTAAATAAAAATCATACGACTAATTCTACGGTTCTATGTAGACCTATTTTTTAACTAAAACTAGTTACTTATATTTTAATGAAATTCAAAAATATTGATATCACAACTATACAAACGTAAGATATGTTTTCTGAATTCTCTACATCATTTGTTTCATATTTAACTATTTATGCACATAGGGAACATACACAAATACAGAAGTTTTGTAAGACATGAGAATTACTTGAGAAAGACATAAGAAAAATCTGTTATAGGTATTTGTTTTGCACACATATTAAAAAAGAAATTTAGATGACTTCGAGTATTTTTAGTCATTTCCTCACTAATTTGGTTCACTTAATGGTTTCATCTACACCCACACCACCACCAAACACATTCACACGCCAGTTCAATTTTGTACAAATTTTTTGTCACTGTTTATAATGTTGTCAATTTATGAGAAATATTAAATATACAAGTAGGTGTAATGGTCGGATTGCAAAACTATTTCTTTATCGTATTTATAAATTTTATTAACTAAAGCAGTTAAAGACTAAATCCACCAATAAACCCCTGAGTCACTTTACGTCTAGTGAACGCCGACATTATTGACAAAAAGGAGATTAAATAAAATATTTATAGGAAGGCATTCAACCACAACCTTATTTCATATTAACGATGTATCAGTGCCTCTTTAATCTATTTAGAAAAGCGGTAAAGCAAAATCCATTCCCCAAGATCATAGTGGCCTCTGTTCTGACCTTGTAGCGTATGCTATAAAGGGATCCCTAATGAAATTGATAGCTAGCTAACTCGTAAGCTTAGCCGGGAAGATGATCAGCTAACTATATTGCGGCTTAAATCGGGCTTAACTTACATAAGATAATCGTCACTCATGTTTACTTAAAGTAAGGATTAAGTTGTAATTAAGGAACATTTCCAATTTGGTTAGTAATCACTAAATTATTTACCTCACTTACCAATATTTAGTATTTATCAATATGTTGTGAGCATTTAGTTATTATCTGATTTGATACTCAGTTTGTGGATGGCATCGTTTATTGGCCAGGTGTTGTAATGATGTAGAAATGGTTACTCATTTTATTTTATAGTTTATAATAGGGTGTAAAAAGTACCTGATTAAAGACCTTTGTCATTAAGTATTTTACACAAAACAATTATTTTTATATATTTTTTTCCCGGTGAACGGCAGTAGGCTCGTCACCTTTTACGTGGGACTAACTTTATAACTGGCGAAATGTGGGCGTATAATATGTCTGCCTACCTCTTCGGGGAAACAGGCGTGAATGTATGTAAGTATGTACTATAGATAAAATATTATATTAATCTTATTTAATTTTTTATAATATATTAACACATTGTGGCACCCTCTATTATTTTGTGGGCGTCAAAAGAGCCGACTGAGAGAATACTGTGAATAGTGATCGCGATCCCCAACCCGCCATCCCAGTGTGGTGATTAAGGGGCATTTCTCCGACAATTGATGAAGCCTGTGTTCAGCGGTGGAGTTTTAATGGCTAAAATGATGATGATGAATATCTTAAATTAGTTTTCAAAACCTACTCAACGTTTTTTGCGCAATATTAATTTCAGTGGCCTATAAACAAATTTCGTTATGCCTGTACGTTCTCTGGTTCTGTACTGGTTCATTTATGTACAAACAAACTGTATAAATATGCTGTAGAACTATAATCTAAGGTTTAATTAATACGAGAATACCTGAGCTCAATATTACAAACACTAAACACGGCTAAGCTCGTCTCTGTATTGCTAATTACTTGTTGCGTTAATACTTGAGTGGCTATGTTACTATAGTTGTTATGTTAGTAATAAGCTCGTGGAAAAGTAAGTAAAATGTATATACTGATTGCTTTACTAATGACGTCGGCAAGACCATGGAGTTATTTCGAACATGTATGACATATCAACGGACGAGGCTCTGGCGAACATAACAGTGCCCGGTAAGCGGGGACTAACTATATAATTGGCTAATTGTGAGCGTATAATATGCCTTTACTTACCCCTTCGGGGAAACTGTTTTGATTGTATGTATATATTAAAGAACCAAAACCGGTTCATACCGAAGAGAAACTTTGCCGATATGCTGGTAACGTAAACGTTGCTACGATAAGATAGATCTGCAAGCCCGGCGTTTCTTGCCCCATTCGTCTCCACTGAAGCGTCTGTCCGTAGTGAATGGGCGAGTTAGTATAAGTTGATTAAAGCAATTTTTAATCATCACTTTTGCATGATCAGTGGATAATTGGCTAGCACTTAAATATGAACCACCACATATTCAACCTTATAAAGGTTAAGTTAAGGTAGAAATCCAATGAAAAGTTTCAGTTAGCTCTGCCTAATTAAAGGTTAAAATTACTACGATGGGTTATCGGAAATATAAATAACTTCATTATGCTTGAGCCCGCTTCGTGACGTTAGCTCGTCCCTCAGAAAACAAGATAAAACATAGCTCGTGTCTTTTTGCAAACTTCATATATTAATGTTGTTTTTTACATCAGGCAATTTCATCGTTTCCTTTTTTCTGTGTACTTATTACGTTTATCTGTACTGAATACAGTAATTTTCTTTCAAAGTGTTGAGACCATTTCAGGACACTAGGATAAATATTTAAATAACTACCTATAATTATATACTATATTAACCAACAAAATAAGGGCAAGGAAAAGATAACAAGAGACAGTAACTAAATAAGAATTAATTGATTTAGTATACATGTCTAAATGCACATTATAATTTTTTCTGTTTATTGTTTTAAAAAAAAGCGTGACACCAATTTATTCAATCGAGTTCATGCCCATTATACATTTACTTATCTGATGATTGCGCTATATCAGATTGCTTCAGTGAGCATCTCATTAGAAATACATTAGTCGGTAGGCGAAGTAGGTACTTTAGATGTGAAGTTGTTGAAACGGAATACATTATTCAGGGATTTCCAGAAAATATTATTGAAGTAAAATAACAAGCCAATCACATTCACACTAGTTAGATGACAAAAAAATAATAATAAGGGAAGGTTTTTATAAACATCTATTAGATATGGCTGTAGGTTCGTACAAAATGTCCTGCCCTCGATAGGCTTTTAGGAACATCAATATAATTATATCAGCCTTGTACTGCTGAACATAGGTTTCCCCTATAGATAACATTCTGTTGGTGGTATTTGCTCGTAATCACCACCCTGGGCAGGCGGGTTGGTGCAGCATTCGGTTGAGTTTATTTTTGACTCTTACGGCTCCTCGTGATAAGAGGGGGTAGCACATATTTTATATAAGATCCTGTCAAACATTATATCTCAATTTTTGATTGTTAACTGTTGATTTCGTGCCATAATTCTTGACAATCTCAGGTACGCAGTTATGGCAAAAATAAATAGTCTATTCTATTTTTTAAAAGCTTTTATTTAACTTGCAATGTATCTTGCAGAACTCTTTTCTTTATATACAGCTTTTAGGAAACAAATTTTCAAAAAAACACATACCAGGTCACTTAATATAATAATTTAATTATCAATAAATTATCCACGTTAGTAACTACAGATTGGAAAGTTATGTCAAAACTAAAAACACATAATACATAGTCAAAATCTTTAAATTTTCATGAAGAGAATATAGTATGTATAGAAATGAATATTTAACGAAGAATATCTTAATACTTAATGTAATCATAATTGTGCTAACTACTAATGCTACTGTGAATTTCAAGGCCTGTACTAATAATACAAATACGTAGTTGCTGGTATAGGATTATAGCTCTTATGTAACGGGTAAAACATTAACATATTATGAACTCTCTTCAGTGGAAATTTAGTATAAACTTTAACCTATTACGAACGAAGTCTTAGTATGTAGATAACTCGTACCGAAAATGACTATGCAACGCTCTTAATTAAACTAACATTCAAGTTCGTAGTCTAGTGGATGAGACTTACATGTAACACACTCGTCTAACTCTAAATGCATGACTGTGGAACATTTATATTTGCAGAACAAACATGATAGATGACATTGTTCTAAAGCTTATTAATTTTATTATTTTAGGTTATTGTTAAATAAAAGATATATTGGCTAACCCGAATAGTTTTACAATTAGTAAAATAATGAATGACCAAAAAAAAACTTAAATCACAGTCAATTTTTTTGATGAAAATGATAAAATTTTGCATATTCTTAGGTAGATTATAGAGTACGCCGTTTGGCAGAACTGCTAGGAAAATTGGCAAAACATGGCTAACATAAAATCCATGACAAGAAAGCTTGGAGGAATCAATTGTATTTTAAATAGTATGTACCTATATTTGTTTTTATTTTTTATGTAGTCAAAATGATTATTTCTTTACGCTTTCTTACTGCTCTTAAATATGATTGTACTATCACACCAATTATTTAGTTCCAAGATAAGGGGCTATCCATAAATGACGTCACACGTTAAGTGGAGGGAGGGGTTGACGAAGTGTGACATGGTGTGACAAGGAGATGGGAGGGATCTTAAATTGCAAAACCAAGGTCCCATGAAAATTTTGGAACTGCTGTTTTGATGTAATTATTTCTTGCTGTACAATTGCAAAATATGTGACATCACACTAAGAAGATGGGAGTGTCATCAGCTGTGACAAGGACGGAGGGGGAGGGGTCAAAAAATTACGGAATGCGCGTGACGTAATTTATTGATGACCCCTAAGTATTATTAAGAACTTGTGTGATAAATAAATAAATATATAGAAACATACGTATACTTAATATACATAGGAAAAAACCAAGACCAGAATAAATATTCATATTCATGCACACAAAGATTTGTCCTGTGTGGGAATCGAACCCACGACCTCTGGAGTGAAGTGCAGGTATTCTGGCTTCCACGCCATATCCGTCGTCAAATTAATAGTACCTAAGCATGTGCCAAAGCAATTCGTGGATATGTTAGGTTACAATCAAGCTCCTTAATAAATGTTTCTCAATATTTAATCTGAGAGTTTTGTAAAAGAGCGCATTTTTTAATATATTCTACCACATAGGCGTGTTTTATTGAGCCAAATAACGACATTTCATTTTTCATTTCCGCTGGCTTAAATTTCGAGCAATAAACCGCGATACACATCTTTAATACCCGTTCTGTATCTACTACAGAATCAGTTCTATAAAACACTTATTCTGACTGGTAGATATCATACGTCAACATTACTGTAAAAATATTCACTCTGTTCTGCTGAATAAAGGTTATCCTCCTAAATTTTCATGCCGCACTTCCTTTTGGTAGTTCGGACTGCATAAAACATAAACTGCCGGACGAGGCAGTTAATTTATAACGTCGAGGTTTAAGCTTTTGGTTTGCTGGCCCTGAACCAATGGGCGAACATTTTAATTAAAACAACTCTTGTCTAAGTCATCACCCAACAGTCAAGTAGAGTGCACGTCATATTAGAATCTAGGGAATTTTTGATTATATGACACTTTCCTGGTAACAAGCGTACCCACCTTATGCCAGCCCTGGATAAATTCCATTTTAAGTCCCATCTTCAGAGACTCCGCGGACTGTAGGAACACATGCACCGGCAGAGAAGACCAAAGCCAAAACCATTCGGCAAAGGAAAGATTCAGGATTCAGTCGTTGCTTTGCGGAAATCCATTATATGCAATTGAAACTTTAAAACAAACACACAAGTGGTGTGACAATTCCCGCACAATTGAAATCTCCCGAAAAATCGAGAAACGACTCAAGAATAGAAGTTGACGTAAGAATATTTGACAACCTCGGAACAACGACGTCGACAAGACAAACTCTGAAACGGGAGTATCTAGGAAGTTTAAATTTATCACGTAAAACAATACTGACATACTTTTGGATTAACTCCCGCAGATATTTTTATTTCAATGCCACAATAGAATGAAATATTATTCTAACCTACAGATACATTCCACCTGCCATGTTTTCAACAATGCGTTTGTGCCAAAGACACGTTGAATAATAAATAGTGAGTAACTCATAGTAATATTGAGATAAACAACTTGTTGCTCTCAGTGAGTCACGATTCACGGATGAAACTCTTATAGAATATTGTAGATTTGTATGACAATGTCTGAAGGTCTTCTCAACGTATAAATGATTAAGTCTAGTTACGATCTTTTGTTTCGTCAATTCATTACTTTCTTTTCAATATCTCACGTCTCTACTCATGTTGTAAGGGAATCAGGTCCTACTTCATTACGCAGTCCCAAAGCAAAATGGCCGAGATAGATGTGACTACTTGCTGTTCAGTTTTCAACCTATATATAAGGCTCTTGGTTCTTTATAAACAGATAGCAGTGCAGGTTTTAAAAGACAACAGATATACTTATGGCAGCTCCCATAAGTATGAGTGTTGTGTCAACCATTCAAGTACATAATAATTATGGTGATATTTCTTTCCTGACAACAAAAAATCAACTCACACCACTAACCAGACAAGCTTGTAGGTTGAATTCATAGTCTCCTGGCTTAAGAGAACTTCTACTCTGTAATGTTATTATATTTTACATATACCCATTTTCATTTGTAGGTGAATCAGAAAGTCTCTGCATAAAGTGTTATCTTTTCTATAATTACATTTATCTTGCATCGTAGCTCAGCTTATGCTGGCCGTGTAATATTGTCTATACAGACGTATAACAACTTTGTGCCTAAGGGCAGTGCCGAACAGAGGCGTACCGACATTCCGATCGAAGGATAATGATGGCCAAACTTCATTGTACGTTGCTCTCTCGAAATATTGATGTTACGTCACAGTGCTCGGTTGGCCGTAACTAGTTAGATAGCTAAAGCTGTGAAGTGTAAGGGTGTAGTATCTTCTAGTATAATAATAGATAAACAGTGGCAACGTTACAGTTAAAGTCAAAATAATTTATTCAAGTTTGAGAATAGAACTCTAATGAAGGTGAAACTTAAAATTTAACGCGGGCGGGAGCTTGATCGTAAAAGAACGGGCAAGAAAATCTTCAAGTTTGGTTTTTTCCCGCCAGTTTTTAAGTAAACTTGTAGTACTTAAAAAAACATAGATTGCAAAAAAAAAACTTATATTCTGCAGTCACAAAATTTAGAGAGAAGAAAAAAGAATGAAGCTCTCACACCTTAGCAAGATGAACATAATTAAGGATAAAATTTGTAGAAATGAGCAGATCAGTCCCCCTGGCAGCACCCGTTCACGAGTATGACGCATGAACCAGCCATTTATTCGCTTAACCATAATTTAGGGAAAGTGACTTCTAAAAGAGAATTTGTCCTAAAATTGAACTCTAAGGTAACCCCCCCCATACGCATAGACGATCCGGGTGATTTAGTTCCATTGATATCTACCGTCTGAATACGGGAACAAAGGTATGACGACAGTAAATCTTGGTCTCCTACACCATAGTATTTTAATTTAAGAATAAGAGTCAGGTGGTCAACATAGTCGAATGCCTTAGAGAGATCACAAAAAACTCCTAGAGCAATCAGTAACATCTTCCCGCTTCAAATATATGCTGCATTAAAGCTCTGCTGTCTCTCTCTAAATCAGCCGTAGAACGGCCCCTTTTGAAACCATACTGCTTTTTATGCAGAAGATAATGTAAATTAAAGCAAGTAGTTAATTCATCAAGAATTTTTTTTTCAAAGATCTTACGATTGGTAAGATTGAAATAGGTCTGTAATTACTTTTGTCCTCTTTGCAACCGAATTTATGGAAGGGAACAACCTTACTTAGTTTTATTAAGTCAAGCTTTAGGAATATGGTATTATAAATATTGTACACGTCATGGTGCTAAAAAAAGGCTTTTAGACGAAGACGCCAAAGGTTAAATAGATGTTTTAAGTCAATCGAGTTTTTTTTTAATGTAGAGTGATTTATTAAGTTATAAATTAATCACCACAAAAATAAAACCTGCTTTATACAATACTCCAACACACTTAGGGATATACTTTTTTTTTAATTAAATGCTTAATCTAGTTGATAAAAATAATGTACTGTCCACATTTAATTATTCAGCTGGACTCCTTCTTGACTTCTTAATGATAAAATTTTTGCTACTGCGTTGATGAGCCAGTTAGTTGTATATATTGGTATATATTCTACATTTAATATTAGGTATATACATTTAATGAAAAAAATATGAAAGAATCAATTTGTGTAAAAAAATATGCTAGAAAAACCAGAATATGCTATTTACCAAAATAAATATGAATTTAAACCTACTATGTTAGCTACAATCGGAGCATTCGATGAAGAAAGTCTGCATAGATACTAAGAACATAGCTAAGAGATTACGACATAAATATTTTGGACCCACATATTGTATACACAGCTTTACTGAAACAAACACCTGAACACACAGAGTAGTGTGATCACAGAGATTGTCAATGAAAAACGAGCTACGTACTTTTAAGACCACTATTCATGCGACATTATTCTGACACGAATGGAAAATATTCATTGAACATATTTTGCTACTGAAATAGTTGAGTCATACTTTCGCTGTAGCCACATAAATAGCTTCACTGCCTCCGCACTGGGTCCGCGTGGAATATGACGTGAATCCATCTCACATTGGTAAAATGATGACGACAAATATAAGCATACAAGTCGTCGCTCCCGGTGCCTGTGGTAATATAGTCACAAACGATCACATTATGTAGCGTTCCCAAAGGTCACAGTCAGTTCGAAATTTCAGGTTATCCCTGCATGTGGTAGTTATTAAGCGGAGTTAGAGGCCCCTTAAGCAGCTTGAGAACGTTGAACCAGCAGGACGCCACACAATTTTCTCCGCCAATCTTCACTGTCTAGGCGTGGTCATTCATCATTATAAAAATTGGTTCGTGAGAAAAGACTCAAATGTGACGTTAAATGACTGAGGTGATAAATGTAGTTGTCTGTTATGTTTGAAGTTGAATATCATAAGAGCTATATTGTTCCAAACTTCCATAACTATTTCGACTATATTTTATTTATGATACACAATTTTTATTCCTTCTGATATAGTGTGTTTCACAAGGTTATATCAAGATTGTTGCAATCTCTTACAGCTGACTGGAAAACAGTTATTTAAAAAAATCTAATGGTATCATTAAACGAGATAGATGAGCGTTGACAAATGATTTTGAATGCTGAGCGGTGTAAAAGGATCCAATAGACAAAAGTGCCCGATGTTTTTTTCCCCTAACATTACTTCATAGAGGACTGCTATAGTAATTTTAAAAGGTTCAGTTGTAGGTCATGACTAGCGCATCGGTTCGTTCATCCGAAAGCGTGAAGTAATAATCAATATTTTCTTATATTAGAATTTCGCAAATGAACGCTTCTCTAATGCTGCAAGGGTGACCCCAGCGATTCAGTTCAGAGGCATGTAATGGCAGTACACCAACCCTGGATAGAGTATTGTGCTTATTTTCAAAAGGGATTTTGCTTGTATCTTATTTACGTAAAGATTATTTAGCACGTAACGTATATTTCTTGTTAGTTATTCTAGATAAGAACGGTAACATGAGCAATCAGTGAGTTTTTAAAGTTACAGTTTTTCATTAAGCACAATTTTATAGAAAAAAAACGATAACACATAGGTTTTTTTTTTATTTCGTAAGTAAATATTTTATTTACGTAGATTATCAAGAGTCACATTTAAAAAATATATGTCCCATTCGCTTAAAATAAACATAAGTGGTAAAAAATTGATATTGCTATCAAACACCATTCATAATGCTATGATAAAATTCAATCATGGTGGTGAGACACTTCCAAATGACATTACCTGTTAAATAGATAGCTTATCTAGCTCCTGTATCAGAATTACATGGGGAATAAATATCTGCATTACGTGTAAAACCAGCGATAAATTATAGAAAATTCTAAACACATCATCACAATTAAATCATTTATTTTTATATTTTATGTGCAATAAAGAATAATATACCTAATAATCGTCTTATACATAAATAGGTAGTTAATTTTTGTTGAAGTTAAAGGAAAAATTTATAAAAATAATGACTAATTTTAATTTGTTTACTAAGTTTGTAAGTTTAGGTGACATACATTTTTACGTAGAAAAACATAGGTCAAGCGTGCAGTTTTTCAAATATTGTCTACCTTAACTAAGTAAAGGTAATGATTTGTTTCTTTAGTATGTATTTATCTATTTACTTTCGGCTCCAATAAGATTACTATGGGTGGTTGCTTAAGAAAAAGAATTTGATCAAGAAACTCCTGTTTTAGTCTGAGTCTTCAAAACAGCAGCCTACCACATGACTTTGTATATGAAGTAAATATTAAGCCACATACATACATACATACATACATAATGTCACGCCTCTTTCCCGTAGGGGTAGGCAGAGATCACAGCTTTCCACTTGTCACGATCTTGGCATACACTTTTAGCTTCATTTACACTCATTAACCTTCTCACACACGCCCGTCGGCTTAGGGTACTTTTGATATGCCTTTTCTCCAAAATTTTCTGGATTTGGTAATGGAAGGTCTGACGTGGTCTTACACTTCCATTCACTTGTCCATCATAAATCACTTTCATTAGTCTACTTTCATTCATCCTCACAACATGACCAAACTTGGCCCCTGTATCAGTCTTCAAATTACCTTGTAAAAAAAACCACGCCTGTTTCCCCGAAGGGGTAGGCATAATATATGCCCATATTTTGCCAATAATATTGCTGGTCCCACGTTATAGGTGGCGAGCCTATTGCTGCTTTACGGGAACTTGTATGTTCACCAGAGCCTCGTCCGTTGATCGGCGGATGCACCACTTGCAGGTGAGGTTGGCTTGGGATCCATAGCTCTTGATAGGACCCTTGTGCATGCCATAAATAGAAATTCATATCTGCTTAGTAACTTTTTCTAGCTTGCTGATATACTCATTATGCCATAAAAGGCTTGCGACAAAGACTCGAAACGACAGCAATAAAGTTCCAGCTGGGGCTCCAAACGGCTCCATTATAAAAGAATCCTAAATGATGTCCTCAAATACGCTCTAGAAAATTTTCTCAATGATAGTAAAATAAATATATGTAAAAAACTTTTCGGTGAGTGTAATTTTGCGCTTTCAGTCTTAGATAGATTTACAAAAGTGATCAAATTAGCTCTGAAAACTGATATTGTTTGAGCAATTCTATGCTGATCGAGATTTATTTATACTTTGCAATTCTGACAAGTCTTGATGTGTGGCCTTGTTCCACTACTGACTATTGTATGTGGTGCTCTTTATTATAATTATAAGACGAACGATATAGAGCAGAGATTAGTATACTTTTGACGACCGATATGGCGTGGAGGTCAGTATACCTACACTTCACTCCAACGGTCGTGTGTTCAATTCCCACACAGGACAAATCTTTGTGTGCATGAACATGAATATTTTTTCTGTTCTGGGTGTTTTCCTATGTATATAGTATGTATTTACAAAATGTTTATCCGTTGTATAGTATCTATAACACAAGTTCTTAATGATACTTATCTTGGAACTAAATAATTGGTGTAATTGTCAGAAAATATTTATTTATTATTTATTACTTGCACACAGCTCATTTCATATTTTTTCTCTGTCGGAAAAAGATGAATGGACTTTAATATTGTTTTTGTACAGGTGATATGTTTATCGATTACTAGGACCCATAGTACACAGGCTCTGCTTAGTATGGGACAAGAGGGCGCTATATAATATGTACAATGATATTTATTAAAAAAAAATCAAAGTTGTATAGGTGTATAGAGATCCAACCAAGACCTAAGGAGTCTAAGCCAACCTAACCTGTAAGAGGTGCACCTGCCGACCAACGGACGAGCCTCTGGTCAACATAACAGTGCCCGGCAAGCGGCAATAGGTTCTCCACATATTACGTGAGACCAATTATATAATTGTCGAAGTGTAGGCGTATAATATGCCGCTGCCTACCCTTTAGGGGAAACAGGCGTGAATGTATGTATGTATGTCTTTTGAGTTCGAAGACACGCAATTTGTAACACGTGTTGTAGCAAATTTTTTAAAGTTCGCCGACACGCAATATAATTATTACCGCGTCGTCGCATAAACGTAGAGATCGATTCAAGCTTCCAAAATCATTTATTCAAAGCTTTTTCCGAAGCGTTTAAGTACATCTGTTCAATTTAGGAGCGTCACTAGCCAACTGGCAAGAAACTCGGCAAGGGTGGAAAGAAGATACAATAAGGTCAAGCACATTGTGTGAAATATACAACAGACTACACACGTTGGCTGTCAATCGTCTGTCATTAAGCAGTGGCAGTCGGTTTTTCTAATTTGTTATTTCCCAGACACAATCACTCGTTCCAACAATTATATTTTGGTCCGTATGAGAATCGAAAAAGATCGATCTAAATGATTGGATACCGTCCAAACTGATGAAAAACACGAGAAAGAAAATATAACGAATATTTTCTTGGCAATTTTCTAAATGCCTTTGTTCTTTTTTCACTTTATTAGCGAGATCACAATATAAATGTTGAACTTTATTTTTAAACATAATTACAAATCAATATTTAACGAATACTTTGGTATGGATGGTTCAAACAATTTCTTCGCTATTAAAAAATAAAACTTTTTAGGTCAAATACAGATGATTTCTTACACATCAGTTTGTGTTGATGTTTGTTGATGATTTGGTAGTTATTTTTCATAATTTGATCTACACATAACAGTAACACATTTTTATAAGTTTAAAGCAAAATTGTACTCCTTATATTATACTTTTATTTTATTTAATACTTTCTACTTTAAATTTTTTTTTTCAAATATTACATTATAATGTTTTCTAAGTCAGTAAGTACTCGTTTTTGTTGGTTTCCTAAAATAACAGTTCAATGATCTCGTGAAAGTATATTTTGAACAAATTTCTATCAATAGATCTTATTAAAGAGAAGTCCTCGTTCGTCTTGTTACGGTGGTATTGTTATTCTTAACAAAGTTAGAATCTTAATTTTTCCCCAAAATTTGATTTTCTACCTTTCAGTAAAATACGATTTCTGATCACAACTTTCATTATGTTTTTTGTAATCCTCTATGTAGATTGAAGAATTATTATAAAGATATTTAGCTGTGAACCCATTACTGAACACTATTGATAAAAAACCGAAAAAGCTTTTGGGCCAATATGGCATGAAGGCTATATTTTGTTCCTATTAATATTATACACACTTAATTTGAGAATACATAGCGCTATGTTAGATATCAAAGAAATATTTTTTAAGTGGTGTTACTATATCGGGGATGTTAGAACTCATTGCGAAATCTAACCTCCATTAATTATTAATGAAAGAAATTAGCCTACTGAATCACAAACATACTAATAGCAGATACGCGTTCTAAGTTTAATTATTTTCAACCTTTGTACAAAGCGAAAATAAAATAGAAACTGTTTTAAAAAGAAAGTAATATTGTAAAAGAAACTGTATAATTCTCGATTTAATTACCTTTAAGAAGGTTAAATCATAAAGCGTTTTACTCAAAGAGATAGAACTTTATTAAAAACTTTCCCGTTCCGCGAAGTTGTTTTTGACGTACCAACATGCGAGCACGTTTATCTTGGCAAGTACACAAATACTGATAATGAAATTTCAGGAACAATATTAACTGTTGCTGCTTTTCTAATTTAAGATTTACTTTCGAAATTTGTATCAACCATCAGTGGTATATATGTTTGTTTGTTATTTGTTTGTTAAACGACAATTAAATTCTTTATTGATTTAAGTATAAATTTGCGGTAACCCATTGTAAGCTAGTGAAAGTTCAAAATAATAACTGTCAATATCCGGCAAAATCAAGAAACAACGTAACACTTAGTTGCTTATTTTACTTGCTAATCAATTAATTAACATTGATAGGACCTAATTTATAACAGAGATTTGATTTTAAAGGTACTCCCTTTAAAATCAACCATTAAGAATACTAATTTGTTATTAGGTGTGTAGTTGCATGTGGTGGTACAAAGACTTAAATAATTTAATAATGATAACAAAACAGAAGTACCTAAGTCATTTTCGTATTTTCGTACTTTTAAAATGGATACTTGTATATGTTTTAATAAACATTAACTATTCGTTTCTCAGCAAGTGATGGATTAAAAAACATTTTTGTAACAATGCCAGCGCAACTGTAATTTCTGAAAGACTCACTCACTCTCGTTTCAGCGTAGGTGGTAAAGAAATCGTTGTTCTGAGGCTCCTATCTTACCTGAAGATGCCCTATGTAAGGGCGAAACACGTGTCGTATTAAATTGTTTCTCGATTTTTCGGGAAATTATAATTGCGCGAAAATTATGAAATAAAAAAAAAATTTAAAAAGTAATTGTTACAAAGATATTTTTAATCCATTACTTGCTTACAATAGATTTCTGCAAAGTAACATCTGAATCCATAAATTATTCTCTTCTCAAATAAATAATTGATTATTTAATCATCCTTATCAGCCCAACTGCTAAACATAGGCCTCTTGAATAATCTTTCAATTTGTCCAATTGCATTAATTCTGTACTACATAATCATCAAAAAAGAATAGAACATATCACACAGCGCAAAAAAGTAAAAGTATGTAATGGAAGTATTTTCGGAAACATCAACTTGATTACCCTCGTTCTCTCGTTCCACAGATGCGCAATTCTCCCATTGATATTAATGGTGTTGTGTTTGTGTTACTTACTCGTTTGCTCGTGTTTGGAGCAGATTAATTTCGATGTGCTTGTGCTTGAAAAAACATGATTTCGCTACTTCATCGTAAACAAGTAATGAAGTTTAGTCTAAAGGTACTTACGCTGAAATATCTATCTACTTATAATTTAACAGATATAAGATGGAAAAGATATAAAAGTAAAGGCACCTTTCGAAAAATACATCTGAGCCATCGGAGTCGCTGCGTGGGAGTATAAGCTTAGGCAGGACCATCCCCTTCTTCCGCCGACCCCGGATGCCTGAAGGCGAAGGCCACTGTAGTTCAGTGATCGCCATCGGGCTATGTGGACTCAGGATTGTCAGCCTGCGCTCTGGAGGCGGTAGGCTAAGCTGTTGTAACGCACGTCTCTCAGTACTCGCGAAGAGGCCACGTCTTTTCTCAGCATTACCCATGTCCTCACCAGAAAGAGCCCGCCTGGCAGGCAAACCACGAGACTCCCTCACATCGCGCTCACTCGCAGTCAAGAAAGAACTTCTGTGAGTCCGAACTGACGTGCAAGAGCTAGCAGAGCGCGCCGGAGAAGAGTCTTTACTTGGACGGAGACTTTCCATGGACCGCGCGGTTTCTACCCTAGCTGCGGCTAAATATTGGCCACTTTTGACCGCTGTTTGGGCTACCTCACATTCTTCCTGGCTAGAGCTGGACGTGCCGCTTCGCGAGAATGTGCTAGTTTTTGACACAAAACTTCTGTCACTATACTGAGCTGTTGAAATACTTGAGCAGGTGTTCGCTTCATTGGACTCGGAGGAGACCTGTTGACGGACGCAATTCTCCTCTAACGAGGAGTGAGTTACGCGCGTGGTCAGTGAGCTGAAAGCCGCCATGTTGGGCTTCCGAATCTTTCTCTCGTCGTCTTCTTCTTCCATTTTTATACTTTACGCACTCACACTACACTAATCAATACAACATTTTATTATATTAATATATTTATTATATTCTTATAAAATTTAGCTTATTATATCATAAAATAAGGAACACTGGACACAGTCTTTATCACACTTTGATTCCACCACACTTTTTTTTAGATAACACCTGAAACAATTACAATATTGATTACAATCAATTCATATCACGAGAATGATTCTTATCTTTGATATTAATGCAGTTGTATATTAAAATAACGACTAAAATGTATCGTGTCGAACATATTATTAGTTAGACTGTAATAGCATGCTTAAAGAGCTGCTTGCGAGAGCGAACCCCAATACGCTTATTATTTCTACATTTAAAAAAAAAAAAACATAATTCACTGCAATTATACAAGGATAAGATAAAGTTAGTAAAGTCAATCAATATCTCGAACAACATGACAATGGAAATATTCTGGTGATATATTCACCAACGTAATTGTAGTTTTGTGTTGTTAAAACCACTAAGTTACATTTTTAAGCAACAGTTTAGTTATAGTGGTACTAAAGTCAAGATTTATCGCGGTTTTAATTATGATTCACTGCATAATATCTATTTTGGTTAATTAATAACATTTGAGAAGATAATTCATTATATTTACGTCATTTAGTTGGCTGGCTTTGAATCGAGAGCCAGTTGTCCCGCTTCGTTTGCACACTCAGTAAGCGCCTTCACTTGTTCTGCGTTTAGACCAGTTGCCTTCACTTGAACATCTGCGCTCTTTGTGTGTTCCTTGCTTTCACTGCTTGATTCAACTCTCTTTGTTGTTGCATTCCCATGTTCATCAATAAATGTTTCTTCTTCAAATTCTTCTTCGTAACTCTCCTGATAGTGTTCACTAAACTCCTGTCTGGCCTGAATAGTCACCCTCTCTGTCGTTTGTTTCTGCTGGATCAATTCATCCATTGTCCTTTTTACCAACTGCTGACCCGCCTCAAGAGTTTTATTTTCAGACATCTTGATGTAAGTAGTTTCTAAAAAGTCCACAAATAGATTATAATGGATGGTTGCCCTATATTCTCTCAAAAGAATTTAGGTTATAGCTATGACTGATGACGGAGACTTTATTTTTGTTACGATGACTTCTCGAAAAAGTATTGTAATAAGTCAGTGGACAAGGTGCATTTGTAGTTCAAGAATCTATGATAGGAATGGGTGGTTGGCGACACGCCAGGAAAATGTTTAGGCAGAATTTAAATTTACGTTGTTAGAGCGCCTTCGTTTCACGGCAGTTCTCTCATATTAAAAACGATCACTAGCTCTGGAATGAGACAAAAAGACTAGGGAAACAGATTGCAGCTGGAAAATTTAATTGACAAAATGAATTCCAGGTATTTCTTAGAAAATGTTAGAACTATCGTATCAAGATAATTCACTTTTTGTAAATGTTGTATTCAGACTAGAAATTTGTTGAAATATTAATTATTTACAATTCAAAGCTTTAATAAGCTTTGAATATTAAAGAATGCTATTAACTTTTGACTTTTATATATTTGCAGTGCCAAAATAATTAAAGAAAAGTTTAAATATCTAAACATAAAAAAACTCTCAAAATTGTAAAGTGTTTTTCATTGCAAATATGGCGCAATAACGTCGAGCTAAAGTAATTATGATAAAAATTTTGTTCACTGCACACTTTACAGGAGCTGCCCTCAATTCAAATAGGTCTTGAAGCTACACTAAAGTACTTAAGCAGTGAAAAAAATTATGAAATTGAAATTTTAAACTTGATTAAAAATTGTGAATACTATTAAAAGATTCCTTTTTTTAAAAAAAAAATGTTAAAACAAAATAATTACTGTAATAACATTACCTTAGTTTATTATCGACGTAAATGAAATCCTTTGCACTACAGAACTGGAGCCTAGTGGGTTTTGAGGAGTAGTATTCGCGAGCAAGCTTGTGCATGGACTGAAGGCCCGGCTTCACTTTGTTTCGCGTCTGAGCTTTGCGTGGGCGCAGGCTCGTTTTGACTGTCTGCGAATCTCTCATGAGTCGCTCAAATTTATTCGACGTACACTACATCTGTCTTGGCAAATTAACGTACTTAGTTAATTAATTCTGATGTACCCAACAGTTTGGACGCCATATAAATAACATCAATATGAATCATTACACCTATTTTTGTACTTTATTTGATGCTTCTGTGTTCTTGCAAGGATTTATAGAATGCATAACTATGACTTATAGATATTTATTCTTTGTTTATGTAAAGCACGCGGCATCTGAGTTCTATTAACTTTTTGGAATCTTCTAAAACATTACAAAGCGAACAGTTATACTATTGTGAAATTATAAATCTAATTTGGGAATTAGCAGCGAATGTACGCTGAATATAGCTTTATGCGTCAGTAGATTGAGAATCATGGAATGATGACGCTGACCGTGATGTAGGAGGCGATAAACCTGCTGCGCTGTTTGGCTATGAGTAATTATTGGCAAAGCTCCCTATGAGTAAAGGTGACTACACACGCTAGGAAATACTCTAATGGCAGTATTGCATTTGCACGTGCTGATCAAGTAATACATTTTGCGTTGGTTGCTGAAACTTGTGATAAGATTTAAAGTTGTTTAGTTGGTATTCGCCCTACATTCCCTACGCATTTATTGCGAAGCAAGCTTGGCCAAACAACTAAAGGTTAATATTACAATCAGATTATTTAGTGTTCAGTACATACATACCTTCACGCCTGTTTCCCTGAAGGGGTAGGCAGAGGCATATTAAATGCCCACACTTCGCCAATTATATAGTTGGTCCCACGTAATAGGTGGCGAGCCTATTGCCGCTTATCGGGCACTGTTATATTCGCCAGAGCCTCGTCCGTTGATTGATAAGTGCACCACTTGCATGTGAGGTTGGCTCGGGCTCCTTTGGTCTTGGTAGGATCCCTATACACCCTTAAGTGTTCAGTAATTATATATAATATAATATATATGATTTTGATAACGATATTACTATAAACGAGTGACATTATATTTTCACATACTAAATATTATTATGTTCTTCAGTTAAGATTATACAGCTGACCAAATTCGCATTTTTGTTGTTTACCAATTACAAGTAAATACTTACATTATTTCAACTAAATAACGAATTATACATATAGAAGGAATGACATAAAAGCGATTTGCTTGCGGACGAAGCCGAGGACACTTGTCTTTTAATAAAGGTATAAAAATCGGCGTTCTTTATCTGCTCTTACGTTATCGCTCTGCAATTTTCATAAATAAAAAAATACAAATTCATTCACTTCAAAGTGTGAGTAAGATTCTTATATTTACAAACAGCAAAAGATACGAAATGCCCACACCCACTCAGAGGTTAAGAATGATGGATTTATTTGCACACAAAGATATTTTAAAACGTGTGCAGGTTGAATCTCGTGACGCATAAAATGATTTTTTTTATTTGGATTATGATGGAGTACTTTTGAATTTTAATATAACTTAACACTAACGTTTCCATTTAAAACGGGCGGGATTTTGAGTGCCGAAGAATTGGGGAAGAAACTCTTCAGATTTATTCTCCAGTATTTTTTTTTTCATTCAAAGATCTGTAAGACTAAGTTTATTTGTTAATAAGCAAGTGATTGATTAAAATATCTTTGTAACAAGTCCCGCGCTACTATAATTTCCCGAAAAATCGAGGAAATATTCAACGCGACACGTGTTTCGCCCTAACACAGGGCATCTTCAGGTAAGATAGGAGCTTCAAAACAACGATGTCTTCACGACCAACGCTGAAACGAGAGAGAACTTTAATCCATCACTTGCTTATAATGGATTTCCGCAAAGTAACGCCTGAATCAATAAATGATTATAAAAAATTATTAAAAATAATCTTTGTTATAAGAAGAATTCTTTACTAAAAAACACCAAACTGTCCGTGGTGGCCCAGGTGAGAATTGATCTCCTGACCTTTGAATTACCGGTCCACTGCAGCGTCCTATGTAACTCTTAATTTAATCTTAATGAAATTAATGCCTCTGCCTAACCTATCGGGGAAACAGGCGTGAAAGTATGTATGTATGTTATTTCTCCCAAATTGTGAGTAATTTAAAAAACACATTTTAGAATTCTTTTAACTACCATAATACCCACCTATAGTTCTCCACTATCAGCAATTAGCTGTTTGAAGATAAAGTCTCAATTTCGTTCGTGGCTTTTTTTTACCAATGACAGATCGTACTTTGGTCAAGCACCAAGACTTATGAATGGGTAAAATTAGCTAATCATACGGTATGTCTTCGCCTTCAGTGTAATGGCGTTTATTAATAGCTTTATTATAAGCGTGAAATCGCTAGGAAGTTAGTAGTTTTAAAAAAAAAAAACCTTTACATTTAATTTTTTTATTTCAAAAAATGACAAGACATTAGACTTTTATCTAATGGTAAGTGACACGACTTCTCATATTTCTTACAGTCACATTAAGGAAAAATCCCTTTTGGCACTGCAATGCGTTGGTGGTGACAACCATGGGACACCAATTAGTAAGTCTTATAAGTCAGGTACTTTTCAGAACACAATATTGCGATAGATTTAGAAAAAGCGTGAAATCGCGTGAACGTTATAAAAAATATATATCGTAACATTTATGGATATTTTTGTATGTCAAAGAATGACAAGACATATGAGACTATTATCTAATGGTAAGTGACGTGTCGTCTCATATTTATTACAGTGACATTAGGGAAAAAATCCTTTTGGCACTGCACTGTCCTTGTCCCATTGGGACATCAGTTGATAAGTCTCATAAGTTAGGTACTTAGATAAATCAGAGCACGGTATTGCGTAAATTGCTACTATTCGGTGTGAGATTATCTGGCGCTTCATTAGTTCACTGAGAGAATAGCGAGAATTTAGGCATCGTCATAAAGAGTAATCCATATAGTAAGCTACTTTTGTAAACATGACTTGTGTTGTATTTTCATAATATATAAATTATGCTAACGGTCATGATTTTTTTGTCTTTCAGTTCGTCTTTTGATGAATTAATATTTTTCTAGGCGAATATTCTCTAGAATGAGTTCTAGATGAATAATTAAATAAATGATAACCACGTAGTAAATACTTGTGAATAAAATGGCTTCTTCTGGAAAAAGTGGTTTTATGTAAGCAGTCACTCCATGTAATAACTGAAATTCAGCCCTGAGCTTAAATATAGGGCTACCGGGGTAATGCTCGGATGTGATGATTAGGTATGTAATTCGATTCGACTAGGAATTACTACACTTTCTTTTTTTATGCTGGCAGGTGAAATCAAATATAGCTAAAAGTGGGGAAAAAGTTGAATAATTTCAATAATGTAAAATGATTTACTTATTCCTTTTGATTGTGTAAGTAATTATCATGTTTATTCTAGTATGTTTCTTTATTATTGCAATTTTTAGATTTTCTTTATTTTTAAGTAAATATAATCTACAAAGGCATAGTAAGACGTTAGTTCTAGTTTTCACTATATGTGATAGCTGTGGACCAGGTTTAAATAATCATTATTCATCATCTCAGATTATCACCCCATTAAGGATCCACAACTAAGCACGGTTCTACTCTCACGAACCAAGTACTCGTGGTACACGAACCAAGTACAAGGTGAGAGGAATTCAGGCATTACTCCACCACGCGGACTCAATGCGGATTGACAAGGACAGCTGTGTGGCGTCTTGCTGTTAGAATTAGTCTAACCATCTAATAATATTATAAACTGTATATTTTGTTGTACTAATACATTAAAATATAAATTTTTACTCAAAACGCTGGGTATGCTGCGGGTCGAAAGCGACTGCCTAGTACCGCGGTACGCGCGGCTTGCAATATGTTACCAGCGCGACGCACTATTGATAAATCCGCTGTAGGTGTGCATGGTGAAGTTACGACTTAAATCCGCTGTAGGTGTGCATGGTGGAGTTATGACTTAAATCTGCTGTAGGTCTGCATGGTGGAGTTATGACATAAACCCACAGTAGGTCTGCATGGTAGAGTTATGACTTGAATCCCGTATACTTTGCTTGTGAAATTAACTCGTTTACCGAGAGACAATAATGGGTATGAGAAAATATTTATTCACTTAGTTACTAACAAAATATAGATACCTGAAAATTTCAAGAATAAATAATTAAGGGTCATAATTATATTTTAAATATTTATTTCTTGACTGCAGAGAACTTTCCAGCTCACATTTCTTTCCAGCAATGCCACAGAACTTATAATTAAATTACAACTGTGGAGCACGGAACTGGTCCTTGTTTATCTCTGCTCATTTAATTTTAAAAGTCCGTTGATCACGGCAATTCATCAACATTAACGCGCCCGCCACCGCCGTCGCTGCTCACAGACAATTTGTGACATTGTTTGTGAATGCCACCGCACTAGTACAAAGCCGGGTTCAAACAATATTTCATTTCCAATGTACGCTATAAACGCGAATTCATTAGCTGAAATAAAAGTTATATATTTTTTACGAATGCCTCAGGGAAATACATTGTCAGTTATGTTTCTATTTTGGATAGTAATAATTAATTACGTTAATACGCGTTATCTCAACTCAGCCCATTAACGTCTCCCGGGATCCGGCCTTCTAGAACCATGCCAGGTAGAAGGGATGCAGGTTATAGCCACCATGTGATCCTAGAGCAGATTTATCAGCGGTGTGTCCTGCTGTTAACATATTTCAAGGGTTTCATAAATTTGCTAACACCTAGTGCATACAGTGATCACTGGAATTAACGTATCACCGCTCCGTTTTATTGATGCGTCTGTTATTAATTTACCTAAGACGATAGAAAATATGGACTTCAAGTAGTTCAAGCTTACAAGTACAGTGATAACTAGCGTCCATGTGCTACCGTGCCTTTTAAGACACAGGCATGGATATGTAATAACCCAGATGGTCACCCATTCAAGGAAGGATCTCCATGAACGCCGCTTATTTTCTCATGGCGCCATGAGGGGACCAGTACGAAAACAATATACTCAAATAAATGTGAGAAGTTAAACAATACCTCATGCAAAATTGGCATTTGAAAATTTAAGTACCTATTTCTTGCACTGAGAGATGGATATCAAGTGTATGCAACGAAAGATTCGAGTTTTACTTACCGTAATGTACACACGAACGCTATGTTTACTGATTATGACATAATATACATATATCTAGCAATCTTGAAATATCACTTCGAATGTTAAAACATTTAAGTGCAGTGAAAAAAATATCCCTATACGTTACATTACATAAGTTTCGCATCGAGCTTTGAAACGTGCTGAATCTGATACATTTTTCTCTCGGTAATTAATTTTGCTTATCGATCGATCGAATACACGCGTTGTCCCTACACTAATTTATCACAAAAGTTTTGAAGCGTTATCGATAAAAAAACCATGTGAACGTCGAGCTCTCGACTACTATAACAATATATCCTCTTTCCGAAATTGGTTCTATAGTGCAGTTTGATAGTGATATTAACACAGTAATTTTGACACTCGACCAAGATCCAAGTCGACTATAAATAAAAAGAATTAGTTACTTTGAAATTGAAATACGAACATGGTTCTTTATACGTTCGACTACGACTTGAAAGTATTATTTTGAAAACTGATACTTACACAGTAATTTTTAAATTTTCGTATAATTTTTTAATAAATTATACATCATAGGACAAAAGAAGCAGATGATAGAAACACAGGGTAATATAAAAGATATTCATAGTAAACTCAAAAATAGTTTTACATGATTCTCAATAGATTGTAGTATTTACTAAAACAGTGGATGTTGCAATACACCTGAGACAGCAATATAAATATGCTCTATGCGTTGTCAATAAATAATTATAGGTACTGAATTCAATAGTATAAAATGTAGCAATATGACTATTCTCCGATATGGTTTATGTAGTACAGTTTGCGAACAGCGCCTAAATATAACCCGACCTTTAGCGGGGGGCCATTAGCTACAAATGTGGAGCGCAGTTCAGTGCAGACTGCACGCGATGGAACTTCCGTCGTAGGCGATAGTTATCGTCCAGGGTTGAACCCGTGGCCTAGGCGCCCCGGCAATACTTGGCCCTTATTTCGTTTGTTACTATGTAACAGCATACAATTTTACATTAACCTTAAGCGATTATTATGTTACCCTTACTGTAGATAAAGATTTTGGCGCTTATTACAAAACAAGATCTGAAGTTAAACCAGGTTTAAAATTAGTGCTGTCACTTGATAAAATGAAGACCGTGACAGCACTGATTTAAAATCTGGTTTAACTTTAAATGTTGTATCGTAAAAATCCCCTTTACTTTCGCGTACTATAAGTGTTCAAAATAAAAAGAGGATACACAATATTCTTTGTTATACGAATATTATGCTA
Source organism: Musotima nitidalis (assembly GCA_949126915.1). Classification (NCBI taxonomy): domain Eukaryota; kingdom Metazoa; phylum Arthropoda; class Insecta; order Lepidoptera; family Crambidae; genus Musotima; species Musotima nitidalis. Next base: position 12,051,497 of record OX421419.1, read on the forward strand.
GATCAATATCTAATTCAAAACTTTCAGCCAAGTAAACATTCTCGTGTTAAAACGTCATTGAGTAACCAAATACAGACTTTCACATTCGGTTAGTTGGATAGATATTGGTGTGACATTGAATATCGAGAACTTCCTTGCTTCAAAAAGCACGTTAAGCTGTTGATCCCGGTTATTAATTTAATCAGACGTTAGGTCAAGTTGCCGTAGGAAAAGACCGATTCCTCCTTCTGCGAAGTGGTGATGTCGCAGAAGGAGGCCGCGGAGCGGGAGAGGGAGCGGGATCCGCTCTCTCTCCGGCTACGCCGTTGGCGCAGCGGGCGGGCCAGGAGGGCCCGTCAGGCAGCGCCCGGGGGGTCTTAGGCGGCGGGGGCAGGGGGCCCCTTCCGTCTCGCCATAGACCCCCACCGAAGTCGGCCAGTTACGCCATGGCCGCACAAGTAGGTAGGGGGGGCGCTGCAAATTGCGCCTTCCTGAGGAGGTCTCCCCGGTTCTGATCCGGGGGACGTTGGCCGCGGGCGGGGTTCCAGAAGCTACAAGCCCGGGCACTGGTGCCTCGCCCCTTTTCAACAGCGGTGGGCGTCGTCTGAAGTTTTTTAGTGGGTAGGACTGCGGTGGTCGTGTCGGCCGCAGTGAGCCCACATCCCCTCCCGGTCTCCCCCTTTTGGCCGGGAGACAGTGCGTAAGCAGCATTTTTTTACAGACGATAATAAAAAAAAAAAAAAAAAGGAAAAGACCGATTAACTGGTCAAAGCGGCGGCCTCGAGCCGATGAGTGCAGGTGGATCAAGATCGGTCAATGTGAAAACAAATAGGGGAGGTCTTTGTTTTTAGCAGAGTAGTTTTTCATATGTCTATTTTTGTGATGTTATAACGAAATTTTGATAACATCATAAATAATAATAAGGCTGCGTTCAGAAATTATACAGTGATGCGGTAATAAATATTAAAAGTACTAATTTATTATCTGGTTAAACATGCATACATTTCGCTGCCATGATTACAAAACGATTGAATAATCATAAATTTATACGGACAATAAGCCTTTTTGGGCAGACAATCATAAATATTTGAAGCTTATTTAATACTCAGGAAAATTACAGAAAATATAAAATGTTTTTTCATTTTATATCAGTATTATGCGTGTGTTCCACTAAATATAGGTTCTATATTTTACTTATGTGGTCACGGCTTGACAGATTCTGTATTGTTTTTTCACCTTAATGGTTTTTTAGGTCCTAATTGTCACATATAAAATTACAGTGTGTGTTAAACTACATATATTGATAATTTCTTGTTTTTGTATGGTTCACCCTAGTTATTTGATATGTAGCATTATGTAGTATCCATAGGTATACTATAGATATCATATGACGCGTATAGGTGTAGTTGATGTGAGTATATATCTTCCTGTGGTACTGGCCTAGGAAGCCGTGTGGTACCGGCCTAGAATAGTGCCACTCCGCGTGGTGATTATGGGCAAATACTCCCAATAGTAAATTATCCATTAGGAAGCTAATATTCAGCAGTGGACTTTAAAAAGCTGAAATGAAGAAAGGTGGCACTGGTGACGGACAAGTATGTCAGTTTGTTATATTTTATCAAATGTCTTTCTCATCATCTCAGCCTATTGACGTCTCTTGTGGGACGTCAAGGGACTGTTCATAAAGGTTACCACGGCCCCGAGACATAGCAGGCTCAAGAAGAAACGTGAATGGTTTTTATTCAGTAAAAGTCCCAGACACCACACTGCTCCACCCACAGTGGGAGCCAGTCATTAAATGATTTTATTTAATGACGGCTTACTACTGAGCACAAGCATTATTGGAATGCCTTGACGCTCTGCCTCTCGGCCCAAGGGGGACCGACAATCCTACCCCCTAAAAATCTTCCGACGATGTCCATTGCGGTTGAAAAATGAACGGGGGGCCAGTGCCAAGGTTTAAAGCTGATGACACCTGCCTTCTCTAACAAACCAATGTAGTTATAAGGCGGGAGGAAACGTCCGGATATCACCACTGTGAAGATCAGCCAGAAGGCACGGTGGATCACACCACCACGGTCTGCCCTGCTTGGGCGGGGCTCCGACGTGTCCTCGAAGCGGCGATCTCTCGCGTTCGGCCTTGGTGGAGGCCATGGTCCGGAGCGAGAGAGAATGGGGGGCTGTCGCCTCCTTTTGCGAAGCAGTCATGGATGGTTTGTCAGTAGATGTCTGACACACTCTCCTGCTCCACCCACAGCAGGGGTAAGGTCATTTTAAGATTTTCCATCTAAAAAAAATTAATGGAAGTGGGTCATACTCTACGACACGCACCCAATGCGGATTGTTGGATTTGGGGAGGTTTATTCAATGTAGCATTGTTTAATTCACGCAAAAAAGTCTTTAGCGATTAATGTCTGGGTTGCCAGAGTAGATAAAGTGGAAAGAAATCTTTTACGATAACCGTAACGGTGAGGGGTAAGCCACATCAAGATAATATAAATTTATTGCGATACTAATAAGATATGCTGAAACTAATAGCGTTAAATTGAAGTGAGGTCTAGTATGCGTGTTACAACACAAAACCGAATATACGATAGTTACACAGAATTTCGAGATATATCTGGGAATATGATTTTAGCCTACAACGTTAACAGGTTTGTTTGACGTGTGTCTGTGCCATTGTGTGTCTGTCAATTTCATGCTAAATGTGTGATGGAAAAGGCTGAACAATTTTTTGTTATAATTCTTTTATCTAGGTTTCAAAGAATATGAATAAAGAGATAATTAATTTCTTACGCGCTTATAAATAGATACTTTTCTTACCTATAGTTTTTATGTTCATAATCTTACATTAAAGTGTTGTGTACTTAGTTGATATAGGCTATCTTTTGATCCGCCATTTTATATATACAAAAAAATCCTTATAAATATTTCCTTGTTTATTGCATCGAACTGTGTCCCAAATTGGCTTACGCACAATTGTATACATATCTATGCTAAACAACGTTAATGATAACTGATACATATAACAATCAATATTGATATTTGGGATGTTCATTGGCATTTTATAGATTTGGGCAGGCTGCTCAAATTCAGTTGAAATCAAAAGCAATCGAGGAAGAAGATAGGTAAAGGTAACATTATTATGTTAAATTATTAGTAATGAGACATAAAAATATCATCACATGACCCCATTTCAAAGCACAACTAAAACTGCAGTAAGGACAAAACAAGTATAAATAGATACAATATTATTATATAATTCCGAACAACAAGTTATGCCTCTGGTGTTGTAACTGTGCATAGGTTGCGGTAAAAAAATTGAACATACAGTTGTATATATCCACGATATTGCTACAAGTAAAAAAGGTCACAAACGTTCCACAAACCATTAAATCCAGTAAAATGTGACCTGAACATCAATATGAGAAAAAAGTCCACATCCGTTCGTTAAAATGAAACTTTGCTGCAAACAAACCAAAAAAGAAAAGAGGCCTTGTTTAAAATACTTTTCACATCCGCCGAGTCCAGTTCAGATTCGGCTGTGTCGTCGGTCTCAATTTAAATTGCCAATATTTTTATTCAGTAACGTCGCCATTTTAAACAGGTTTCAGTAATATATCGACAGTTCGGGCCGATAAAATCTGAATATGTACAAGGTAAAGGGTGGCGTGTTAATAAAGCCTTCTTATTGGCTGTTCCGTGCCGTAGAAATTTCTCTATAATTTTGGGCAATGGAGGTTTATTGGGGTAGGATGACCTTCAGCACGCATGTGATTTTGTTCAGATGAATGTTTGGTCGTTAGGTTTATCGACTCTATAAAACTAAGGTGACTAATCGATCAGTTTCACCCTCAGGGTCGGAGGCAGCTATTTTTAGTGTTTGTGTCGTGTGAGACCATTAATGTCCCACTGTTGGGCACCTACAATTGCTTTACACGAAAATCGATCCTTCGACGCCTGCATCCACCGGCTCCCCGCCGCTCTGACCAGATCATCGGTTCATTGCGTGGGGGGCCGCCCTCTACTACGTTTGCTGATTCGTCATTGGTTCTTCGAGCTACGTGCCCCGCCCACTATCTATATAAAATTAAACTGACTTGATTGTATTATTTTCATTCTGAGGTAAGTAGTGTATGTCGTATAGTTAAATATTTTTATAATTTATTTTCGTGTTACTATATTTTGTCGTCCATCAACGGCCAATTGGCCAGATTTAAACAAATGCCTAGTAAAGTTGCAGTTTATTAAGTAACATATTAGCTTCAATGTTTTTTTTTGGGAGGTATTCTATAAAATAGTAGGGTAACTAAAAAATATCTACCGACAATTATTGTTGATCCAGTAAATGCAACACGTTATAAATTACCCAGACGGGTCATGATTTGTCCGATTAAACGATCGATTAACAAAATATATAAAAAGTACCTACGTATAATAATCGTGTTAAGAAATTATATAAATATTGAACATTCATTAAAAAAACTTTTTTCCATTTATTAAACAATGTAGCAAACAAGTTGAATGTTTATTACATACAGACTTTAATTGAAATTAACTCATTACGTCGATAGTCCATAGCATAGCCAATTTAACATTTAAACTGAATACAACACAATACAATTATAAAGGTTATATTAAAAGGTAAAATAGGGACACACAATGTATTTTTTAAAACGTTGGCATTAACTTTAAAATCAATACATTTTCGAATAAAAGTATTAACGCCTCACGAGCTGGATTTACTCGAATATAATATTAGTATGCTAAAAAATAGTTTAAATTTAATTAAAAAAATTAAACTCCTTATTATGTTTTTGCCATGCGATTATTGTCTAATAGAGAAATAGAGCAATAAGAATAGTGTTATAGGACAAATTCTTATTTTAAATATATGTTTAAGTTAAAAGAAAACTACTTATTAGTCTTTACTAAGACTAAATTGTAGTTGATTTGGGATACTTTTTTTTGTAAAGGAAGGTATGTCGAATAAATATAAATAAATTATTTTGTTGATTGCAAAGAATTCGATCGACAAGAGATCGAAAAAATCTAACTTCTTTTTTTATAGGTCTTACTATCATTATATAACAAATTTATAAGCATTATAAACATACAAGTTGAGAATACTTAATGAAATGGCCATGTATATCAAGTTCTGCTCTAACGAGGTACTCATGAAAAAACCAAAAGGAAGGCCAAAGTCAGGAACATGAATTTCCTATGTAAGATCCAACGTTTAAATAATAATTTTATTTACATTATTTTTAAATTCGAATGATAAGCATTGTTCAATAAAATGTAATCTGTTTCTTGTAAAACAACTATCGTTAAAGCATGAACTTTGTTGGGCGCTTTTCGAATGTAATTGCTATGTCCGCCGGTCCTCCGAAAGGACCGAGTTAAAAGATGCTTTAACTATCAATAAAAATCAGTAAGGAGGTTATTACAAAATGAGATCTAAAGTTAAGCCAGGTTTGAAACTAGTGCTGTCAATGTCTTCATATTATCAAATAAAAGTGACAGCACTAGTTCCAAACCTGGCTTAACTTTAGATATTGTATATATAAGCCCCTAATACTCTAGATGTTATATTCTAAAGTAAACAAATGTATAATTAAACATAAATACACTCTTTATTTCCAAATTAAAATGTGATCAAGTTAAAACAATTTAATTCCTCATCCTTCCACTTTTCATTTTATTGCCCTAATTTTTCAGACTGATGATGCCTCGATAACTCAGAGGCAAGGTTAGACATCTACCCACCAATTTGAGTCTACAACAAATAATCAACCTACCTTTGGAGGCCCAATGATAAGACGTTCTGACACTTTGATTAATGGACTTTTGAATTCCACTACCCTTACCATCAACTATAGTGAATTTCAGTTCGACTTATATGTTTCTAGGTAATAAAATATATTTGGATAAAGTAACCGGGTTATATTCTCGTTCTACGACTGTGGTCGCGTAGCATAAAAATATTGTTATATTATCGAGGCAGATTTCTCTTAATATAGATTTGTATTTTTATGAAAATCTATAATTAAGCTTCCATTGAATAATTCATTAGTTCCTACTTTTTCTACTCGAGTAATGATCCTCAAAGATGTTATCATATTTATTTTAGTGTATAATTTTATATAATTATTATCTTTTAGACAAATAGTCAGTAGGATCGTTATATCGGGATTATAGAGTTAAACCTATTGTAATATAAAGATTATCGATGCTATTTACATCTAAAGAGATTCGTGAATTCAAGAAAACTGTTATTATTATATTGTTATTTTTAGAGCTGTCGAATTAAAGGAATATTTGCCAGCAATGATTCAGTAAACAACTTTGCCAGCGAATATCTTCTTAACCAACCTCTATATAAGTAAATTTGGTGCCAAAGGTTTTGGGCCAGACATGAGAAATTATTTTTTATTGACCGATATCTAAGTTAATTATCAATTCAGCGAGAGTGCTTAACTTTTGCAATTCAAACGTCAATCGCATAACTCTAGACACCGAGCCATATTGTATTTTTTAACAGGAAAAAGTTTACGAAGTTTACATATAGAATTTAATAAGGTCCGATTTAAATCGTCAGGATTAACGGATTTTCAATGGAAATCCCTCTCTCCCAGTCCCTTTAGAGGCTAAATTTACAAGATGTCATCTAAATGATATATTACTTTTACCATACTCTCAACAATTCGGCAAATTATATGTCTTTTAATGATTTGATTTTGATAAAATTTCTGTGAATCGGAAGTCCTAGATCATATAAGTCTAACGTTTATAATTGATAAGGCATGAAAGATATACTTAATACCCTCTTAAATATTAAACCCTGTTTTTGCAAGATTATTTGCAAAATTATAGAAAACATAAAAAGTTAATTTAAGCCCCACAATCTATTAATGTGCCTTGTATTTATCTTTTCTAATCTCACACGATGATATCCACTACATAACACCAACACGGAACGCTCATACCCTTGACAAAAGAAATGCCGAGTCACGCCTAGCTTACAAGATTCAATACCAATGCAATAAGTTGAACCTAACTACATATCAGCATAAGTTGGAGTTAAATTCTTACTCAATAAAAGATATCATATATATAAAAGAAATTTCCATATAAATAAGTCGAGGATCAGGATCATGGCGAGATCAGCATTCTATCCTCCTAACTTGTAAAGCTGACATGATATGTGACGCCACGCCTTTGTTGTGATGTCCTTGTTCTGTCAATTTTCCAATTTCCCTTTTCATATGATTTAAAGACATTATATTACATAATGTTATTATTGATGGTGTTCGAAAAATTTACAACGGAACTACTAAATCAAACTGATTACGAGCTACCTTGGTTTTAGTGCTGATAGTGTATAGTATAGCTGTGATTTCTGAAATTGCGTAAAAGTAACGCTTCGAGAAAAGAAAGATGTAAAAAACTGGTGCATCTGCCGATTAACGAACGACGCTCTGGCGAACATAACAGTTCCCGGTAAGCGACAATAGGCTCGTCACCTATTACATGGGACCAACTATATAATTGGCGAGGTGTGGGCGTATAATATGCCTCTGCCAAACAGGCATGAATTGTACTCTGAAATACCACGTATCTACGCAGATAAAGCACCTTAAGAGAAAGAAGGGTTGTCAAACGCTGTGCAATATCGAATGAGGTTTTCCTCAAAACCTAATATGACATTGAAATTATTATGGACAGCCTGTCATTTACTATTAAGTGAACATTTCCCTCGTCTTGTAACAGAAAACAAAATACAAGTGTAATAAATGTATGAAAATATTACCATAATAATAGGCAGTCGAGTGACTTGCGTTTCTTGCACTTGTTATATAAAGTATCAAATGATTTTAAGAATCATAACATTTTTACATTTGCAGTATTATATTTGGTACAGAAGATTCGTTCATTAATGTTCAGTAAAAATAACTTCATCAGATCTTCACGTGTAAGTAATTGGACAACTTTTCTTTGATGAACAAATTGCTTTGCTGGCTTTATTTATCTGATTTTGTATGTGTTTTATGCAGACACTGCTCATTAAATATTGTTATTTTAAAAGATGCAGCTTTTAGTACTTGTTTATAGGTAGATATACCATATTCATATCTATAGAAGAAAATAAATGAAAGTGTTGATACAAATATTACCAAATTGTAATAAAATGTTAATCATACATAACGAAAAAATTGTCGTTATATATAATACAGACGACGTATAAAGAAACAATTGCTATTGATGTGTACATAATCAAAAAATACTAAACAAATATAAAAGTCCTAAACATTAAAACATTAAATGAACAAAGAGTTATAAACCAGTCATAAAAATTTTTTGGACTCTGACGTTATTTCTTATTGCTAATTAGAGCTACGCAGTAGGTTGAGCCTACAGTTATCAGGACGACCAATTATTTCACTAAAGTTATGTAACCTCTTTATCCTTATAGGGTTGTGGAAGAAAATCAAATAATTTAACTTTTCTAAGAGCAAAAGACGTTTAGAAGCTTGTACCTTTCTAAGAAACATTGCTAATCCCAAAACCGGATGACCTCTATTCTTTTGTTTGATCCGCATTTTTCCCGGGAGGATCCGATCATCACATTCCTTATAAAAAAGCCTTAAAAGAATCGCAGAAAATAAAACGGTAAAAAGTGAAAGGGTTCGTATTTAATTATGTATTTAATATTTGAACCGTAACTTAGTAATTCTTTTAGCATATAAATTAGAAGATAAGGTAACTCAGTATGTATTATATACAACTAATTTTTTACGCTCCTTTGATACTATTGTTTCTTATCGAGTAAAAATTTTTGATTACGTTAGTGGCTCTTGCCTCGGGAGTGTCAAAAACTAATTCTTTCTTTCACTTGGCTGATGGATAGCGTAGGCCTACATTATCTTTATAAGACATCTTCATATCGTATTAATTCATGTTGTCTATGTATTATTATAAAATAATGGATTTTATCAGCTGCTTTATAAGTTACATTAAGTTATATTAACATCCTAATAATTTTTCGGCTGCTCTAGACTTATATACCATAGATAAAGCACAAGTATCACGATTGGTTTTGAAATAAAGCGTGCCGACTTTTGATCACCTAATGTAACGTTACTGCCGATATTTAGTGACGAGAAATCCAAAATGATTCATCGACACTGATGCCGCTGATGATAAATATTTCATAGTGCGAAATCGTTTATGTAACAGTATACTTATGTAACAGTATGCTTATATATAGTATTATATATAAGCACAGCGGACTGTAAGTAGCGGCGGCCAACCCAGAAAATTGGTCGGGGTGTCGGGGTTCGGACATGCGAATCACATGCATTTGCATTATCTATGGTATATATATATGGTCTGGTCACTGGTCTACTAGTCACTGGCTAAATATCAGAAACTTGAAATCATTATCAATCATCAGACACTTATGACAAAATGTACTTTAGTAAACATAACACGGTAAGCGTAGAACTTGTTTACTACAATATATTTTTAAGACACAAATTCATATAACTACCATTATAAGCACAAGAAAACTAATGTAAAAATGTTCAGGCTGAATCAGAGTGCAAAATAAATGATCTACCTAAATAGAGGACTATCTAATGTCTACAAGAATAGTTTGGTTAAAGTTAGGTTCGACTTTGACAAAGATGTCCCAGGATGTATCCAATACGTCTTGGCAGCGCTCAGAAAACTTTGTTATATTTTCTCGTTTAATATTACCAATAGCTTGAGGGCTGCTTTTTATGTCTGTTGTATGTGTGTTTGTTAGCTCGGATGACATTTGTCTCAAGTCTCTGACTGTGCTCCACCCACATAATCTCGTGAGATTATAAATACATCTATGCACTTAAATGCGTTACGTGTAATTATGTACGTGGAAATAAACAAGCATGTTCGCATCTTTTTTTTGGGCATTCTATCGATTTGGCTTATAATACTGTTCTTGTATAAGCCGGGATAATAAATTCAATTTAACTAGTATTGAAATGTAAATCGTGTTATAATTTGTAGCACAATATGGTGGTTATTATCCGCGCTACAAGGTTCCAATTTCAGAACATCTCTATTCATATAATTGGGATTTATGATTATTAGGAGGTTTGGGATTTGATGCATCAAAATATTTCAATAAGTAAGAAAAATATATAATTTTATAGTATAGTCAGGATTAAAGTCATTGCTCCAGACATGTTATCAAATTTAGATTCACTTCCGGATGCAAGGAATGGCTGGTTAATGTGTTTACAGCCGATTCACCGTGGGCGGACGAACTCTCGGCCTTAATTGATCCAATTTAATCTTAATTTTCATTAAAATACTCCTGCAAAGATGCATGGTGAACATAATATTAATTACTTATTAACTTTCTATTAGTAAATACAGGAGGTTATAGACCACTCGAGAACGCATGCATGCGATCTGCAGAATAAGAGTTTGATAACGCTTTTTGAAAGAGCCCTAAGTTCCACCCAACAAATGGCGGATAATGATTTATCCAAAATTAATAATTTCTCAGTATTTGCAATCTGTGTAAGTATAAAATATTTTCATGCAAAATGTACCCTTTATTCGTTATACTGCCTATTGGTCAAACTTCAGTTTCTTACGACAAGTAGATTAAGTTAATAGCTGTGAAGTCAATATGTGATCTGTCACATATTGAATTAATTCGTATATTATGCAAAATAATAATAATAAAACATATATAAATAAATTGTGTTAGTTTTTTTTTAGAAAGAAATTTAAAAAAATATATGAAACCTATTTAACTGCTATATTGCGGTGCACAAGTTTCATCAAGCTAGGTAAAAGAAATTCAAAAGAGGATCGCGTCGGTTTATTCATTCATTCATGGTTGGCCGACCCCATTCATTAGTGACATCTCGGGGGACGACTTTCAGAGGGAATACCTAGTAAGTTCAGCCGAGTAGAGACAATAGTTGGGCATTTACACGCACCGACGAATGAGTCACGAAATGATTAAACACGACAGGCTTCTTTCTATATTTAGTTTAGTTTGCAAAGCGAAAATATAAAACCTTCCGAAAATGTAATATGTTCCTTCCATTAAAGGCAAAGGCCTTTCGGGTTCTCGCCAATGATTTAGCATTTTCTGTACAGCAGTTTACAGTTTTGTTACACACGACATAAGTGATGGATTACAAATCTTTTTTTAGTTTACCTTTTACACTGAAGCGGACATAATATATTGTAATGCCGGTTTTCTTTAGGCACATTTAGGAATGGAGATTTGCGTAGAAGAAGTAGAGTGACTGGCATAAAATGACGGATTTGCAAAGTTGAAGTTGCAATAAGCAGAGCACATAGCTCGAAAAGCCATCTACCGCTGGGACGTTCAAATTATTCAATAGCGACCGGACACCTCGTAGAAGAGTACTGCATCCTACTTGATGGACCGATAAAGTCAAGACGATGGGAGGGAGGGAATCCGGTGAATGCAAGCGATAGAAGAATCAATTCAAGGAAAGCAGTTGGGAATACCTTAGGGTTTCAGCAGTTGACATCTTGCGGCTAAGATGGTGATTATACAATTCGTTTTAGCTGCATTCACATTTCTTTACTGCAGTAAAGTACTCAACATTCTGCATTTCGCGTAGCCGAGGAAAGCAGCAAGTCATCTCTCAGGGTAAACTTCGCTTGTTATATACATTTACCTGACTTATTAAAAAATCGAGGAATTAGCTCGCTTAGTTATATTTATTTCGTTTAAGAAGATTTAAGGGGCTTTTATAATATTCACACATTCCGAACTTAAGCAGAGCAGCTTAGAAGCAGATTCTGTCAAACTTTTAAGCTCTCATAATTTTGTCTCACAACCGGTACAAAACTGTTTTCAAACCCAAGGAAACGCTTTATTTATAACGACTAACCTCTGTAAAACCCAAGTGGTTTCTAACAATTTCATGTGGCTCATTCAAATATAATTAATTTTACTTGTACAACCACAGTGGAAAGAACAAAAGGAAAGGTGTCGTACCTTATAGCGTGGAATTCATTTCAAAAGGCATTCTATGATCGGGTTATTTTTCACATTTCACTTCAGTTCGACTTTTCTCTTTGAATACATAAATTTCTGTATCGTTTATTCGTATATCCCACATTGACAGCCATGATTTACAGATAAACGGGTGGAGTGGGGTACATAATATATAGTATAGTATGGGGATGCAAAAGTTTTGTCCCACTTAAGTTTTCTCAAGGGGGTTGGAAATGTTTACCCTATTTCTGTTAAATTTTACGGCTTCTGGTTCGTACGGCGTCGTGACATTGAATCGTACTACTGGGTATTAAGGTGCATAAAAACGTTAATGTGTTACGTGTGACGTTTTTGCTGATTGAACTGAAATAATGTATTTTTTTTTATATTTATTTGCGACGATGTATGTTAAAAAGAAGAAGTAAGAGACATTATCTCAGCCCATGTACGTTCCTCTACTAAACACGAGCCTCCTCTCACGAACCACGATGAGAGGGACACACTCCACCATATGTATAAGAATGTAATCAAAGTAACTAACCAATTGATAATTTAAAAGAGCATAGCCTGTGAGTATCTTGCTAGTTCTTCTTTCTTAAATATTTTTTGTATTTAATTGTTTTGTTGCATGTAAGTGAACCTTCGTGATTTAAGTGCAAACATATTTCGATTGTTTTTTATATGTGTGCTGAATTTTGACGTTATCAAGTAGTTTATGACATAAGAAAATTTGAACTTTGACCTATAGACAGTCATAGTTGATACAATAACACATGGTAATAGACCGTCCGTGCCTAGGCTTCCTCTGTCACAAAGAGAACCACAATCTAGTAAATTGAAACGTCAAAAAAATAAATAAATAATCCTTTTACAATCACACCAAATATTTAGTTCCATTATAAGTATCTTTAAGAACTTGTGTAATGGATACTAAATAACGGATGCATACAAAGGAACACCCGTATATATTAATGTTCATTCACGCAAAGATTTGTCCTGTGTAGGAATCGAACCCACCACCTCAGGAGCGGAGAGCAGGTATACTGACCTCCAATCTACTCCTCAAATCCTGCCTAAATTGTAACTCCTAACGGTTTAAAGTAACACATATTATAAAATGAATTGTATAATTCCTGTTCTGCGCATATTAAACAACTAATTTAATTTACAGATGACTATTCCCCCAGTTACAAAACTAATTATTATGTTACGTTTCATTCGAAACTATTAGCTAAGCTGTAAGAACTGAAAAAACTCAATTTCGAATTCGGAGAGCAGACTGTTAATATTGTGCTTAAGTTTCTGTTTGTATTTAACAATTCACTAAATGTTTTAGACACTTTGAGCTGATATAATCTGAACTAAAATTCATTATTATGTAAGAAAGAAACAATAGGTAAATATGTTTGTTCATGGCGGGTAATCGTTAGCATTAGATTCATAGTAATTTATAGTTTATTATTAAAACCGTACGGTGCTTTAAAAATAACTGGACTGTACTGAGAGGAAATTCATATTTAATCTTAACCATAGTTTTTTCCAGACAAATACATTCCACGTACAAAAAGAATAGGTATTGCAATACATTCAATTAGCGTCATTAATACTTAACTGAAGTTTCAGGTTATATACTCAAATCATTAAATTGAACTAAAAATATATTAACCACTTTAAATTAGTAAAATAACTTTAATATTCTGGTAAAAGTTATCCGTCTTCTTTCAATTTTAAAATTATTGTACCAACCAAGCAAGAAGTCACTGTTTTAGAGCGAAATGTGCGGTGCGGTTTTGCCTGCGGCTCTCATGATATACCAGCCTTATTTATTGACACATCAGATGCGCAATCGACAGATAACTTAGACTTGAATCCCAGCCAGTACGTAAGTCACGGTAAATTTTTAAAGTCAGACTCACAATTATTTTTAGTAAGTGTCTAAGGCATAATAAATTTACATTCTGTGTTTGTGTGCGTGGAAAAAGAACAGATGTTACATTTAATTTCTAAATAAATGCAACATCTGTTATTTTTCACACTTTCATTGAGATTCTACCTCCTTAAGATATTTAATATTTGGTGCTATTATTACCTATGATAATGTATAAGTGTCAATGCATATTTAAAAAATCAAATGTTGGCTGCAGTAATGCTAATGTATGGTATGTCCGTAACTATTAAATCTATAAAAATATGTAATGTCGCCCTCATGAATAAAATTATAAGACAATAATGGCTTGAAAAATACTTTAAAAACCTCTATAAATATATACTCATTTTATTTTATGATAACGTAGCTTTTCCACAAACATGATGCTTCATAGGTTATGACTTAAAATGCGAAATGAAAATAGAAGTCATTTGATATATATTACCTTTTCAATCTTTCAAAACATGTTACATTACTTCTTAAAAAATATAGCATTTTTAAATATAGCACGTCTTGAAACAACATGAAAATAATACGAAAGCAGATAACTAGTTATATTACGAATCTATAGTTCGGATGTCATTATAAAAATCTACATAATATTATTAGGATTACTATGGATGTCAATGTACGAATGGGGTATAATTATCAGCAGCAAGATTAGTTTCTTTATAATACCAAGCTATAAAACTAAAATTTTCTAAAAACATAGTGCAAATAAGTTGCACAACGACGCTTAGCTAACAATACTGCGCAAATTGAAATTTGGCTAATTTACATTTTACATTTCATTTTTTTTTATTTTGACGCGCCAACGCTGGTATTTGAATTTGTAAATAACTTAAACTCAAGGAGTTATCCGAATAGTTTTATCGTGACGATTGCACAAATCACCAGGCCGCCATATTATAATATCGTGTAAAAAAAATATGTTCTTTGTCTTTTCTGAAACCTTGTAAAATTGTACGCGGTATTGTTTTATAAGCGACGATAACCAAGTAGTCTAATTGTAACAAGCTTGTTTGCAAATAAACGACTATCATTAATATTGTTGGAATACTATGTTATTGCATACAATAAAATACGGCATTTGTACCTTAAATAAGTAATCTTACTCAATAAACGTTTCGCTATATTTATTCAACGCTGAAATACCCAAAAACAGCTTGCCCTTGACCTCTTGGGCATCCTTTGTATCTGTTCCGTGCGACCTATGCTTTGGGTATCTATTTAACCAGCTTTATATCCCGTACGTTAAGGTCATCTATGTTATATCACTACAAATTAGTTTACAGGGCTTTAGTCTACCGTTAACACGATTATTGCACTCGGGTTTCATGATAAAAGCTTACGGCATTTAACTTAAGGCCCATTTTACTGAAAATAATGCAATAAAATTTACTCGTATGAAACTTGAAGCTTCACAGAAGTATGTATACTTCGTATCATTAATCGGGGCGTCACATCAAAGGAGCTTAAATTACGGGGGCCATTGGGCATAGTTAATGCTCTCTACGGAATATACCTTTACCGCTTATTATTGGACAGGCTAAGTTTCTGTCTGTCTAATACAAGAACTAATGTATTTGCGAATAATAAAAGTATAGCTTAATAAATATTTATTTATTGTGTAACTCGACGACGCATAGCAAAAGCTATTGCAGTAGTAATAGTTAATTTTACTCAATTACCGCAGTAGACTCTTCTATACAAAAAGGTATTTGAAAATTCAAGGCTTCAAGGTTACACGACCATTTTAACCATCGCTTTGCTATGGCAAAACTTAGACAAAAAAAAGATATAACTAACACTTCTAATAAACTAACATGATATAAGAATCTAGTATATATATTACTACATATGCGATACACGTTAATAAAAACATTCGGACCAACTCCACGCCACACACCTGCCTCCGCCAATCCGCACTGGGTCCGCGTGGTGGAGTATGACCCAATACCCTCACTCTCTTGGTATGTGAGAGGAGGCTCGTGTTCAGTAGTGGGACGTTAATGGGCTGAGATGATGATGATGATTGAGTACGGGTCTCTCATCATGAACCATAGGCATACCTCATTATATTACCTGAATATTAAGTGTTTTTATTGTAACTGGCGGGAGAAAAACCATGGTTGACTATTTTCTTTCCAGTTCTTTTACGATCAAGCTTCCGCCCGCAGTGATTGGGTGCGTTTGTTTATAAGTTCAGAAATAAGAGCTCTACAATAGAGCAATAGGGTGGCTTTATGTGCCTTCCGCAGTACGGAAGCACTCCTAATGTCACTCTACCAGTTACCATTCAAGAACTGTGTGAAATTCGCTTTATTTCAGTAATTGTTTGAAACGCTTTAACTTTTTGATAATCTACTAAAAATATATTATTTCCATAAAAAAGTAATGTCTATTCGCCATTTCTATTGGCGCTGACAGCTATTATTAGATCCATTAGCGTAACTGCTTACATGCACTATTGAAATTATATTGGTATAAGAAACGTCATCAACATCAACTCCTCTGTTAACCTCTGCACCCAAACCAAGGTGAAAACGCAATTTTCTGCTTTATTACTCACTCCAAAAGAATCAACTGTAAAGTAAGTTATTAACGCTAAACAAAACCATTTTATTCAAAGCGGTGGCGCCGTGCGCCGTCGCATTGAACTTTATACCCTGCATTTTAAACAGAAATATCAGCTTTGCATTCCTTTGACTGTATAAATAAAATCAACTCATTAGGAATTCGATTTGTGACTGTTTCGTCGCCTCTTCCTAGTCGGATCAGAAACTAATTAATCACTGCGAAAGAAGCAACATTTATATTGGTATCTGATTTAGAACCATTTGCGCACTGGCTGTTCTATATTGGTAACAGTTGGAAATGTTTTAACGGTAACTGCGTCATAATTACACAATTCCTATTCAATATTGCCATTAAAGGCAATTAAAGACAATGCTAGGCTGAAATTAAGGGATAATTGTAAAGTTTTCGTATATGCGTTATTACCGGATGATAATAATTATATGCGTCTGTTACTGCACATAACTGTTCATCGAAAACTTATGTGCTGTAATTTGTCAGTGTTGATGGGACATCTGCTGTCGACACTTCTAATAAATCTTAATGCCTGATTAATGAAACAGTCGTGCTTTATTTGCCTAGCACAAAGGTTAATTAAGTATATTGGGAAAATTAATGTTTATTTATTATTATTCAAAAATATTTATTTATATTATTACAACCGAACTGATTCGTTACGATAACGTTTTTTCATAAGATTGACTGTAATTACTCTTATTGGTTTAACCAATAAGAGTTAGTAAATTTTTAAATAAAACCCTTTCAAGGACTGATTCTTAACCAGAGTTAATAAGACTTTTAATACCAAATCACAGCAAAGCTTCCATAAAGTATATAAAAATAAACAAGGTGAAAATATATTGTTACATTGAATGTGATCCATTAGACCCAATCTCCTTAGCATTATGTTTCGGCAACATAGAATTGATACAACCCTAGTATCCTAGATATATGCTTAGCAGGTATCTACCAAATTAGCAAAAGGTGCATCTGTCAATCAACGGACAAGGCTCTGGCAAACATAAAAGTTCCCGGTATACATCAATAGGCTCGCCACTTATTACGTGGGACCAACAACTATAAAATTGGCGAAATGTGTGTTCATATGTTAAATTAAATTAAAAATTAAATTAAATTAAAAAAAAATTAAATTAAAAATTCATTTATTCAAGTTTGGCTCAATAGAGCTCTTATGAATGTCATACTTATAAACTAACGCGCCCATTCACTGCGGGCGGGAGCTTGATCGTAAAAGAACGGGCAAGAAAATCGTCAAGGTTGGTTTTTTCTCCCGCCAGTCACAATTAAAATACATAATATTAAAACAATTGTGTTCTGCAGTCACAAGATTTAAAAAAAAGGGAGACAGAACTAATAAAATTATAAAATTACATAGACAATGTATGTAAGTAATCGTTATATTGTAAAGAGGGCCGCAGAACACAACTTTTATCATTGTAAATGTTACATCCAAGCGTTTTTGTCATTAACGTAATCATTAACCGTGTAATACCCTTTCTTGGTAAGTGATGTCTTAACGGTTTGCTTAAACTTTTCAAAAGGCAAATCTAAAATATCTTTTGGAATTTTGTTATAATATTGTATACCCTGCCCCATAAACGATTTTCGAATTTTATGCAGGCGTAAAAATGGATTTAATAATTTATTTCTATTTCTAGTATTAAAACTGTGATCATCACAGCGCCTGTTATAGGTTTCTATGTTTCGTTTTATAAATATTATACTATTATAAATGTATTGAGAGGCAACAGTCAAGATACCTATTTCTTTAAACTTTTCTCTAAGAGTTGTCCGTGAGCTTAGTCCGTAAATAGATCTTAAAGCCCGTTTCTGTAAAATAAAAATTGTTTCTATATCTGCTGCTAGTCCCCACATAAGAATACCATAAGACATTAGGCTATGAAAGTAACTAAAGTATACCATTCTTGCCGTATCAACATCTGTTAATTGGCGAATTTTGCGAATAGCATAAGCTGCGGAACTAAGTTTGCCAGCAAGAGTATCAATATGTAGACCCCACTGAAGTTTTTCATCTATAGTTATTCCCAAGAAAACAGTAGAATCTACTAAATCTAGTTTCTGACCGTCAATAATGATATTTGTTTCGAGTTTCCTTACGTTTGGAACAGTGAATTTAATACATTTCGTTTTTTTAGCATTTAGCTGTAAGTTGTTAACAGTAAACCAACGAAGCAGCTCTGCAAGGGCATCGTTTACATCGCTAAAGTCCTTTTTATGTCGATCAATATTAAATACTAAAGAAGTATCATCAGCAAATAATACCATCTCACAACGCCTACTCATAAAAAATGGCAAATCATTTATATAAACTAAAAAGAGAAATGGTCCTAAAATTGAACCCTGAGGGACCCCCATACGCACAGACGACCCGGGTGATCTAGTTCCGTTAATATCTACCGTCTGAATTCGTGAACAAAGATATGATGACAATAACTTTTGGGCTAAGCCTCCTATACCATAGTATTTTAATTTAAGAATTAGAGTCTGGTGGTCAACACAGTCAAAAGCCTTAGACAGATCACAAAAAACTCCTAGAGCATTCTGCGATAACTTCCAAGCTTCAAAAATATGCTGCATTAAAGCTGCACCAGCATCTGCCGTAGAACGGCTCTTTCTAAAACCGTACTGCTTTTTATGTAGAAGATCTTGTGAATTAAAGTAATATGTTAACTGATTAAGAATAATTTTTTCAAAGACCTTACTTAAAACTGGTAAGATTGAAATAGGTCTATAGTTACTTTTGTCCTCTTTGCAACCGGATTTATGTAAAGGAATAACCTTACTCAGTTTCATTAAGTCCGGAAAGGACCCTTGATTAATACATTCATTAAATATGAACGCAAGGTATGGGGCAATAGAATGTATTATTGATTGAATTACTTTAGTGGACAGATCCCAAAAATCACCCGTATTTTTAATTTTTACTTCTTTAAAGGATTTTAAAATATCTACATATGTGATATATCTAAATTCAAAGATGGAATTGCAGACTGGTACATATTCCGAAAGAAGTGATACAGCAACTAAAGGAGACGAATTTAGACTTGAAGTTGTCTCTATTGGTATTTTCGCAAAGAAGTCGCCAAATATTTTAGCTACTTCTGCTTTACATTCTACAGTTATATCATTATCTTTAAGGACAAAGGTATCATCTTTGGGCGCACGCCTGCCAGATTCGCGGTTTATAATATTCCACGTTGTTTTGATCTTACTATCCGACGACTTTATTTTATTTTTTATGAAATCGGATTTTGCTGCAATACATACCCTTTTAAATGTCTTAGAATATCTTTTAACATATTCAATAAAACCTGGATTATGATTGCAATTCTTTAAGTTGTACAATTCATAAAGTCGCCGCCTACTCCTATATATACCTGTTGTAGCCCATTCACAAAATTGAAGCTTCTCAAAACGTTTAGTAGACTTAAGGGTAAAAACATTATTAAACTCATTTTTAATTAAGCCAAAAACATTAGCATAAAGAACACCCGGATCGCTGTGCGAAAATGGGACTGAACCTATTTTTTTATCTATACTGTTTTGATAGTACTCCAAACGATTATTTGTTATTGGTCTATATTTTATTAACTTAGGAACTTCCGGCTGATTATATTTAAATGACACTAATAACCCGCAATGGTCAGACGGTAGGCAACTCAATAGATCCTTAAAAGACGGGTTACATTCCGAAAATACGTTGTCTAGACAAGTTGCACTATGTGCTGTTATCCTGGTTGGCTCTAAAAACTGATTTCTTAAATTAAAGCTTTGAAATAATGAAATTAAGCGTGTGGTTGTCACTGTTTTTTCAAGAAGATTAACGTTAAAGTCGCCACAAACTATAATGTGTTTACTTTTGGATTTTAATTTTTTTAATACATCTTCCATAGCCAATTCAAAGGTAGAAAAGTTGCCAGATGGTGGCCGGTACACGCATACTATAACAAATTTTTCCAATTCCACACATGACAATTCAATATTACGCTCTATAGAAAGATTTACAATGTCTAATCGATCTTTACATTTTAAACTGTTCTTGACAAATATCATGGATCCTCCATGAATAGCGGTTTTTCGTACAAAAAAGCTTATTAATTTAAAATTATTTATGTTAAAATTTAATTCACTGCTTTTAAGCCAGTGCTCAGTAATACAAATGACAGATGTATCCTGACATTCCAAAAACAGTTCAAAATCAAGGTCTTTGCCAGTCAGGCCCTGGATGTTTTGGTGTATTATGTTTAGGTCCAAGGGCCTGGCCTTTGTCTTGCCTCTCAGTTTAAAATGGGAGAAGTCAAAAAATTATTATTAGTAACAGTACTAACATTTTGTATAAGATTAATATTAGAACTAGTCATCTGTATAACAGAATCTTGTAAAGTATAAGCTAACAGAGTAGCTGTCTGATTTTTATACCTCCATGGTAGGTACATAGTATCTGTGGTCAATTGAAAATTCTTAATAAAATTATTCATTTCAAGAAATGAAATGTTAGAATTATAACAAGTCAAATTATAAATTAATAAATTTAAATTAAATATTTTGTGGTTTTGTTCCCAGGTTAAGTTTTGTGCATAAGGAAATGCACTTATAATAAATTTACAATTAGTATCCATTTGTAACTGAGTCAGATCACTAATACTTTGGACAATATCTCTCTTTTTTACCAACTGACTGTCACCACACAATATAATAACATTTTTTGCATCAATAATGTCTTGGATTTTTATATTACTTATGATTTCATTAATTTTTTTGCCTGGTGTGCAATAGTTTTTAAATTTTTTATTTAATTTACCACTAACAAGGGAACCTAAACCTTTTCCCAAACCATCACAAAACATTACTGATCCATATATTTCAGCACTACTTTTTACATTCTGTGAGGTTTTTAATAATAGTTCCTGCGAGGGTGAGGCCAATGTATGGTCGGTGAGTTTAACATTGCATTTTGGTCTCAAAGTGACAGGGTCACAAAGGCAATTTGAACATGTCTTATTTACTAATGAGTCAAACCTTTCTTCATTATAATTGCATAGGTCAATCAATTCATTTGCTGACAATATATGTTCAGCAATTTGTTTCTGTGCCAATAAATATTTTTTATTAATTGAGTCTAGGGAATTATGCAAGTTCTTTATATCTAACTGCAATTGTTTCGTGTCCCGATCATACATCTTCCTACTCTCTTGCAGTTTAGAGTCATAAATTTCTAAGGAGTCTATGAAATCCTTCCTTTCTTTTGTTAGTGCAACATTTTTAAAAATACACCTATTATAATTTTTTAATGATTTTTCTGCCCTTTTTATGCATCTATTAATTTTTATAATCTTTTTTGATTTGTTCCTACTTTTGTTGTTCATCCGGCATTCGTCTGGCATCCTTGTGTTTATAATGCTAGAATTATCTATTTGATATCCACCGGGTGATGCAACAAGTTCATCGAATAAACTTTCAGGCTGTTTGGTTTCATGATGCTTTTGTTCCTTTGTCATTTTTGCAATTTTCCTATTAGCATCACGGAGCTCTATTTCAAGGCCATTTATGCGATCTAGTGCCTTTTCATAGGTCGCATTACAGTTGTCTAGCTCATGGAGAGTATGCAGTAGCTGGTCACGCTGGCTTAAAATGTCTTGGTGTTCTTGAAAGAGAATTGACAACTCATTTTTTAATTGTGTGTTTTTTTCAATGTTTTTCCTAATTTCTATTTCGCTCTCATCTCTGTCTGACATCAACTGCTCACAAAGGAATTTTGATTTCTCCAATTCTGCAATTGTTTTCATGAGTTTAGATTCCATATTTTGGGCAGTTGCTCGTCTAGTCAGCATGTTGGAGCTGAAACACCAGTAACTATTTTAAAATTGCAAAATAATATTGAATTACTGTTTGTTAGTCTAGCCTGTCTGTTTAATTTTAAATTACAAAAGAAACAGATTCAAGTATGTCCTTTGACTTAGTATTTATATATATCTTGTTTCTTTAAAGCTATACTTTGCAGAGCAAGCAGTGATGATGTTTATTAAGTGTGTCTATATAACTTAGTTAAGTCAAAGCAGAAGAAATGTAGTTGGACTATAAATTAACTTATGGATATTATAAAATGTATTATCCAATTTCACGTTCAATCATTAGAAATTGTGCCTGATTTTTATGTTAAATATCTTAAATTTTAAATACACAACCTGTATTACCCATTAACATTGGAGAAATATTAGTGAGTTTAAGAGTAAAAATTTAAAAGAAACTTATTTTGGTTTTAGAAAATTAATTAAGTGGGTAAGTGTTGTTTTAAAACTACTCAAATTTATTTTCAAAAGAAACAATTTTTAACAAAATTTATTGTTTATTGTGTTGAGAGATAATCTAAATCTTAACAATCAAATAATATGATGACAAAGAGGCTTTTGAAGTCAATTTATGTGTGTAATTAAGTTAACACACTTTAGTACAATTTATGAATAAATGGTTGGTTACACCGTATGAATAGCTACACTGTAGTTGATAAGAGTAGGATAGTAATATAAAACAAATACTCCCCGGGTTTATGCTAAAAAATCCACAATAATTTGATATCTCAAAGTAAATTTGAAATTCAAACAGCTGTTTTCTGTAGCGGGTCACAAGTTGGGACACAGCACTTGAACGAGATTAACTACCAAAAACAACAAACAAATACGTTTTAGTGATTATAAATCGTTATTATAATAATTTAGAGCACAATTACAAAGAAAAATAACACTAAATTTAATTATTTTGCTCTAAATAATAAAAAGCCGTGCATTCGGCTTTGACGTTTTTTTTTTTATGCCTCTGCCTACTCCTTTGCAGAAGCATCTATTAACAACATAGTATAAGTAATATATCATTAATGATGTCGCTTTGTCTATGGATAAAGAGCAAACCAGACTTCGTAATCTTCGTACTGTTATTTGGCTCCGAGATAAATGGTTTTTAAAAAATAAAACTAATCTAATTTGGTTTAAGACAGCCGTCTTACATGGATGATAAGATGGGGCTGGTGAAAAAAATAATGTAAACACAGGCGTTGTATGACAGTCATAAGTTTACAAATGGAAGGCGAGTGTGAGTAAGAAAGGGTACATGGACATTAGCTATAAGAGTACGAAATAAACTAGGTATGTAAGAGTATGACATACATTATCAAAAGCACTTAGATTTTGTAAAAAGACGTTTATCCTTAAAGAAAATAATTGGTTTTATACAACTGTCGCCTCTACCCACTAGTGATACGAGTAGATAAACCAAACAAATAGACATAGCAAACTATGTGAACTTACTAAAATAACAAATGTCCTGTTTGTCAGAATTACGAACTAGTAAGGAAAATCAACAACGCTTTTCCTCCGATCGATGGAAAACGTTGTCTGCTTCGTATTTCGAACATGTAGCAAAAAGTAAAATAAAACTGGGATTGGGGCACACGCAGTTGCATGAAATTTCGTT
This sequence comes from Musotima nitidalis, assembly GCA_949126915.1. NCBI lineage: Eukaryota > Metazoa > Arthropoda > Insecta > Lepidoptera > Crambidae > Musotima > Musotima nitidalis. The sequence goes on from OX421419.1 coordinate 12,075,529, forward strand.
TCAATCCGTCCGCAATCTACATGAAAATAAGGTTTCATATGAGTGTAAATTCAATACAAACATAATTGACGGTCAATTGTCAGTTACCGTTACGAGTATACCGGTCGAGGTAATTAGATTTCTCTCAACTCAGTATAGGTAAATTAAATCATTTATACGTTAAACATGCTGATGAATTTCAAGTGATTTACAATCTCCATTTCGAGTCGTTTTTCGGTACATAATTGAGTTTTATCTGGACTTCGAATACTAATTGTTGATTGTTAACCTTTAAGTTTATTGCTTTATTTTAATTTTTTGATCCAAGAAACCATCACTTAAAAGAGATAAAAAGAAAAAAGTATAGCATGATAAGCAACCAATAAAAAGTTTTTTAGATGAAGAGGCGTAAATAATATAGTATTTAACATATCTTACTTAAAATAACACTGTATATATAGTATACTGTTTTCTCCAATACGTAGTAACAATATAAAGTTAGACTTAACTTAATACTCCTACAAGATTCCAAAAAGTGTGCAAATATAAGATTCTTAAGCACAAACTTGTTTTGAGCTCCCGAACGTGAGCTGGCAGCGAAATCCATTGGCGAATGGCGGTGAGGGAAAAGGTGACCGAACTATAGACAGGAATCAAGAAAACGCTTTTTATGTTGCGGTTATAAGGTACAGACCATGAACTGAAAGATATCGGTTGTTATAAGTCATGTTTTTGATTAAACATACTTGCTTGTTGTTGACAAAATGTGTGTTACACTTTATGGTGCACAGACTACTCTCATAATTATTTTTCACTCGATTCAACAAAACAATTCAAGTTGGCAACAATAATAATACACGTGAACAAACTTTCACAGGACAAATGTAAAACGATTCTGTAGTTGTGGAGTAGATCTTAACCAGCTCTCCAAGATAAGATTCACCGTTTAATCAAATATCTTCATACTCCATAAAAAGATTTGAAAAACGCACCGCTGTCGATACTGCTCAAAACTATCTGTTTAAGTACATCTCGATTCGAGTCACTTTCTAGCTCTTAATTTAGCGTTATCAAAAGCATCCTTGTTATGGCAATAGAATGACGATAGAAAATCAATTTTACAATGACTTATGTGGAATGAAAGAGTCTAGGTCTAGCTTAAGAACTCTCCTATATTCCTACATTGTTGCCAAGCTAGTTGACCATTATATGGGAGTAGTAAATAGCTGGGCTTCGATTGTCCTTTCTGGCACATGATAATTATATACAGAAGGTATACCGCAATACATTTCCTTTTATATATTATTTAACGTTCAACGTAACAATGTATTTATTCGACCGATTCCTTCTGTATTTATTCCTTAGTATTCTACACAAGAAAATGTTTTCTTCTCTATCAAAGAAGACAGCTGGCTTTACATAAAACCCATCGAGGAAAACAATTCTCGTAAGTACGTAAATAATTAAACAGATACACCTTATTTGACTTTTACCTTTGTACCTAAGCGTTGAGCAACTCTCGCGAAACGTTTGTACAAAATAATATCGCTGTAAGTGATATGCCAGGTATATACACTTGAAAGGTTAGATCAATGTGAAGGCGAAATTTATTAAAAAAAATAAATCTATTCGTTCACCAGGTGATAAGAAATAATGATAAGTCAGACGAAAATGCACATACGGCTGGCAGTGGATAAGTAGGAAAAGCTGAAGATCGAGCTCAATGGCGTGCCATTGGAAAGGCTAATGTCCAGCAGTGGACAAATGTAGGCTGACGATAATGATGATAAAGACGGATATTTCAGTAGGTGAAATAGTTATGGAACTGTCTCTCAAAAATGTAAAATTGAAGTATCAATTGGTCTTATTGAATTCTTAGTTTTAAAGTGATGTTATTTTATTTTCATTTAAAAAAGTAACGGATAGCTATAACTACGTATCAGAAAAGTTACGAAGGCTATAAAACGTCCAATTAAGGGGCGTTTATTGCCAATAAAGTAATTAAAACACAGTGACAGATGAACGAAGACATCATGCTACAGCATAAAACTGACAAAAGTCTGATGAACCTGCTAGTTTCTTTTTAAATTGGCAAAACTTTATCTCTGGCGCAAAATATTGGATGAGTAATTTCCATTTCTTATTTTCACTTAGTCTCATCCCAGCGAATTATTATTAAAATTTACGAAACACTTTTCTAGACCCACATTTTGAACTAGGAATGAAATCCGTCAAATACCTTCTCTTTAAGATCTTCCATGAAGGCTGTTAGCGACCATCTTTAAAATTCTCAATTGGTTTCTCAATAGTTTCTGTATTCTTTCATTTGCAGTTTTACAGGGATTTCCTGATATTTAATTGAAAAATTCCATAATACAGTCTTTTTGCTTAGTGTAGTGATAACATTATTGTTATTGATTCATGTTTTATCTTTGCAACACTTCAAGAGTAGGTATTTGTTTTTAAGTTCCACAGTTTGTTGGCCTTATTTCTGAAGAAGTTTTGTTGATTGATGCATTCCCGCCAATATTGTTTTGTAATTGTCCAGCTGTCCATCGTCTTCAATACACTGCGGTGTTAAGTATTATCTTGATAATATGAGATTTATATTCATCTCAAGGTCTTGCAGTAGATAAGAGGTTATCTTGACGTTTGATGGCAGTGTCAATGAAACAATTTTGTTTGATATAGAACATTACAACAATATAGACTTAACAGGGCGTCAGTTTAATAGATGTACCTATTTAAAATTAACAAAAATACCTCTACAAGACTAAACGTATTGTTTAGGAAATTATAAGGCGGTCTCATCATGGCTAACAAAGAGCGTTCTAAAGAAATCCGTAATGAGATCCCGTGTACTGTAATATCGACAATTAACAACGAAAAATTTGAGTTGGCAGGACCGACAGTATAATCATCGGAGACAAATATAACATCGAAGCCGAAATGTCATTAGAAAACATCTGTTCATACTACAAAAATAAATTTCTTAACAATAAGCACTTTCAGTTTTTGTTATTGTCACATAGAATCCGATTATTTAGAAACGCTTTAATGTTTGTTGTTCGAGATATGATTGGTTATTAATGATAGGTTTGTGTTGTTTACCTGGGGTTAATCACGGGAAGAGCGGTCGCGGGCGCAGACGCGGGCGCGGAAGCGGCGGCGGGCGGTAGCCGCGTGGCGCGTGTGACCGCGCGTGCCAGCCGAATGTGACTGCCGCCGCTGCCGCTACTGCCGCGCGCCACACGCCGCCGCGGTCCGGACTTCAGGCTTATCGTTATGACCGCCCAACATACGGAATCCCCGTGCGAAATTCAACATTGATGACCTACTTTACTTTGTAATTTTAGGTGCCAGGTTTAGCCTTAACAACACTTTATTTTTAATATGGTCAGGACAAGAGCAATTATATTTGACATTCATATTATTCATCCTAATCCTTTATCCTTGCCTTGCTCGTCTGCAGTAATAACACTTTTTTCAGCGCAAATATTTTTTTACGAGCGGACATGTAGGTCAATATCAGATATTCTACAACTACGTACGAGTAATTTCGTTTGACACTAGTCCTTCTGTGTAAGCGTGAATGGCTTGATATATTTCAGGGAATTAGGGACTGACTTCTCATCATGACGAGCGTAGTACAGCGATAATAATGTATAATAATACATACTGAGCAGGCATATTACAAACTATGGGTATATAGGGCTCCTACCAATATCTCAGGAGTCAAGCCAACCTTACCTGCCAGTGGTGCACCTGCCGATTAACGGACGAGGCTCTGGCAAACATAGAAGTTCTCGGTTAGCGGCAATAGGTCACCTATTACGTAGGACCAACAACATAATTGGCGAAATGTGGGTCCATAATATGCCTCTGCCTACCCCTTTGGGGAAAAGGCGTGAATGTATGTATGTATGTATATTACAAACTATTCGGCTCGTAGGTCGTTGCCTTAGTCGATAAAATAATAATACCTGTATTATCTGTGTAAATAATTTATGTAAAATACTTTATGCAAATGTTCTCGAGAAGCGTGATTTTGGGTAGTTCACAAGCTATTATTCCAAGACAAATTGTCATTTTGTTTTGTTATTTTTGCAATTATGTAAAATACAAATTCTAGGAAACAGTTGAAATAAACATCGGTCAATGTCTTGCTCAGTTATAATTATTGGTTACATTTACTTTTTCTAAGGAACTATCAAATTGTGTTTAAGTTTTATTGTTTTGGTGATTATGTAAAATATATATTCTAAGCAATAGTTAAAGTCAGTTCCACTTAGCCTTTCTTATAGTTGATGTTTATACTTATTACTGCATAGTAACAACAAATGAAGAAGTCTATTTGCCGATTATAACGATGTAGTCGTGAACTGATCAACCTATCGACCAGTTCACGACTACATCGGCCTATATTCCATTGATGTAACATTCTCGGTGATATTATAAGCTTGGCATGAATATTTTTGTTAATTATTAGAAACACTTAAAATGTAAAATTCCACCCTATGGAGATGAAAGTGAATATAGATTTACATATTTTATTTAATATGGAACGAAGTAGGTACATACTAAATATATATATGAAAACACCCAGACCAGAACAAATATTCATAAACACAAATTCATATTATACACACAAATATTTGTCCCGTGTGGGAATCGAACCAACGACCTCAGGAGTGAAATGCTACCTGCATTTTGCCACCATGATTTGCCACCATGTCATATCGATCGCCAAAAATATTCGTCGTTAATAGGCTTGGTTATTTTATGAAGTGTAGCTTTCTAACCATTGCTCATTGTAGGAAACAGGACCAGACATAAAATAGATAATATTTTGGGATTTAAAAAACCTTGAATCTAAATTAATAGTTGATATGCCGCGACTTTATTAGGCATATCATACGATATGACAAATTTAATAACCAGAATGAAGCATGTTATAAGCATGTCCAGAATATAACACTTATGTAATATACATTGCAGGCTATCGATTGATCGTTTGGTAAAGACTACTTGTACCAGGTTAAATTCTCGCCGATATAATGGGGATTGGAAATTACAAGTAACACTTATAAGTAACAGCTATAAGCTTACTATGAAGTTATGTCGGAATATTTATAATGTCTTCCGCACGTTTGTTAATAATAATTCTTATAAATAAAAAAAAATCCTTTTATTCAGCATTTATACTAAGACTTAACTGAAACTATGAACTAAATATGACAACCAAAGTAGTTGTTTAGTTACCAGAATTATACAGACTGATTACTATGATATCCACGAAACATTAGCGTCGCGGCGTTATCAGTGCGTAAATGCGTTTTGTTACGATTCATTGTCCAACAATTACGAAGTGACCACCCATATAAACGAAAAAAATTACGGATAGTACATGTGTAAGGAAAAGCATACAGTAATCGTAATTATTATTTATTTATCGTGGGTTAAGTAGTGTTTGAGATTTTATCGAAGGCTTAATGCAATCAGCATAATTTTTAGTGTAATTAAAGATTACTCGCTGATTATATTGGGATTATAAGATATTTGTGATTATTCATTTATTTAAGATATTTAAACCAAAATAAAATTGTAGTCTGTCCCTCGGCAGTATTTTTCTATATTACTTATGAAATATAGATAATTACGTTTTTAGTTGGTTTACGGTAAAATATTTAGACTTCTTCTATTTTTTAAAATATTCATGAATTATATATGAGGTGTATAGGGCTCCTACCAAATCTGAGGAGCCCAAGCCAACCTCACCTGCAAGTGGTGCACCTGTCGATCAATGGATGAGGCTCTGGCGAACATAAAAGTGTCCGGAAAGCGGCAATAGGCCCGCGACCTATTACGTGGGACCAACAATATAATTGGCGAAGTGTGGGAGTATAGTATGCCTCATCCTACCCCTTCGGGGGAACAGGCGTGATATTATGTATGTATGTTTATGAATTGTATTCTATAAAGAAATGTTGCAGTAACATGGACAATTAAATGTAATTCTTTATGATACTATAACTTTACTTTTAGTTTTACTGTTAGTTATCAGAAATTTGTTATAATAGCACTTACTCCTATTTATTGTAAATCGATACGTAAGACACAAATAATTAAGTTTACTTAGTTTAGGGCTCTAACACTTAATGCAGTTCATTATTAACCCAATTTAGGGTAAATAAATTATCATTATATTTCTTATTACTTTTAAATATAAAAAAGTAACACAACAAGCGGCTTTAATTGTAAGTAAAATCAAGTTTTCATGTGACAAATCGTACTTTTAGTTTCGGTTTGAAAATGATTATTTATCTGTCAAGGGGGCTGCTATACCTTAAACTGAAACGTGATTTAATATAATAAAATAAAAATGAAAGGATGAGATATATAAAAAAGTTATTTTTGGTGAAATCTATCACGAAACTTTGAGTTCAGTTTTGGAGGTTTCGTATGATTGTACAACCTTTTGTACCCATCTCGCACTTTTTTTATTTTATAATCATCTTATCATATCTTAGCATTATCCCGATGGCCCTAGACTTAAGCTTAGAGCCCAGGGTCTGCTCACTGGTTCAACCAGATATGGCTAAATTTCAGTTCCCACATGGAGCGACCGCCGTCTGACCTCCGCATCCCGGAGGGAAACATTATTGTAAGTATATTTTAAATTACTGTTGTGTTTACTAATACTAGTCTTTAAGTTATGTAAATTAATAACAATTGGACCATTGTTGTCAAATAAATGAATTTAATTATTATTAATTATTATTATTATTCTATGGTTAAACCAGCTGTCAGGGTGTTAAAGGGCACTGACTTTCTAATTACGACTGCCATAGATGTTCATGACAGCCGAGATTAACGGCTTACGTTGCTTTCCGAGGCACGGAGCAAGCGATAATTACGCACAAATTTTTCAAAAGGTGCGGCATCTGAGTTTGAACCTGAGACCTTCTGAATTTGAAGGTTTTGGGTCTCGCACTGGGCTATCGCCGCTTTTTGTCTTAAAATATTTACATAAATAAAATTTTGTCTTCATAAGTAGTACAGCAATCGCCATAAAGCTGCAGGATATCGATGGTATGCATTACTTATTACCAGCTTTTGGATAAAGTTCAAAAAGTTTCTTCGGATAAAATAACTCGGTTGTTGACATCAATCATCTTAGAAGGGTAACTCAACATATGGCAACCGCACTAAGTAGAAACATGTCAATCCACATCTATATCAATTACTATCACTCTGTTACTTGTAATGATAAACTTTTCACTATTATATGCTTGTGGGATACAGTAACACGCGGCTCCTTTCTTGTGGAATATTTTACATAATAGAATAGAGTAACGGTAACTGTCTTAACTACAATGACAACGAGCTGGCCGATTTGAATTCATACATTTTTAAAAGTATTCATATTGACAACATCGTATAATTGAAGCGCTTGAAGCTACGCGAGAATGATCGGATAAGTTCGGTTAAGTTACTGGGCTTATCAATATCTGTCGCGTACTCTTGGGTTGTGGAATGAGCTCCCTGGCGACGTTTTCCCATGAGATTTTAACATGGGGCTCCTCAATAAGGGCGTGATAATGTTTTCAATACGTCAGAAACACGCTAGTGATGCTTCTGGTATTACCAGCTCTTATAAGCTGCGGTGACCACTTTGCATTTTCTATGCTTGAGTACAGTCAGCGTTTAATAGTTAGTAGCACCCAAAGCGTATACATCGGAATACGCCCTTACGCTCTTGACAATAGAGACGTGGATCGATCTTTATGGCGCTATGGATCATCATATCCTAGCAGTATCCCGGTTGCCCCAGACTTAAGCTTAGGGCCCACGGTCTGCTCACTGGTACATCCAGATGTAACTGAATTTCAGTTATTACGTGGAGCGACTGCCGTCTGTCCTCCGCAACCCAGATCGAAAACATAATTCTATGGTTAAACCAGCTGTCAGTCTGTTAGAAGGCACTAACTTCCTAATAATGACTGCCACAGATGTTCATGACGGCTGTCATGAGACCAACGGCTAAACGTGCTTTCGGAGGCACGGAGCAAGCAATAATTACGCACATAACTTTAAAATGTCATAGGGTTTGAACCCGAGACCCTCTGAATTTAAAGGCAAGGGGTCTCGCCACTGGGCGTTCGCCGCTTTATGGCAATATGGATAGCGACTGCCACAGATGTTCATGACAGCCGGGACCAACGGCTTAACGTGCTTTCAGAGGCACGGAGCGATAATTACGCACATAACTTCGAAAAGTCATAGGCGGACCAGGGTTTGAACCCGAGACCCTCTGAATTTAAAGGCAAGGGGTCTTGCCACTGGGCTATCGCCGCTTTATGGCAATATGGATGTTACCAAATGTATAACTGAACCACCTTGTCGTACAAAAACCTTACCGCAATCACTGGTAACTGAAACCCACGGTTTAGCGTCCCTTCGAAAGTGAAGTGGAGCGCCCAATATCAAATACCACACTCACCTCTATAAAGTTTCTTATTTCGAGCACACAGTCTTATGAAGCAACGATCTCTTCGTATATATAGAGCTAACAATGTAGCCAAACCGTCCGATCCACTTAAATTGATCGACGAGTGACTAGTACCCATCGAGCACGTACGTACAGAACCATCCCTAAGCCGTTTTGAGTCGAGGCTTTCTATCACGGTGATTGGCTGAATTTGACTTTCACAGCGACCACTCGCAAGTTATGAATAGACCTCAGATTCGAGTTAAACCTTAATGTGCCAGGAAAGAATTAGAAGGCGAACCATGAATACATTTCTTGTGCATTCAAAATTTATTGTGTGTGACAATAATATGTGTTGAATTAAGTACAAGTTAGTGAATATTCAATACTGCCTATGATACTCACTTAAGACGAAAAATCATTAAACTTAATTAATTTAATTAAATGAAAATTAAAAAAATTAAATTTAAATTTAATGAAAATTAATTTAGGTACATTTTTTGTCACTAGTTTATAAGTAAGTATACTTAATTTAAATATCTATGAACTTCATATCGAACACACCAGACAAATCTTTGTGACTAATTGCGTGTTTTAAAAACCTTGTGAAAATCTTATTATGTTTAATAAATAAATGAAAATATATATATATTTCAACCTGATGTAAGCAACTGTTTGCTAAAAAATACATTATAAAAATACATTCAGATACCACCTACTTAAAGAAAACGCAGGTCTTTCCTTAGGGTTGATATTTATCACTAGCACTAGACATGCTTGTTTGGGTAAGATCTAAACAGATGGAATTCTGGAATTTCTAAATACTACTCAGGCAGTCTTCGCCGAGTTCGATCGATCGAAATATTTGGTTATATATCGAAACCAGCTGCGTGAAATGCAGCTGCTAAGATTCGTGGTACGTTACTGAATCTGAAAAGGCGATTTGTCGGAGTGCTGAGCTTTTAGAATAAAATAAAATATACTTCATTGTCCTTAAGACCAACAGGATCATTTAAATTCGACAGATAATTAGTTTATTTATACATCTGTACGTGCATAAGTAAATTATTAGAATTATGAGACTGTACACTATATATTTACTAGCGGGCGCTGCGACTTCATCCGCGTGATCTATAGATACTTTTTTAAATTAAGTTCCCGCGGGAAAATGAAAAGTAGCTTGTAACTTTAGCTGGTGGGAGTCCCGTTTGCATTTTCTTATACCACGTTATTTATCATGACTCAGGGAACGGTATAAAAAGGGGGTAAATTTTACGTCCATCTCCTTCTTCTAAGCTACCTCCCCACCAATTTTCAGCCACGCGTCTTTCTGTTATTAATATGGATGTTTAATTCGGTTCTCAATCGTTAAATTAACCAGATCGTATCATATGCCTAAGAAAGTTGCGGCAAATGGTGTATAGGGACCCAACTAACACCTTAGGACCCCAAGCCAACCTCACCTGCAAGTGGTGCACCTGCCTATCAATGGACGAGGTTTTGAAAGATATATAAGTTCCCGGTAAGCGGCAACAGGCTCGCCACCTATTACGTGGGATCAAAATATGATTGACGAAATGTGAGCGTAAAATATGACCCTACCTATTCATTCGGGGAAACAGTCGAATATAGTATGTAATTTTTATATTGGATAATTCAAATTAAATGCGAATCCAATTTTAATAACGAAAGTATTTATATTGATTTTGAGTTATTTACACAGTGACCGACCAAATAGCGAAGAGTATAGTGTTTCAATTTGGGTACGGTATATTTACATTTTAAATAAAGATTGGATAACATAATAAAATTAAACAGACAGAACAAACACATATTATACTCAGAATATAGGTATACTTTCATATCATTTTAACAAACGTCGGCTACAAAGCCCTGGTTTTGAGGAAATATAATAACTTTTTACGAGTATCATGAACACATTTATGAAACGCAATAAAAACAATAATTTCCACAATTACAGTTAATGATAGAAATAGTATTACAACTGGCATCTGAGAATAGAAAATGTTTATTTGGCACAGAACATAATGCACAGAACAATTAGAGTAAAGTAACTTGAGCGAAAACCGTTTGTATCAAACAGGCAGGACCCTGCTCAGTATGAGCTGGGATAGCATATGCCACTGTACTGATTTTATCTGCAGATACTTTAGAGTAAGGATAAAGTTTTTCATAGGGGTGACCTATAGTAGGAATATACACGGCTAAGTTCAAAATGTATTTAAATTTAGGCTCTGGGACATTTATGAATGTCGACAACTTAATACTACGTGTTATAGGGGGTAATTTATAAATATGTCCAACACAATCTGGCAGTTTAAATCTATGTTTCTTAGATACTCTGTTTGCTCCAAAACTGCGAAACCATATTTGATTATTTTTAGTATAGCATACATTATAAGCATTAATATGTTGTGCTCACAGTAACTAATATACTGTAAAAAATAAGTACCCTTGAGGATCAGTTTCATACGCCATTTGTTATAAGAGAACGACTTTCGTAAAATGTAGCGTTTATTTTATGTGAAATTGATATAACCCTTTCAAACTTCAATCATTTCAAGTTTAATTAATTTAGTTCGTTAATGCATGAAAGCGTTGATTTAATTAACTAATTTGACTACTGACTACTTTTCGTAGATAATTATAAGTTCTTCATTTATATACCCGCTAAATGGCTTCACATCTAACGTTCAACCAGTACCGGCCTAGAATTAACGGAATCACTTTTAAGATCAGTGTTAGAAAACGGATAACTATCCACTACATTTTTGTAACTGCGAATTGTAGCCTTACTTTATTGTTAGGAGCTGAATTTCCCAAATAGGTGCTTAGTTCTCGCATAACAGCAAAGTCGCAGAGGGCTGTAAAAACCTAAATTTTAACTTGAAATAAAGTTTTTATTATAACTTGTAAATTTTACCTTCAAATACTTTCATAGGGGTACATAAACATCCAAAGCAATTATAGGACGTGATTACCGCAGCTTATAAACGTTAATGGATAAATTATAGGTATTTATGCCCGAAAAACCTCTTATAACGCACAATATGCGATTAAGTTGATTTTAAATTGTGAGGATGGAAACATAAAAGGACCAATAATAGGTAAAACAATAAAAAGTTATGTGATAGCAAAAACAATTTTTAAATCTGTTAAATTGAGTCCCCACCAATGGCATGCCGTGCGTTGGTAAAAAAGTAAATTTAAATATAACTACACAATAACGTTGTTGAAAGAATACATGTTAAAAAAGTATAGATCTTATTGAGAATGTAGATGTTGATAGAAATCTCATTAAAATTATAATATATAAATATTTCACAATAATTTTCCGTACACAGTCTGCAGCCCTTAAATTAATATTTATAGTTTCGAGTTAACCAAACATGGTATACATTTTCTTTATCTTATTTCAGGGGTATTTGGTTAGGACTTCTGTAAACATCAGGCAGTGAAAATATCATATAAGAGCGACATTTATTTCTTATGAAATGTATTTGTGTAACATAAATATATCTGTCGAAACTCTCGGCCTCTCCATTACATTAAAACTTTCGCTTGATATAATTATCCTTTAATATGATATTAAAGGCTCAAAAATTAAATTCAGACGAACTTTACTCTGACGTGAACTTATTAAGGCATTAGGAGATAAGTTATTGAATTTTGGTCGTGCAAGTATTTTCAGTTATTCTCATCAGAGTACAGTTTGTCTGAAATCAGTTTTTGGGAAGACAATTTACAATAATATAGCTCGGGGCTCTTAATACTGCCATATGAGGTAGGAAAGTTTTGATAATTCAAAATGCTTTTCCTTATAATGATTATAATATGATATAATTATAATGATTTTATATCTCCGTATCTTCATATTGAGATTTTGAAGTTCACGTCGCATTCTTTGAAAAATGTTTTACTGTCGCCAATAGAACTCAAAATAACTTCGATATTGGTAAATTATACATACATACATAATGTCACGCCTCTTTACCATAGGGGTAGGCAGAGATCCCGTCCTTACACTTGCTACGATCTTGGCACACACTCTTAGCTTCATTTACACTCATTAACCTTTTCATGCACGCCCGTTGCTTTAGGATACTTTTGACCTACCCTGCTGGGAAATTATACCATTATATAAAACTAGCTGACCCGGCGAACTTTGTTCCTCCTTAATGGCAATAAATAAGCAGATTGTGTTTTTTTATTGGAAAAAGTACAAAAAACTTAAATACTACTAATAATTAATCATTCATTATTATTTCTGTATTTTACTACATAGGTTGCTCTTCACTTAAGTACCTTGTGATACACGACATTTTTTGTTTTATTGTTATTTATTGAGAAGCACGAAGTCGAGCCATACTATCGCGGCGCTGTTGACGTACAATTTCTTGTTCTTCTTTCTTCCTTTCATTTACAGTATTTCGTCTTCTTCTTGCATTACGGCTTTGTCGGGAAAGATTATATCGTCTTGCTCGCGGCATTATTAATTAAACTTCACTTCACTTTAATTCACCTAAAAGATTATTTCAAAACAAAAATTTTCAACCATACCGAGTTTTATAGTTCACTTCACTGTTTATACGAATGGCCAATGGCATTATTATTACATTATAATTGTTAATTATTTATTTAATAGAAATAGGTTTTTTCTTTCTTTTAAATAATGGCGTCGTGCGTCCAGCACATTTAGCCAGTGTCAAGTAAGTGATATATCAATAGCAAAAGAGATAATTCTTAGTATATGAGAATGTTTGATGATAAAGATGATAAATGGCAAATGAGATACCCTCCCCTAAGCCCCTTGAGTCCCCAATAAAGATATCGGACTATACTGAGATCTCACATGAACTTCTTGAGAGAATTTGAAAAGTGATGTTGCACTGTTCTGTTTCATTTACCAACCCTCATGTACGTTCACAAACACTTAACGGTTAATAATCCACCGTTATTACACATTAATGTTCGAAATATCACAAATTTTAGAAAATAAAACAAAACTGCAGAAATAACGCTTAACATTCCCGCCAAGAAGTCAGAAATAGTTTGAATATTGATTTCTTACACATATCAAATTGTCATCCATACGTCATTATATAGCTGTCATTTGCTTTTTGTTATTCCAAGTCTGATTCTTTTTTGTTATATCACGTTTTATAGTGACTGACGTTTCATGTCAAGTCACACGGGAACGCTGTCGAACGGGATAAAAAGTATCCTATGTCCGTCTCCTGGCTCTAAGCTACCTCCATACCAATTTTCATCCAAATCTGTTCTGCCGTTCTTGAGTTATAAGTGCAGTAACTAACACGACTTTCTTTTATATATATAGATTTAAAGCGCGAAGCAAAGCGCGTAAAATTGTAATAATTAGTTTGTATCCACAAATTTTATGATGCACCAATAAATGATTATTATTATTATTATTATTATAAATTTGACCTTCATAAGAGCTCTATTAAGCCAAACTTGACTAAATGATTTTGAATTTATTGAATTTAAAATTTCTCATGATTGAAGGACATGAAAATTTGCATTCGTTTATTCAGAAATGCCATGATTGCTGATGTGAGGCATTATATACGGCCGGGTAATGCATATATATAATTATATTTATTAATGAAATTAAACGAAATTAAGTTACTTTAGAACACTGGTATTAAGTAGATTTACGTTCGTTTAAGGTAATTTAACCTTATAATGATGTTTCCCTCTGGGTTGCGTAGGTCAGATGGCAGCTCCATATAATAAATGAAATTCAAATCTGGTTAAACCAGAGAGCAGACCCTGGGTCCTAATCATATGACTAGGGCAACCGGGATAATGCTAAGATATGATGATGAAGTTCGCTTAAACTCGATGACAACTGAATCGTATAAGACCACTCAAGATTTGAGATACGCCATTAAACTAAAAACTGAAATGCTCTTAACTTGACTTAAATTATTTCTCAACTAATATGAGAATAATAATCTATTAAATGCTTGTATTTTATTCCTTACTGGCTAACATAATAGTCTCGACGTGGGTACTAAAAGATCCGCTTTAGGGGAGGCGACAAGATGAATCGCATAATCTTCAAGTCGATCTTACTAGAAAGAAACCTTTTACGACAATCGCCAGATTTATGATCAGTCTTCACAACAATTCAGTTCAGACGAAAGATTTGGTCTTAGTGATGACTATAGATCAAAAAGCTCTTTTGATATGCGATAATTCTTTAGATACTCTTTTGATCAGGATGAATAGGTTAGGTGAAGTGCTCGGTGTGTTAAGGGACCTCTGACAATGCAAGATGTTCTGTAACCACATTGTTGCACTTAATACGATACGGAGCTAGGATGCTATACCTAGCGAATTTAATGGTGATAAGAGAGTTGGAAAATTATGTTAAGTTGTTGCATTTGCAGCAAATTATGTTGAATTTGACTAATAAAGGGCAGGTATATTATTTTTCTATTCTGATCGTTCCGTGCGTTTGATAGTATGTTTTGAATGTTCTGAAAGAGAAGATAATATAATAAAGGACAACATTTAAATTGATTTATTCGATAAGAAATTATATTATTTTAAATGTAAAAAAGATAGTTGCATCCAAGATTTTTTTTTTGAAAGGAGAATCGTTATAATTAGTTTAATATTTTAAACGTTATGTATATATATATATAAAATTATAATATAAAATTAAATATATATATATATATATATATATATATAAATAAAAAAAATATATATAAATAATATATATATATATATATATATATATATATATATATATATATAATTAAACTCATATTAAACAATTTTATTAAATTTGGCTACTACTTAAGAGTTCCAAAAATAACGGACTTTATGTTCTTGTTTTATTATATTTTACATTTACATTTTATATTTTACGCCTGTTTTCCCGAATGGGCAGGCAGAGGCGTACTATACCGAAGAGCTACGAGCGCTTCTAATATTTAATGTTCTCTTAGTAACGCACAATTTGCTCTGTTTTGTTGTGTATGGTAACTTACATTCACACTATGCAAACTAAAGTAATTACATCTATTTAGAAATAAAGAAAAGTTTTATTATGCTCCTGCCTCGCTTCCAGTTCATTTGAAATCAGCGTAGCATGACTATTCCTTTTTTTCAACTCAGTTCATTCACCTACTTTCCATCATTCTTCACACCCTCAATCTATCTTCCTTCAGTCGTACTTTTCCTCTCCACCTGGTAAAAATCATGAATCTTCTCATATTCTACTACTACTCTTCGTCTCTTCTCATTACATGCTCATAAAATAACAAAGAGGTTCCTAAATTTTACTTAACTTTCCAACTACCTCTAACATATGAATTTCTTATGTTATGACTTTGCCATCATCACCGTTGCAGGCAGCCTTCTTTCATTCGCCTTTAAAAGGCGTATGTAAACAAAGTATAGTCTCTGTGATCATAAAATGGAATGCGGTTTTTGGTGCCAGGACGGAAAAACACATATCGCGGAAGTATTTTACTTTCCATAACTAGTATTAATTCGAGATTTTATGTGTAAATATAGCGTATTTTTAGACATTACTTCTTTGGTAATGTACACAAATGTAGGAATGTGTTATGTAAATGTGAATTGTCATTTTCCGTGGTGATTCCAAAACTACCTAGAAGCTTTTAGTAAAGTTTTCAATATTTTACTGGGGCATGACTCTGACTTGACTTGACTATGACGGCCTCTACTTGACTTTGACTGTACTAAGTAATTAATGATTTATATGCAAATAACTTAATTAATTACATTGCTTGACACTGGCAAAAACTCTAAACAAGTGAATCATTGAATGCTCTATTACAAATAAATTCATTGACTTCTTGGCGGGAAAGTGAAACGTCATATCTACAGTTTTGTTTTATTAACGTAATGTATGTGTAATAACGGTGGATTATTAACCGTTAAGTGTCTGTGAACGTACATGAGTGTTGGTAAATAAAAGAAAACAGTGCATCATCACTTTTAAAATTCTCTCAAGAAGTCCATGTGAGATCTCAGTATTGTCCCACATCTTTACTGAGGACTTTAGGGGACTTGAGGGGTTTAGGGAAGGGGATCTCATTTACCATATTTATCACCATTCATTCTCATTTACTATGATTTATGTATTATTAATATATTTCTAACTTGACACTGGCCGAATGTGCTATACGCACGAAGCCATTATATATAACAAAAAACAAATAAATTCATTTAATAACACTTTTCCTTTACTCTTTCTTCCGTAGCTCAGCTCGGTAAGAAGCTTAAAATATAAAAAATTACGCAACGGTCACGTTTAAGCGACAAGAAAATTGCGAACTTACCTTGAACGACGCCCTCGCCATCTCACGGAGAAATAATTAACACGAACCACTGAGATTCAGCGCAGACGTAGGTACTTACCTGTGGAAAGAGAAATTATGATTAATATTTTAAATAAATAAATAATAAATATTCTCTTACAATCACACCAATTATTTTAGTTCCAATATAAGTATCATTAAGAACTTGTGTTATGGATACTAAATAACGGATAAACATACATAAATACTTTTTTTTTTGTAAATACATACTTAAGATACATAGGAGAACACCCAGACCAGAACAAATATTCATGTTCATGCACACAAAGATTTGTCCTGTGTGGGAATCGAACCCACGACCTCTCGAGTGAAGTGCAGGTATACTGACCTCCACGCCATATCGGTCGTCAAAATTTTGGATTTTGTGTAATTTTTTCATCACACATAATAAGCAAAATAGAGAAGTGTATTTTAATAAAAGATAGGATTTTGCAATCGTTTGCAAAAGTCTGTCTGAAGTTTATTTTACGTATTATATAGAGATCACCGTAAAATATGTTCAAGAAGTCGTCGGGATAGATACAGCTTAATAAATAATTTAAATCTGTAATATCATATTTTACATACTATAGCATTAAATAAAATAATTTTAATACATAAAACAATGGTACTAAGTTTTATTTGTTTTTAAATCGAATGCTCAATTAGAATTTGTATCCTTAAAGGTTATGTTGCCTTTAAAGGGGGTATAACTAAATAGTCTGTGAATATTAGTTTCAATTTAATTAAAATAGTAATTTTAAGCGTCTACCTGTTACCGGTATCTATATTCAGCGAAAACAAGCAAACAATCACGTTTGATGTATGGGAGCCCTCCTTAAATATTAATTTAATTTTAATTGAATTATTTCTTTTTAAAGTAAATATATTTCTAAATACTTTGTGAATATTTCAAGCGTTACGTCATTCAAAACGCGTTTGTAGTATGGGAGCCCGCTTAAATATTTATTATTTTGTTTTTTAGCATTTGTAGCGGCATCATAAATACAACATCTGTAAAAAAAGCAACTATCACGGTTCATGAGATAAATCCTGGTGACAGACGGAAGGACGGACAACGGAGTCTTAGTAATAGGGTCCCGTTTTTTACCCTTTGGAACCCTAAAAAACGTAACTAAGACAGTCAAACATCTGTAATGTGTTTAATAACGTAAGAATAAGAAAATATAAGATATTTGAAGACAGCTGTTAAGTAAATTTTTCAATCTACAAACTTTCTATCGTAGATTAAAGAAAGTGCTACGTATATCTTATCAAACACTAAAATAAAGAATAAAAAACAAGTATTTTATGTAAAGAGGTTTAATAGGCCTTCCGAGAACAAGAAAACAATTAGAATTTCAATTGTGTGTGGATACAATTGGCTTAAAAGCTTCGAGTTAAGATTTTAAAGCCTTTCAACAGTTGAAATTTTAGTCCGAAAATTTTGTCAAAATGTTTGTCAAACGTTTGAAGACGATTACACGCTCAGTATGACTGGTATATCTAGTAGAAAACCTAGTGGTGTGTTATTTTATTATAAAACTTAATAATATTTTTTCATAATAATATACTTGGTGAGTGACCCTATGATGAATAGAAGTCGTAGAAATACATAATGCGATCATATGCTTCCACTTGCTACGATCTTGGCACATACTCTTAGCTTTATTCACACTCATCAACTTCATATACACGCCCGTCGGTTTACAGTGCTATTGACTTGCCCTTTCTCCAAAATACTCTTAGAAATGGAGACAAATATTTTTTGGGAAAGGTATTTTCAGCCTAGTTCGTCTATACTGCTACCCTAACTAACATTTATAATATGTTCTTAAAGGAAATCAGAATAAGAAAAAAAACTAATTATTAATATACCCTTCACTGTTAAAATTTAGCTCTAAAACATTTATCACATGTTAAAGTCTAATTTTACGACCACTAAAGTAAACTGAAGATTTTATGTTGCTGGGAACCACAATGCAGTCCGTCAGTGTACTGCGAAGTGTTGCAATAAAATGGATTGTACAATATTTTTACAGACGTAGAAATGTCTGGATTTAACATTAATAATTTATACTTTTATAATGTTTTTTTTAGTTTTCTTTTTTTTTGGAACATAATAATGTAAGTCAGTTAAGATTTTTTGTGAAGTTATGTCGCTATGCATAACATCACAAAAAAACTTGACAGTTACCACTTATTGTTATAGAAGAGCGGACTCTCCAGACACAAGTCAACTATTCACTTAAAAGGAGTATCCAAACTCTAAATGGAGACTATACTTTGTATACGCAATAAGCGTTTTTCATTTTCTTACTTAACTATTATAATGTACATTCAAGCAACTCCACAGCACAGTTCAGGTTTTATGTCGAAAGCTATTCAAACATGAAACTCCCTTCACATTTAGGTTAGTTGAAGGCAGACGTTACATCAATGGTTTAGTAAAACAATATTATTTTAGAATCATTATGTAGATAAATATTCATATCATAACTTTTATTATTAATCATTATATAATATTTATAAGCATTTCGTGTAGTGTCTGTATTGCCTTATACTTCTCTGTTAGCCCAAAGATAGAAAGAGCCTAGTAGCATTTAAAAGCTATTACAGTTCCGACTTTTTTTAGTATATTTTATTAACCATATCATGCATATGATACTCATAATAAAAACTAATCTATTTATTCATAAAGCCTATCATCATCCTGAGATGAGCTTGTGCTCAGTAGTGGGACGTTAATGGGCTGACCCATTAACGTCCCACTACTGAGCACGAGCCTCCTCTCACATATCAAGGTGCGAGGGTATTGGGTCATACTCCACCACGCTGACCCAGTGCAGATTGGCGGAGGCAATATTTCATAAAGCCTATACAGAAAACAAAAGCGGTTACTGGTTTTAATTACATAGGTGTTACATCATCAATGTAGTGCTACTAATTAAAATGCTCATTAGCAGGTGCCGAATGACGCGGTTAAAACTATGTCATTTTGCGGTTAAAAGTACACAAAACAGAACTAGCTAAACTTAGTTAACGTCGGAGCGAGTTACTCTTCATGCGGAGGTAGCCGATGTTCGCACTAACTAGGTTACATATTTACGGTTGCAAAATTTTACTTCACTTTTATAAACATACACATAAACCGACCTATATATAAAACCTTGAATCACTCTACCAATTAAAAAAGCTGCATCGAAATCCGTTGCGTAGTTTAAAAGAAAGCATAAATAGGGACAGACAAAAAAGAAAGCAAGAAAACAACGTTAGTACTATGATGTAGTTATATACAGATACGTAGAAAAGTTTAATTCATCGACATAGCTTAGATAACTAGCAAGCTGTAATGGCGGGACAGTTAGCAAATAGTGGTGGTGGATTAAAAAAGTTATGGAGACCTATTTATTGACAGCAAACATAGCGTGGCATTAGGCTTCTAAACACAAGATGGACGGACGACGTGGTAAAGATTTTTTTTTAAAATAATGTCTTCGTGCGGTTTGCACATTTAGCCAGTGACAAGTAAGAGATATATTAAAATGAATTATAGTAAATGAAAATAAGTAGTGATAAAGATGATAAATGGTAAATGAGATGCCCTCCCCCTAAACCCCTTGAGTCCTCTGTAAAGATGTGGGACTATACTGAGATCTCACATGGACTTCTTGCGAGAATTTGAAAAGTGATGTTGCACTGTTTTCTTTAATTAGCAACACTCATGTACGTCCACAAACACTTAACGATTAATAATCCACCATTACTACACATTAATGTTCGAAACATCGCAAATTTTGAAAATAAAACAAAACTGGCGCTTCACTTTCCCGCCAAGAAGCCAGGATAAAGGTTGCAGGTCACCCTCAATTGGTTTTCATTCGAAATTTATAAGGGGGGGCAATGTTCAGCAGTGGACGTTTCCGTCTAAAGATGAGTATTAGTTAGTTTGTCCATGTCTCCATACAATCTATAGTTATTTTGTAAGCTTTAAAACAGTACTAAAGTAGTCCCTTATTAGTATTACATACCATCAGCATACAAGTTTGTCAATGTCACAATAGACAGTGTCTCTTTTAAAGCTTAGGTTAGCCTGTGACAGAAGACGCTACTCTTCCTTATGTCGATATTTTGGCGGGATCGTATGTGAAACGCCGCTAATATCGAGATCGTTAAGCCGTTTCTTCCAGTTAACACCGCGTGGGGTAGTCATTAAGCCAACTTAGAGGGCCTATTGGACAGTTTGCCAAAATCTAACAGCAGGGCGCACACAACTATGTTTGCTAATCTTGAAAATGACTGATTCCTACGATCTGAGCCGGGCGTCATTCCAGTACTTAGTAGTAGTACATTTTATGTATATCTTTACATAGTGTTAACAATATAATACAAGGCCAATGTCATAACAAATAATTATGGTTTTTAGAAAAAAACATTCGAAATTTTTATGGACTTTACAACAATGTTTATAAATAAATTTGCTAAGTGTTAGTAATCTTGTAGGCGTGGTGAATTCAACATTAAACTTTTGTGCATATTGAATATAATGGTAGGCAACAATATTCTTTATTAAAACACTTTAAAATAGAATATCATATATAAGGTTACGTCAAAAACAATGCCTAGGTTTTTTTAAATTTAAAAATAGTCTGCGATGAGAAAAACATTCTAATACTTACTTCTAAAACAGGTCCACTCATATTCCATAGTATTTCCTGTAACAATATCATAGTACTTGCTCTAAACACTCAAGCATCCATTTGATTCAATTTACTATAATGTGCTTGCTAAACTCCCAAGTATCTAGTAACTTTAAGAAAATTTATTATTGCACCTAGGGATTTCTTAAAATTCATAGGTAGTGGCCACAAACCATTCCCAGAGGTCTAACAAACATCAGTCGAAATAAATTGCATTAGCTACCTCTCCAGTCTTAACTTTGTCAGTCCCATTCCAAGCTTTATTTGTGATGTTGTTGTACTTCTATAGAAAATTCTATCTGACCTTAAATTCGAAGTTTTTGTTTAGAGATGGGTTCGCTGTAGGGCAGAATGTTATTGCGCCCGAAATTTGTTTGACATAATCTTTTTTAAAGGAATGCTTCTGAGGCATTAAATATATGTTATAATTATTGTTTTGCGCACTTTTTCATTTTTTAAGAAAGATAATAACATTTTCATATGGTCACAATAAATCACAGAGATTGCCTGGTGAGTTCGGTATGTAGTTCTTAATTAGTTAACTAGTGACAATAATTGTACCTAAATTGACAAATTCTTCATTATATAACACAACGAAACCGGACAACATTCCATAGCGAAGCAATGTTTATACGTTTAAATTCACAATGGCATTTTGCATGTTTTTGGCATGTTACAATTAGCGTATAACACATTTTAATATTATCGTATGAAATTCATAATTGTTTTCATAATGAATTTTCTGCAATCATCTATTCTTTCAGTTATTATTATTATGGATATTATACGGAATATAACACACACGGTATCACCGCCAGTTTAATTAGTAAGACATCAGTTTGACGATGCTTGCGCAAAAAAATATAGTATTCATAATACTGAAAAAATAATCCATAATAGGCTTGAATCTCATGTAAGAGTTATCTTTGGCCTTGTAGGTAGGAAAACCTAAAAGGGAATATTACAGAGTTTTAGTTCAAAGCTCTCTCATTTCTCTGAAGTAGCTGCATCAAAGCACAGCCAAGTTGAAAGCTGTTCGCTGTCGCTCATGTCATTGTGCCGCATCGGGTGCGGCCGGAGTCAAGCACGCATCGCCCCGGCTATATTCGTAAGGGCACTTTGCCAACACCCAGCGGTTTAGTTATGTCGCATCGGCTGTCACCTGAACATTTCATCCGCAACGCAACAGACTGTGTAATTTTTACTTCAGGTATTTTGATTTCCCCGGATCGAGTTTAATGAATATTTTAGTCACGTGGTAGCATTCCTTTTGTATGAGTTGAATCTGGACTGAGATTTTTATGCTTTTTTCAAACATTCCGAGATTGAATAGTAATTAGGTATATATAAAAGTATTAAGATATATATATTTATAAATCAATGTAAATATAACTTGCCTATTATTAACGTGAACTATTGGGGCAGGTCTCTTTAGCAGTGCACTTCATGTGGCTCATATAATGATAATGTTTTGCTATGTTCAATAAGTCATTGCCCGTTTCTAATTTACTTAAGCTGCTACTCGCAACGATGAGTGCGGTAGTTTGTAAGATGACGGACATAACAGATTTAGTGAGCTAAACTTGAAACTACTCTGACTATAGCACGTATGGTAATGTATATACGACGTGCTCTTCAATTTTGTTCCAAGTAGTTATTTATCAAGAAATACATCTGAAGTGAAATAGAAATCGACAAGTACAAAAGAGGTCAGTTGTATCTACTATAGCGAAATTCGCTATAATAATTAAAAACAACCAAGTCCCTTCGAAACTACGCAACAAACATCTTACAGTTTACTTGTATTTTATTCCTTACAACAGTAGAGAAATTCCGTACCTATATTCTAAGAAAATTACATTGCACAAGAAGCGCTGAGAAAACAAAATTAAATAGAGTTCACATACGCAATTTGTTTTGAGACGTACTCAGGTACTCACAAAGTAACTTAAGGGCACTTCTACAAATTAAAGTTCATAGTACGCGCTTGAAACGCCAGTGGCGCCGCGACACTAGTTTATAAACAATCACCAATAGTAAGATAAATAGTGTTTATAGTTATCAGGGCTAGTTTATTTAAAGTAATATATTACGTGGGATCAACAATATTGGTTTGACCAATTGGCTAAGTGTGTGCGTATAATATGCCTCTGCCTACCCCTTCAGGGAAACAGCCGTGAATGTATGTATAGAGTATTTCTAAGCTTCTGATGGCAGTATTGGATGGCTTAAAAACTAACCTGCCTCCGTAAATTCGCGCTAGGACCGCGTGGTGGAGTGTAATTACCTGTGTCTCTCCCACCTTAGTTGATGGGAAGAGGCCCAAGCTCAGTAATAGGTCGTCCGAAAGCTGAGATAAATAAATTCACTCCAAGCTGTCACAAGATAATACCACAAGGGTTAGTCTGCTAACTTACCAATCTTAGCAAATTGCAGCAATGATGTTAAGGCTTATTTTCTTGTAACAACATACTTATTTAAAAAGCGCAATAATCTTTTATTTATTATATCATAACGTAGACGAAAGTAGAGGATAGAATTAGATCTTAAAGTTCTATAAACACTCTCCGTGGTAATTTCGGTAGATGACAGTGAGATATACAATGTCTTTACGCAGCTGAAGGTCCTCGAGAGAGTTGTCACCTCAGAATCCCCTATATTGCGAACCGCTCGCGTTTGGAGACTACTAAGACCGTCAAAAAGGTATTTAGCCAAATTATCGCAAAGATGGCAACAATATTCTGCACTAGACCGCACTACGAAAAGGATCTTAACTAGACAAAGAATTACGAGTAATAATATAAATGGTATTAATAGTGAAGAGCACAGAATCTCTCTGTTTTAAAATAGAATTACATTAGCGCTTCAACACCCCACGTGCGGAAAGTTCATTGAGAGCATATGTTTTAATCAATATGTGCATCAAAATAAACATCTTCAGTGTAACATTAAAGCATACACAGTTTGAAAAGGATAATTTTCGGAGAAAGTAATAACTGTTTATCTTTCATAGTTAAGGTACTAATTATACATAGGTGTTATTCCAATTCGTTCATAACTTATTAAATATCAATTTCTGGGACTTGAGAGATATTCATATAAATAGATCTCGAAATTTTACACTAAATGGCATTAAATGTCAAATTTCGTATTTTTGGAGTTACCTACGCAGTTTTAAAATTAGACTGACCATAAAAACTTTAGCAACTAACGCTCTCAGTCACTGCGGGCAGTAGCTTGATTAGACAGGAATTGGTTAAGAAACTTGTCGAAGTTGTCATTCAGCATTATATCGTAAAATGTGCTAATTAGAAAACGGCTTTTTTTTTTCTATTCCATGATGATAAATGACCAAGTCTTAACGTGTGGTCACAAAATTTCTAAATAAAGAAGCTTTTAACTTGGCATTAGTTGAGTTTTGAAAAAGAAAAGAATTGTGATTATAGTAACGAAGTTAAAAGTAAAAATACGGTTAGTAATTTGTCTTTACAAGTAATTAGTATTAATCGATTTTTTTATAAAAAAAGTTGGGCCAGTGTTTAAACATTGTAGGAACTTAAGCATATAAATAAGTTTACTTCTACAAAAAAGCCTTTTCGTAATCCTAACACAAAATGTCTACGGAACTCCTTACTGCAAGTTCTTACCTGCTTTATAAAATATAAATATTAACAAATGACTTCAGTCAGAATATTATCTATCAGTATGTCAAATAACACTCTCATCCAAAACAAGGGTTAGGGATTTATGTTATACTCCACCTTACGGTGATATTAACCTCTTCTAAACCGCCCGTAAGGGCTTAATTTGGCTTAAAGTTCCTTTCAAACAATAGAAACTGTAACTATCAAATATCACATAGATAGGTAACGAAGACCTATCCTAAGATTGACTTGTGCAAACATTTCTTAACCTTAAAGGCTTAAAAA
The DNA here is from genome assembly GCA_949126915.1 of Musotima nitidalis. Classification (NCBI taxonomy): domain Eukaryota; kingdom Metazoa; phylum Arthropoda; class Insecta; order Lepidoptera; family Crambidae; genus Musotima; species Musotima nitidalis. The sequence goes on from OX421419.1 coordinate 12,101,012, forward strand.
TCAACAATTATATGTCAATGTATAATATTTATAAAAATACTTACAACATTTTCGTATACTACAATATTTACAAGAAACATTCAATCAAGAAATGGATTGCCATAAAATATTTATGATCCCTGGGATGTAAAGTTATGCATATGAAATATGAATTGCAATTGAAAAAGAAATATGATAAAACGAAGCCTGGAGCGCAGCAAGTTTACAGGGATAATCAATTTCGCCACGCCAAATAGGCACTTTCAGTAGATTTAATAATGAAATGGGTTCTTTATAATTGAACATTTCTGGTGAGTTTGAGTGTTAGTAAAAGATAAAAACTATAGTAATTCGCAAATACTATAGTTTACTCTTGATTTTAAGGTTTTAAAAAACTTACTATAGTATTCAATCGACTAAACAAATCTACCAAGTCTTTTTTTTTTATAAATTGCTTCTTTTACACGCCAAATAAAACAACAACATGGGATCAACAATAACATGATTTATATACTTATAACTTTATTATAATATATCTATAACTTTTAACACTTCTCTTTTAAAATTTTACTGATATTTTAATTCTACTCACTCACTGACACGGTGCTTCTGTCAGTACTTAATTATAAGTCTTAAATTTGTTGTGATTCATATTTAACTTAAAAGTTAAATGGCGTATATGTTCAAAGCTTGAGGGGAATGTAAGCACAGTGGAAGCAGTCACGACAAAACGTAAAATATTTTAAATCTAAAATTTTCATTACAAACAACCTCGTCTTGAAGACGACTTAATTTTTCGTTTGCACAAATCGTCTCTCCGGGAATCCGAAAGTAAATTGAAGCTTGTTTCATGAAGCTTATTTCTGAAACCGTAAAGTTTTAAATGAGAACATGTGAAAGGTGTCTGACTTCTCTTATTTCGATTAATTAATTAATAAATTATTCTTCAAGTAACTGAATTCAGTCAAATCTGGTTAGACCAGTAAGCAGACCTTCGGCTCTAAGCTTAATTCCAGGGCAACCGGGATATTGCTAGAAAATGATGACGTAATAAATAATTTTCTTACAATCACACCACTTATATAGTTCCAAGATAAGTGTGATTACATACTGTTGTTTGGATACTAAACAACGAATTCTTCTACATAAATAACTTTTTTGTAAATACATACCTAATATACATAGGACACACCCAGACTACAACAAATACCCATGTTCATGCACACTGAGATTTAATACTGTCCTGTGTGGGAATCTAACCTACGACCGCACGAGCAAAGTGCAGGTGTACTGAATTCCACGCCATTTCAGTCGCATTTCATTGCTTTTTGCAGTTGAAAAGTATAACATAAAGTCGCTTTTCTTTGTCTGTCCCTATGTATACTTAGATGTTTAAAACTACGCAACAGATTTTGATGCGGTTCTTATTAATATATAGAGTGATTCAATTGCTTGCTTTGTATTGCTTTTATGTAGGTCACGCGGATAAAGTAGCATGCGATCGCTAGTATTGCAAGCGACGATCAAATATAACACGACAAAATTTCCTACTATACAGACTACTAGACAGAGAGAGCCAAACCATATTGTAGGTAGGGTCTGTTTTTATCTTTAGGGTAGATAAATCCTAAATTGGAAAACGGGAGTAAAGAAACAAAAAAGTTTCTGTATTGCAGACCAACGTCTTGGCAAATTTTTGTCTCAAGTGTTTCCAAGCCTATGCGGTACGTGACTGCCCTACAATTAGGTTGTAGAGTGGGTAGTTCTTTTAATACCTTAGGCGTAAGCTTTTTCCGAAACATCTCGTTGTTGCCCGCGGCTTTGCTCGCGTTACATTTCACATAGTTTTTGAAGGTAATCAAATGTGTTTTATCTGATGTTATTCGAACACTGAAGAAGCTACCTATCAGTTGGTGCAAATATGAGTGTCTCTGTTATAGTTCAAAATAAGATAGAAATTAATCATAATCCATCGTCGGGTTAACATTGTTCCAAAAAGTGATAAAAAAATTACAGTCTATAGGTTACCGTACTGTATAATGCGACTGGATATTTCGTAAATCTAAAAGCCTCTCTACTTATAAATATTGAAGCTCCTTCAGATCTATGCGCCGCCCTGTAATGCGCCTGTTTGCAAATGGATTGTAATTAACGTGTCATAAACATTAATCAATTAATTGAAAACCATACCTTATTGGACATCAAAAATATTAAAACATTTTTGAATTCCGAATGTGATGAACAATCAGTACATTATATTCTGAAGCACGAAATATGAGCAAATTTCGAGAATTGTAATAGTTTCTCGAAAGGGTCAGCTGACAGTTGTTTCTACCTGATATCATCATTATCCGAATAGTTATATAATAAATAGTTTATATATTATATAGTTTATTGTTACCTTTAGTCCAGCGCAGTTAACTCAGTGTTTTCTATTATGACATCTGAACTTACGTGTGTAAGTATATTGTAGTATTTGAAAGTGAACTTTTAAAAAGTATAACAACAAGTATTTTTCTGCTGCTTTGAAATTTATCAGTAAAATTTCCTCAATTAATTGAATTTGAAAATCAATAATTAAAGCCATAATATAAAGTTGCAGTAGAAGTTAGCGAGCCTTCTCCAAACAGGCCCAAAGACCTGAACGCACCCTTTCATCGCAGGCCATAAGTTAAAACTAAAGAGCAGACTTTCAAACTAAGCAGTAAAGTTTGATTGATGTGAGAAGTTCGATTTTCGTATTCATGGAATAATTCATACTTGGCACCGGCCATTGACACTAATCTAGTGGAAAATGTTGGGTCCTATGAGATTTATTCGTAAATTTCTTCAGTAAAATATATTAAAAGGTCAACTCGTAATTAGGCGTGCAATGACTCTGAGGCTCTGAAATATAAATTGACCTTAATTTGTATTAATGATTTTCTATTTAAAAATAATACAAGACGTATTCTAAGGGAGACGGGTGATAAATAACACGCCTTCAAATATTAATTACACATTCAACATATACCTAGTACCTAGCACTAGATTTACCAGCAACAGCTACCACAATTAAAATTATGTACCTTTAATGTTCATGTACATATTAAATCATAACTCCTAATTTGTGTAACATTGAGCCTTTAACCCTCTCTGCTAACCCCACGGGTAACTGGTAGAGAATGCCTTCGACATTAATACTTTTTTGTGTGCAATAAATATTATATAAATAAATATCTTATTCTCTTCTATTTAAGCGATCATATTTAGTATCCCTGTGACCAGGAAAGACTGTAATAAAAAAAAATAAAAATGGTGTATGACATTTTAACACATGTGATATTCAACTTTAGGTTCGAAAATATTCATAAGATTCGAAAATTTTCAAAAAACTAAACTTAAATAATGTCTCTATTGAAGTATTTTAAAGCCTAAACAAAATAGCACAAGGATAAACCAACTAAACCGTAATGAATAAGCACCATAACAATTTAAAGTACTTCTCCTTTGAGTCGCTGCTTACTTCCCGCGGGCGTCGGCTTATTGAATTACCTTTCTAAAAGATAAATTCTAACTTGTGTTTCCCTTTTATAAACAGCGTTCTACAACTCAGTTGCAATTTCGTGTACCTTATATATTTATAACATGTCGCACAATTTGTTCTATTTAAGTTTATGTGGAATGAAAAACTTTTAGCAATTATTTTTAAAAGCTTTTATTATTTATATTTAGGTACACGAACAGATTAGCATCATTAAAAATTAACTACGACTAATTAAAAATAAGAAAAAATTAGGCTAGATAATAAGTGTACACAGCATGACTTATAAATTAAGAATAATAAAAATTAATGCTAATATGTAACAATTAAATACTAACGGGAAAATATAACAAACAATATACTACACACGGAAAAAAATCTAATATCAGGAAAAAACTATATTAGGATTTATGAGAGGAGGATGCTTGGTCTTGATACTTGATCAAAAAGTTAGATGTCAACTTTTTGTACTGCGCAAAATTGGGATCAAATATATCAATATTTATAATACCACACGTTACCTCATTATATAAACGGCACATTCTGACCAGAGGGACATAGTTATTTTCAAGGCAAGTTTAATCCTGGAATTGAAAAGAAAAAGTCATGTTATATTAGGTCAGGGAAAAAGTCTTTTCGCATAACGTAGGTATAAACTTATTATAAATTTTTTTGACTGTACTATTTGTGTCTGGCTGGTTTTGGTAACATTAAAAAGGTTCCATTATAAAGAAAAGAAAAAAATAAAAAAAAGTTGTTTCCCGCTATTTTTCATTTGTTTTTCTCTCCGTAAAAATGAGTGAATCTAATGAAGAAATTCGATACATTTCAAAATTTTATTATAAAAAAGGCAAAAATGCAACTCAAGCAGTGAAAAAAATTTGTGATCTTTATGGACCTGATGCAGTGTCAGAAAGAGTAGCACAAATTTGGTTCAAACGTTTTCAGTCCGGAAATTTTGATGTTAAAGATGCACCTCGCTCTGGTCGCCCTGTTACGAATAAAATGGACGCCATTTTTGAAATAGTGGAGCAAGATCGGCATATTAGTTGTTACGATGTAGCTGAAGAACTGGGAATTGACCACAAAACAGTTTTGACCCATTTGAAGAAAGCTGGTTACACAAAAAAGCTCGATATTTGGGTGCCACACGAGCTCACTCAAAGAAACTTAATGAACCGTGTACTCATTTGCGATTCATTATTGAGACGTAATGAAACCGAGCCGTTTTTGAAGAGATTGATAACTGGCGATGAAAAGTGGATCACGTACGACAAGAACGTGCGAAAAAGGTCGTGGTCGAAAGTTGGCCAGGCTTCACAGACTGTGGCCAAACCTGGCCTAACACGAAATAAGGTGATGCTGTGTGTATGGTGGGATTGGAAGGGCATTGTTTATTATGAGCTTTTACCGCCCGGCAAAACCATCGATTCTGATCTTTACTGCCAGCAACTGATGAGATTAAAGGAAGCAGTCGAGAGAAAACGGCCGGAATTGATCAACAGGAAGGGTGTGGTCTTTCATCACGATAACGCTAGACCACACACATCTTTAGCCACTCAGCAAAAATTAAGAGAGTTCGACTGGGAGGTCCTAGTGCATCCACCATATAGCCCTGACCTTGCGCCTTCAGATTTTCACCTGTTTCGGTCTCTGCAGAATTCTTTAGGTTCTGTAAGGTTGACCTCAAGAGAGGACTGCCAAAACTATTTGTCCCGTTTTTTTGATCAGAAGTCCCAAAGTTTCTACAGTAACGGGATAATGTCTCTGCCCACAAAATGGCAGAAAGTTATTCAACAAAACGGTACATATATATTGTAAATAAATGTAAATAAACTTTAAAAAAAATGTCTTGACTTTTCATACAAAAATACGAAAAGACTTTTTCCCCAACCTATTATGTAGATATCACTTTTGATTCCTTTGACCCCCCCCTGTGTCACAGCTGGTCACATTTAAAACCTGGGGGGTTCTCTCATATGTAACATCACATATTTTGCAATTTTATATCTAGAAATTATTGAATTAAAACAGCAGTTCCGAAATTAGTTTCAATTCCATTTAAATTATTTAGCTCCTTATACCAAATTCCTTGATTAATCTAGAACCCGCAATCATACTAACACAGTTCAAACTTTTATTTTATATGAACGTCTAATAATCGTCATTTTGCTGTTGTAACTAGCTAAAATATATATCTAAACTTATCCTATTTCCAGATGACCTAGAAAGTTGATATTTAAGATATCAGTTAACTTGTTAGCATCCTCGCATATTATTTATTATACTTCATATGGAACTTGGCTTCCATTCTCACATTTATGTCTTTGATCAAAGCTCACTTGACAACGTCAAAAATACACTGTGATGTGGAAACCATTGCAATGATTATTACGTCTAGCTGACTTTCGTCAAAAAATATGAGAGACATTAAGTTACGTAGTTAACGAAAAAGACCTCAAAGTTACCTACGACAGGCGGTAGAGGTTCATGTTGGTTTAACGCTCTAAGATCCAGTGTTTCAGTAACGCAATAATGTACTAGCTTTCACCACTGTTTCTAACAAGTTCCAGTGTTTCAGTAACGCAGTAATGTACTGGCTTTAACCACTGTTTCTAACAAGTTATTAAAGAGGTCTTTGGGCAGTTTTTAACGGACCGGCTTACAATCATAAAATTGTGTCTTTAATTTCCAAACAGGAATTATATTTGTGCATGATTAAGTTTATTTGCCCAGATGTTTTTGGAATATAATAAACTGATCGTCTAAAAATGTCTACTATGCACATCAAAAATACTGATTGACCACCTCATAGGGGATTAGACGGCTGCGTTAGTATTTCTGGTGTACCATAAGGTAAGGTTAGGTTAGGTTGGAAATTTGTAAATTTTGATGACTCGTACAATACAAGCTGATGCTTTTTATACAACTTAAGTGTATTTTTAATAAGTTTCAGTTTTCAATTATTTTAGGTTAACAGAATCAAGGTCTTATGGCGTCAATCAGCTTGACATCTCACACAACGCTTTTAGCCCCAAACTAAGCAAAGCTTATAATAGGAACTAGATAACGAATAAATACACTTCTACACTTTATTTTGTCAAATAAATAGTTATAATAGTTAGAATCCAGACTATGAACAAGTGGCGGGCGTCGTCAGAAGATTTTTAGTGGATATTACTGCTGGCAGTCGCGTCTGCCAGTGGTGAGTCCCACACCCCCTTTCGGTCCTAAACCAAAGGCCGGAAGGTAGTGCGTAAACGCATTTTGTTACCGACGTAAAACAAAAAAAAAAAGGTGACGTTGGCTTGGGCTCCTCTGATCTTGGTAGGATCTCAATACGCAAATATTCATATCCATGCATATAAATATATTATGTTATGTGTAGGTAATAAACCGAAAAAATTAGTAGTAGAGTGCAGACATATCTACACGCCATATCGGATTTTCGTCGATAGTATGCATTCATACAATAATAATTCCTCTACAAAGCCAGAGGTATGGAACTCGCCGCGCAATCTGATCAATTGCGACGACATTCCCCCACATTTACATATAGAGAACTTTTGATCCTTCAGACAAATGGATTTCGAACTAGCAGACATCGCTTGCTTAACTCAAATGAACTGTACACTAAAGTACTTAAGTACACTACAATGAAGGTAAATAGTAGACTAGGTCAAGAGATTGCCTTTAAGCCAGGAGAACGTGAGCTATAATCTCTCTTGGAGGCTGTTCCATATATGATTTTATTTCCTATATATCTGACTAGCGGACACCAGCGGAAGTCAGGAGGTTTTTGTGTATGGGTATTTGTAGTTTATTAATATTACATATTTAATTCTATGTAAGTTTATATATTTTCTTGTTCGTACTACCTCATACTTTTCTGCTAATCCAAAGGTTAACTGGTAGAGAATGCCTTATAGCATTAAGTTCACCTTTTGTATTATTTATTTCATTTGTTCGATGAAGTTTAAAAAAATAAATAAACGCTAACGATCTAAAACCATCATTGTTATCTCAGCCCAAAAACCTCCAACTACTGAGCACGGGCCTCCTCTGACGGAACACGACAAGGAAGACTGACGGAAGATGAAGAAGGTCATACTCCACCATGGTGCCGAAAGCGAATTCGATGTGTGGCGTTCTGTCGTCAAAGTGCTTATGACTTAAGATCTTTATGTAATTTCTATTAATCTCTCTTCTTCCCTTGCAAAACATACCAGCCAACTTTGACGATTTTCTTGCCCGTTCTTTTACGATCAAGCTACCGACCGCAGTGAATAGGCGCGCTAGTTTTTAAGTTTTGACCTTCATAAGAGCTCTTTTGAGCCAAACTTGAATAAATGATTTTGATTTTTGACTTTTAACTTTTAATCGAAATCATGATCCATTAGATGGTAGGGATAACGTTATTGTCAGGTTTATAACGGGTATAATGTTATTGTCTACAATAATTTCTAAACGATAACCTTACATTCCTGAAAAATGTTTTACTAATAAATGTTGTTAAATAAATTGCCTTCGTGTAGTACCTCAGCCCGAAGGCATAATTGGCAATTACCTCGACCAGAAGGAACTCTCAGATAACATTCAGTATTGCTTTTGAAATAGCGATGTAAATTTTAGTTGCCCGGTAAAAGTAGTAAGGAAATCATGTAGTGCGTCTACTAAATTTACATAGTGGTTTAAATTTAATAAACACATAATTATTAAAACAGTACCTATAAAGGGTGTCTCATTAAGAGCGCACTTTTTCATTTTAAAATAAAATCAAGTTTTTTATGACAGAGTTGTATCGTAAAGAAGATATGTTCCGATTAAGTATGGAATAAAATATCCGACAAATTACCCCCAAGGCTCCATTACTCTTTTCATGAAATTTTCCATGATTTTGCACAGAGATGTGGCTGTATCTCACCGATGACGCGTTGGATTTTCGATTTGAGCTCAGGAATTGTATTGGGTTTATTCGCATACACCCGTGATTTCACAAAACCTCAAAGAAATAAATAAAACCGTTTATAAAATGCACGTCATTAAATCGAACGAACTTGCTGGCCAGTTGACATCAGAATTTCGTAAGATAATATTTTCTGGAAATCGTGGTTGCAATAAGTCGATTGTTTCATGCGCGATGTGGCATCATCTGCGGTCACTAAAGGCAATCTGGTGGAACATGCACCGCGCATGAAACAAACAACAAAGATCGTCGCCAATTGCCGCTAATTGAGAACTTTTATAATTGCCAGAGCTTCATCCGTTAATCGGCAGATGCACCACTGGCAGGTGAGGTTAGCTAGCTGCTTAGATCTTGATTGGAACCCTATACTATATAGATAAATAAGGATATTAATAAAATCGTTACAAATCGTATTCAGTACAGAACGATAAGTAAACGTTTTTACTACAATATTTATTGAGACTAATGATCGCTCACCCGATGGAAAGTGCCCATTCATTACAATGTACTGTGCTTTTCAGCAAAAACACATAAATAAATGAATAATTATCCTACAATCACATTAATTCATTGATTTTAGTTTGACGATAAGTTTCATTAATAACTTGTGTGAAGGATAATACACAACAAATAAAAATAAAGTAAATATATAGATCTCTTACAATCACCTCAACTATTTAGTTTTAAGATACCTAATTGAAATTAAGAACTGGTGTTACTTTACTCAATAATGTATAAACATAAATTAACACTTCTTTTAAATACATACAAGGAAACACCTAGATAGAGTCAAACTAAATATGAAAATGTATTTGTCTATTTGACCAGCATTTGACCTTGATTTATCCATCCTAAGGGAAATACTAAAAAAAAATACCTTTATTACATTCGTACCAGCACTTTAAGCTCAACGTTTATATTTTAATTTTGAAATTTTGGCATGAAATTCATTATTTAAATATATATTGAGTTTCTTGCTGCCTTTTTATCAAAGCAAATTGTGTATTGGACATTTTCTTGTTAAAGTATTGTTTTAGTTGGAGGATATTTTTCTTTCCGCCAATCGTCCTGGGAACATAAAAGGGCAGTGCTCTTGGAAAACTGACGTACGACATCAAAGTGAGAATATTTACGATGTTATCGTAAAAGAACGAGAGCTTGTTGGAAATGTTACTCTGTAAATTATTAATACGTCCCTAAAAAGACGAACTTAATTCAAGGATCAATCAGGGTCGTACTTTCTTGAGGACCTATAAAAATAAGTCGAAAATTTTCACCGTTTTAGCAACGATTGTGGTTGAACTTAATGGTAAAATAAATATAAAGTGGTTATTGAAATTTTATAGGCCGCAATAATTTATAGAAGTGACTTCTTATCCAAAATTTTGACAGGATTTAAATGCATTTCAAAAAAAAAATTCAAAAAAATAATTTCATTAAGAAATGATTTAATCTCAAATTTTAAATGAATTCATAAAAAATATATATATACACCTATATGCCGCATACACCATAATATTTTTACTACCCTATTTTTGATTATGGATAGATGTTCATTTTTTTATAAGGTTTCCATAAACTTTTATTTGTATTTCGACATTACAATTATTTAAAAAATAATGTTGTGAAATAACGCCATCTAGCGGCGAACGGCGTCCTTACCTAGTTTCAGAACCGACGACCGTCCACCCACGTCGCCGGCGAACCGCCCGCATTTCAGCGGTGACGACACGGCTGCTTGTTCGCCGCTGCCGCGCCATTGACAACCGCGCCGCAGCGCCCTCTTTGTCTTCAGCAATTGGCAACATCACAGTTCACTTGTTCACTCAGTGTATAATATTTGCAAACCCTGCATACAGATGTCGCTTTTGAGTTTTAGTGAAAGCGTCGACATCGGAAAATTACTAAGTAGATAGTAGGTACCTATGCAATTGTAGCAAAATAAAGGCATTTAAAGACATTAAAAAAATTCAACTATTTAGGATTAATTGGAATTTGAGCTCGGTCGTCATAGTTACAGCTATTTTCACATGTAATATATTATAGGTGTAAAACATCGTAGTAATGATCATATTTTCAGGTATTGTAGGCAGCTCCAAATTAAGTACCTATAGCATGTACCTACTACGAGTAGTAAGTAGCGGATAAAAATTTATTAATATATATTTTTGTAAATACATCATAATATTTGTGCTGTGTGCGAACCATACCGACGATCTTAGGAGCTAGTATTAGTATACTTACTAAATTACGGGTATACTAAACTAATACTAGTACTATTATTTATATTACGTATTTCGCATATAATAAAGGATTAGTTACTCAAAGGTGCCTAATATCAAAATTAACATAAAACAAATTTAAAAAATAATAGATATCATATAATTTATTTAAAAATTATCGTCATCCGTATAGGATATGATAATATGGGATACCTGATGTCTTCATAGAAATGTAACCCAATAAAAATTGTAAGTTTACAAAGTACCTACAACTTTGTAAGCTTAAAATTTTTATGACATCAAATATATTTTTTTAGGAATGAAAATTATATGAACAACAAACACACTTTTATACTTTACATAATGGAATCGAGATATATATTTCACATGTATAATGACAGTTTGTTTCGTTGAAAACTTTTTTTTGCTTAAAAATCACAATAGATGCCTAGTTAAAAAATTAACAAAAGTTCATTGGGAAACTACATGAACGTCAATGTTTCCTGGAAAAGTTCCAAATAACAAAAGTGAAAACACAAAAAAATCTAAGAAGCCGTTATCGTTCATCTTTAGTTAATTATAGATAGACCACACGCTTATTGGGAAATAGTGCTTCTTCGTAATGATTTTAACTGCGTTTTAGTAGCTTAATATGTAAAACATCCAGGGGCTTATTACAAAACAAGTTGTAAGTTAAACCAAGTTTAAAACTAGTGCTGTCACTGTCTTCATTTTATCAAATAAAAGTGACAGCTTCATTTGTAAAAAGCCCCCAATTGTCCATTGAAAAACCAAACCTAGGTAGTTTGTATTTCCATTTTTAGAATGTTTACTAAGTAGTCTGACTTTACTATAGAGTAAACATTGTAAAGTAATTTAATTTCTTATAAGATTTACTAAAATAACAAAGAGTTTACATGGGAACCGATGAGGACTTGGTTAAGGCGGGGGGCCTATTGATCCAGATCCTACTATTGACGATCAATTAGGACGGCCTTTGTTTAGTCCTGTGGACTTCTAGTTAAAATTATGAAGGTATAATTTAAATAAAAAAATTCAATAACCCAAGTAACCCCACTGAGTTGTAACCACAGATTACTATTTCTTGCAATATTAGAAACTGCTATTAAGCCCATAATTACAAAAATATCTCATAAGATCGCTGTGATTCACCACAAGAATGTATGAATTAAATACAAGAATGCATAAATTCCTCCTGTCAAGCAGTTATGATAAAGAATGAAAATTCTGTATGTATAATTAGTATTATTTATTTTGTTTCAAAGCCGACCTTGGCCGAGTATTTCGCGACCGACACGGATTTTCGTGTTTATATTTACCTACAGTCATGTTTAAAGCAATATATTTTGTTACATTAATGCACAAATCATATGGTGTTGTTGTTATTTTCTAGGAAACAGGTTCCCAAATCCCAGAAAATCTCGAGGAAGTAAAAATAATAAATATTGGTTTGCCTCAATTCGTTCTAAGCAGCCCACGAAGTTTAGAAAAGAGCGCTTCATATCGGAGAATAAGCACGGCACCCACTCATGACGGTCTGCAACCGCACCTGTTTCACGCCCGGCTTAAAAGATGTTAGGACACTACATGACTGCCTTACATTTAAAAACGAAGAACATAGTTACTTGAAGGGGAATATACCCGCACTCACGAGCGCTGCGGTCGTGGGTTCGATTCCCACCCAGGACATAACTTTATGTGCATGAACATTAATATTCGTTCTGGTCTGGGTGTTCTCCTATTTATGTTAAGTATGTATTTACAAAAATAAAGTATTTTTAAATGTTTATCCGTTGCTTAGTATCCATAACACAAGTTCTTAATGATACTTATATTGGAACTAAATAATTTATTGTCTTAAAATATTTATTATTATTATTTTTACTTAGCCAAAGAAACCTTATTAAGAACATACATTTTCCACATAGGTATTAAAGAACACACCTGTTTACTGCACAAGTGTTTACTGCATTATATGATCGTGTGACACAGAGGATATCACTTGATGTATTGAAATATGCCACAATTGATTGATGGAGACAAAATGGTTACCACATAACTAAAATTTAAATATGTCTCGATATTTCACAATATTCCTATGATAAAGAAGGAGCACTCCTCTTTTATTAAGATATTTGACATATTTAATTTTAGTGTTATTACATATTATATAATAATCCTTTAAATGCGTTATAGTGAAAAAACATAAACATAACATATTACCACTAATTTATATCCTTATCCTGGTTCATATAATTCTGAAACTAAATATCTTTATTTGTTAATTACGCTTTTACGTTCAAACTTCCAGATCGATATTTATATAATGTAATAAAAATTAAACTATAGGGCCTTCTCTGGTGTTTGCTGCTTTTTGTCCCGAAAAAAAAAGTGGTTCCATGTCATTCCATCATGTCATCTTATGTATCTTAGGTATATTTACAAAAAAAAAAGTATTCATGTATGTTTATGCGTTATTTAGTATCCATAACACAAGTTCTTAAAGATACTTATCTTGGAACTAAATAATTGGTGTGGTTAAAAAAAACCGTGATTTGTGGTGGTTTCCATAAGATGCGGTAAACTAAAGGTTACCCGCTATATGAAACACACTTTATGGAAAAGGGCGACTATGAAACGAATTTCTAACAAAGCGCGATGAAAATAAATGCATACAATTTTGTTTAAATGCGTAAATAATAGAATAAATATTTATTTTATATAGTTTAATTGCCTGCAATACTTATTTCAAAAAATCTATGTAAGTTGATAATGTTTTCTATGGAAACTGTTTTGGTATTATGTGCTATTTACTTTTGTGTTACTTAAATGCTGAATGTTTTCCCTTGGGATTAAATTTTTTAAAAAATTACATTTTTATTTTCAAGCTTACTAATAAATATAAGTAACTTGAATAAAGATTTGAATTGAATTGTAAATAGAGGAAACCAATAAGCACTCTTTAAGCTTTATAATCCGCATTATTCCCTAATGAAAACTATAAGTAATTAAATTCATTACACTAGGAAATACGGATTCATTAACGCTACAATAGAGGAATGGCTTAGTTGGGAAGCAAAGTTTCTTTTGAGAAATCCCTTTGACGCAATCAAAGTGAGTGAAACTTTTCAGCGTCGTTTTATTCGTAAGAGGCACAAGACGTTACCTAGCCCGTAACAGTTCAAATAAAACCTCCGCGCTATAGAAATGTGTGGTGTGCCTTCATTATTTTCTTACTAGTGTTTTTAATAGTAGAACGCAACTTTTTAAAGACTTTTCACTATAGTAAAAAAAAGTTTCTTTGCCACTGCTCCACAAATTTACAACAAAATACCTAATGTAATATAAAGCATGACCTTGCACGAATTCAAAAAATCTTTAATTAAAATACTACTTAAAAATGTTATTACCAAGTAGATGAGTTCCTAGATGATAAGACATTACTGTAATTTTAATTATAATTAGTCTAATATTCTTTGTTAATGTTTGTATGTCTCAACGACAAAACATAGCGCACATATTTAGTATGCAATACCTTCATGTAAAATACCTACAAACCAATAAATTCTATTCTGTTCTATTCTATTATATTCAAACCTTAAAGCCATGTAGTGTTTTTTCCTTATATTGGTCGGAAAACAAAACTTGGCGAATTTGTTGTCTAATTATTTTTCCCTAAGCTCCAGTGAATTAGTATTAACCCTTAACCGGTCAAAGCAAGTTAAAATGTTACCTTAACTTAACCCCATAAGGTTCGGTATGGGGTCAGTTTTGGCGGGACAGTAAAACAAGTTATTACTCAAGCTCCTGCCGGTAGTGATTAGTCGCGTTAGTTTTTAAGTTGACATTCCACGAGCAAAACTTGAATAAAAAAATTTGCCTATGTGCTGGGCACTTATATTAAATCCTAATGGCCAATTAAGGGTTCTTTCACAAAACCTATTATTATAGCTATCGGCTATAATAATAAGTTATTGGCTTATTAGCCAATAACCTATTTTCACTTTGACCCTATGGAAATCTTTAAGTCGAAAATAAACAATACTTAAAAAGTACACTTTACTTACAATTTGTCACGGCATGTTATAGTTATGTATCGCTTTAGAAGATTCTAGATGCTAGACTTAATAGAAAACACCTCACGCATTTAAATAGTACCGGACCAATACGTGTGCAATAATTGACATTGGAGACGATTGAATTAGTGTGCAGATTAATATGTCTGCTTTTCTTTCTAAAACTCGTGTAATCGATTCTAGCTCGTGACATTTACATTAGACTGGGTGTTTTATATGTATCATGAAAAGGTTTGTGAAGTAAGTAGGTATGTAAGATGAAAGCTCTGCTTAGGTTGTGGCTAATAGTCGACACTAAGTGAGATCTCCCAAAATTTTATTATTAACTAATAACCTTTCAAGTTTCGGGACCTACAGGAAAAATTTACCAGATTCTACCGTTAATATAATATTTCTACTAGCTTCTGACGTTTATTCTGTACATTATTATGTAAATGGTGTTCGTGATGATTTCTAAGGAATCCCTGATTTAAATAATTCAATAAATAAATCATTTCTAACAATTACCCCAATTATTTAGTTCCATGATAAGTATCATTAAGAACTCGTGTTATGGATACTAAATAATGGATAAACACACTTACATACTTTTTTTAGTAAATACATACTTAATATACATAGGAACCATCCAGACCAAAACAAAAATACATATTCATGCACACAAAGAGTTGTTCTGTGTGGAATCGGAACCTCGACCAAATAAATAATATAACCTATGTTATACTATAGGTACTCACGAAGAATGTAGCTTTATCTTACTGAATGTTTTTTTCAATTCAGTCTAGTAGTTTTGTAGCTTATTCAATGCACATCCATACACATACATATATCGATTCTTTTATATTTATATTATGTACTATATAAATAGTAAGCTTTTACAAAGAAACATTGCAAGCCATTTGTTGATCTGAAACGAGCTTGTCATATATATTATATATGTATAATATAGATTTTAGATGCAATGCTATGAGTTGATTCTTGATTCATCATCAGCCTACATTTGTCTACTGCTGGACATTTATTACATTTATTCTTGATGATCATAGCTATACTACATTTCTGTTAAATGGTAAACATCTTGGTTGATTGCGAATCTGCTAAGAATCTGAAACTGTTCTCGAGGGATTAATAATTTCTTTCAAAGTTATTAAATATAACCTACTCCTATAAAATTCGTATAATTTCTTCGTAAGATTGAACATTCCAAGTAATGACACCACAAACGCGAAACGTAAAATTTTAATAATTCCGTACCTATATTAAATTGAAAATACAGCATGATAGCAAATTAATTGCAGATTGGGCAGTTCCGGAGTTCATTGTTTTAATCTGAGGTTTACTAATTGACCATTAATTTGCACTAACTACTTAAATTAACATTTGCTAAATGCAATTTTTACTTTATATTATGTTTCTTTAATACTTATGGCTACTTATTTAATAGTTAGGACAGTAATCATGTAAAAAATATAACTATTAAAGATTTTTACTACATTTAACATCATTTGTCAGTTAAAAATATTATTTTCAGTGACATTGATTTTATAAAATAATTAATAATGATATCCATAAAAAACGTTCGACTCCGCCCCAATGGATATCGCTTTGATTTATTGGACGGATTGTAATGACATAGAAGTCATTAGCATAGTAATACATTGTAAGACTTTGATTGATGGCGTGTCAGATGGCAGCAGACTGAACGGCGACAGTTTACATTCTCCTTTTTAGGCTTATTAAATTATTATTCAGTAATTTTGTGTCTTTAAACAAAATAGTAACTATATTAAGTATTGGTATTATTGAATACTAGCAGCGTAGGGATCCTACCAAGACCTGAGGAGCCCAAGCCAACCTAACCTGCAAATGATGCACCTGCCGATCAACGGACGAGGCTCTGGCGATCATAACAGTGCCCGATAAGCGGCAATAGGCTCGCCACCTATTACGTGGGACCAACTATATATTTGGCGAAGTGTGGGCGTATAATATGCATCTGCCTACCCATTTGGGGAAACAGGCGTGAAATGTATGGATGTATGCAGCCGCGTGGTTTTTATTCACGTGGGGATAAAACAGTATCCCTACTACGTTAATTCAGGTCTTAAGCTCATGTGTGCCAAATTTCATTCAAATCGATTCAGTAGTCTTTCAAGTCCGCTCTAGTATGCCATATCGCGCTGCAAGAGTTTTCCAAAGATAATTATTTATTATATCGAAACTTTCGAAGGACAAGGCTTTAAGCCATAGGTACTCTATCACGCATTTGCAGACCGGCTTGAAGGAGAAGTTTGGGCTCGGACTTAAAGATTTAATGTCATAGAGTTCAACTTATTTGGCAAAAAGATTAGACGACACGTTAAAAATAATCTTAGATAAGTTATACTTTACTGTGCTTTATTTTGTGAAAATGTAAAAATATGTGAAACGCTACAAAGAATTCTTTTTTTTTTATCTTGTAACTGCAGAACGCAAGTTTTTATAGACTTATCAAATCTTTACTGTGTTTGAATAGTAAGTCATTTTTGTAATTGGAGGCAAAAAAAACAACCTTGACAAGTTTCCAGCCTGATTCCAACCCGATTAAGCTCTTAGCTACTTAGCTTACGCGTACGTTCATAAAAGCTTTCTTGAAATAATTGTACACTAGTATTTTCCTATTAACTTAAGAAAAAAATATATAAATATAAAAACAAAAAAGCCATATGAACAATATAATCTAAATAACAATTATTATTATCTCACCCTAAAAGTAGCAAGTGCTGGCTACGAATACACTCAGAGGAGCTCACCGTCTGATAAAACTTTGTTTAGACAAAGAAATTATCGACTTTTAGCTTGACGCTACGAAACATGTAAGCTTGCACAACACGCGAATGAAACAATTTAACTTTTTAAGATCCTGTCTCAATCTACAATTGGCTGTTTGCAATAGGTAAAATTAATCCCGTTTTGATTAAAGCGTCTCATAAATTAGTTATTGAGAACATTGGTGTTTGAATTGAATCTTTATGAACTAATGAAAGCCGTATCTTATGCGTCTATATAAGATTGGTTTCAATATGGGATTGCAGAAAAGTTAATATGAGGCATGTCAAAATAGACGATTGCTACATAAAACAAATATTGTCTCATCCATGGCTCATGCATTCTTAATATCATCTATACATTCAAACAAATAAATATATAGGTCTTACTCAGCGTTTCTAGCCTGAAACTAAACAGAACTTGCACTATGTGTGATAGACTACGGATTAACATAATATCAATCCTGTTTCAAAAATATGCACACACATAGGTAGAGAATATCAAGTAAAGATCAAATCCATCTTTACCTTTTTTTTATAAGTGGGAGTTGAACTAATGATTTCCGGAGCTAAGAGCGGATATCTCAACGCCATATCCTCCTGCCCTCCCCTCAAATTATCTGGGGTTGGCGCAGCATGACTTTCCTTCCATAACCTCAAACATTATCCATCGACACACCCCTTTCTAGAACATACTATTCTTCACACATTAAATCCATATCTTTTTTAGTCGTCCTTCTCTTTCAGACCGCCACACAATACATTTATTTTCTTCATTTGGCAAATTTAAAATATAAAAGCATATTAACAAGACGATCCTGCATGTAATAAAAAAAATCTTCTGAATTTTTCCATTTTTCAATCTCACATTTCGAGACATTGTTAGCGGAAGAAAAAGTTATCTGATTAGGCAGCTACTGAAAAGAAATATCAACGATTTCAAAAAGATTTTGTAGTTCGAAACCACACCGCAAGATAAAGCTTCAGATTTATTAGGGATAGTCCGTCATTTACGAATCTGAGAGAAAGATTAAATGGGATATAAACTTATTTCATATTGTGAACTCTCATATGTTACTAAGAATTCTTATTTGAGAAAAAAATGTTATGTAGAAAATAACAGCAACATATCTGAACATACTTTAAAAGTAATTATTACCTTTTTATGATTTATAACACAATATTTTTAGGAATTATAAGACTTTTAACGTAACTCACCTCTTATAACCATTTTCAATAACAAAATTCACATTAATGCATCAATTTATTTTTTGTTGACAAGTGTCTCAGTTCAGTTTCCATACTTGACAGAATAAGGTCGGTATAATTTTAAGTGCCTTATTTATGAATGTAAAACTGCTCCACTGACCGCTCTACTGATATGTTTTTCAATAAGTGACTTTACTGAAACTGTTTTAAGTTCCCTTATATCTGTTTAAAATGTCGTTATTGATGCCTACCCAAGAAAATAAACTGCATGCGTTAACAGTTTAGTATGGGTGTTTGTTTTGTACTGAAAATTATTGATTGTTTTTATTCAGAACTTGGACAAAGGACGATATTGACCATATTGAAGACAAGCGCACTTAATCTTGTCGGCCTACGTGGATGCCGTTTTACTCCCAGCAAAAGAATTAAGCTACTCCTGTTGAAAATCAATGCAGTGAGTTTGTTTACAGACTCACTGCGAATACTGAGCACGAGGCTTTTTTGATATCACGCGAGCTGAACGTGTCTCATATATTGTTTTCTATATCTGTTTTTGTTATGTCTTTGTACGTGTTTGTGTGTTATCAAAATAATTACTTTTCAATTTAATGGGGGGGAAATGGGAAACACATGCGCGGGAGAGAATTTTTGAGCTGAAAGTTTTTAAAGCGGAATATTATTTTAGCTATTTTGGTTTGAGTACTGATAGCCTGCACAATATGAAGGAAGTTCCTTGGACCAGCATATAATAACTATGTCAAAGTCAAAATCGATATCAAATCAAGATATTTTGACTTTGATTTTTATATTGTAAATCAGTAATTAACATATCATAACTTACATATACATATTGATACATATTGATACAGTAAAGGATCATTACATGAAATATCATACTTATGGATTTAGCCAATGCCTTTATTTTGCTAGTTGTAAGTACTCTTGAAATATGCAACAAGATGGCGCTAGGCCTGTTTACCATATTGAACGCAAAAACAAAAGAAAGAATATTCTTTTGTTTCCACATCATTTAAAGAATTTACTGACTACCTACTTACAATATTCTTTCATTTCATAACAATATTAAGTTGTATTATTATAATGATATGTAATTTTTTTTACACCCAAACTACCGTTATACGTAAGCTGACCAAACCTTTAATCTGACAGAGCTAAATAACACTCAACATTTCCACATCACTGCGCAACATATCTGTTTCACATATAAATCTCGATCACAAGCATACCAATTGGGATTTATTTGTTTATTCTGTCACTGTGCACTACCGAAATCAAAGAAATCGCGGCGTGAATTTAACACTCATGTATTGCGGTAAACACGCACAAATTGCTCGATATATTTTAATTCTATCGACGTTTATTCGGCCGGTGTGTGGTGAACACTGCGCGCGAGTCAACAGCGAAACGTCAACGCGACATAGCGCTGTGGACACACGACACACTTCCCTACAATGCTTTTAATGAAACATTGCCGAAGATAATTCACTGTCCGCCGGGTCTCATGAGACTCATGACTCAACGTCCCGACCAAATCCTGGTTTCACGCATTTTGAATGGCGCTAAGAATTTTCTTTCGCTTTTCTCACATTACATATTGCCAAACTATGATGAAATAATTTTGTGTGTATGTAAAATACGACTGTAAAATAGTACGGATCCTACCAAAACCTAAGGAGCCCAAGCCAACCTCGCCTGCAAGTTGTGCACCTGCCGACGTACTAGGCTCTGGCGAACATAACAGTGCCCGGTAAGCGGCAATAGACTCGCCACCTATTACGTGGGAACAACGATATAATTGGCCAAGTGTGAGCGTATACCTCTGCCTACCCCTTCGGGGAAACAGGCGTGAATGTATGTATGTATTCCTGTTGAACCCTTAAGGTAACCTTAATGCTTTTATTAAAACCTGCTTGTAACACATACACAAGGACATTAACTTCCTTTTCACCACAAAAAATTGTTTCGCCTTATTTTATTACATTTCTTATGGAAATCACACCTTAGAGGTAAAATAAGATGTATCAAAACTCGATATAAGTCGTGATTATGTTATAAAAATATATGAATTTATTTGTTTCGTTATTAGCAAGTAATGGAATAGGTACCTAATTAACAAAATTTTGTTCCAGTATTATATCCTGATCCTGATAGTATGCTTATATAAATAAAAATATAAAATAAAAAAGTTTATTTTTTTCATACATTTATATGTGCACACCTTAAAACACGTGTTCTTATTTAAATTTTCAGTTGGCGTCTGAACAAAATAAAAACGATATTTTTATCATCTAATGACTCGTGCAATTGACCAACTTAGCTATCAACTCTGACGTCATCCACTACCGACTACCCCTACTCGTATTGACGACCGACATTCTTGTAATCGGCTTCTAATGTCGTGGGTTCTACTCCCACGCAGTAATATATTATTTAAGTATTTTTGTGTCAGTAATCGAATTTGTGGTATTGGGTGGGTGGGTGTACTTTATGTATTATTAAATTGTTTATAAAATTAATTAATGAAAACAGTTCATAGAAGTTTATTCATTGTATATCTACAGTAAACGACATATTCTTCGACATCCTATTAAATTTAGCAAAATTTTGTAAAATGTCCAAGAATATGTCCAAGTAAAAGGAATACATGATAACTTAGCTACCTCAATGGTCTTCTGAACAGGGCGTGAAACGGCGTTTATGCAGGCCGTCCTGAGGTGCGCCAATAGCCGTTCTTATTCCACTGCGTTTGGAGTACTGAATCCAAGAAAAAAAGATTGCTCAATGCCATTAACTTCTTATCACCAGCCAGGATGACTCAAAAGCTTTTAAATTTTATTTTTATGTAGTAGTATCTACTACGTAGCTTACCTGGTGAAAGCAGCAAAATGGTCAGTTTAATTAAGGCTCCATACAATTATACACCAGTTATACAGTACTCTGTAACTCTAACTAGGAACATAGTTCAGTAAGCTGCAGTCCTAATAAGTGGACGCAATCTTGGTGTGAAAGAGAACTAAAGAGTTAATTTATGTACGTTCGTGATATGCATTAGGATCCTTGATGATACAGAAAACACTGCTTATATATTTCGATGACAGAATATAACGAACTGTTTGATTTAACTACATTCGACATTCGGTTAAATATTCCGTAACATCATACCTAATAACATCCATTAATCAAAATTTGTTTTAATTGTTTCATGAATGCTACATCACTTTGCTCGTTTTGTAGAGAATGTGGTAAATTGTTGTAGATTTTTACACACATACTGCAAGTGCTTGAAGAGCTTAGTTTGAGACGTGTGGCTGGTATAACTGGCTTGTTTTTGCGTCTAAGTGAATATTTGGATGGTACATCTTCACGATTCAAGTAAAAATCTTTATATTTTCGAACGAATTTGAATATCTCTAAAATATACAGGCAAGGTAGGGTTAGGATTTTATACTTTGTGAAATATTGTTTACAGCTCTCAGTTTGTTGTATATTCGCAATTATTCGAATTATTTTTTTCTATGAGGTGAACAGTGTTCCCGCGTCCGTACTGTTACCCCACAGAATAATTCCATAACTGAGCCATGCGTGTGCGTGCGCATAGTACGTTACTATGGCTGTTTTTATATCGGTGTGTTTTTTTATTTCCTTCAAGGCATAGGAAAAACTAGACAACTTAGATTTCATTCCACCATTTTAACCCTTTTGGGATATTTCATGTTAAGCAATCAGCCTACTACTATCTGTAAACCAATTAAAAATTACACTGCAAATCTTCCTAAGAGAAAATAATACAACAATAATCTATAAAGAATTTATTTTTATCAAAAGGAAAACAAAATCAGGATCTACTATTTTTGAGCGCAATTCGACATACGATAATTAAGGTCTCCATCGCTTCCGTGGGTAATTTTTGGAATTTAAACGTTGCTGTAATACAATAGAGTTTATATTTCAAAATTACTTACTGACAGTTAGCGGTTTTCTAGCCATAGAACGGCAGATCGACACTCTTCATTAGTTCTTGAAAGAAAATTTTATGAGAACGATAGTAACATATGTTGCCATTATTGTTGTGTTATTCTTTTTGCTTGAAAAGCATAATACGAATACAAAATATAATTTAAACAAAAAACAAAGAAAGGTCTTGAGCCCTCGAGTCGGAAAGAACTTTTAAAATATTGTAAAAACAAATTAAAACAAGTCTCGTTATTTCTCTTCTAGATAAACATATTCTGGCCACGTTCAAACGTAGCGCGCGAAAATAAATTTTCACATATATTTTCTCACGTATGTCACGTGCGC
The DNA here is from genome assembly GCA_949126915.1 of Musotima nitidalis. Taxonomy (NCBI): domain Eukaryota; kingdom Metazoa; phylum Arthropoda; class Insecta; order Lepidoptera; family Crambidae; genus Musotima; species Musotima nitidalis. Next base: position 12,124,135 of record OX421419.1, read on the forward strand.
TTCTGTATAATTTAATATCATTACAAATATAATAAGCCCATAGTATCCGCGGCGGAGTGTTTACGCTCCGTGGCTTGACCAGAATAACCGTGGCAAAGATTCAAATATGTCACACTACTGTCTCAAGATTCATCTTTAAAGATTTCTGTCACAATTAGTTAGCAGATTTATAAATTATGGGACACTTATCGCATGGAAGTCATTATATGCTTTTTTAAACTGGGTTATTGAGAAAGTCTACAGTTTAATTAACAGCTTTCAAATCACAAGTATCTAGAAATTATTACACCAAGCCTATGGTCCTGTCTGCCATAGCGGATTCAAGCAAACCATTCCTAAAAATTTTATAGATTATTGGGCTTAATTAACATACATACGAGTACATCTACACAATCACGTTCACAATCAGAGGCATATTATACGCCCACTTTTCGCCAATTATATAGTTGGTCCCACGTAATAGGTGGCGAGCCTATTGCGCTTCCCGGGAACTTTTGTTTTTGCTAGAGCCTTGTCCGTTGAAAAGCAGATGCACCACCTGCAGGTGAGGTTGGCAAAGCTCAGATCTTGGTGGTATGTACCTATGCACCATTCATTAATTAACAGATTTTATATAAGACGTAGCGAGCCTATGCGAAGGGCCAATTAAGACCCGTGAAGTTTTGGTTATATCATTTATCATATTATTATATTTCTTTCACGACCCAAAGTGATAGCGCGCTCCAGGCGGCTGCTGATTGACGAAGTCATGTGTGTGGCGTCCTTGTGCCGCCCAATAGGGCACCAAACTTCACTTAAACATCTCCCAGTTATATGAGAAGCTTTTTAACAAATTATATTCGTTAATCTCTTTGTTTGTAGATTGTGATAGAGACATGAAAACAGAAATAACAGCAGTCTAGTTGGCACATTCCGAAATCAATCTGCCAAGTCGCTTAATATTACTCAAACAGCCTGTCCGTAGAGCATTCCAATAGTTTCAGCGAGTAAAATTTTAGTTTGACAAATTACTGCAAAAAATATGTACCCAATTTTTTTTAAATATTACAGCTAGACTTATACTTGCTCTAAATCTAAATCTATGCCACTGTGTATTTTGATATATTTTTATGTGCAATAAAGTATAAAATAATACATTGTGTATGAACATGAAGAGAGAAATATGTAACAGGGTAGTGAAAAAAGAGATAAAACTACCTAAAACGTTGTCCCATTCGGACTTTTTCGATATTCACGTGCTTAGTTTAAGTGACAAGGACGGACCAAGTAACAAGGAGTTTAAGTAAAAGGACCCAACTCACGCATCCACCAATTCGCACCCTGCCCGTGTGATAGACCTGAATTCCTCGAATCTTCCGTTCCGTTTCCGTGAGAGGAAACTCGTGCTCAATAACAGGACGTAGACAATAGGCTAAAATGATGAAAAGTACAACAAAACCTAAAAAGATCTTTGTTTAATTCTTAACATAAGCTCAATTTAGCTATAAGTTATATTAGTTTAAAATCACATTTATTGTGTCACACATGAATTAATTCTTTTGACTTTGTTACAGTTTGCCATTATCCTTAAAAGGAAAAACTCCAAACCATGAAAACAGTAAGATAGTAGTCATTCATTAAGCATTAAAGAAAGTAATTAGATAATCAAACCAAACTCTAGTTAGTAAGTAAGTACAATACAAAGGCTTATTGTAAGCTATATGAGCGTATAGCGATCCGATACAAGAATCGGGTTAAGTGAATTAAACGCAGCCTACATACTGAACCACTCCGCTACGAGTATACTGCCCCACCTGAAGTATGTGCTAAAACAAAAGTAAAGTACAATCATTAATTAGGAAATCTTTTGTTCAAGCTCCAATAGAGAGTACAATGGATTCGAAGTTGGACTTAAGTACTTCCATTAAGGAATTTTTAATAAAAAGGTTGTGAAAGACAGCTATTGAAAATCGATTCTTATATGTTATGTCACTATATACTTCTCATCATCTTATTTCATCAAATTATATAAGAAGGAAGTTACTGAGAACCGTCTTTGATTATTGATTGTTCTAAGTCATCAGCCGTATTCAATTTGAACAGAATAAGGTTTATAGTTTTTTCTGAACACGGTATGAAATATTTGCCGCTATTGTTGTCAAAGACTACATTTAGTTTTAAAAAGCCTTATTCTTCAGCACTTCTGACGGTGAATTTAAGTGGCCCTAACAGGATTTTGTCAAAAACGTATTTACATAAATGTCGAATAAGGCTGTCGAGAGAAGGTTTAGTAATGAATTTGCGTAATATTATTAATGTAAAAACTTTCGAACACAAATTGTAAATTAGATTTGCAATACTTTCAAAACCAGATTAATTTTAGACACGATTCTTTGTAAATCTCGTTATTTGTAAGCTTTGGTTTCAGTCTTTGTATTTTATGCTATTTCTATGCTTTACGTCCATTTTAATGACCAATTAATATCCAATATATTGTAGTTTTTCTTCCTAACGTATTTTTTGTAACCGAATAACGAGACAGTCAAGATGTCCATCTGATTAATTATGAAAACGTCATGTTAATGTATTGTACTGTGCTTTTGTATGCATTCATTTACTGTTGTCAGATACATACGTTACCAAACTTATTATTTCTGCTTATTCGCTATAATCTTATCCCCTTAACGTTCTACTACTGGGCTTATGTCTCTTCCCACAAATAAAGGTCTTAACCACTGGCCGGGCTAGGAAGAGGCTATTGAAATCTTGATGTCACCTAATAGGGCCCCTAACTGTGTTTAACAGCATTCTTCTCAATCTCGTTGCCTCTTCGAAGCTTCGTTAGAATCACCGACAGACTGAATGACTGACGAAATACCCTCTACCCTTTAGAATCACGACAGAGTGACTGACAGATCCCCCGATATGAGTCACCGACAGACTGACAAATATTAAGAAAAATCCACAACAGACAGGTAAACCGACAAACCTTGACAAATTCTGACAAAAAATCTATTTGCTTTTTTTTCTGCCGCTTATATCTCTTTCATTGATGTTAAAAATATATCTAATTTCCATTTAGTAAGTAAAAATTGGACGAGTCTACATGATCCTGTTGATCTAAGACAATTAAGTGTATTTGTTTTACTACCACATATAGTGCCAACTGTAATCCACTTCTTAACGTGCGAAGCTAGGAAGCGCTCCATATTATTTTCCACACAAACTTTCAGTTATTCAAGAGCTGACGTTAGTGAAGTCTGCTTAACATCGGTTATTGTTTTCAATTACATAATATATTTCTAGCTTAATCTGACCATAGTGTCCTCTAGCAAAAAGATAATTAACAGCGATTTCTAGTAATACTATATAATTTGTGTTCAATAATTACTACGGTACTAGATTAAAGAGTCTACGGTGTCTTATATCTGAAGGGTAAATGAAAGCAAAAAAATAGCGCAGCTCAATTTACGCTGGCCGTTCTTATCCGTTCCACTAATTTTAGCTTCCCAGGCGACGAAATAAAAGGGGACAGGTTTTGAAAGTCTCTTTTAAAACTTTTGTCGAACTGCTCTTATTCAGAAGGCGAGAGCTCTGCAGAAAACTTTGAAATTGCATGCCCAAGAATGATGTCTTTACAAAAGACTTCGTGGATTTTCGTAAAGTATCTATAATCAGCATTTACATGTAAAACGAACTATGTATAAACGTTCTTTCTCCTTACGCAACTACAGTTAAATGAAATCTGCAGAAGTTCTTATTTGACAAAACTTCTAGTTTGGTACGTATTAATAAATATATCGTACGTATTAGTAAATAGTATAAATATATCGAAAAATTATAATAGAGGTATATATGAGTATAATAATATATAAATAGATAAATAATATAATATAAGATTAATTAAATAGTATCTATGTAAGTAATTTTGTATTAAAATTGTGTTGCTGCGCCCTAACAGGGTATCATGTATGTACCTTTACTTTTTATAACGTCCTATGTCTACTCATGATCGCAATAAATATTTGAAGTTTGAAGTTTAATAATTAGTGCCGTGAGGTACCGGTCCAGAATAGTGCCACCCCCTCTCATCTCACGAGGAATCGCAAGAGTCAACGAAAAGAAATCCTACCTAATAGCAGCGTCATCCTGCGTTCTGGCTTGAACTGCGATCACCAACCCGTCTGCCATAGTGGTGATTATGTGCACATAATACATACGCACAATAGAAAGTAATCTATTGGGGAGGGTAATTTTTAGGAGTGGACTTTATAAGGCTGATATGATGAATTTTGCAGTTTTCATACATTTTAAAAGTTCTAAGAAAATATATTTAATTAGACGCAAACTGGGTAATGTGCTAAATGTTTTTGCGTTTCTGTCTGTGGCATCTTACTTCAATGTAGTTTTATTTTATTTTTCTGAAAGGTGAGAATAAAGCTGACTCATCTTAGCTATAAATCAATGACGTTTGTTTGAAAAATATAGATTTTTTCAGATCTTATAATAAAGATTTAACACCGAGTTAAGACTAGACTTAAAGCGTGATTTTGTGAACATTGCATGGATTCGTTGCAAACTATTTTTAGGCGCCCCCTAAATTTAAGTGTCGATCAAAAGACTTTGCATTTTGAAAAAGACTTTTTATTTATAACACATCTGGTGCCTACCAGTACTAGCTACTTTAAAAACAGCTTTTAACAAGTTGAAAATTTAACTTTAAAAATAATATGTAGTGAAGTTCTGTTCGGAAAAGTGTTTAACTTTGTTAAACGTGTTTCACGTTGTGTGTATAGAAAATCAATCACTTTTATTCGAGTGTCAGAAAATTACATTTATTACACGTTAATTAGACATGCTTCAGAGAAATTTATATATAAACTCTCTCTACCTATTTCAGCCATTTTCAATAGACCTCACCCTCAGACCTCACATAATACGAGTACATTTTCAGGCATATTTTAAGTTTAATTGTGTTAAAAGCTGAGCATTTATAAGTACTCATTAAGGTATCAAGTGTTTGGTTATGAACCTTTTGTTGTTTATGAACTATGTTTGTTTTAGCTTTACGATGATTAATCTTCAATTTCTAGATTTTAAATATTGTTAAGGTGAAATTATTATTTTACCTTATAAATATGACAACAAATGCTACCAATGGGTTCATCCGAGCCGTTTTGCTGCATAGCCGCTGACTCGCGACGTCAATTGTCAATTGTAACAGGTGAAAACGATTTTCTAGCATTTATATAAGAAGCTTACCTGGTAAAGCTATTATTTTTTGTATTGTTAAGCATATATCCAGATATTTGCCAATATCATGTGGAAGTGTCTTAGTAACATTGACTTAGCGGTGTTTACCTGTGCAATATCAAATGCACAATATAACTTATATGCTACACATTATTCAGCGCTGCTAAAGAATAAGAATATTTTTTATTGACAAAATAACATTACATAAACAATAAGATCAAACAGTTACAAAAAAACGTACACGAAAACAAAACAAAAATATAAAAAAACTAACATTAAAATGAAAACAAAAAATTAAAAACCTATTGATAACGAATAATTATTTTTTTTGAACAAAATTCTGTGCATTGATACTTATATAAATCATTGCGGTTTACTGTCCAATCCACTATCTATATGGTATCTCTCTTCTGTGCTTGGGAGCCTCGGATACATATAGTTTATATGCCAAACATAAAATGACGCCACTCTCCTTGTGCACATTTTTTCATTCACGAGCCTGTTGTAATTAGGCTTGGTGTCTGCGGGGATTTTCCTTCTATTCCGGTCAATCAACAGAGGCTCATCCACCCCTTCTCGATCATAATCATCACATTCATTACACACTGAAATGTGCGGTCGTCGGGAATGATGATTGCTTTCATGCAAGCGTCATTTATCGTCAGTCCACAAGCAGCGGTGGAACATCATGACTAATATTTCTAGAGTTACGTTTAGCTGTAACTTGTGCAACGATTTTTTTTAATGCTTAATTCAGCACATCAATAAAAAAATTCAATTTCGTTTTGCTATTGGTCACAAACCTCGACCCCAATGTAAAAAACATGTGACAGTATTATGTTATCTCCCTTGTGTCTGGTGTGCATAGAGTATTTTACTGTTGTTATATTACTATAACATATGTTCTTTTCTTGTATCACACTTACATAAGATGGAACAGTAACCCAAAATTTGCTATGATTTTGCTGATGAAGTTTGGCTCGCCGACGAATTCATATTCCTTGGTTTCCTCCATTACTCTGTGGAAACTCTACTCTAGAATTTATCTCCACTGTCACCAGGAGTTTGGTCTCTTCTTCCACAAGGAATTGAGACAGTAATATTGAACAATGAAAGTCGGAGTCCGATGGGTATAAAATCTATGAATTTGATATGGTATTTACTGACAGCTTATGTCAATTCAAGAGTCAAGTGATTGACTCGAATATGATGGACTATACTTAACTTTATTACTGAATGATGAAAAAGCTGCATTTTTGCAAATTACTTTAATTCAGTTCAACAAATGGCACATATGACACTGGCAAATACTCTAAACGAGTAAGTGCATACTTAAGCAACAAAATATTGTTGTAAAATTAGAATGTTGTTTTATCTAATACCACAGGTCTCAGCTAAATAAAAGAATTCGTTTTCTTACAATCTACTTCCAGTCAAGTCAGTTTTGTGTCTAGTGTACAGTATTTTATGGGTGCAATATTGAACTTCCAATAGCGAACACGAACTGTACCGAACGAGATTCATGGACAACAAATAGCTATTTCCCATTTCTCTGATTGATCCATTTCCTTTCGATTATGTCGAGAACGATTGTCCATATCTCACCTGCGATAGGCACTTACACGCGAATTTATATTCAGTAAACGATAGCATTTATTTACAAAACGTAATATTATATGATAGCAAAAATAAACAACACCTTTTTATAGTAAATCACTTTCAATAAAACAGGCAACCCGATTGAGAATCTCTTACACTTTTACAAGCTATTTGATAACTTGCCCTATTCGTATGTTTGTGTAAATCTAAGCTAATCTTTCAGCTAAATTAGACCATTTCCAGACATTCTATTGGACTGAAAATTGTTAAATTTGCGTATCTTTGATGAGGATTGAATGGTATCAAGGAGCTGGTCTGATGATAAAGTGAGGAGGAGAGTCAAAGGAACTTCTAAACTAAACAAAACAACTCTAACGCGTTGGGTTAATTTGCTTTGTCTTGTCCAACAAGATGTACACAGGATCTGATATTTGATGCCGTAGCTGGTCAAAAAAACTTCTAATCTAAACAATAAGTATAGTTCTGTCGTCTTTAGACTCTTGTTATTTGTCCTATGGAATTTTAGATAATTACTCAACAAACGTTTTTGGAAAAATCGCCAATAAAAGTTAATAGTTCACATATTTTCTACCCAATAACATAGTAGATAGTAAAGCAAATTAACTAACAGACTTATTTGAGAATTTAATGGGAAGCAAAAACATTACCAGAGCGCGATCTCGCGCACAATAGGCGAGGTTACTTAGGCTGAATGCACACTTGGCCGCTCATTGTTGTGCTAACGATCGGGACGGTCCACTATCTTCGTGCTTCTTGCTCATGAATATTAAACAATTAGTCTTATGGCGGGTGTAGACTACAGTACTGTAATGTAACCTGCAATGTAACATGAACGGAGATCTACAAATCAAATCATTTACTTCTTTACTTACAAAGGTAGGTAATAAGATTTTCTTCTTTATGCTATGTTTGCCGTACTTGCAAAAATATTCAAACAAAGCTAATTGAAATTTTCTATGATGTCTATATCTATGACACACAAAAAGATCACAATCATCAATTCAATAAATACAAATTAAATAACAATATAATAAATTACAGATTAATCATTGAAATAATCTAATTAAAATATTAGTTTTACGATATAAGTTATAATAAATTATCTATGAAATATCAATTTTAAGCGAACTTAGTAGATTTCTAAGAAATAGAAACGGAAATCCTGTTACATTGCGACATTGTGAACGACATATTCGTTAACTGCGTGTGACATTGCGTGTTTCATTGCATGTAACATTTCATAAGTCTGTACCCGCCTTAAGAAGACAGTCACTCATAGCTAGAAATACTACATTTATGTCCACGACCTGGTATTTAGTCATACTTCGTTGAGAGAATCACATTTACATTTCTTCGTTACAAAGGATCTATGTATAATACTACTGTTTGCTTGTTTTCACAGCCTATCTGAAGACAGGTGTTTTGATTGACTTGTAAATTGAATAACATAGATAAACGTATTCCAATATTCACGACATTACTGAATTAACCATTTATAAAATACTACTGTAATAATACTGTGTATATTATTCATCAGCCTTATAAAGTCCACTGCTAAACATTAGCTTCCCCAATAGATTACATACTATTGGTGGTATTTGACAATAATCACCACGCTGGGCAGGCGGGTTAGTGAACACGGATCAAGAGAATATGCAAAAAAAAATTGCTGCCCATCATCCGGTATGACTTCTCTTTGTCAACTCTTACTACTCCCCGTGACATAAGAAGGGGGGCACTATTCTAGGCCGGTACCACACGGCACCACGGCATAGTATAGTATAAAATTTTGTTGTATTTTTAGGTATGGCTAGGTTTAATATTTTTGATAACATACAATACAGTGGTTTTAAGTTTTGTTAGAACGAGGGACTAAATTAACAAGATGCCTGATGATAGTGTTAACGTCTATATAAATCAGATAGTGCTATTGTATGGAATGATATATTGGCACTGTACAAAACATCATGACTCCACTGTTCAAACCAAAACGCAGTATCACGTGAATCTATTTGGCGGTAGAACATCTAAATGTTTATATTATAAATAATTGGCCCTAAAGTGGTACCTAGCTGTATTGCATATCAGCAATCAACTCATTTCCGAATGTAAATTTTCTTGTCCATCAAATTATTACATCGCTTGATTATTGTTATGTTTCGATTCCTGCGGGAACTTCTACTTCTTTTTCTTTGTATTTCGATGGTAGGTTAAATTACTGAAGCCCAGTGCTCGGCCACGCGTACTGCATTATCTGCAGCATTCAAGAGTTCGGCCTGCGTGCAGGTGTTAGGGCACGCAGGGCGGGGCATATTGTGGAGCATGGACTGGGGAAAGATCCCACACTCGCATGTAAGATTGGAATCAATGAGCCCCCACCTAAGCAGATTATCCTTACATCGGCCGACCTGAGTACGAAGTCTGTTTAAAGTCTTCCAGGTCGACCATGGCAAATTATGTCTAGGCGGAAGGCTCTCCGAAGGGAGCAGGAAGGAGCCTGGAGGGGCAAAGCTTTCTAGCCACAAGCTGTATCAAGCTGACGGGGGATCTGTTTCGAGAGCCTGGGTACATTTTAAAAAGCTTTGCCGACTCTTTAGTCTTTGGGAGACCACATTGTAGCCATGCATTTGATGTTCTGCGAATTCGTCTATTTTTCTGCGCTCCACGCGTCCTGCTATTGGCCATCGGACTTATGGAGGAGCAATTCCAGCAAGCAGATACACCATTGGCAGCGGGGTGGGTTTAAGGCTCCCAGTGATAATTCGGTACGCCTCATTCAATGCTGCATTCACCAACTTTGCAAGGGCAGATCGGCCCCATATAGAGCAAGCGTACTCGCCGGCCAAGAAACAGATTGACATTCCCGTTGTTCTTTATGTAGATGACCTCTGTCACCAAGACTGTCACCTAGTAAAACATTAAATTCAGAGTCTTTGTTCAGTTTATGGTTTTGATCCGTTTACATGTTTAGTACATGTTAGTGTTTTTGTCCCTCATGAATTATGTTATGGTTATACTATAAAATTACAATTGAATACCGTGTAAAGCTGCTTTAAATTATATAAAATGACAGTAAAAACAACAGCATTGGAGTACCGAAGCCTCATACAATGCAGCTCAACTGAAATGTCGATGTATTACTAAAGACTTTACGGCTGTTGAAATTACAGATGACATCTATAATCTGAAAACGATATGCTCGTCAAACATGTAAATTTTTTACATAATACAAAATGTAAGAGTACCTAATATCTTAAGTTTTTGCTAGTGTCAGTAGGAAACTATAGTTTAAAATTAAAAATTCATTTATTCAAGCTAGATAGGCTTCCTTCCGAAGCACTTGTGAACGTCACTTCGTTCTAGAAACGCCACTTAACTAGGGATGGCTACGAAAAAAACATTTTAAGATAACTTAGAACAATATATTGGTAGCAAAACCGTAGGGTTTCAATCAAGAACTTTATATCCGTCTCCAGATATCCATGGTTAGAATTTTTTGTAATCGTTTTCCTAGAATAAATTTATTGATGAAAACACTGATAAAATTAAAGTCGAATTATTATTTATAATACTTACCCACAAATCCATGAGTGGCGTCGTCTAGGTATTGAGGGTAGGGTCAGCGCAAACGGAGGCAACGCGGCAGGCGCGTCTTCTTGGTCCTCCTGCGCCGGCGCACCGCTCACGCGCAACTCGGGCACTCGCAAGTGGCGACTCATACTTCACTTATCACCACTCCCCAAGCCAAATTTCATAATAACCCAACTATCCCACGATCTCGTTAACATTCGGATATAGCGAAAATACGAGTTTAATCGCATAGACAAAATAATATTTCTGTGACTTTATTTACAGCTTGTATCATCCGGCTTATCTGAAATGATTAATTGGTTCCGTTAAATAAGTCTTTACAGATTGAATGTATTTATTTTGGAACGGGTCGTTAAAATTTTAATGCGTATTATTCACGTTATTGTGTAATATTTTCTCTCACTGAATTTATGAGTAGTTTAATGCGTTGGTATTATTTTTTCAGAATACATTTTTAGAATATTTTTTTATTAAGTTTTTCGATGTTTCCGTTTCACAATAGCTTTTGTCCTCTAATTCGGCTTAATTCATAATATCTCTGTAATACATGGTGTTATAAAATACGTCATATATTTTCTATTCATACCGGGTGTTCGTAAGAGGGAAGGTGTGGTTAAGAAGCCCCATCGAGACATCTTCTAATCTTCTTATCCCCTAATCCCTGTTAGCGCTAACGTATAGAAGGGAAATTTAATGCTCGTCACAAAACAGGCTTAACTGTTTTAAAATTGTATGTCATCATTTGTGTATTTAAATAATTTTATAGCGACATATTCTAGATTTACTGAATATCTTTACTGCTCTCCACAAACAGTTTATCATATCAGCATTATAAACTAGTAATCATTGCCGATGTACTCACATGTAGGATAGCTTTCTGTATTTGTATAAAGAGAAACGTATTATAAAACTAAACGTAGTACCACTCTACTACGCTTATAGCTTATATTGTAAGTCCTTCCTTATTAGTTTTGATCAACATAAAATAACTATGGTATAAAAGTTTACGATTGGCGCTGCTCAGAACATATAATTTTCTACACAAAGGATAAGATACAGAGCCCGAAAAAGGGTGGTATTATAACTTTCCATTTTGTGGCATAATATGTTAATAGAGCTATATGAAAGTTTAATAACAACAATAATGACTTTATGGACAATCAAAACAACGTGGGACCCGTACAATTGGGCCATCTGTTGGCTTCATGCCTAATACCTGCCCTGACCCTATACTCGAGGCAAAGCATTTCATTATACGTCCCATAAAAGCGAATTACACCGTAAATTAACTTAGCAAGAGTGATATGGGTTCATGGCAGCCCTGGATTTGTTGCTAGCTGTAATTGTTTTAGCCAAGAATTCGTTGTTAGGCGGTATTCTGCTTTAAATAGAAAAACCTCACATCCATCAAGTCAGTGTCGTAAGTAAATAGTTCAATCAATCAATGTATTTTATCTTAAAGTGCCATCTTGCCCTAACTTAACAAAGCTCTTACGACATTTTTCTTCATTTATTAGATTCTCTCAAAGAGAAAGGACTATATACCTAGATCTAAAATAAACAGGGTTTAAGCAACTGACTGGAAAACACAATCTAATTCTTTATTTTGAAAATTTACATTGTTATTGTTGACTCCACTTTCACTTACACTTTGTGTACCAGCATCTACGTGAAATATGTATAAAAAATTCAATAAGATATAGAAACACTCTTTAACGACTTCAACATAGATAATCACATATATATAAAGTAATGAAAATAGAGCAAAGTGCTATAGAAAGTAGTAAGTAGGAAGCTTGTCAAATATACATTGAGATAATAAAGATATATGGAATATTTATCACCAACTACTCGGCTACAAAGCGATGCTAAAGCAACATGATATGTCTAAGACACTATCTACAAGATGAAAGCTAAAAGTGGGAGAAGGCCAATCTTGTGTGATATGCCTCTGACTGTACCGCCGACTTGCAAAATGTCGTGAGACTATACTCATGTTTGTAAGAGATCCGAAAATACTATTATCCAATATATATACTATTATTGTAGTATTAACAAACACGATGTATGTACTGTCGATTGTCGTTTCCTTTCCGCAGATTGTATGGTAATACATTTCTTTAGCTTTATTTTTTGAGAATATCAACAGGTCAAACGTATCACTTCAAAGATATTTTTGCGCTATAAATATCTCGTAATAAGATTCAAATCTACACAAAGATGTCTGATTAAATGGCAACACTTGATAATAAAATTCCGCAGAAAATAATTGATCTACTATTGCCAACTTTTAAAACTGTAGTTAAAATGCAGTTTCTTCAAAAGGGGTATTATGCTGTTAATTATTACTTTTCAAATAAACAAGCTTGGGCATAACATTTTTAACTTGTATTTGTGATATATGAATTAAAAGTCAACTGGATCATTGTCGTGACCATCCCCTATTGTACAAATTCAGCTCAGTTTCACATAACTTGACAGTGATGAAAGGTTCCCTTAGGGTTACTTTATTGGTGACGGCTTCGGAGGACCCTTTCAATATGTTCAAATATTCACTGTGTGTGTTTTGTATTGATACTTTAAATAATATTTGATAGATAATTTAAAAGAACATAGCCTGTGAGTTTCTTGTCAGTTCTTCTCACAGAGCGGGGGCTCGGAACTGGCACTTAGATTCACTTACACCTAATTTTTATTTATTTGCATGTAAGTGAATCTAAGCTTCGTGATTTCAGTGTAGTTATATTTAGTTTTTTTTTAATATATGTATTTTGTTTTGACGTTTTCAAGTGCTATGTAATAGTTTATGAAATAAATAACTTTTTACTTTTACTTGGCTTATATCGATGTGCTAGCTATAATTTTAAGTACAAAAATACACATCGATGTGTCGTATAAGTGAATATGGAAACTATAAGGGAACAAGTGTGCAAGTCGTTAATGATGGCGTCAAACAGTTAGCGTTTTCTTCTAAATATAAGCTCGACCTAAATTTGTTATAATGTAACGGGTTATATATAGCATATTGGTTAACTCTTTTAGAATACAAACAGACAACATAGTCCTAATTGATGTCTAAGAGATTTGTATTATTATACGCTAATGATAATAAAAATATTTGAATCTTGAAATATTGCTGAGAATGTTTTACTGGCGCAGCTGCGAATGCGTTTAATAGCGTGTATAATTTATGACTATAAATGTAATTTAGTTTTAAACGTTGACTTTTTCACCATGCCCGCTGGTCTAAATTAAGTAGGTACAGTTTTAACAGTGTAAATAAGCCGTTAATGACAACAATATAAAGAAAAAACGATATGCAAGAATGAATTCCAAAAGATTTTGGAGAAAGGTCAAAAGTATCCTAAGCCGACGGGCTTGTATGAGAAAGTTAATGAGTGTGAATGAAGCTAAGAGTGTGTGCCAAGATCGTAGCAAGTGGAAGTATGTGATCCTACCCCTACAGAAAAGAGGAGTGACATTATGTATGGAATTCCGGAAAATGCAGCTTGATTGTAAGCGATACTCGCTTAAATCTGCCTAAGTATGTGAAAATATGTAATTTAAGGCGTGAAATAATAATTGTACTGAACATTTAAATCGTCAGTTGGTAATTTATCGAAAGTAACATACTTTTGTTCATAATTAAGTAGAGTATCTTGTGAGAATCAGTGTGTGAATACACTAGAGCACACCAACAGGCGACGGCGCATTTCTATAGTTATTGTATAAATATAAGGGCCTTACTGATCAAAAAAATCATTTTGATACACACAAATTAATGTCCTATGTGGTAATAGAGCTTTCTTCCGTGAGAAATACATATAAACTAATATAAAGAGGGACTCTACTATTAATAATAAATTATTTCTTCAACACCAAATAAAATTATAATTTTATTGACTTTAATATGTAGTACAAAACCTAATCCGCATTATTCCTGTTTCATATAAGCTATTTTGATCTTATAAGCGAAGCTGTGGTCATTAGCATGTCAATAAATAAAATAAAATATCCTATATTGTCTTCAACATCAACAGGATCATTTAGATTCGTCATATGTTTACACACAGAATAAATACGATAATTTTTTTCAACAACATTAAAAGAGATATAAGCGGTACAATAAACAAGAAATAAATGCAAATGGATCCTTTGTCAAGGTTAGTCAGTTTATCTGCCTGTAGTGGTTTTTTCAAAGTTAGTCTGTAAATAAAACTGATTATAAAACATTTCGAAACTCATATCTTTAAGCAAGTAGGTCAATAAGAACAATAACATAACCTGAAACCACCCAACTGCCTTCAATTTTCGACTCAACAGATACCTTTACACAGTCGCTGTTATTATTTTATAGACCTAATAAAGATGACAATAAATAGCTTTGCCACTCGATCAGAAGATTGAATCGCCGAAGAAACAGCCGCCCCCAAAGGCCCACCTTATTTGAACCCCGCTCGTAAATATCGCCAAGGTTTCTACTAAATTTCACAAACACGAAAAGTTACAATGAATTACGTTACGAATTTTCTTTGCAATTATAGGTTAGGTACTTTACTTTACTTGACGACCGATATGGCGTGGTGGCTAGTATACCCGCACTCCGCTCCTGAGGTCGTGGGTTCGATTCCCACACAGGACAAATCTTTATTTGCAAAAACATGGATATTTGTTCTGGTCTGGGTGTTTTCCTATATATATTAAGTATGTATTTACAAAAAAAAAGTATTTATATATGTTTATCCGTTATTTAGTATCCATAACAAAAGTTCTTAATGATACTTTTCTTGGAACTAAATTATTGGTGTAATTGTCAGAAAATATTATTATTACTTTTAATTAACGTGTCTTAGGTGACGTAAAAACCACTTCGACTTATAATCAATGTAATTGCGTACTTTATACAAATTTTACATGACTTCACGATCGATTTACCAACGCAGTACCTATACTAATAGAGAGTTAAAATTTAAAATGCTTTTAACTATTATAGCGGAAGCATTTGATTTTCATGTATGACATAAGAATATGTTATCTTTTTGCGCCAGAATAACTGATCTGATACTGATCACTACGCCATACCGGTTGTCAAAATAAATTATAAAATAGTTTTCATTATTTTATACAAAACCATTTTCATTCCAATGCAAATTTTTGCCGTAAATAAAAATAATACATTTTGAGATACGTTCAAGATATGCCAAAAGCTTAGCAATAAAGTGCCACCTGCCATCCTGGGGTAATAACTCATGCCTGGAAAATTGATTTCTCGATAGCCTGAATACAACTGGCATTAAGACAAAAACAACATGAATTATTATCATCAAAGTATACTAGGCCTTTATTCGTTTTCTACAACTGAAGTCTGCATCGTATTTTTATATTGTTCTATGTGTTTACCTGATGGTAATTTAAATTATTTATTAAATTGACGCTCTTTAGTGATATTGTACTTTATGTTACTTACATTTACATGGTAATTAATACTATAAAGGTGTGTAAGGTTCCTGCCAAAATCTAAGGAGCCCAAGCCAACCTCATCTGCAAGTGGTGCAGCTGCTGATCAGCAGACGCGGTTCTGGCGAACGTAACAGATTTCGATAAGTGGCAATAGACTCGCCACCTATTACGTGAGACCAATATTGGCGAGGTGTGGGAGCATAATGTGCCTTTACCTACCCCTTCGGGGAAGCAGGCGTGAATTTATGTATATATTAGGTCGGGGAAAAAGTCTTTTCGCATAACGTAGATATAAACTTATTATAAAATTTTTTTGACTGTACTATTTGTGTCTGGCTGGTTTTGGTAACATTAAAAAGGTTCCATTATAAAGAAAAGAAAAAAATAAAAAAAAGTTGTTTCCCGCTATTTTTCATTTGTTTTTCTCTCCGTAAAAATGAGTGAATCTAATGAAGAAATTCGATACATTTTAAAATTTTATTATAAAAAAGGCAAAAATGCAACTCAAGCAGTGAAAAAAATTTGTGATGTTTATGGACCTGATGCAGTGTCAGTAAGAGTAGCACAAATTTGGTTCAAACGTTTTCAGTCCGGAAATTTTGATGTTAAAGATGCACCCCACTCTGGTCGCCCTGTTACGAATAAAATGGACGCCATTTTTGAAAGAGTGGAGCAAGATCGGCATATTAGTAGTTACGATGTAGCTGAAGAACTGGGAATTGACCACAAAACAGTTTTGAACCATTTGAAGAAAGCTGGTTATACAAAAAAGCTCGATATTTGGGTGCCACACGAGCTCACTCAAAGAAACTTAATGAACCGTGTACTCATTTGCGATTCATTATTGAGATGTAATGAAACCGAGCCGTTTTTGAAGAGATTGATAACTGGCGATGAAAAGTGGATCACGTACGACAAGAACGTGCGAAAAAGGTCGTGGTCGAAAGTTGGCCAGGCTTCACAGACTGTGGCCAAACCTGGCCTAACACGAAATAAGGTGATGCTGTGTGTATGGTGGGATTGGAAGGGCATTGTTTATTATGAGCTTTTACCGCCCGGCAAAACCATCGATTCTGATCTTTACTGCCAGCAACTGATGAGATTAAAGGAAGCAGTCGAGAGAAAACGGCCGGAATTGATCAACAGGAAGGGTGTGGTCTTTCATCACGATAACGCTAGACCACACACATCTTTAGCCACTCAGCAAAAATTAAGAGAGTTCGACTGGGAGGTCCTAGTGCATCCACCATATAGCCCTGACCTTGCGCCTTCAGATTTTCACCTGTTTCGGTCTCTGCAGAATTCTTTAGGTTCTGTAAGGTTGACCTCAAGAGAGGACTGCCAAAACTATTTGTCCCGTTTTTTTGATCAGAAGTCCCAAAGTTTCTACAGTAACGGGATAATGTCTCTGCCCACAAAATGGCAGAAAGTTATTCAACAAAACGGTACATATATATTGTAAATAAATGTAAATAAACTTTGAAAAAAATGTCTTGACTTTTCATACAAAAATACGAAAAGACTTTTTCCCCAACCTATTATGTTTATATTGCTATTCAACTACTGACCGACACACAACATTACAACTTCAATATATATATATATATGAACATTAAACTTAGATACTATACATAAGAAAATTATACCGCATAATTCTTAAAAAAAAATATAAAAGTTCAATATGACTTCAATAAGCCATCATTTAGAACTAGTTATTTTTATAAAATATATATTTCAGCTTTCCGACTATTTGTACTTTAAATGTATAAATATATATATACTAAAGAGTGGACTAACTTGGCAAGTACCTCGCCCTATTCTTTTCCATTCAGGCTTCAGCCAATAGTAAATGGGTGCGTTAGTATTTAGCTAAATTTATATTAATAAGTCATATTAATAAATCAGAGCCCTATTAAAAACATTTACATTATGTGCAACAGCGCTGTGATTTGATCACATTACGAAATAAAAGTTAATTAGGCCACTTTACGAATAAAATAATATTCATAAAATAGTAGCATGAATAGATACTATCAATATAAATGATAGCTCCCCTTCCTTAAAGCCTTAGCTATGCTTGTCGTGCCCTCTCCGACCCGCCTCGACTTTATGAGGCGTTCAATCAGAAGCTTACCGCTCGACTTGCGTCTATCGATTTAGGAATAGATACCAGGTTAGATAACATGAAAAATCATTGTATAACAAAATGCCTATCTTGTACCTAAGAGACTCATGAACGACGTTAAATATATGAATCGAAATTACACACTTATCCTACCTATCCTAGAACCTTAGTTGTTTGTAATTATATGAGATATTGAAGGGTAGGTAAACGAACAATTAAATGATTTTGTGTTTGTCTTAATATACATTACATGTTACATTTAATGTTCATGTTTCAACTGCTTAATGGAAGAATATTAGTATTTTTATATAGAAAATTATGCAAATTTCATTTATAACCTACAACAATCAGTGTACTATTAAGATTGTCGGATTACATCGCGGCCTTCGCGTGGTTTTATTGCTACCTATTCAGCTGTAACCTTTAAGGGGTAGATGTGATATTGACCTTAACACTCGAAGGAACAGCTGGTAGGTAGAGAGTCGTAAAGGGCGGATAGGGCTTGGTGCCATTTATCGCGGGCTATGACCTTAGCGTGCGACAACGCCTGACGACAGCGTATCACGCACTGTTCAACTGATGCTGTTTTGCTATGGATAATCTATTGGCGCTGTGTTTTAGTTCCTATCAATAAGTAGGTTGGAAACTTTAGTAATTGTAATTAATTTAGTTTTATGTTATTCTTTTTATTTAATTTAAAAAATGTAATTTCAGTACTTCTTAATTTAGTTCTTGTTTAGTTTTATATCGTTGTATTTAAAACAAACATATAACAATGAATATGTTTTAATTGAAATACACATAAGTATGTGTATGTATAAAGTTAACTTTATATCAATTGCGCTATCTATAGTTGACACACAAAAAATTAAAGCCTAGTCTAGAAGCCATTACGTTATTAGTTTCAGAAAAGCCTAATTTATTATTTATCAAAACTATAATTCTACTAAAGTAATTATTTACAAACACCCTAAGACTCAACCTTAATTGTATCTTTATTTGTTAACATTATATAAAACTTTATATAAGTAAATAAACATTTATCCAAAAGTTCATGTTTGTTATATTAACAACTTCGAGTCTCACTAAAAGTATGGTGACATAAAGCTGTCCTATTTTTACCGTTTGATAACAGGGGCCTTACCATGAGCTCTTATAGCAGTATTATTGCAGTTGTGGAAAAGAGACGCGTGTAGATACGCCACTACACGCGTCTCGCTTTCTCAACTGCAATAATACTGCTATAAGAGCTCATGGTAAGGCCCCAGACCATAAAAACGGAAAGCAAATGTTAAGTACTGCGTATCTATTCAAATCATGCCTAATTACTTTCATTAAGTGATCTGGCTTATGTCCAGAACCTTCATCTGTCACGGAGCTCTGTCCTCTTGAATTTGCAAGCTAATGAAAGCGAACGCAAGGTCAATGGGGAAGCCTGATGAATCGTCAGGTCACCCGCTGAATCCAAATGGGCTTCTAGCGATAACAATAAGCAATTACACTATTAGGAGAGTTAAGGCTGTCACAGTGACAACGGCGTAATATTACTTTGCTTTTTGGATAAAATTATTAATTTTTATTTTTAATAATGGCTAATATGCATGCTATGTACATTCAACAATGTGTAAATATATTTAATGCAAAGAGACAGGAATACTTTAATTATGAAGTGGAAGAAGCAAAATTGATCACAAAAACAATTGTCACAAAGAAAATTTAAACTTGACACATTTATTTCCATACTTTAAAGAAATAATGTATTGATATAATAGGTCTGTTTCGTATGTATATTTATCCGCTGTTTTGTACACAAAAGCTCTGCTTACTATATTGTGTGCTACATGATATTTTTTTTTTTTTTTTTTTATTGTTTCAAAAACGTACAGTTTTAATAAAATAAAATACATCTGCCAAACTGCGTAGCAGTTTGTCGGCAGCCTGCGTAGCAGTTTGTATTTTGTGTTTGTATTTGTGTTCCAAAAGTATTAATTTATTTACTTTATTCTGGAATAGGGGAGGTATTTGCTAGAAAAAAAGTACTAGGCATGTGGGTTCTTATCGATGACATTTGGCTGCTAGTATGGCTGGCTGGCATATGCTGGCTTGACTGTTTAAGAAATAATTTGGTCAAATCAATATAAAATAGAACTTGTCACCGCAAAGACGTAACGCTCTTCGCACAGGAACCACAACCGAAAGTTTGACTAAACCTTAACACCTTACCTCTACTTAAGGCTTAACAGGGCTAAACGTGGTGGGCATTTGCAAATTGTTACCTTTAATATTTCAATATCAATCCTATCAAATAATAGACCGTATGCAAACCAAAATACATTTCAAATAGCCAAGTTGTTTGAATTGTACGATAGACGCTTAATCGATACTATTGCTATGAATACTAATAGCGGAATCAAACTTTATGAAATGTAAACAAACAATAGCTATCGGTTGGCAAATTTACATAAATGTACCTCATTACATTAACCCTGTTTGTCTACTGTGCCTTCGATATACACATTATTATCGATACACGAATTAAAGGTATCGGTTTTGTTTGTTTACTTAAGCCCGCAACCTTAATATTCATTAGCTTTGCTGTTTGTCAACATAGTAAGGGCTTTAAAAATATAGTATTAGAAATCAGTACTCATATAATAATGGGTAGTGCTCGAGGCTCCGCGGTGCTAGGTGGTTGGAAACGACCCCCCTCGGACATGTCTCCACCTTAGCGTGGTGGGGGGGCTGAGTGCCTCCTGGAGGCCGGGAAAAGGTAACACCCAGAGATTGGCAACTCTGGGTGCTTTTAGTACTGACTACCGGCGGGGAAACTAAGAGGGACACGTGGAGGGCGCAGCGGGCGGGCCAGGAGCTGCAACCCAGGTACTGGGCCCCGCCTCTTTCGCAACAAGCGGCGGGCGTCGTCGTCGGAAGATTTTTAGTGGGTATTACTGCTGGCAGTCGTGTCTGCCGGTGGTGAGTCCCACACCCCCTTTCGGACCCACTTTGGCTGGAAGGCAGTGCGTAAATACATTTTGTTATCGACGTAAAAAAAAGAACAAAAAGGTGGTTGGAAACAATAACCGAAGTAAAGCAGTTTGGATGGGTCTACTAGATGTATAAAAACGTTTTTTTTACATTTTATATCGAGAGCTTCCGTGCTTCGGAGTCATTAGTCCCTGTTATAATTATATTTATTTTATGTACACACAAAACATATAAAGGAAACATATTTCTATTCTTTATTTATTACGTATAAATAAAATTATGTTATGTCTAAATAAATTTTTATTTTATTTCATTTCACATGTGTAAATTATATTATGTTGTAGACACTAAACCATGTTAAAAGCGTAATTAGGCGGTTTGAGAATTCTAACAGAAGGCACCACACATCTGTCTTCGCAAGTCTTAGGGTGCGTTTTCACCAGAGATTAGTTACATTAACCTAGCTTCTCGCAGCGCAGAGATTCTATTGGTTCTAAGCAAACACATTTCTCCCAACGCATCCTCGCTCATCTCTGGTGGAAACGCACCCTTATATCGAGGTGACCCGTGCCCAGTAGTAGGACGATCATGAGTTAAGATGATGATACAGCAATGAGCTCCCTAGAGACAGAAAAATCATATGTTTTCTATTAAGTATTTATGACGTATGACAAAATTTCTTTTATGTTTGATTGAATGCAATTTTTATATGCATGGTAACATGCAATGGTAAAAGTCAAAAACATGTGTGTTTAGTTATATTCATTCGGAAAACGGTAGTGTGTTTTAGATATAGGTTTTCGAAACGCCCCATTTACTTAATATGCACCACGTCAATTGATGTAAAAATCTCATTACTGCACAATCGCAAAATATTCAATAAAGAGCGGATTGAAGCGTGTTAACAGCGTGAGTGTCAGCTGCTGAGTTAACGCCACATATTGTTCAGCATTTTCATAATTTTAAGCGACCGCAAATTAATTTAAACTTTCATTTATGCGGAGTAGAGTGAATCAGAGATGACGGCGAATTAATATTTACACATTATTTTTTATTGAATGCAATGCTGAAGAATATATCTAATATACTTAATCTCTGATATTATTAAAAGGAAATCATATAAATGTTTCAATTTAGGAACAAAGCTTAAGAACTCTGTGCTAAAATTTTAATATAACATTCAAAATGGAGAGAGTTTCGCCCAAATGGACAAACTCGGGTTTGGAATGAGATTTGACACCACGATTTTAAATCGTTGGTCAATTACTTAGAACTAATAATGCAAAAGGCTAACAAAAAAGGACAAGACCTCACGACAAGACTAGTCCTGTAATGAGGGTTATATGTCATGTAATTAAGTCAAACTACTTTTGATTCGTAGTCGTTGAATCTTTTTAAAGGTCTTAAAATAATTTATTTCGTTTACCACTGGTAACAGCTAATTCCAAGAAACTGGTGCTCACTTTATCAGTACAGCATAATTTCGAATGAAAAATAACATCATATCTGCCATTTAACGGTCGGCTACAGAAGCACCGTTTCTCGTCATCAAGCTAATTTGGATCTTAATTCAATAATGTAACGGCTGAAATTCCTAAACGCTATCCTTATGGCTACTAAGATGCCTACTCTGCTTAATTAGAATTAAGGCCAGGGTTCTAGATGTTATTCTAATTTTAGCAGCAAATTTTTATCTTCTAATTCTCAATCATAAGACCTAAAGATTATCTTATCTTATCTCATCTCAGTATCTTGGCCAAAAATTACCGTAAAGTATTCGTAACTTCGGGATAAAAACTGCATATTAAACCGCGATTTCAAGTCGTAACATATGTATTATTTCTACGTCTTGAGCTACATTACGAAAACATATAACTGTTACATATAACAAACGACTAGTTAAAAGGTTCTGTTAGTTATTCGGAAATATTAGATAAGGATCCCTGATATTAATTATTTAGATACCGACTGTCATTCTGGCGATAAGATAACATTAAACTAGTTGTTAACGCACGTTATGCCACTTGCCATTATCACGACTTTATTAATAACTATAATGAATCATACATTACATATTTTAAGATCATACGGGTAAATATAAAGCTTCAAAGTTGGTTATGAAAAGTCGTTTATTACAGACTTTAAAAACTTATTCATACTCTCCAGGAACTATGTTAACAACGCTTATTCACTTCGACGATCGATCATCAAATGCCGGTTTGAATCCCATTTGAACGTTTGGTTCAAATGATCAGAGTGCGTGAGTTAAACGAACCAATGAAAACTCATTACAGCGCCATGTGGTGGAAAAAGGAAGTCAAATCAGTAACAAATATGATAAAACTAATATGACTTAAATATAATTAAACTATTATGAATGCTACCAATATGAGCTTTTGCCATACAAGAATTAATCAAATTAAAAGTTATAAGAAACCGATATGGCGTGTAGTTCAGTAAAGGCTTAGGACTGCTCACTGGTCTAACCAGATTTGCATGAACTTCAGTTGGTATTTGATGCAGGAACAACGGTATTTGTCTTGTTATTTACGATCAGTAAAAGGAGGATTCAACCTATCTAGATCTAATCAGATGCACATTTTATACCATTACGAAACAAAAACAAGTAAATGAACTAGCTTAATAAAATTTTAATAAAAAAATATATTTTTATATATAGTATTGCTTTAGTATGGTGAATCCATGGCTGACGTTAGGCATGCACCGCAAGCCCTTAATCCAAATAGATCAGGTTAAGATAGATTAAAATTCAGACTCACATTTTATAGCAGTAACGACAGATGTAGAAGAAAATTAAGCAAGTAAAAACCTTCTTAATCAGCACCTTAGTTATAATGTAGGCCCTAGGCTATCGTTGTTCGGCTACAGAGTAACAAAAATATATTACAGTATATTATTTTAACCTTATACGAGAAGCAGACAGTGTTGAGACCATCGTTAATGTTATTAGCGCCAATATAATCCAGCTTTAGTATGGCGAACCCATGGCTGACGTCAGGCATGCCACCTCAAGCCCTCATTTAATTTTATGACGGACCCAACGAGCTCTCCGGCATTGAGAGCTACATATACCTTGTTATATATTTGCTTAAAAATATGAATATGACTACCGCTGTTATTATCACTTGGCAAAGTCTATCTGTCTCATTCGGTAGCCACGGTTTGTTTCTAAAGCATATCGTTCTATAGTTGAAGGTTTCGTAAAATTATTAAGGCTTTAGAATATAATGTAATTTTTCTAAAGCGTACCATTCTAAGGATTTCATCTTTTTTTTTTTATTTGACTCGCCATATTGACTAGTTCCTGCCTGATGATAAAAAAACGATGCAGTACAAAAAAATCAAAGCGCTTGATACCGTGATACGCGAACGCACTTATTCTGCATCGGCCTGCAAAATAATATAGAGAAAGAATAAAGCTTTTCATTTTATCTAAAAATTACGCGAGATCAGACAATTTCTCTTCAAACACCAAAATTAATTGGTTAAATAAATTTTACCAACCACTCCTATAAAACCGTTTTGCATTTTCGTGTATGACTGCGTCTGACGTTTAGCGTTAATGCGCTAAGTTTAGCCTATTGAACCAGACTGAATATGACTTTTTACATGTTTTTGTTATTAGACACTTACTGTGAAACTGCAGGCACAGCTAGTTATTAATACATTT
Source organism: Musotima nitidalis (assembly GCA_949126915.1). Taxonomy (NCBI): domain Eukaryota; kingdom Metazoa; phylum Arthropoda; class Insecta; order Lepidoptera; family Crambidae; genus Musotima; species Musotima nitidalis. The sequence goes on from OX421419.1 coordinate 12,148,839, forward strand.
TATGTCGAATCCATTTTTGATTGCAGGAAAAATTTGAACGTTCATAAATTATGGTTAGTTTGGTGTTCATGGGCGCTACGGCAGCCATTTCGTACATGTTTCAAATTCATTGATTTTAATCTTGAAAAAACGCAGTAACCACTTTTTTTATACTTCACTAAATATACTAACTAGGTAGAAACAGAATAACGCGACAAATCAAAAAAAGCTCTCACAAACACCAAAACTAAAGGGTCAAATAAACTTATTAAACCACCATTTCCCGATACTCGTATATGACTGCGTCTGACATTTAGCGTTAACGCTCTAAGTTTAGCCTATTCAACCAGCGGCGCAGCTTAATGCTTGCATAATTATGTCAGTAATTTATTTGACGCGATTGTTCTGCCTCCGTGCTTTCTATAAGCTCTTAATGCAACTGAAATCAACCAACTGTATCTCAATGGAAATGACGGCTTATTCAGAAATTGTGGTATCGTCAATACTACTGTCTATTTATCTAAATTTACCGTAGAGAAAGCCAGAAAATGTATTGAAAACTAGCCTATTATAATTATGTAAGTATCACTTCAAATTACATACCAAAAAGTGGTTCTGTGCGTCTATCATGTACAATTTTTAATGTAAACGTTTAAACCGAATAAGATTAGAAACCGAAGTATTTTGAAAAAGTGATAGCAGGAGATCCTGGAAAAGCATAGATAAGATAGTTCTTATCTTGGATTATTTCTTCTTCTTTATTTCATTATTTGTTGTTTATGTTAAAAGGCGATTGGAAGCATTTTTCTTTTTCAGATAAAATTGTATATTGAAGCCACACCAGCGAATGAAATATTATTTTTTGGTGTAAACATTTCGACACTTTATGAATATAACATAAAAATGAGTTTACATTCCCTGTATTATAAAAAATAAAAGTCATATTTTCATTTATAATTTGTGTCACAAAAAATCTGTGTATAATATACAAAGCGGGATTTCAATGAAGACCTGTTTACAATGTACCGACCACGTTGTCAGATGGGCTTGGCAGTATCTGACGTCATCGCGGGTTTTATTGCCCCTCAGTAACTGAGAATAACATTAGCACACCCAAACTACACTAAAACAAATGTTTTTTACAATGCCATTACCACGTGCGAGGGACGTAACATTTGCCATTTGTACAAGGATAGTTTGGAACAATGTAATAAATTAATAAATACTCTGATATCAGGGTCTTTAACTTTAATGTACTGGCCTTATCCTATTATACTCGTATATGCGAAAGTTGGTAAGTAAATCTGCAATATATGTAGAAACGATATTGAAAAGGAAATATATAATTTAAATCCTCGGGAAACTTAGTTAGTTAAATAAAAAGTCAGACTCAACTCTTTTTTTAATGATAATTAAATATTCATGTGAAACAGGTGGAGAGCAGAGAGCAAAATGCAGCTGCGAAAAAATTCAGAGGATTTTGTCATCGAACATATTTAAAAAACATAGAAATGCAAAACTTTCGTCACTAAAACACCAATTCTTGCAAACGTTCGGACTCGCACAGAAGGAGCTATGTCTTGGAGCTTAACGCAAATATTTCAACAATGCGATTTAAAGGATTTACTATTTCAACAATAAAAATACCTACTTACTACGTAGACAGTTTGCCTCGTGAGAAATGTACTGGACAATGTCAACAATCTTCATAGTAACAAAATATAGGCGATTGTTTTAATAACCGGCTCTTAGCGCTACTCTCATTGTGTCGTGTGACGTAGACTCAATTATTTCAAATCGCGTGTTTATGGAGACATCGTTAATTATTGTCTGGATAATAAAAATACTTAGACCGCCGACAAAAGCCGGCCGAGTACTTACTCGGACCATATTTATTACGAGGTTCCGTGGTAGGCAATTTAGATAAATCCTTTTCTATATACCTATAAAATCAAACCAACAATCAATACACGAATGTGGCGGAAATTTCAACGAGACAGAAAAAAATAAAATTTCAATTATTTAAGACCAGCTTAAAAGGTAGATTAAAAATTTGTAAGGCTTCTTATGCAAAAGTTTGTGGCTTCTAACAAAAATACTATGTTGTGTTTTAACAAACTGTTATTTTTATTCATACATCATAATAATTTCCCTTATTCCCCGAGGGGGTAGGCAGAGGCATATTATACGTCCACATTTCGTCAGTTATATTTTTGGTCCCACGTAACAGGTAGCGAGCCTATTGCCGCTTACCGGGAACTTTTATGTTCGCCAGAGCGTCGTCCGTTGGTCGGCAGATGCACCATTTGCAGGTGAGGTTGGCTTGGGCTCCTTAGACTTTGGTAGGAACCCTATATAACCACTGTTATATTCAGGTTTACTAAATCTTATTTAGGAGAAGGGTTTAAGGCTTAATATTATTAGGGTACATTCTATGAAAATTCTTTTTATTCTGACAAGCAGCCCAGGTGGAATACTTTAACTATAGTCTTTTCCCCTGAGGGAACCTTTACAATATATTTGTTGCCATAGATTATTGTATTTCTTCAATAGGATTCATATAAGAAAACTCGTTAGCAAAATCCTTTTTGTTTTTATACATAATAAAGAGACTAAAGAATCCGTTATAAATATAAGGGGAATAACCAAATATTTATTTATTAACTTAGGTGTTGTATGTCGTGTGTCATCAAAATTAATATATTCCTCATTTTAATAGCTCCTAATAAATTAACTATGCACCAACATATAATTTTTTTTTTTAATTCTTATATCTCAGTAGCTAATTGTTAAGCTGGAACATGTACTACTTGTATTTAAATACCGCTAGTGAGTCAGCTTTGGTTATTGTACAAAAAAAAATCATTGATCATCATCTCAGCCCATTAACGTCCCACTACTGAGCACGAGCCTCAAATCCAAAAATACAAAATTCAAAATCATTTATTCAAGTTTGGCTCAAAAGAGCTCTTGTGAACGTCAAAACTTAAAAACTAGCCTCCTCTCACATACCAAGATGCGAGTCCATTAAATGTTTAGTAATAAATAATTGATTTTACTACAATCACACCAATTATAATATATAGTTCCAAGATAAGCAAGCGCAAGCATTTCAGTTATGGATACTACATAACTTATAAACTGACTTCTTGGCGGGAAAGTTAAACGTCATGTCTACAGTTTTGTTTTATTTTCTGAAATTTGTGATATTTCGAACACTAACGTGTAATAACGGTGGATTAATAACCGTTAAGTGTTTGTGAACATGCATGAGTGATGGTAAATCAAACAAAACAGTGCAACATTATTTTTCAAATTCTCTTTAGATGTCCATGTGACCTCTGTATAGTCCCACATATTTACTGAAGACTCAAGGGGTTTAGGGGAGGGCATCTCATTTACATATCATCTTTATCACTACTCATTCTCATTTACTATGATTTATGTATTATCAATATATCTCTTACTTGATACTGGCTAAATGTGCTAAACGCACGAAATCATTTTGTAAAAAAAAATTAATAACTATAACTTGTAATGAATTTTAAATAATTTTAATGAATGAATGAATTTTAATAATTTTAATGAATTTTAAATAAACAAATGTTTATGTTCATGCACACAAATATTTGTCCTGTATGGGAATCGAACTCACGACCTCAAGACTCGGAGTGCGGTCGGTCGCTATAATACTTTTCCCCGAAGACAGTAAGATTTAAGAAAACTTTAACAGTATCGTTTTAGGTCTTGTTTACGAAACCCTAAAAATGGTATAATTAGTAGGTAGTTCTGTTTCCATGCTGCCATCTGACATTAATTAAAATATCATAATAGTTAACGATATTTTTCGATCAACATAAGAAAACGACAGGGGTATGTATATCTATGCATGCATATTATATAGTGTTCTGGATTGATAGTTCCGCAAAACTGATTAAGTTATGAAAGCACTTTTCATAGCCACCAAATTTATTATTACTAAACCAAATTTCATCAAATTTATAATTTTTCATGCAAACTTGACTTTCACAGTTGATAATAATATTATTGAAATTTTAAATTGAAATGTAAATTTCTATTATAACTCCTTTATGTTAAGATTTCAAAGTTACAGTCAATAAATATTGAACTGAAAATGTACATTTATAAGTAACTCAAATCAACATTGTGAAAAGTAAACAATTTTACGATAACACTTGGAAAGTTTCTATAAACAATATTTATTTGCCTCGGGAAGCCCTTGAGCTCAGCGATTTTCGCATGCATAAGGTAATACTTCGCTACCGTGTTCTGGCTGTGTATGTAAAATGTTTATCCGAAATGAAAGTAAATATTTGTTTAGGCTTTTATCGACTCAGTTACTTCGAGAATTGCCTCACTTTAGTGGTCGAGTTTCGATGGCTTGCCAAAATGCAATGAATATGCAATATCGGTAAATAAAGTTTTATGATCATTTTAAATTGAAATAAATTTTTGCTTTAACAATATTGCGATCGTAGCATACTGTTATTATGTGGTCGGTCACAATTACTAAAGTAAAGCAGATGTCCGTTCTTTGACGGGTGATCGTTTGTGTGGCATTTAATAACGAGCGCTTCCATGCTTCGAAAAGCACGGATAAGGCTTTGGTCCTGGCTATCACTAAATGTAGACGGTTTAAATATCTAAAAACAGGACGCCACAAACCTGTTTTCACAAATCTACACTGGGTCTGCGTGAAAATAAATATAAGTCACTTTTTTTCTAACAAGATGCTTTTCGAAATCATTCCTACTTGTAAAATAACAAAAAGGGTAAGTAGGTATGAGTAAGTCATCAATATTTCTTAACGATCTATTGAATTCTTATACCTAGAACCGATAGCGAAATCTTTAAAAACACTTAGACGTATCCATAAATAAACCAAATATGCACGTAGATGATTAGTGGCATCTACTTATTTTACGCATTAAAACTTAATGAGGTATGCAAATTGTATGTAAAACTTTACTTAAAATAATATTCAGAGTTGTACACTCAACGCCAACTCTAGAAATTAATAAATTGTTAAAAATAATAAATTGTCTTATGACCAATAATAATTGAGAAATATTTATCAGCGTCTTCCACAAAAATAATAATTCCGTATCCAGTCATTTCATCAAAAATTCAGTGTAAAAAATTCACAAATTCAATTCAAAAATTATTTTAAAGTATTACAATTGTATCACAAGTGCCCTAATAAGTCCACTACTAAACATTAGCCTCCCCTATAGCAAACCACCCTGGGCAGGCGGGTTGGTGAACGCAGTTCCAGCCAGTACGCTTAATGTCTAACCTTTCTTCTACGTGTTCCCCTGTTGGGGGAACACGGCGCGGAATCGGGGCTGGGCCCCCTGGCCGCGGTGTCGTTACGCTTAATGACGCTGCTGCCTATCATCCGGTCGGATTTCTCTTCGTCAACTCTTACGACTCGTCATGAGACAAGAAGGGATGGCACTATTCTAGGCCGATACTACACGGCATTACAACTGTTTACTCTTTATAATATCCTCATCTCATATTGCGCACAGCGTCAAGTACTATGAACACTAAACAATGTATAAACCTACTTATACTGGTTTATAATAAACGCACACTAATAATACTTACACAAATGATTTACAGATGAAATTGAAGTTTCTATTCTAGTTTTTGCTTGTATAAAAAACGGTGTAATAATTTTCATATCGCTGAATTTAATGGAATAATGATCTAAGCATAAGATGAAAAAGAATATATCACAAATAACACAAGTATTAATCTCCCGGTCCGACCACGATAGAAAGAAAAACGTGATTTATGTGATGTCGTACGAAATACCTCGCCCTAAAGTCGGTACATTATTCGTAAGATAAAAAATGAGTAAAAAAGGGTCGAACAAAAAAGTTTGGGGTGTTAAAGCAATAAGGCTTCCTTATGTCCGATCACTGTTTTATTGACTTACGTTGTCTTTTTATCTAGTTCTACTTACTAACAACAAAGATAAAAAAAAATACGATGTTAGCATTTAACTTTTGTAAATATAACAAGTGATGCTGTTTTTCTCTAAATTAGCATAAGATATGGTAATTAATTTAATTAAAGTATAAAATAATAAATATAAAAATAGTGTTATAAATGATGTAGAGATATTAAAAATCACAAAACTATATGTATAAAAAATAATTTATACATTAAATGCACAACACAGCAAGAAACTTGCCAAGTTTACTTTTTTGTTTATTATCAATTTATATACTCTTTTTATAATTGAAACAATTGTAACCTATATAATATAAGTTTACTTTAAATGATTTTATTTTTATATTTTTATTTATATTTATTAAATTAAATATGACATTTATAAAAGTTTAATCAAGTGAATATAAAGGTAACGTCTAATATATAGTATTTGGTGCTTATATAATAATATAAAATTGTCGTTATATCAAACTGGCCACTTCGATTTCAAAAATTCAGCGTTTGGCTAGGAATTCCAAATTCAAATTTATTTTAATTTAAAGCTTGACTATTCGTGTTCTGAATGTAATAATAATATTCTTTTGACATAGTTCTGTGCTCGATATGAAAAATTTAAAATATCACATTATTTTTAGCTGCCGAAACAGCACGAAGAATTAATGATGTACATGCTAGGTACTCTATAAGAAAACACGCTGCTTTTTTGGTTCCAAACGCTTTTCTGGAAATTTTAACCTTCAGAACAAACCTAGTGGAAGGCCGGCCTAGTTGTGTGGAATTCAAATCCATTTTCCATGTCAAATTCAATTTTATATGTACAGACCTTATATTTATTACTAAACCTGGTAACACATCAATTAAACAATTTATTTAAAAATATTACATCAAAGTGAACTCTACCTCCAAATCGCGATAAAAATTCCTGAGCATAGTCCCTTAGTACTGACAGGTGACTGTACACCTAGGTAAAGTAATTTCATTCCACTACCGGAGTTCCGGCAGCCGGACACCGCGTGCTCAGGTAATCACCGGGCAAACTTGTCCGAAGGCTGCTATTTGTAAGGCGACACGTGCTATCAGTGACCCGTCCAGTATAATCACGTAAGACTACGTGGGCTCGACTTAATTTGCCTATCTGAAGTGGCTTTAATTTGTCTACTGTTGAGAAGGCAAAGTGATTTAGATATCTAAATCCCAGTATCCAGTTCCGGAAGGTGTGGAACTGAACATTAAAATTGATAGTTTGATTGTGTTTGTTGTAGGCGCATATTTGAGCTTAGTAGGTTTGTTTACCTATAGGTAAGTTTAAAGTAAGTACGGTTCAAAGTAGTACAATAAAAAAAAATTACCTTCATATATTTTATAATAGACATTATGCTATCACCTCTTGACACTAGTTGTTAAGTCTCTAAGTTATAGAACAAGGTAAATCTTGACTTAGACTTGATAGTTTGCAACTGCAAAGTAAAGTTGATAGCCCGGATTTAGACCTCGAGTCAAACTTTGACTTTGAGTTCGAATATAAGAGTCCATTACTTGATATTTATTTAGACTGACTATGGTCTAAATTAATGGGTAAAGTTATTTTAAACAGCTACAAAACATTTATGAAAGAAAATAAAGCTGATACCCCGCTGTCGCGACATTTAGGTAAAATTGTCTTGGCACTTGTCGAAAATATATTTTGTTGTAATTTTACAGGACTCAATGAATTTTTTGGCTCTTAAATGTTGTTCCACACAAAAACAACTGCCGATTGTCATCTGTCTCGAAATAACAAACGCTTGAAAAGCAAAGGTTTTAACAACTTTCTTAATCTACTGCAGCTGAGCATTAGAATGAAAGCTATCACGAATTTCAGGAGTTCGTTCTTTTGCATCATTACATTTTCACTCCAATACATTTGAACACTAAACACTCCAATACATTTTCAAACTTACTCTAACCCTTTTCCTTAGCCATGGAACGCAATTTTTAGCGCGCCATAGAGTACGTGCGGTTGTTAATTATAGTAATAATTAACAACCATATGCCCACATTTTGTGCTTTGAGCTCAGAACTCTTATTTTCCGATAAAACCAATATACATTTGACTATAATGTATTTCTTAAAGTGCGTTTGGTGTTTGAAATTTATGGTAGAAGTGACTTAATAAATTAGTTGAAACTATACTATATTGAAATGCTACCCAAAATAAAGTAAGTAGCAGAAAAAAGCTTGTGATAATTTCCTTAAAATTTCTTTAAAATGTCAGCCTAAACTTCGAACAACAAAAACTCATTGCAAATAAAACTTCAAAGTTGTAAAACTTTTGTATTGCGCGCCTTAACGACTTACTGTTGAAGAATGACAGAATGTTGAATCTTTATGCGTTTCTTTCCTTTCGGGTTAGCCCTTCTTTACGATGACAGAAGGCGCAATATGGATGAGAGAAAATATGTTTCGAGTTTAATCAGATTCGCGTCACGGATCGTAAAGTTAACCATATTCCGGGTTCGCTCGCACAGCACACTGAGCCATAGATTTGCGAATACGTACAATATTATGATACCTATATTTTAGATTTTCTCTATTCTTACTTCGTGTAGTTAATTCGGAATAAGTGTACTTTCGCAATAGTTTCTACGTCATAACATAACAGAAAAGTTTTCTTCAGTGTTCTTTTTTAACATTTTAGAGACATCAATTAATTTAACAAAGGAAATTATTTTTCCATAAGTATTCTTACAATAAGAAGTGGAGTTTAAATACTTACAAAATTTTTATTTTTATTTTTATTAAGTGCAATTTTCTATATTTTGAATCTATATTTTGGAATTCTCATTGAAGCACTTGGACACTAGCAAGACTTAGTGATTGTCTATACTATTCCTACCTTACCTTATTATAGCCCTTGCATCTTTCTTTTATGTGTAGTTTCTGGATTGTCTGGCCATTTAAATTCAGGAATAAATTTATAATAATATTGACACTCATATGTTTTAAGTCTAAAGTAATCAATATCAAAGCCTCCTTAAATTTATAGGAGCTTACTCCTATAAACTATTTGGCACTCAAATTATACATAAAATTTTTAAAGCCTTTTTTAAACGTTTTTTTTTCTGTAGTGTGTTTCTGGTTGATTCATTTGTCTTTACCTTTATTTTAATCTAAAGTCATGGCAGCGAAGGTCGCCTTAACATGACTTAAAACCTAAAACTATCCTTTACATCAAAGGACTTCGTGGTCGTAGCTGTTAGCTTAAGTAACACTGAATTAAGCTATGACTTACTGCACCTCGAGTTGCGGTTGATTTCTGGGGCGGAGCGTCTGAGGGTAAGGGCTTACTTTAAGGTATCCACAAATCAGTATGTGTGGCGTGAACATCAACTTTTTGAATAATATTCACGTACAACAAGAAATTGAGGAGATTCGAAATGACCATTTTTACTGCTGAAAATGTTGTGCGTGGGACTTTTATATATTTTTTATATTTTATTGTAAGATTGAATAATATATTTTCATAATTTTATTAACAGGTTCAGAAAATATTCCATACACAGTTTAAAGGGTTATGCAGATAGTAAAATTGTGTGCAGTGCATATCGGAATTTTCCTTTTAAGTATCTATTACTCCACTGTTTACAAGCGGGTGTGTCGCTCACTATCAAGTGAACGTTTCGTTTGCCACATCGTGAAACAGAAACAGGACAAGCGCTGGTCGAACTTGCGTTAAGATAGTTTCGTAAGAATGATATTTGATCAATCGTCCACTTTTGAGAAAATTATTTGTAAGAGATCTGTTTGTAATGTACAAATCTTTTTTATTTCATAGCTTGTTTTTTTTATTTTAATGAAATGGTTATTATTTCTGGGTGTAATGGTTTCTTCCGGTTATTTTCTTAAACTCTTTCAAAACTGTATAATTAGTAATTAATTAACATTTAATTGTAATATAATAATATCAAAAATCTCGCCCTTTCATGGCACGTCACATGGTATAATTACTATATACCATATAATTTCCTTAGCAAATAGACAGACGGATGATTATATCTTACCAATGTGTACTACGGAACTCGTTAGGAATCGTACCTAAGCCTCACTGTTTGAGAATGGCATTTATTCCTGTAAATCCTCATCGTCGTCACTTTTGGTACACTTTTGTATCAAACGATGGTTGACTTCGAGCCTATTGACTATAATCCGAACTCTTAACGGCTAAGCTGAGTCAATACTCGATTTGACGTGTCAGTACAAATTCAAATTTTGTATTACATAATTTGGCAGTTCAAATTCATGAATTAGCTTGGCCAACAAACACTTAGACAAATAATATGAAACGGTTATGTTTGTTTTGTTTTATATTTGTCACATTAACAAAAAACGCGTTAACCTCTTGTTAACCTTTTTTATTATACAAAAAAATAAAGTAATTATTGTCTAACACATAAACAGTATTAATAAAATTCATAATCAGGTACTTTAAAAGCTATTTTATAACAACCAATAACGCATAAAACTTCATGTTGTGAAGTTTACAGCAGGTTTAGTGAGACATTAATACTTTGTACAATAATAACAAATGAATAGGGGGCCTTATCGCTGATAGAGCGTGTAAATAAAGGCAGAATACTACAAATATTTCAAATACATTGTAAGTGTAAACACGATAACACTCTCGCTTATATTGCGGATAGCATACTAAAATTGCACTGTGATATGCATTCATAGTACCATATCAAGTATATATCACATGTGTAAGCCAACCTCATCTGCAAGTGGTGCACCTGCTGATCAACGGACAAGGCTTTGGCGAACATTAAAGTTCCCGATAAGCGGCAATAGGCTCGCCACCTATTATGTGTGACCAAATATACAATTGGCGAAATGTTGTCCTATAGTACGCCTTCGGGGAAAACAAACGTGATTGTATGTATATATGTGGAAAACATACCTATATTATCACACTCATATATTCCATGTGGGGTGGACAGAAATCTTGCTAGAACAATATGTGATCTACATGATTTTAGCAAAGTTTACTTTTAGCACACATAGTTCTGGGTGAAACGTGTTAAATGGTTAAAGGAGGCTACTTGGCTAGTCTCTCGCGCAAATTAACATTGGGCAAGATACATTCCACGCTTTCGGGCAAAATTCTTTGAAGATATCGTTACCTTACAGCACCACATAAACTCCTATAATCAACATAAATACATTGTTTAGACTGCATTAAATAAACAACTGTCACTACTTTTTTTGACATTCTGTTTTATACATACCACATGATTTGTGAGTATATTATACTCTCGCGTAAACAGTACCTATCAGTAGAAATTCAAAACAATACCAATACAATATTATTAATATATCACTTGTCCGACAAATCTAACATTTCCATATATTTTATTATATTGTAACGTATTGCTTTATACACTATAAACTGAGTTGGGTACGATCATAAAATGTTTTATAGTCATATAACAGTTTTAATCACGTCATTGCTTTGATTTTCCACATCACGATAAAGCTCTATAAAGTTTATGCCGAATCTGTACAACCACTCTAAACAAAGTATCTTATGAATTTTAAATATGAAAGTATCTTCTCGAAAACCCTTCTCTAAGTTTAAAAGTGTATAGGGATCCTATAAATACCTTAGAGGAGCCCAAGCCTACCTCACCTGCAACCTGCACCTGCAGATCAACGGACAAGGCTTTGGTTTACCAAACAGTTCCCGATAAGCGCCGTATACCATGCCTCAGCCTACCCCTTCGGAGAAATAGGCGTGGTTATATGTATGTATTTAGGTTCAGAAAATCAATTCCTGCCAAAATATTTAAGAATATTCGAGATGCGCTGCATTTAAACTGTTCCATACTTACTTTCCTATTTATTATCGAACTTAAAACATTATTACACTATACACTGCGCGTTCATGCGCCCGCGTATTCAAATTCCACCTCGTCTTTGGTTGGTTCTAGAATTTTTCTGCTTAACTAGCGACTTAAGACCATTGACATAATGAAATACTGCGTTTTCTCCACTTCAACCGTGATACTCGTATAAACGTATCATTTATAATGTATCAAGAGAAAATCAAAAAATAACAAAGGAATTATGATTTTAATGTGTGATTTAATGGTTTTCAATGACATATTTGATAGATGTATCGAAATGGAAGATTTTGTTTTTTAAATGTACTTGATTTTACCATAAATATAGGTTCTTTACCCATAACATACTATTATCTTCATTCAGTACCAAGTGCCCTATGGGTTAACATGATCAGAATTGGTCGATTGATCTATGAGCTATAAAATCCATTATGTAAAGCTAAGACAAGGAGCCGAGAGCAGGTGTATTTCCTTACCTTCACGACATAATAATAATGTTGACGTAACTGAGCTATTAAACCAATTATTTCATTACATACATTGTAATCAAAACTGGCCGGTCCTTATTTATGCAAATATAATGATTTGATTTTATGCAAAATACGATTATCTATCTATTTTGTCTTTGTTATACAAAACTGAATTAAACAACAATAAATCAGTTGAAGCAAAGTTAACCTAACTCAATGCAGTAACAGCAGGAAACTGCTCGTCCAAAGAACAAACTTTATTAACTAAATTATATTTCATAATAATTAAGCGTTTCATCGAGTTTCAAGTTCTCCAAACTTTCTTATTACAAATGTGAATGTACATCTGTTGCTCGAAGATGCTTGAACGACTTAACAGTATTGTTATTTGGCGACCGATATGACGTGGTGGCGAGTAAACCCATACTCCGATCCTGAGGTCGTGGGTCGATTCCCACACAGGATTAAATTTTGTGAGCATAAATAATAATATTTGTTCCGGTCTGGGTGTTTTCCTGTGGATATTGGGTATGTATTTAGAAAAAAATTATTTATGTATTTTTATCCGTTATTCAGTATCCATAGGCGTATTCAAGCAATTTTGTAAATACATACTTAATATACATAGAAAAATACCCAGACACGACCCTAGTAGCGGAGAGCGATAGTGATAATATAAATGATCTGATTTAACCTATACGATAATTTTAATCTCTTTTTTGGTCTACATTCATAACTTTCTGGCATTACATACATACTATAAATAATAATAAATATTCTCTTACAATCTACTAATGTAATAATACCTTTTTTTTTTGTAAATACGTTCTTAAATATACATAGGAAAACACCCAGACCAGAACAAATATTCATGTTCATGCACACAAATATTTGTCCTGAGTTGGAATCGAACCCACAACCTATGGAGTAAAGTGCAGGTAGGTATACTGACCTCCACGCCATATCGGTCGTCGACATTGTCGTCGTCGAACTATCACGACTATTTTCCCAAAGGTGTAGGCATAGGTATAGGTATTGTATCTGCGGTTAGAGTTTAACAGATGAAGATAATAATGTATGTAAGCGTCCACGGGGACTACGAGCTGCCGAAAGCTTGGCAAATGTATTGAATTTTATTACAACTGTACTTTTTTTTGAACCAATAAAAAAAAAATTAAAAAGGCGTATAACTTACGCGAAGAAAATACCTTCTATGTCCCTTGTCATACTGTATGGAATATTCATTCACACAAAAAAACTAAAAAGCTTCTTATGTAAAATTGTCAAGCGTAATATTTAATTCATATTTTTGGAAGATAATTCTAAATAATATCTAAATTGTTACCTAGACTGTCATTTCTGATAAAACTTATTTACATACGCTACAATTTACTAACACAACATATCACATACCCATATCTAAACACATGTGGGTCTACGCTAGAAAGCTATCTAACTTTGACACTAAAAGCCTGTGTCGACAGTTTCAAGGGCAACAAGTAGCGAAATTACTATCAAAAACATATCAATATGGCTCAATGCCATCGATCGATCGAATGCTCGATCACGGAAATGGTTATTTAATTATTCATTTAAATTTATCAGTAATATAATTTTACTATTTAGCGGTAATTGGTTTTAAATAAATGAATGTAACTTATGAGAGTTTAAGTCATGCATTTATTGATTTAAAATCTAAAGTTGTTTGATGATGAGCAGCGATCTAGTAGCAGCTTGTCTTTTGATTCTGAATTCGGCTTAACAGCACGACAGTTGACAGTTGTTTTTACGTAGAAACAGTTAAATTTAGTTAAAACAACATGAGCTTGTAATTTTATCGTATTTTTGTAAAAGATAATGCTGTTTTGTATTTAATAATATATATCCAACTTATCATTTAAGAACTATAGAAGCAAGCTCATTCAAAAAGTCAAAAGAACATATCATAACTTAAGCTCGTGATGTAACAGCCGTTAAATATAATTGTCGCAATTTAACCAATCCAATGGTTCACAATTTTGCCATTCAATTTGAAATTAGGATTGCCCTCAGGAGCACAAAATACGGTCACGTTCCAATGATGATCCCCGAAATTAGATTCAAGAGTAAGCTCGCTGATCTATGTAGAGTAGATACAACATTAACTGCATTACCAGATGTAGGTCTTAGGAAATTGGATTTGAAATAAAAAGAAATGTCACCATCCGTAATTTTATATATATTTAGGGAGAAACGTAAATGTATGCCAATATGACACCCAATTTGATGAGTTATTCAAGAAATTGACACTCGTATCTCGATATTGGAGGAAAGCTCCTAATTTGGTTTGTTATTGAATAAAGAATGATGTCAAAAATATATTACCTACTCTTTTCTTTAATATATTTAAAGAATCGTATAAACTAAATAAAGTCACAAAGCCAACGTGGTTTGGGTAACTCATAGACAGACGAAGCTAATTTTGCAAAATATATTACCTGAGTAAAGATATTTTAAGCTTTTTGTAAATTAAATCATAGAGAAAATAGTTTTTACGTTTAACGTCAGGCTGTGGGTGAAGTAATATTGTCTATATTTTACACATACTACCAGAATAGAGAAATAATTTGATATATTGCATATGAAAGGTCGCAAACATATTACAAATCTGAATTATATACCTACTCATAATAAAGATATATACATAGCAAGTAAAACATGTTATTATCTACCTTTTATGGTTTATGGGATACAACCCGTTTGCAAGCAGATGGACGGATGAACAGTGGAAGTTTAGGTATACGTTGGATCCCCCCGACTGGTCTCCACCTTGTCGTGGTGGGGGGCTGAGTACCTCCCTAGAGGGCGAAGGTGCTAAGGAAAAGGTAACACCCAGAGATTGGCGCCTTTTTCTCAACAAGCGGCGGGCGTCGTCGGAAGATTTTTAGTGGATATTACTGCTGGCAGTCGCGTCTGCCGGTGGTGAGTCCCACACCCCCTTTCGGTGCCCCTTTGGCCGGCAGGCAATGTGTAAATGCATTTTGTAACTGACGTAAAACAAAAATAATAAAAAAAGGTGTACGTTGAATACGGAACGCTGAGAAATATATGGTTATTATGGTTTCTGCATTTTGCTAAACGTTCATCCAGTTTTGACTTCCTCTTCGTGAGTTTGTCATGCGTTTTTTTGACACACACACAGATTTGTTGACATATTTTTTAAATAATTGAAAAGCGACGAACCTAATAAAATCAAAAGAAGCATTATTAATTTCTCTTCAACCCTAACCTGCAGCTGATATTATCAGCGGATAGCATTTTTTATGTAAGTCAGCTAATGAGAAAATTTTACACCAAAGGGTCGTTTTTCAGATATTTAAAATCTTAAATCTGTAAAAAAATATTGCATTGAAAAAACTTTCGACTTTTAATATAAGTTTTCTAACGACAAATTAAGTTCATATTCCTCTGCGCTCTCTTTGAACGTGTAAATACAAATAGTATAATTACGTATTGACAAAAGGAAATATTTTGATAAAATCAATGGTTCTGTTGATACATGCACATCGGCATTTAGTGCGCAGCGTAGCTATGTATTCTTACAGTCACAACATATTAGTCGTAAGTAATCGTGGCGATTTGACCTTGGTCTGGTTCCGCTTTGTTAGAAATTTGCTTTGCACTGATGGTTCAATGTGTCGTCGAGTGTATCCTTACGTAAATTACATTTCGTCGATTACGCTGCTATAAAAGCCAAACGCAAACAGTTAGAGCGATTTTGACATGGTTTTTAATTACAAACTGAACTACAGTGTATCCGCTTGATATATTTACTTACCAATTTAAAAGTCGATCTTTGTTCCCACCGACAAACTGTTGTGCAGTTTGGTAGGTTGATGTAAATGCTAAAATGTATTGTTCAAATTTATGCTTCTTTTATTTGGTAATATAAGCTACTTCAAATTAATGATTTATTTCTTACTTATCTCATATTAAGGATTTGTTAGATATCCTCACCAAGACTAAAACGGATAACTGTCGTGTAGGCTCCTTCGACGTCCACTTTAAAACTCGCAATTTTTTATGGTTGTCGGTTCTGTGCTACTGGTTAGCTACTATTGTTAACGCATTGCCACTCCGGCAATGTGGCACGTGAGTTTTTTTTTTGTAATTTGTTTAAATTGATATTGGTTATTATTATTACATTATTTGGTCGAGGAATAGATTATGAATATTTTAATTTAACATACATATGAACATTTGGAGTATTAATTTTATTTTTGACTTTATTCCTCTAATGACCCTATTACAACACACTTTTTTTCTAATATAACTCGACATTGTTCCTAAATCCAGTCTAGTAGTATCCAAACAGATAATATAGTCCAAAATATTTGGGCGCTCCATTCCTTAGGATAATCAAGATTTAATAATGCCGGTAAAACCCTAGGAAGCTTTTCAAAAAATTCCACGCTGAATAAACCGCGAACAGAAGCATAATATGCATAATAAAAAAACAAATTATAAATGACGTTGGAGGTGTGTAACAATTTTAATGACCATTGATTATGCAAGAAGAAGCAGTGGAAGGAACGGAAAAAACACGAGAGGCGTGAAATGTTCGAGCAAAAAACAAAACAATGGCATAGATGAGAAGTAGCGTCATTTCGAGGCTCAGATATTGCCCGAACAAACTTGCGCTTATATTTCTAACGATATTTTAAGTACAGATCAAACTGTAACACTATTCTGATTACTAAATAAAAAGCTGAAGCTCTCAGAGGTCTGCGAAGTTATCAGTTCTTGGATGGGTGACTCCAAGTGCTTACATATATCTGAAAAAAGATAGCTTGAAATTATCTATCAGCAAAAGGCAACAAATAATCCTCCCCTGAATTCCATTTATTCAATGTATAATATGTACTAAGTTTTTTACACTGATAAGAAAATATTAGTCAATAATTCTATTAGGCTACCTAATTTGGGCCTACATGAAACTGTATAAGATTCCACGTATTTTGTTTTCCAGCATAATTGTTGTTTACCAGCATAATTTTGTTTTCATGGGTATAAAAAATATTGAATCTAATCTATTGAAGTACTACAGAATAATAACGATTTGAGGCCAAAATACTGTTTTCTTTATATTAAAGAGATAAATCGTACCATCGACTGTGAATATTGCCAGACTAATTTATCTCGTGGTGGTTCATTCGCAAAAGATGCTTTTGCATAAACAAATGCTAGAGCGACGAAAGCGCGTTAAATTCTGTGCCAAAACGAATACTACCATCGTGAATACCATTCCAACGTAGGAACTGACCCCTCGTTAATTAATACTCAGCGATTCAGATGCTTTAATAGTGTAGGGAATCCCATTTACAGAAACTGCTTTGAAAACAAAACAACTCGTTTGCAATGTAAGGAAACTTAATCATATTTCGTGGTGTTATATTCTTTATATTTTGTATAATGCAAATACACTAGTTGCCGAGACATAGCCAACACAATTTGGGCTGAATTGGAACCACAGCAGCGGAGGTGGCCGCTCTCATGAATATCAAAACAGGCCGAGATGTGATATATTGAATTTGTTATTCTGACTACAATTACACTGTATATATATTCAAGGTTGGCTTATAATGTTGCATCTCTTTAGTGCATTGGCTTGGATAATTTTAACGACCCATTATACATTGCAGATAATAATTCCTGTATTATTGTCTTCAGGTCGTGGTTTCGATTTCTTCTTACAACAAATATTGATATATGTGAAAAGTATAAGTACTTTTGTAATAAGAAAATTTATAAGTACTTTTGTATTTCCGAAAAAGATCGATTGCTTTGCTTAGTTTTGTGTTAGTAAACTTGTGTGTTGTCCAAGAATATTAATTGTTTACACTTCTTTTTATCGAATAAAAGCCACTAACAAATTTTAAGGTTCAGCTTTATTATTTCACCTATATCCTGCTTTTTGGCATTGAGAAGCACCCCCCATCTGTGCAGATGCGGATCAGATTATCAGAACTTCAACTAAAAAGTTTGGAAAGTCGTTCCATTGTGAGGCGACCCGGAGATGGGTCTCTTCCATCTCGCGCACGTGTTTCACTACTTTTCCTAAATGTTTTGGATTTTACAATCGTTTCGCTGCTAAGATTTTTCTCAGGTTCTAGAAATTCTAAGCTGCATATAGTGTGTTGTAGTTTTTTCCGGTATTCGAAATATACAAATTACTAAGTCATAAAGAATCTAAAGATACTACTACTACCATACTAACATAATAATAAATTAATAAATAATAATCAAGTAACACACAGCACAAAATTGTTATTTGTATTTACAAATTTGTGGCTAATCCAAAATTTTCACAATAGTGATTAATTGGCACGTAGTACCAAACGATCTACTTACTGTAGCAAATGTTCAGGTAAATGTTATTATCCTTTTTTCTCCATATATTTACAGTATTTAATGCAATATAAAGTAAAGTGAATCCATTTGTTGTCGAGTCATCTTCAATACAATTTGTGTAGAATTGGAAACGCAGCAGCGGAGGTGGCCGCTCTCATGAATATCAAAACAGGACGAGTTCTGATACTAAATCGAATTTGTTATCTCAAGTCCAAATACATTGTAAGTCATCTATTCAATTTGGGCAACGTGAGTTACTGTAATTATCTATGCGTTGCATCCATAGAAATCTAAATAATTAAGATTTCTATGGTTGTATCGCATAGCTATGTGTTCAATATACAAGCTACTCTTACATAAACCTAAACTTGTAGGATAGCGACAGTATTTAATGCATCGTAAACATGAAGTAAATTAAAAAGTTGCCGAGACCTCTTCAACACAATTTGTGTAGAATTGGAAATGCACAAGCGGAAGTGGCCGCCCTCATGAATATCAAAACAGGAGGAGTTCTGATACTATATCTAATTTGTTTTCTCAAATATTGTACGTTGGAAGTCACCTTTTCAATTTAGGTAAAGTGAGTTACCGTAGTGGTCTTTGCATCGTATTGAATTTCTATTGTGTCCAATGTACTAGCTACTTTTACATAAATTTTAAGTTGTAGATTTAAGATAGCTACAATATTTAATTCTTTGTAAACATGAAGTAAATCAACTTATTGCCGAGACATCTCCAACTCAATTTGTGTAGAATTGGAAACGCAGCAGCAGAGGTGGCCGCCCTCGTGAATATCCAAACAGGAGGAATTCTGATACTACATCGAATTTGTTATCTCAACTACATGAACAGTGCAAGTCACCTATTCAATTTAGGTAAAGTGAGTTACTGTAATGGTCTTTGCTTGCATTGCATTTCCATTGTGTTGTTCAATGTACTAGATACTTTAATTTAAGATATTATGCTTGTAAGCCCAACCCTTTCATCCTTCTGCCACTCAGCACATCTGTTACACTATATTTATACTATTTAGGACTAACAATTACCACTACCCTATCAGTAATGAAAAAGTAATACAGCAAATATTGTACCTTATTTATTTATTTTGAAAATGCTACCACAATATTATAAAAAATATTCGCTTGTGCAACTTGTTAGTTATTTATGTAAATGTAATTGTACATTTATGCCAATATTTAAGCAATCCCGTGGTCAGACCTAAGTGCTTCGTTTTTGCCACTAATCCACGGATCTCTAAAAACTGGGAATTTTTTATGAATTATTGATAAGAAGATTGAAATCCAGCGGGATAAAAATTCATGCAATAAGAGGCTGAAGATGACCTTATGATAATTTTATTCAGGCCCGGCTTCTGAGTTTTTGTTGATCCTAGTAATTTTTCATCGGATTTCACGTGGTCCACATAGTGGTCTAAACTTGAAGGTAATTTATAAATTTAGCAAACATATTTTATATACTGTAAATATACTGTGTATATACTGTAAAAACACTAAACATGTTTTTCTTTTCAACGTACCTATTTTACCAAGATTATTTACATAGATAATCCCATGCCTATATTTCCCATTTGGGATAGTCAGAAACCTTGCTAACAATATTTGAAAGGGATTTAATAATGTACTTTTAAATGTAACGTATAAAATGGTGAGAGGTGGCTATGGCTAGCCTTTTACCCATATAGACCCACGAGATTCCATTTACTTAGTCGCTATATACGACACCTTTAGGAAGACATATGGTGGTAGAATTTCTTAAAGGTATCACTACCACCGCTACCACACGGCAACCAAACGTTGCTTTCCTTAAGGAAAATTATGTTTATATTCTTTGAAGCATACCAGGGTAATCTTTTAAATGAACGCTTGTACCACGAATGGGTTACTGTTTGATCTCCATATCTACTGGGTTTTACTCGGATGGTTAACCATTAGGTTACAGCCCATTAAATTTGAAAATGCTCAGAGTATCCTCGACTTTAATATATGCGTTATTACTCGTAATTAATGCACAAGAAACGGTTTACATTATGGCAACATCATACATACGAGTATCTATATATTATACTAATAGTATTATTATTTATTAAGATTACATGGAAATACAAAGCGTCTCAAAAAACGTATCAATAGATTTGACTGCGAGTATAAAGTGTAACGGATTTAGGTAGGTTGTATATAAATTTTCTTTTAAATAAATTATAATGCTGATATGAACTTAGTCGGGCCAATAACATTTTCACATCTTAACCACTTATACAACTTAGATGAGTGATTTTATTAAAACAGATTGGACCATCTCTTCCATTCAAATCGTCGTCATGATGGCGATGACGAATGGATAACTTCAGAATCATCTAGTTAAAAATTCATAAATATTCGACGTATTAAAACAAATTTATTTATCGAGAACAGTATACGAGGTCGTGCGCGAGATAGCGGGCGTGGAGCGGATGCGAACTTTTTGGTAACAAAGGCTTTGTTAGTTTGGAATTAAATTAATCTATTTTATCTAGAACTGTCGCTCCAATTTATGGTCGTTGACCAAGCAAGCAACGTTGCAGTGAATTTTGCATGATTTTATTTAAGCATTATTTAGTAAATGGAATGCTTGTTGGGTACTCATTAAAGTCATAATTAAAATTTATTAGAATTGATGGCACAGCTTATAGTACGACAGATATGGCGCAGATACTGTATAATATATAGTTTTTTAATTGATTTTCACCTAGAAAAAATATTTAAAAGAATGATCATAAGTTTGTGTCTTGATCTGGATTTTCCATGTTATGTATGTAAGTAGTTATTGCTATAGTATTAACTGTAAATCCTATGTGTACAATAAATATTTTTTCACTAAGGTAGGGACTTATTGTTTTATCTTGTTAAGCACACTGCGCTTTTTAAAAGTCAGCACCAGTAAAGAGGAATATACAAATATTGACCATAATAGAAAATATCAGCACTCTATATCGCGCACGACTCATGCAACACACGCGATATCGATTGTTGTCGATGCGATAGACATTGTTCACACGCATTTGAAGATTATTTATGGCATTCAAAGACAACTAGTCAATATTACACTATTTGCGTCAAGATTGCGATCTAGCAATATCAGTAAATTGCATGTAGGTCGATAAATAGCTGTGTTTCAGCCTTTTTTTTTGATGAAACGATTAGATTGGATGCTGCCTTTTTATGAAACCTTATTTATGTAGCACGCACACACTCTGACCCCGTTATGAAATCTATGAATACGTGGGTGAAGATGATGTATAATATGAAGTCTATATCAGACGAGTTCAAAATTATCACATTTTTTTCTGGTGCCTCGTCCGTTAAGATAATTTTACAGCAAAAACTTCGTAGTATAATTGTAAATGTATCTAAATACCTTACACAATATGTATATATGTATATTTATTGACGTTAATTGTTTCTAAGCTACAATTATACTCAGCTTGAAAATGTACAGTTCTTGTAAAATACCGTATATTTATTAAACAATAAAACCTTAATAACAATTAATAATTTTTAGGTCATATATGTGACTGGATTGTTTTAAAATATGGATTGAATCAAGGTGGCATATTATCAAATTTCGTCTGCTCTATGTGCAATAGATCATTCGTCAATGGCTGAAAGTCACGGAAGTTTGAACTGATACGCTGAGTACCTAAATCGGGCATTTTTATCAACGTGTGACAGACTTACTGGTTGACAGAAAATGTGTGACTCACTGGGGAATATATCAAACCTATATTAATATAATGCGTACAATATGGAAACAATATTACAGTAATGGGCGTGCGATGGCTACATTATACTACTATAAATCACATACATACATTCACGCCTGTTTCCTCGGAGGGGTAGGCAGAGGCATATTATACGCCCACACTTCGCCAATTATATAGTTGGTTCCACGTAATAGGTGGCGAACCTATTGCCGCTTAACGGGCACTGTTATGTTTGCCAGAGCCTCGTTCGTTAATCGGCGGGAGCACCACTTGCAGGTGAGGTTTGCTTGGGCTCCTCAGGTCTTGGGAGGATTCCTATACACTACTACTCTTTACCTATTTATGTTAGTAAACAAACTAAGTAAGTGTACATAATAAATAATAAATGAATAAAATGCTTATAGAAAATAGGTTGTATTTATGTACGACAAGTTGTTGGTCCCGGTTAACACTATATTATGTGGTAGTCGTTAAGCCAAGTCAAATCGCCCTATTGTGCGGCTTAAAAAAAACAGCGGTACGCCACTTACCTACCTGTCCCATGATTACATAGAAGGCGCCTGCAGCTTTGTCTAACTACATAGTTCGTATATCTTATAATTTCTAAGCAAACATTATACCTACTTAAAAGAGCACTACTTACATATACAAAATTTCAACCCGATCCGTTCAGTGCTTTGAAACCTGAGCGTTTTATTAGTAAATTTAGTCACGTTTTTTATATTTACTTAGATGATAATATATTATATTCCACATTCTATGAAATAAATGATTTATTATTATTATTAATAGCGAACGAAAAGGCAATTCTGCCGTTGTGTCCCTTTTCCACATTATGATCAATCAATAAAAGACAGATCTGTTCCGAACGCTACCCTTGAAAAGCAATCAGGTCCATGTAATGTCAATCTTGATTTGCCCCCAATGGGAATTCTAATCAAATATGGATAAAGCGATAGATATTAGCGGCGAATGTGTGGCGAAAATAGTTACACTTTCATCGTTAGCAAATTAGGAATAAAAATAATTGGTGTCATCTCATAGCTTCAAAATAGGTTAGTGGAACGACAGTATTAATTAAAGTGCCCGAATTGCTTATTCTACCAAAACATGTAGGTGTCTAAATATTTGGGGTTTTAATTTTATAGTTAGCTGGTTGTTTAGTTTGTTGGAACTATGTTATACATACATACATATATACATAATGTCATGCCTCTTTCCCGTAGGGGTAGGCAGAGATCACATTCTTCGACTTGCTACGATCTTGGCACACACTTTTAGCTTCATTCACACTTATTAACCTCCTCATACACGCCTGTCGGGTCAGGGTACTTTTGATCTGCCCTTTCCCCAAAATTTTCTGAATTCGGTAATGGAAGGTCTTACGTGTTATGTTAAATTTAAATTGACACCTGTATTTATACCTTTTGTATTCCTGTCAATGCACTGTACAAGTACAATGAAAAAACATTTTTTTTAAATTAAAATAAAATTATACATATTTATACAACCACATTGTATTGTCTTCTTAAAACAGTAATTTCAGTATATAATTTTTTTTTGATATATTGTGTTTGGTTCAGCACAAAATATTCAATTCTGGAATCATAGTGCGCTGCTTGATAACTCGTAATTATAGCGACCCACCGCGACTTTGTCCGCGTGACCGACATATAAAACTACCTCTTGGATCACTCTATCTATTAAAAAACCATCATCTAATTTCGGTGCGTTGTTTTAAAGATTTAAGCGTACATAAGGACATATTGAAGTGAAGAAGACGTAGTAAATAGTCGTCTGTACCAAAAGTTAAATAATCTGCACTATTTTTTGGCATTGTCTTTAAAGTTAATAATATTTATTTAGATTTCAATTGTATTGCAATGGTAAACTTGATCCTTAAATATAAACTAATTAAAGCAAGCAGATGAACATATTTAATACAAGCAGATGTCAAAATCGCCGCGTTTGCGAAAACTTGTATCTCTGTTCAGCGATTTCGCTTTCATAAGGCTCAAGTGGAGATTATCACGGCCATATATCTACCAAGTTGCTCCCGAGGGATTACTTATCCCTGTGAAGATGCCCTAGAAACGTCGAGGGGCCTCAAACATCCGAAACAACTACGTCAAAAGACATATTGTCATTTAGGTTTAGTAGAACGATTTTTATTTGCATTCCATAAACCTTATTGAATTTTAAACAGATTTCTATATTTAAATTTATAAAACTTTATAACAATGAAGCACCGCTAAAAATTATCATACAACTTTTATCAAAGAAAAATATTATATAATATTTAAACTAAAAGCCGGTCAGGGAGATTTTATAATGAACGATTAGCCAATCAGTTTGAAGATTTCTTTGAATTCAAGGGAATTAAAAGGTTATGGAATTGTAAAAAGTGTCCCTGGGTATCGGAAGGGGCCAGACGAGTACGGTCAATGTAATGTAAAGCCATATTTTAGGTTTAGGCGTTTTAATGTGGAAGCACACACTTATACTCACTTGCGGAATGGCTCTCTGTTAACGTTTTACCTAACATTTTCAGAATGCTATATTAAATCAATTTTATCAATAAAACCTTCAACAAAAATAGAAAAACAAATTATACCTTCATCTACGTCAATAATATGCTACCGCCAGCTACACACACGTTTTAACACACTTGCCACGACTTTGAAAAGGGTCATTCGTTTCCCTTCAATATAAACATTGGTTAATTCAGATATATGAGTGTCAGATCACTCTGCGAAAGACTCTGCAACCTTCTCTTTATTAATCTAAGCAAACAAATCAAGCTTAATACGAGCCATAAATATTAGAAAGTTCAGCAATAAATCTAAATAATATTGCGGAATCCTTTTTTGTAGCGTTTTGGAAAAGTTTTGGTTTGTCAGCTGCAATATTCTGAACGCCTCATTTAATAAAAGAAAAACCAATAGATCCTTCCGGTGTTAGAGCAGTTGCTCTGAAGCAAGCAGGCCTCGTTATCAAATTCAACCTTCGCTCTTTTTGTCGTAGTCCGACTGGTATTGAGTAATCTCATATTAGTCTATCGCCGTATTTGTTTTCTGGCAACAAAGTATGACAGTTAAACTATTGTATCAAAGATGTCCATATCATTGTAGCACATTCATCGTCTAGGCGTCATCCCGGTAACGACCTATGGGCCAGAACCCGTTCCGACATCTACTTCTCCGCTATCCATGATGAACTATTGGCACGCATGTCATCTCTTTTGGCGTCAAGCCAGCTCTTCCTAGGCCTCCTTCATTGCATCATATTAAACATAATTTAACGGACAAATATTTGTCTCTGGTGAGAACTAAAGCCACAAGTGATCTTCACACAAGTGATCTTCACAAATATACCAGAAACCATCTAACATTTGTCTATCAAAGTAAATAAATCGAAATCGAACTACAAATGGCCTAAAAACATAAAACAACGTTAACTAAATACCTTATATAAAACTTCTTCTACGTCTTAATTATGACAAAAGCAAAAAAGAACTTTTCCCATCCAACTGAAACTTGGGCGAAATAAATTAGCTTAAGTCACAAAGTTTTTACGATTGTAGCGACGTGAAAATCATAGCAATCAGTCTTTGTAATGACTAAATTTTTTATTTAACCCGGCGCGGGTGGCGCTGCCAGATGAAAATTTACAACCGAGATTAAAAACGAATCTTCGTTTCCTTCAGATAATAAGCGCGCTGTCGTTGATAGTTTCCAGCATACCAATAAGGAACTGTCCCCTGCGATTCCCTGGCAACTATTTCTGATATATTTATGACTGCGAAACTTTCTTTGAAAGTATAACTATGTACTTTTTTTTGCGTATGTATACAATTTTATTGATATAAAGGAAAGAAACTCACTGTACTGATTAATGGTGCAGGTGCAATATTTAAACTTTTTTGAATTTTACTTAATTTTCTATAGTTGCTTGCTATTTCATGTCTATGAAGCTTGGTGGTCCATATATTAAACGAACAAGTATTAAATACAGCAGCTCCCGGAAACAGGGAGTTTATCGAAGTAGTTCAAGAATACATTTACCAGGGCAAAGTTTGCAGTTGAGTAAAAACAACATTGAGATAAAGATCATTAGAAAAATTCAGCTTGTTTGGGAAGCGTATGGAAAAAACGTCAGGTCTTTTGTCTATTCGAAATTAGGATTAAAAAATAAAGTTTATAATCAGTGCATACTACTTAGTACACAGCTAAAACGTGTATGCTCATAGTAGGCCTATACAATTAGTAATGACATTATCTGGCGGAGTATCAAAGTCACTGCCATAACCTATTGGATTAGCAACCTGAAGTGGAAGTGGGTGGGTCATATTAGGCGTCGTCGGTACAGTAAACAGGTTCATGAGGGTATACCGCGGTAAATCATATGTATAGACATTATGGAAGTGGCTTACGCTTGTACAGAATAGTCGTGGATCGTTCCCATTGCCGTGTAATTGGAAAGACCTATGTCCAGTAAACTGGTGATGAAGATGTTGTTTGGTTAGTGCATTTGAATAATCTGTGGTGGAAACGCTGTTTATGTGATTAGCTAGTAATGTAAGTATTTGGTGAGAGCGTTAGCTCGAGTTGATTTAACATGAGTGTTAACGCAAAGCACGGATACATTTATTTGTAAATCAATAAAAAGTGGTGCCCTTTGCCATGTACTTAGAAAGCCCTCTGTCTAGCCAGTAGACTAGCGAAATGTTAGTAATAATTATGGTGTTGATAAGCTCGTGCATTTGAGTGATATCGATATGTACTCTTTTGTAAACACCGGGTTAATTAAATCGTCCATTATAGTTTTATAGCTGTGTAATACCTAAAAAATATTATAAGCGTGGGATAATTTACAACTGAACTTGTATTTTTTAAACTATTATATAACTTAGAATTATATATGGAAAACTTTCAATATAATTTGATTTTATAAAAAATGGAACACCAAACCTAAGACATGACATAGAGACAATAGTTAACAGAATAAACGAAAAAAAAATTAACTGGGCTCACTCCAAGCAAGCATTGGAAGGTAAAATCACAAAGTACCTATTTACTCCGTAAATAATGACAACTTACCAAGGAGGGTAAGGACAGATAACATGAAAGTCAAAGGCAATGTTAGGGCCTTGTAATAAAAACAATCTCGAAATAAAATAAACCAAACGGTACGATTTTGTTCCCTATTCGCCCCATTACGTACCTAGTTAATTTTCCTCGGACGAAAACTTCGGTAAAGAATTCATAGCTTCTGTTTCAACTTCAAAAACATCATACAAAGAAAAAATATATGATCAAAGAGATAAAATTTTAGTTTTGTGAAACATGCGTGAATATATAAACTACAATGCTGTTTTAAAAAATTGGCTCTGTTTAAATATCTAACCTAACACAATAAATTCTAATCAATTAGTCAAATCCATGTTTTAAATAATAAAACTTGAGTTCTAATTTAAATTCAAAAATAACTCATATAGAAAGTCACTTAAAACAAGAAGCATTAGTTGAAAGTTTATGTTACCCGCCAGCGTAAATCGGAACGTATTGGTGAGTGGTATAGAAATAGTAACAAATAAAGTGCTATCCGTCTATCATCATCTATCCAATACCAACAGTCAATTAAGAACTGTTGTTAGTAGTAGTTGGTAGTTCTGGCTTGCACATAACACTGAACATTAGTGAAATACAGAGAAAAGATGTGTTGTTTCTTAAAGTTTATAATGAATGAATCAAAAACTACTAGACTGATTTCAAAAATTATTTTACCTTTACGATGCTAATGAATAAACATTTAAGTATGAACCGTTATTATTTATGCACTTTTGCCATTGTATAGGAAGTTCATTGATTCTTTGCTGAAAAATCTACGGGAACTAACTAAATCTGAAGGTGTTTACACAAATAATGCGATGTTTTTATTTCAAAATTTTTTCAAAATGAGCATAGAACGATGTCAAAACAAAAACAAAATTAAATGGCGCGAAAACAAATGAATGATTATATTTAAGAACACGAATACACAAGCTTTAAATTGAATTTCCAATTTTTAAGATCAAAGTAGCCAATTCGAAAAATCGACAATTTTATATGTAAGGCCTAATAATAAACAGGTTTCTACGCAAGAATTCTATACTATCTTAAAATACTATAGGCCATATTTATTATCAGAAGAAATAAGGGATCCCTTCGTGGACTCTAATATGTGACCCAAGATGTAAAATGTTTAGTAAAAAGCTACCGAAGCGAGACGAGGGAGTGCCGGTATTGGAAATAAAACGCGTTATGTAAAAATTAACTTAAATATATGACATCTTGCTTATAGCCGTTATTGCTAAGCTAACTAAGATACTTATGATGGCGTGAAAAAATTATACGAAGCCCTACATGTGCGGAAGGCCCAGTGACATGTTCAACAGACAGTAGAATTTGACACTTATTGCAAGGCAATAAGCGTCATAGTGTAAACACTAAATACCGAGAGTACAGAAGTAAAGTTTTACAGAATCGATCAATGCACATTTTATGATATTGTATGATACACGGACATAAAGGCTTAATACACTCACAACGATTGGAGTGCCAGTGTAACCCGTTTCAGACTCATGTTTTTTTCAAAAATGATATTGATATGAATGTTGATGAATTCTATGCAATAAAAAGTTCTATTCAGTTAGTGATTTTTCAAAATCGGATTGAATAGCGTATAATTGCATTATAAACAACCAGTTATTTCAGAAATAACACAGTAATAGTCCCTCGAATAACGCAAAAATGAAGTCTGTCTATAGAAGTAGGATGAGAATTCAACGCTGAACGCTCTCTACCTACGAAT
Source organism: Musotima nitidalis (assembly GCA_949126915.1). Classification (NCBI taxonomy): domain Eukaryota; kingdom Metazoa; phylum Arthropoda; class Insecta; order Lepidoptera; family Crambidae; genus Musotima; species Musotima nitidalis. Next base: position 12,178,151 of record OX421419.1, read on the forward strand.
TATATAAAAATAACAAATGCTATAGTTGCTAGGGCCACTATCGAAACCTTTTTAAAAATGTTCGTACATGACTTTCTGTACTCTTGGTGTTTTGTGGTTTTACACTTGATCTGTAGCTAACTGTGCACCCGACAATACAGTAAACCACGTGGTGATTGCGAACGACCTTTGCATAATGGTAATTGAACATTGTTATGTGTGAGTAGGTATGTGTCATAACAAATATATTGACATCTTAGGTATGAAAAAGAAACTACTATTTTAAATTTGTGGGTTCGAATTTTTTAATTGCATCGTCATAATGATAACATTTTGCTTGCAGTCGATGAATTTCAAAAAAAATAAAACGCCAAATATCATTAAAAAATCCGTGCCTCGGATAGCACGTTAAGCGGTTGGTCCCGGTTGTCATAGATGAAGCCGTCGTTATTAGGAAGTCAGTGCCTTCTTACATGACGTTTCCCTCTGGGTTGCGGAGGTCAGACGGCAGTCGCTCTATGTAATAAATGAAATTCAGACAATTCCGGTTAAAAGGCAACCAGTACAATGCTAGGATATGATGATCGTGAAACAAATGCAGTAAAAACGCACGTATTCATGACGGCCTGCATAGATTCCACATCCTCCGGCAGAGAATTCCAAAGCAGAATGGTGTTCAATAAGCACAAGATTGCTTATAATCTGCACAGTATGACGATGGTTACTTAGTGTAGTTTTAGACAGTTAGAACGAAATACACAGCCATTTTTAAACTTGGACTGGTGTAACACTACTAAAAGAGGAATTCCCTGTTTCCCAAGAGAATGTACGATATGGACAAAGCGTATTCCATTCGGATAGAGCAATTTCTGCAATTCAGCCTGGTTCCTCTATTTTAAAACGCAAAATCTATGACTTAGGTTTCACAGTTGTATCAATAGCAACTATCGATCCTTTAGTACAAATACATATACTCTCCCCTGATCAAAGCCAGCAATGGTGTTCTAAGTTAGCCATCGTGATTATCTCATAGTTATAAGATAAGATCACTGATCCTTTAAAATTGGAAGATATTTAAATGTAATTCCTTTTTTTTATAATTGGAAGTGTAGTCCCTACGAAAGGGTTCTTGAAGACTAACAAAGAATAACAATTTTTTTTATCTATTACTAGCTGTGCCCGTGACTTCGTCCTCGTGGAATAGTTATTTTGGGCATCATTTATTTTTGCGAACAACCTTCTCAGCTTTATAAATTATAGCTGTTACTCTCTCCTCCTTGCAGCGTCATATTTTGCACATCAGGCGGCGCGGATAAATTTTATATAGGTGTTATTTTAAAATTGTAATTATCATAAAAACGGTTCTAGTAAGTTAATCTTAAAAGATAGACATACACTGTAGTAGACATTTTTTTAGATCATTTCAAGAGAAATAATTCTTTTATACACATCTAATCCTGTCCATTCAACATCATGTTATATAGCTTAAAGACTTTTTCAATAAATGGTCTATTCAACACAAAAAGAATTTTTCAATTCGAACCAGTAGTTCCTGAGATTAGCGCGTTCAAACAAACAATATTATTATAGATATACGAGAACTACACATATCTTCGTTGTTAATACTAGACTTACATTGTAATAAATATTGATTTTAACAGATACGCAATAAAATAATGTGTGGGCAACTAAATTGGACAATTAGAATTTTTAGCACGTATAGCAATATGGATGAATTATAAGTAGCTAAGTATCTATTGATTGTATTGATAGTATGTTTTAGAACGTAATTCTTTTATGACTCACATTTTAAAACAATAGTTTAATTCATCTGATTCCAACAATATTCTAGTTTTTGACAGCCAAAGAAATTATTTTTATTATTTTATACATACATTGACGCTGTCTATGGTAATGACTCTTTCTTACCGATTATAGAAGTGAATAAGTCGACATCGAAGTATTTTTTTTTATCAATTTCAAAGCTTAATCACATATAAAAATACATTTTTGTTTTCGAGATTTAAATTTTAAAAAGTCTGATTACCATGTCCAGGATATTTGAACGATGATTATAAAAGTTAAGGTAAGTATTACTTGCAATGATTTCGGGTTTGGATTGAAGCTAAGGTAATGATAAGGAAAGCTGTTTTGAGCAGTTACCCGCGATTGCAACGAAACGCACCAAACCAAATTAGAAAACGTTTTGATTCATTTGTTTAATTTCATTTCCTATGAAAAATATATAGATGAATGTCACGTCGTATTCGTTTTTTGTACGTAAAAAAAATCATACCTTGTCATCAATAAAATCTAACACCACAACCTGCCTGCTTACATTGGCAGAAGGTTCGACAGATCCTATTATTACATACAAGTTATAGCAATAACGTCATTTATCTGAAAACTATATGAAAACCACACGAGAAAGAACCGTTTATTAAGGAATTGGTGTGAGAACACTATATTAAAGCGTTGGCAGTCCATTCGGCTTTAAGAGTCTGTGGAAGTGCTTTCTTCTACTGCAATGCTTTACGCTTCAAACAATCAAATGTAACGAGTAAAATATAATTTTAAACCTCACTCGGCGTCTGGTAGTATTTGTTCTGCTCTGTGTGTTTCTTATGTATATTAAGTATAATTTTATCTGATTTAGTTAAAGATTGATTGATTATGTGATTAATAGTTTTCACAACAAAAAAAAATATGTATGTATTTTTATCCGTTATTTAGTAGTCTTATCATTATTCTTGAAATTAAATAACCCGTGTAATTTTTAGAGAACTATTTATTTATATTAATTTAAATATAATCAGCACGATCGTGGGTATTGGGATCTTCTTTGTTAAGTATCCAATATCTAGTACTAAACTGTAGTGGACTTAAATTAAATAGCCAAAGATCGTTCGGGAGACTCCACCAGTCCAGTCCAGTCCTTTATAATTAAAGTTAAAATATCTACATTTCGCGTATACTTATATTTCATTATCAATATCGATCCCATTCTTAATATACAATGCAAAGTTAAAAATGAAACCAATTTCAAAAACTAATTTTGATAAAATGTTTAAAATAACAAACTTATTTTGACTATGTTAACTACACGGAAAATACAAAAACTTTGATGAGTACATCTCGATTGTGAGCCTGTTTGATGACAATCTTCTGTAGTTTAATTCTAATGTTTGCAATATTATGCGAAATGTTCATGTGGAAGCTAACAAGTAAGTTAAAAATATATTAGACATAACCAAAAAAACAGTAGGTTCAGTAGTCTTTGTATATAGCTAGGTGATAATTTATACAACAAAGCCTCGCCCCAGCTGCATCTAATTACTGTACGTAAGCGTTACTGTTTGGTTAAGTGTACATAAATCTATTACTTAATCTATTATACTATACAATAAATTTAAAAAAATCTAATAGATTCTAGAACCTTATTCGCATAATCTTTGCTCCATGATAGGTATTACTCTATTATGGGTCTTTAAACTAATACTAAAAACAATTGTTAAAAAAATTTGACCGGAAGGAGTTAAGTTTTGTACTGAAATTGATTTTAATATTCTACTACGACGACTTGTAATTAGTACATAGAAAATACATACGTGCCCGTGCGAATACGAGTATACGTTTGGCAATTAGTGTAATTCAATCTATGTTAGACGAGTGACGTTTACAACTTTAAAGTAGAAATTTCATTTAGGTACTTAATATGTCTGTGATAGTTTGAAAAAATAACTTCAAGTTTTCAGTCAAGTAGTACGTAAGTTAGGGTAAATTCAAGGGTCTTTACAGGTTAGGGTAAGCAGTAACTGAGGTTTATTACAGTAAGAGTAACCTTATATGAAACACGCTTTATCTTCTGCTATTACCTATATACCCGTATTTTAACCTCTTTTTGATGTCAAAACACTACCCCTATAGAGTATAAATTGAGATAGCCAATGCAAACTTTAGTGAATGTGATTTCCATAGGTAGACATGGTATTTATTTTTATATTTGTTTATACATACGTCCTATTTACATTTATATACGATTACCATATGGTTATTTGCCTTGAGGATCTCTGACGTAGAATCATTTCATCTCTATTCAGATTATTTATGAAGTGTTCTTAATACATTTTTCATTCGACCTTCTTATAAAATATTCGAAGGATTTCTGTTGATATTCAAAATAATGACTTTGTATTACTCACGGTGAAATTTGAAAGATAAATGCGTAGATATTATTAAGCGCAGTGACATTAATAAACTTGCGGAAATATATATTAAAATGAATTATGAAGGCTTAAGAAATGATAGAACTTTTATTAGCATACAACATTATGTATACCTGCGTCACAAAGACAAAATCTACTTGAAATATTATTATTTAATTGATCTAAGAAAGTTTTTATACTGTATATTAATAGATACGACTTTTAATACGCAAACTCATAAACTGGGTGCATAGGGCTCTTACTTAAGATCTGAGGTGCCCAAGCCAACCTCACCTGCAAGTGGCGAACATTAAAGTTCTCGGTAAGCGGCAATAGGCTCGCCACCTATTACGTTGGACCGACTTTCTAATTGGCGAAATGTGGGCGTTTAATACGACTCTGCCTACCTCTTCAGGAGGTATATATATGTATATATGAACTTATAAAATGAAATAATCAATCCGTTTATTTGGCACGCATTAAAAGGTTATATTTTTAAATTTAACTGAAACAACAAAATTTCCGTAAAAGATTAGATTTACTATTTTTATTAAAGTTAAATTAAAATAAGGAGAATTAGCTAGAAACCAAAGTAAATAAATAAAAAAAATAAAAAAAAATTTTAAGTCTGCGTTTATATAATATTTTAATCTAATAGATGAATTAATGACTGCAGTTATTATCGCGGCAGTGTAACATCGTGATGGTCGTCTTACCTACAATTGTATTGAAAAGAGATCACGCATCCGATATTATAGCTGTATAGCACCTCGGGTGGCGATAGCCAAGTGGCGAGACCCATAGCTTTCTAATTCAGAAAGTCTCGGGTTCAAAACCTGGTGTGTTTACCTATGACTTTTCGAAGTTATGTGCGCAATTTTCGCTTTCTCCGGGGCTCAGAAAGCACGTTAAGACGTTGGTCACCGCTTTCATAAACATCTATGGCAGTCGTTATTAGGAAGTCTGGGCATTCTTATATCCTGACAGCTGGTTTAACCATAGAATGATTCTTCCTTTTGGATTGCGGAGGTCATACGATAGTCGCTCTATGTAATAAATAAATTAAGCCATATCTAGTTAGACAAGTGCGCAAACCCTGGAACCTAAGCTTTAGTTAAAGGTAACCGGGGTAATGTGAGAATATGATAAGTAACGCACCTCTAGGGGAGAGTTTTGTAAACTTGGGAAGGCAGGCGAAAAATGGCAACACATTTAATCACGTTATATTTATACGAATAATCGCAGCCTAATTTGGTTTCAATTGGAATACTGCTTGTTAAAAAATATTATATTATTGGCTCACCCGGCGATCTTCGTACCAACAAACCTATATTTCGTCGCCAGTAATAGTTTTGGTCCGACGTAATAGGTGGCGCGATATACCGATGATCTGGTCAAGGCGGCGGGAAGCCGATGGATGCAGGCGACTCAGGATCGCTCAATGTGGAAATCTATTGGGGAGGCCTATGTTCAGCAGTGGACGGCATATGGCTGAGATGATGAAAAGGTGTCGAGCCTATTATCGCTTTTATGTTTGCCAGACTTGCAGGTGAGGTTGATTTGGGTTCGAAAGGACTTGGTAGGCCCAATACACACTTCGTCGGGGTTGGGCGCTCTCTTATCGCCTTGTGCAGGTCCTCTCGGGACACGGCTGTTTTGGGCGGTACCTTTGCAACGTGGCAATGAGGGAGCGCACACCGGTATGCCATCAGTGCGGGGCACTAGAGGATACGTCCCAGCATACTGTAGAAGAGTGTCCAAGGTGGGCAATATATAGAGCGGAACTCGTTGCAGTTATCGGTCCCGACCTTTCGCTGCCAACGATGGTCGGCGCAATGGTTGGCGACGAAAGGTCGTGGGTGGCGGTGCACCGTTTCTGTGAGACGGTTATGGGCGCAAAAGAGGCGGAAGAGCGCGTTAGGGAGGAGAGCCCAACAGCGGATCCCCTTAGACGTCGAAGGAGAGGGCAGCGCCGGCGGGCTTATGCCGGGGCGCTAACATCATAGCCGGGCGTGCTGGTAAAAGGTCAGGGAATATTTTACTCGCACTTTTCCGTATCCCGAAGGAGTAGGAGGCGGCACACACGTTTCCTGGTGTGCTGCCACCATGGGGTGGTCAACTATGGGTTGACAAAATAGATGACGGGTCTGTGAAACGGACTGGCGTGGTGCTACAGGAGGATAAGGTCTTTCTGTCACCTTCTTGGCACCTTACGTTGGGCAGGAAACAGTGGGGTTTAGTCGGTAGTCCCGGCCACTATCATCTCGGCCGGGGAGCCCGACATAGCTTTGTGCTGTCCCTGCGGCGCAAAGTATGCGTAAAGGCATTTACCACTATAAAAAAAAAAAAAAAAAGGCCCAATACACACTTGCATATTATATCAGTTTGATTAACTGTTAACAAGTTATTTCATTGGTTAAAAATATTCTGCACATTTTACTTTGACAACCTATCCTTCAAAGACACATTATTTAAACAAAAATAAATGAAATTACAAACATAGAAGTTTATTTGAAAAGATACCTAAAGAATCTCAATATTTTATGACGCCTATATTATTTTACTATTTTTCATATAATCCGAAATCCATACTTTATATTGACTATCATAAAAGTTTTTTTGCCAAGAATAGGGTTAATAACATAATTTATATGAACACAAGATCACAATACCTAACCTATAACTTTGCAACTACAACAACGGGTGAACCAGTAAAAAATTCAACAATGGCGTATATCAGCTAGTTACATTTGGGTAGATATCTACACTTCATTTTTAATGAAGTGTATTAATGCTAATTATTCGTGAAGTTTTCCTTCATTAGCATGTTATTTATACAAATAAAGTGTTCAGTGTAAGCGAGTGGGATGCGAAATTACTTACTTTTGTTATTGTTAGTATGTCTAATATGCCTTAAGTACGTTTACTTACGTCTTATAGTAATAGAACATAATCAACTGATCATCTTAAAAATACTGAGCATCTAATAGGAATTTTTAAATAGAATTTATTATATATGTAATTTTGAATTTTTGATGTGCAGTTCACGATTACGGTTAGGTTAGAGATGTATTTTAAAATGACACTTTCAATACGCACATAACCTAATAGCCATTGTGACCTTTTAAAACTTTCAATAGTGTGTCTACCTGCGGACCCCTAGCTTGAAAGGTCAAGAGAGTTTGATTGTAGAAATATTTACACACAACGAATACACAATTATGAATAAATGAATATAAACATTACTGTGTTTTTTTACAAGCAGTCAGTATTCTTCATAAATCAATTATCGCCAACCTCCATAGTTGCTTCAAAATTAAATAGATACATTTCATAGTTGGCACCGACCCTAATGATAACATCGTCGCTCTTGACTAGACCCTTGGGATATGAATAGTTGCCAAGAAAGTTACGCGTTTTGTATACAACTGTGATAACAGTTGATAGTAAACATTTTATAACACCATGTACAAACGCAATTCCGTAGATGTGATTTATAAAAAACGTGTAGTTTTTTATTTTAAAATAAAATAGATTTGTATCTTACCGCCAAGGCCATGCCAGGTCAAACCGGATTGAGAAGACACTTCAAAACATTAACGAACAATCACAATCCAAGAGGCTAGCGTAACGTAACACATACGCACCGGTGCATCTACATCATTATTTCCTGTTTAACTCGCAAACACGTACGTGGAACATCGACAAAACTCTTGGCATAATTGTTGGTAGTACCTAGTAACACACGTGCAAAAACGCATTTTAATTTTAACGACACATTCCACAATTTTAATACACAAACTTACAAATAAACTTCACGTATGTAAACGTTGCCGAGCACTGTGGGTGCTATTTGGCAGTACGAGATCGTACTTTTATCGGTCGTAGTGGGTGGTTGACATTATCGTAGGTAGGGCCTGCTACGGTGAGCACCGGCCGCACCAGGCGCGCTCACTGGCGGCTTGGAGAGGACTGTAGATCGGTGCGTGCGAAACGCTGGCTCGACCTCACTCGCTCGCTCTTCGGCGCACCACAAGCGGTCGCGGGTCGGATCTCACTTAAGTCGGTAACTTGTACAACGCAGCATAGTCTCAGTGAGTTCATGTAAAACGTTGTGATTTCACATAAACGTTGCAGGACATGTGAACCATTTTTTTAAAATATTTACTTAGTAGCCTTAGTAAACACAAAAAAATATATCGGAAGGATTAAAAGATCTTGTACACTATTGCTAATATAAATTCGTTCATGTCTTGTTTAGACTGGTGTTGTTTTAATAAGACATTCGAACTAGTTCTTGTTCAATTTTTTTTAAATAATCAATACTTAGTAGCTATGGTAAACATGTAAAATTTTGCGGTAAGATTTAATTGAGTCGATAACTTGTACAAAGTTGCGTCGCATTGTAAATATTTAGTAAGCGTGAAAAATATAGTAGTTGAATTAAATGTGGTAAGTGACATAAATCGAAACATATTATCTTATTAGTTCCTAATTATGAAATAGTAACAAGTATATCAAGCGAAATAGATATATATATATATATATATATATATATGAATTATTGTTTTAAACTTAGGTTTTATAACATACTATCGAATGACGTCACTAACAAATCACCCTCGCTCTTGGTATTCTCAATATGCAAAGAGCATACAATTTGAAAAATACGACAAGGTCACTTAATATGATGTCTTACACAAAATTCTGAGTTACATTCATTGCATCTTTAATACCCACCGAAAATACACCGGAACATTAAATGTTGTGGAGTCACCTTGCAATAATTTATTTGTGCCAGTCACAAAACGTTGTGCTCTGAGACTAATGACAGACAACTTCCTACAGATGACTGAAATTTCAAATAGCTTCTTAAACTCATACGCGATTCGTGATGTACAAAGGTCTGAATATTGTCTTGCGGAAAATTTTGAAGCCTATGTGTTATTTAAATTTTACATAATCCACAAGCTTCAATACACATTTGTTACCACGATTATTACATTGTTTCAATCAATAACTCAATTTTTTTACAATATCTGATATCTATGTTTGAATATTTTTTGATTAAACCTAAGCTATGCGATTTAAATTCTTAGAACAAAAAATAAATATATTGTTATAGAAACATAATTTGCTTTAATAAAATGAATGAATCACTATTTAGGCTCCGTGAATAGCAGAGTGGCGCTTCTAGATTTAAGTGACGTACGTTCACAAATACATCGGCATTAAGCCAAGCTTTAATAAATAAATTTTAATTTAGAATACCGTGAAGAAAGTTTTCGGTACAGAATGAGCTAATTGGCGCCTTTAGACCTGTCACTGCCTACGTGCTAATTGTGTATTGCAAATAAAATTGCTCCTACCAATAGCTGTCCCTTTTGTTTGTATGATAATAATGGTCCCATTGTTTATACACCATTAAGCAATGAAGTGAAATGTAAGTAAGGTCAGATATGTTTATATGTGGAACCGATGCATACGGAACGGACCAAGTTTTATGGTTGTTTTCTGAGCGTAAGGCGTCTCTACCTATTTTATTGTTATGAGTAATTTCCTGTAGTACTGTTTGTAGCAATAATTTGGTACTTGTTTGTCTGTATTAATTATAACTATGTTCTTCTATGTTTTGTTTTTGTTACACGTCATGTCGTCTTCTTTAAAATATTGTGTCCTAATGTCGGATTTTTTAAAGAAATATCATTTGTAATAAGCAGATCCATTGTGCATCCTTGTTATATTATTTTATGTAGTTTACTGTTACATATTGTTGGTCCCATGTAATAGATGGCGAGCCTATTGCCGCTTACCGGGAACTTTTATGCTAGCCAGAGCCGTCCGTTGATCGGCAAGTGCACGACTTGATAGGATGTCTTTACACCCTATAATGTAGTATTGTTTGTACATATACGAGTAACGTCCACATTTTGCCAATTATACTTATCCCACGTAACAGATGGGAGAGTTGGAGGTTTCTCCTACACACCTCGGAAAAAGGCGTGTATGTATGTTTATATAGATAAATAGAAAAGTAAGTTATAACATATTTATCCGCTATCGGTTCCGCTCCTACGTCTACCGCTTGCATTACAGCCTAAACAATACACAATTCAGTGACTTGTAACAACGATTAAACCCAAGCACTGTGACGGACATACTTCGTATCAAGTGTCTTCGGTAATTATAAACACTACGTACTTAATATTCTCGTATTTACAGATAAAAGTAAGTTAATTAGTTCCTGCATTGTATTAATAAAATGCATATAAAGAAAAGAGATTCATTGACCTGCTTATAAATAATATTGGCGATTGAAATAAAAGATTTTATGTTAAAACTTATGAGTATGTAAAATCAGTAGAAAGACTGTAAATATTCTGAATTTAGTTTAATTTAATTTATTCTATACTAGCTGTTACCCGCGACTTCGTCCGCGTGGAATAGTATCTTTGGGTAGCATTTACAACCCCCTTTTCGCAATAAAAAGTAGCCTATATCCTTTCTCAGGGTCTAGACTATCTGTATACCAAATTTCATTTAAATCCGTTCAGTAGTTTTGGCGTGAAAGAGTAACAGACAGACAGACAGACAGACAGAGTTACTTTCGCATTTATAATATTATTAGTAAGGATGTTACCAAAATAGGAATTAAAAAAATAGTTTCCGAATATCTCGCGCAGCCCTATTATTTTCCAAGATAAGCAGAGCCTGCATTCATTTCGGTAAGTTAAGTAAATTACATATAGTTATTTTCCATTTTTCACATAAAAAAATATTAATCTTGCTAATAAATACCTTTGTTACTTCTTATTCAATGTTGTATTTTTTTATTTTTTGTAAAGATACTGAAGCAAACGTGTTAATGTTCAATAAAATCAATACTGCAATATAGTATGATTTCTTTATGAAGTACTAATGACAAAAACTTATCCTCCTCTGCCGTGAAAGAGATAACAGCGACTTTTTTTTTATAAACTCGAACCTACAATCTTTGAATCAAAATGCAAGAGTATCAATTTACAAAAAAACCTACAGAGATCAGAATTTTTGGCATAATGTCATTTTTTCCGATCTAAATTTAGCAAATGGCATCTAGTACACCACTAGAAAGTCAACTAGGCTTGCGTCACCGATTACAAATCAGATCTTTTTTGATACCTACCTACATCAAATAAATTCAACATTCAACGTCATATTCCGACGAGAGACATTCGCTACTAAATGTTCCGTGCAAGCACGTTTTAATATCCAAACGCCGACACATTACGTATATTTTATTACTACGAGGCATTAAATGTTACCGACATTTTCTAAACGTATAAAAAATATCACACACCGCCTTACCACAGTGACGTATTTTTATGTGTTTATTACTGTACAAAAATGTTTCATAACCGTTTAAAACGGATTAGATGTCATCAATAATCGTCATCCGTACCAAATCGAAAAGTATTTACACACCTTTCCTCTTTCTTGCCTTCCATATAAAAATAAAATATTAATGGTTTCAGATTTTTTATTACTATATTAAATATAATGAAATTTAGGTATATAATTATAAAGGTAGATACTTTTAAGTACAAAGTGTATATATACCTTCTGTATTAAAAATTATCTACCTTGTGGAGAAGCCTGTTGATGATAAAAATTCTGTCCGCAAAAAAGTAGTAAATTAGTAGTTTAATTTTCTTTGTTTTTATGTGTAATCTTTATCATGGTGTACAATGAAGAGTAAATTATAAAATCATTATTAACCAAAAAAACAGTCAGGTAACGAATCAGGACACGGAACCTCCTGCCTAAGTTCGATCATTGGAAATTTCACTGTATTGCTGACAAAATTTTAAGTGTGTGCCACACTCTTTATTTTATATTTCCTAGAAATGATTTCTTTTTGTACTTTTATCGTAGCTAAGTATTATCAAAAGTGGGAAATGAAAGAGATTTACCTTTCACTACAGAATCATCAAGGAATGCGAATTATCAGACCAACATCGAAACGGCAAACACGACATTGCATTTCAGCAATTTAGCACAAAGCGCTAAGCGGGACCTAGTTTCGATCATTGGAAATTTAATTTTTAACGACTATGCACTTTGTCATTGTGAGTAGGTAAAGGCCAGTTAATATAGCATCGTTATAGCTGATATGGCTTTTAACTACTTTTAATTAAAATAATCAAATTCAACTAATCCAAGGTTAGACATATAATTATTTATTTAACATACATACATAATGTCACGCCTGTTTCCCCCCAAGGGGTAGGCAGAGGCATATTATACGCCCACATTTCGCCAGTTATATTTTTGATCTCACGTAATAGGTGGCAAGCCTATTGCCGCTTACTTTTATGTTCGCCAGAGCCTCGTCCGTTGATCGGCAGGTGCACCACTTGCAGGTAAGGTTGGCTCGGGCTTGCATGCTTATTAATTATCCGTAATTTATTTCATAATTCAATTGTGACTTCTGATCATTAATAAGCACTTGACTTAAGTTTATAGTACCAACCGATAACAAGATACATACATAAATAATTATAAAATTTAACAACAATGAATTAAATAAGTAAAAAATATTAATATTATTGACAACAGTCAGTCCTAAGCTTTGTCCAGTCATCTTACGTGGTGGCCTGAAATAACACTGTCCATAGTATCTATCTAGGAGGTATGTTACCAGAATCATTAGGAAATGCGAACCGAATTCTGGAGCAGCAAATGAACGACATTGCAATCCAGTAAATCAGCACCAACCTAGTTTTCGATGATTCGAAATCACTGAATGATTTAATGAAAATTTTCGTAGACGCAATACTGAGCTCGCGCGTGATCACGACTTACCAGTTAAATTAAACACATTTTCTAGATTCAATACAAATTAATGTAAATATTTTATACTAAAATTACTGTTTGTATACAAAAAAAAATTAAAAACTTAAATTATTTATACAACATATACTTATATTAGTTATTTAGCAAATATTTTAGTATCCTATTTATGTTACTTACACGTTGTGTTTTCTGACAATTACACCAATTATTTAGTTCCAAGATAAGGATCATTAAGAAATGGAGTTATGGATACTAATTTAATCATGTTTATCCACACAAAGATTTGTTCTGTGTGGGAATCAAACCCACGACCTCAGGAGCGGAGTGCGGGTATTCTTGCCACCACGCCGTCAGTGACTAAATAAATGTTATTTGTAATTACAGAACTGTCATGACTAAGTAATTTTTTTTTCTTATTTATTACCTTTTAGCTGTTTTGGCAACCTTCGTATTTTGTTCAAACTATCAATAATTAATTGATTCAGATATCTATCAATGTTTTGTCAATAAATTTAAGATCTCTCACAGTCTTCTGTCTCGTAAAATTTTCGTATTATTAGATTTTTTTAAAACTGATAATTTTTTTACCAAATTTCCTTAAAAAACACCTTGTCCTAATATTATATTGTAGCAATAACATATAGAATACATAACTTTATTATCAAATTTTGTACATAATTTAAATTGTTGATTGTGATACAACGTCATTTTATTGTAAGTGTAACGCAAATTAAATACAATCCCTTAGTAAAGTAGGCAACAGGAGGGCGCGCACCGACCTAGATCATCCGTAAGTCACTCAATGGATAGGTACAGAAGGTGTGCTGTGTACGACGACGACGAAGAAAAATTAAATACTTAAATAATTGTGAGAACGACGTTAAGAATTTGTCTTGGTTTACTGTGTATGTAAGGATTCAAGTATAGTTCATACTCCTTAATTCACACCTTGACTTTTAAGCGCTGTGTGAAATTTCTAAGGTTATTGAAACTCAAAAAAATGATATACTATATATTTCACTGAGCACACAATTGTTCTATATTTCTTAAAGGTCGAACTGACACCTATTTTAAGTGATGGTAGTTTTTAGCATGTTTTTTAAATCAGTAAGAATTGTTTTTATATAGATGCTCTCCTCCAATATGTTTAATTAACTTGTGGAAGGACATATAAACGAATGGACGCCTTGTAGTTTTATAGAATACGTAGCATAAATATAACGACGCCAGACTCTTTAGGTCAGGTTTAGCTTTGCGGGAATAGTCGAAAGGTTTACTGCGGCTTATAGCAAACTCAAGAAGAAACATGGATGGTTTTTAAACAATATAAGTCGGACACACCTTTCTGCTCCACCCACAGCGGGAGACGGTCATATGATGACAAAAACCTTGCTCAAACCGACCTTCTGAACCACTTTTTACGAACAAACTGTATCTTTTCACTCCGACGCGATGCTGTGGCCATCACGTGATGCGATTATCCTACGCTTTTCTTGATGGCAGTATGGCTTTTATATTTTTCTCCTTATTGTAAGTTGTTTCAACTTTTACAGCGCATCGAATGAAAAAAACTATAGATTTCTTTAACACTTTTCATAATTATTTGAATTTGTAGCCATAGTAAATAAGATTTCATTATCCATTAATGCATATTCACATTTGTGTTTTCTATAACAATCATAGTTTTCTTCGTTTTAATATAAAATTTCATATCTATCGGCTTGCATTCCAATGTTATGTTATTACAATTCACTATTTTATGATGTTCTTTAGTCACCAATGCTAATAATATATGTAACATAATAATAAAAATATATACTAATAATATATATACACAAGGGTTTCCTAAAATAACATAATAAACCTATTAACCCACCCATACATACCTACGAGTAGGTACACTTACAATAAAATATCAAATACCATAAATATTTATGAAATTCCCCGACGAAAGTAAGCAGGGTCAATCGGCAATTTGGCACAGGTTTCGAGTGCAAGGTAAAGAGGTGGATATCGTACTGAAATAGCAGGCCCGCATCTAGGCTGTTCGCTCCAGGCAGCGATACGGCACGATTACCTCACTGGCGAAGCATAAATTTGTACAGACACTTACATATTTACTCTCAGCTGCGGCGGAGCGCATCGTCTCTACAAAAAAAACTAAAATATAACAAAGCATTGCCGAGAGCGTGCATCGAGCAGTACAATACTTGAGAAATTGCTTACTATTGCCCCGGCGGCAATACGGACGGAACAGGAAATTCAAAATGTGGGGCGAAAATCTCTAGCTAGGAAATGTTACATTTATGTGTAACTGCGAGTAGTTTCCCTTGAGTGGACTGTTACATAGTTATCGCAACTAAATATTACTAAAAAAAATAAAATTTGACCATTTCGTTAGCATTATAATAAATTTATCAGAAGAATCATTACACTATGAATGGGGAAAGCTGCCAACAACAAACGTAAAAAATAATATGCTAGTATGTTATCTACATACCTACTCGGATATTATAAGGATTGTAACTTCCAGTACAAGGGTGATTTTAGCACGCATTTCAAGGACTGTAATACCGCCAAATGGCTCTAAGCTTTCAACATTTTTTTGCTTATTCCGGGAAAAGTAATGATACCATGTGGAGTCTAAATTTTAAGAATCTGTTTAGAAGTAAAAGTTACAAAGAGGAAGAAGATTTCTTGGTATGTCTTCTTTTATTTTCTGATAGATGATGACGCCTAACATCTGTGGTTTTTTAAAAATATTTTCACTTATGTCTTTATATATAATAAATATTACGACATAGGACAAAGAATCAGCGAGCTGAAGTAGCAGTAGGCAGGGCACATAGCACGTATATCTGATGGGGCAGAAAAGTGCTTCAATAGGAACCTAGACCTAGGTCTAGACCCCATGTCACGCGAACGAAGTTGCGGGCAACTGCTAGTAACAAATAGTAAGTTCAATAGATTCATAATAAACTTACAGCTCTTACAATTTTCCTGTTACGTATACATATACATATGTATACAAACTTATACACGTACTAATGAAATAACGAAAACGAGGAACGGGTCGACGCGTAAACTAATAAAGTGGAAGTTTCATTTACATATAAACTCGTTACGACGGTCTAATGCTTTAAGTGGATGGAGCTCCCTAGGGAAGCCGGATACGTTGAACTTTTTCTCCAGATACTGAAGCGATCTCATTTGTAGTCATGCCAACGTTGTCGCCTCTCGGAACATGGTTAAGGGAGAGTAAGAATATTAGGTACCCTAAGTCCATTGAACTCATATAATATAAATAATTTTATTATCTTTTATTTTGTTTTGTATAACAGTGGCTGCTATACGATAAATTGCTGTGGCAATAATTTCGTCATAAATACACAAATACTAAACTTTGTACGTCTTGTAGTTCATAAAAATAATTATGATTTTAATAACTATGTGCAGAGTAAGTAAAATTACTAAGTTTTTTTAATGTGACTCATAATAACTACATATAGCCTCCTGGTAAGCAGCCGATGCAATCTAGATGTTAAAGAGTGCTCCTTACTACGTAAGCTCGATAACAAGCGCACCCACTCATAACGAGTTGCATAAATCCCGCTTTCCCGCTTAAAAGACCCGAGACGAAGACGCTAACGTAACATAAATGTATATGTTTTTGTATTATTGAGCAGGCCGTCATGAGTGGGTGCTTACCGTGCTTATTTCACGGTATGAAGGGCCTTCATTTTTTTTGAGTGCATCGACTGCTTACCATTAGGCAGGATGTAGGAAAAAAATTGTACCTGTTTGTATTTTATACCTACACGTTAATTATAAGGCCCTCTGTCTTATTTCACATAAAAAAATTGTATTCGTCTTTTTATAAAAGAACTAGTTCAGTTATTTCAAAATATCATTGTAATTTTTCCGGTTTTCTGCTAACGATGATGGTTGCTCAGATGGATGCAAGTATTATACACAGTTAAAAGAAGAATATATAAATATCAAACTAAGTAGAGCTTTTACTATGGTTACTGGACAACGGTTAGAATACATACATACTTTATTTTCTGTAAATACATTAACAACTTTTTGAGTTGAAATAGTTTGCAAGGGAATATAATAAACTGAACCTCTAAAAAATACTTTTTTGATCATCAAAAATACTGAGTGAGCATCTAATGAGGTGATTAGGTGCTCAATCAGTATTTTTGATGCACAAAAAGGTTAGGTTAGGTTGGCAATTTATTAATTTTGAAGACACGTTAAATAACACCCGTTTGCAAGTAGATGTACACAATTTTTTCGGGTTTGGGAATTGCAGGCATGTTCAAAGCGGTGTACTAGTATATTAAGCTCCAAGCCATATTAATCGGTAGGCTGATTTTTAAAATGAATGTGATTTGTAACGTACGTCTTGTCTATTGAATATTTTTTCTTCCATTATCTAAGATACGGATGTTATGAGATGTAGAGAGCATGACGCGTACAACACTAGACCATAAGATAATTTTAAATACTATTCATTAAATGATACAGCAATACGGATGTTCTCATAGTTCTCAAAGAAAATAAGCGATTTAGTTTTGACTGCTTAATATGACTGGCTGTGTGCATGAGTTCTTGAAACTAAATTTTTAAACACTGTTTTGGATCTTGACAACAGCAGTAGCTACTAGCTAGCTAGGGTCCAACAACAGCTATGCATTTAAAAAATACGTCTTTGCGCTAAAAGTACATAACATTTGTCTGTAAGGTTTCACTTCCAAGCTACTTTACGAAATTCATTGGAAAAATATTACCTTTAATATTTTTTTTAAAACTCTTTTATTTACTTACTTTTCTGGAATATTTTACCGATAGATATACAAAAGGATCTAATGTTTATCATGGTTTTATTTGGTAATTAAAGTGAAAAGTGAAATACGCAAATCCGAGCAAACTTTTAAGATTTAAATATAACTAGCGTCCGCCTATAAGTACTTTGTTAGTTTTAGGTTACCTTAAGTTAATCCTTATAACGGCAGCAACCTTACGGCCAAATTAGTGCAGCTGTTTCGGAGATCAGCCACAGTAAACAGAAAGACAAACCAACAAAGTTTTTTTGTTGAGGGTACCATAGTATTTTCAGATCAATTATTTTGACATTATCAGCAGACACCTTAATTACATTTATTTGTATCGACAAGGAAATGTAATAAGATGGAAATTTGTACACTTATTTATGAGCAGAAAATAAACAATCAAGTCTATGGAAGGTACCTTCACGGGAAGTACGCACAATGGGCTGCCACGCTTCACGCTCCTTAGATGTTTAATTTAATTTTAGCCAGTGCAAGTCATTCGTACTAATAACATCTTAAGTGCTGAGGTGCTCGTAAATTTATTGGATGACGTGTTAGATTAAAAGAAGTCAATTAGGTGTATTTTTGCCGTTTGTGTTTTGACGTGATTACAGTACGTATCATTGTTATAGTAAATTACCTATTGTAAATAGCAGTGACTCATTAGCTGTCGTTGGTGACAGTAATTTTAGTTAATGTTGCAAAATTTATACTTTGTATTGTAGCTAGATGTGACCTACTGACTTACAACTACGTTATACTTATCGCTGTAAAAATATAAAAGGTTAATAAGCGAAAAGTGATGTTGTAAGTGTAGTATGTAAAGTCTGGGCTTTAAGTCTTTTTCTTTATTTTATGTGGCAACATAGAACAAAACTATACAAAACCTGTACTGATATATTGATTTACAGGAAATCAGAAAACTGTAACCTTTTAATGGAATAGACACATTTAATATCCTTTTTTTTCGGATGGAAAATTAACAAAATTTTATATCCTACTGTAATAAATATTTATTCCACAAAGTGGACTACATGTAACATAGTTTGTCATCTTAACTTAAAAGGGACTTCGTACGCTAGTCAACACTGGGTATACTTGGTGGAGTATAACCTGAATCACTCTTAACTTAATGCTGAGTGGGGAGAGGATGATATAGCCCCATGATGGGCTGCCTAATGAAGTAATGCTACTATTAGCTATGCTAGTGACGACGATTTATGTATAAATAAATACTTTCAGATTACACCAATTATTTAGTTCTAAGATAAGTATCATGAAGAATTGGGTAACATATACTAAAGAACGGATAAACTTACATAGGTGCCCTTTTTTTGTAAATACATACTTAATATACATACATAGGAAAACACCCAGATCAGTACAAATATTCATGTTTATGCACACAAAGATTTATCCTGTGTAAGAATCGAACCCACAACCTCAGAAGCGGAATGTGGATATATCATATCGGTCGTCAAACTATGGCAATGAACGTTCTGTATTACCATTTCATGGCAGACAACGCTGCGTTTTAATAGGGGACTGAACTTAGAAGGTGAGCCACTACCATTTAGATGGTTTGTTAAAAACATTATTTGAAATGAACTATTTCCAATCTGATAATATTCACAGTCAAAAATACAGTAGGTACTTAAATAATAAAACATTTTGGGGCTTGTTACAAAACAAGATCTATAGTTAAACCAGGTTTAAAAATAGTGTTGTCACTGTCTTCATCTTATCAAATGAAAGTAATAAGCCCATGAGACTCTAAATATGTTGGCTTCCAAAATAAACAAACGAGAGTTTAGATTTGCAACTTTAGAGATCCGCTTATTTTCTTTGTTCCTCATATATCATTATGTAACAGTCTTAGTAACATTTCATTTTTAGTTTCCCAAGTCGGTGGCGTACAAACTAATGCCATAGTTTTCTAGAAAGTTCAAAGGAGCCTTACTAAATTATAGCGAAGCAGTATTAATCTTAAAGTTTGTTTGATAGGCTGTAATCGCTTTAGTTTAATAGTTGTAAATTGTGACTAGGGCAGATGCAGATGACGTTAATAGGTAAATTATTTGCTTTCTTCAATAAGCAGAATATATCTCTTTGTTTTTCCGCTTTTAATTTTAGTCAATTGTAACTTTACTTTTGTTTAAACTGTAATTTCAAAATTTGTCAGTAATTTATATAAATAACATTATTTGATTTAAATACAAGCAAGTATTTAATTATACCTGATACATAAATTCATGTAAAATCTTTTCAGTAGATGTGATACTTATTTTGTATTAGGTACGAAAACGGGTTACTAAACATGGGATTCCTTGTTGTTTATTTAAATGCGATTTTTCGTTTGTTTTAAGTTTCACAATTTTCATGCAAAAAAAAAATAAATTCTTTTTTACTTTTTCTTTTAATTGTATGAAATTTTAACTTATACTTTCCCTTAGCTCTTAACGACGTGTTTTAACCACCCGCTTAAACGAGTTATCTTTGCAATCATTTATTTTACTTTATATTCTATAACTTAGAGGATTTACACACAATTAATACACAATTACGGGTTTAAAATTGTTCAATAAATGCATTCAGAGACATAATTAAAAAGTAATTGTACATAACAGTAATATTAGAATACTATGCAAATTATGAAACAAAACAAACTTTCTTCGAGCGACTTCGGATCATAATTGGTCGGGTTTTCGTATTTTATAAATCGACTTGAGCAAGATACATAACGCCGTACTCAGCTCCGTATCCGTGGCTACGGTAAGTTGCCGCTCTTTGGTACGTGATGTGAATCTATATCCGTACGCTGTAATTGCACCTATTTTAACTTATACCACCCCTTAACTTTCTGCGTATTTTCACGACCCGCTTTAACGAGTTTTCTTTACTAGCATATAATTTATTTTATAATTACAGACTTTGTGGAACAAAATGTTAATAAAACTACATAAAATATTACTTACGGATTTAAATACTTGAAACAAATAACGATTTTTACCTTAAATCTAGGTATCTACCTAGTTCAATAAACGTGTAAATAGAAGAGATTTGGGCATCCAGTGGGTAGTATAGTTAGCACGGAGTTCATCATCATAATTTGTATCATAAAAGATACACTGACCTAGATAAAGAGTATTCTCGGTGTATAGTTAAGTATTCACCGGCTCTAAGCATGTTAAGATAGCTGATTGCGTGCGTTTATTTTTATTTTCATTTACTTTAAAAGCATCCGGTACAAACTGAGCTTCATAGTATTCAATAAATATAGTATGCACTTACCTTTGGTACATTGTCGCTGTATATGTACAGTTAGCAACGAAGTAAGCGTGACGTGTCCAGAAGTAGTATACTTAAATATACCTTGTAGTTCTCTTGATGTGCTTCCGACGGTTTTAATGAAAATATTTTACTTACTTTATAATTATTAATTACATACCTGAAACAAAAAAAACATAGATGTTTTACTAAAAATCAATGAACATAAAAGTATTTAAAAGCCTTCCTTATCACAATTTTTAAAATAATCTCTTGATGTGTCTTCCACTTTGCTCTGTCATAAATTGTATAGGAATCTGATAATTTTCATTAAACTAGATTAGTAGATATTTAAGGGCTGAATATTCGTTTCCCCTTGCATGAAGCGTTGACGACCGATATGGCGTAGAGGTCCAGGTATACTGACCTACACGCCTGAGGTCGTGGGTTCGATTCCCACACAGGACAAGTCTTTGTGAGCATGAGTATGAATATTTGTTTTGGACTGGGTGTTTGTTATGTATATGAAGTATTTATTTATAGAAAAAAAGTATTTAAGCATATTTATCCGGTCTGTAGTGTCCATACCACAAGATCTTAATGATACTTATCTTGAAACTCGATAATTGGTGTAATTGTATGAGAATTATTAATATTTATTATAATCCCTATGAAAGCAGAGGACCACCGAATCCCACCAGACAATTAAAAGATCACATACTCACAAGACAGAGAATTTTAAAAGAAAAAGGCAACTTATTCGTTCATTAAACGGTGTTGTTGGGCTACACGAGCTGTAATTGTTATTTAAAAGCCGCTGTTAGAGTGAGACGACATTTAATGGTTTGCACGGTATTTAACGGTGTTCCTTTTCAACAACTGCGTTTCAATCCCAATGGTCTCGTGGTAAGGGTGATAATCTTATAAATAATCATAGTCAGCCCATTAACGACCCACTACCGGTCTCTTCGAATCGAGGTGCGGGTCATACTACTCCCCTACGCGGATGATTGGCGGTGACAAGTATAAGTTACATTCAGTCCCTATATGGTTCTCACTTATATCAACTGCTACAATAACCGACGACTATACAAGTCACTCATTGTCACGTAACGTCAATACGTCTGTAAACGTTGTTCAGCACGTTAAACGCTAATAATCCGAGATATAATAGAAAAACTATTGCTAGTCATTCGGCGTTCACAGCCTTTACTTTCATTTCTTTGTTCCGAAAACTGTATCAAGGCGCCACATTACAACCATCGAAAATAGAGTTTAAAAAAAATCTTAATATTTAGTCAGTTCTGTTTTGGTAAAATTTACGATGACTGTACGACCAATGGGTATCGCTATCGACCGCAAGTGACTTAACGACGACAGAAGAGCTTTAGCTTGGATCTTGGTTATTTATAATGATTACTATTTAAATCACAGATAATATAATCCTATTATTCATGGTTTTTTAGTGCTTACCAATATATTAAAAAAAGATTGAACTTTAAATATAAATTTCCTCCAATAACTTTACAGAACTCGCGTATTAAGTAGGTACTTAATTTTTTTAAAAAGATACATAGAAAACATCATCACATAAAATTTTCACGTATGAAAATGTAACAATTTCTCAATTTCAATTCGACTAATTGACGCTCTGTTTTTATTCGCTGCGTGAATTTGGTCAACGCCCGTAAACGGACGATATTTCATTGTCTGAAATTACTGTTTCATGTAAATTATGTCAAAAAGCAATAGTTCTTTGTTGCTGGTCGTGGCTATCGGATTACATAGTTCACTCAATGCTCTATAGGCTTGTATGTATAGCCTATCTACTAGCTATAGATACACAAAATATGGGTTATTTGAGAAAATGTTTTTAGTTGTGTCATAAAAAGTTACCTTTACTATACTTCGTACCAAGCATTTGGTGTGATAGCGAAAATTTATGAAAAAATTAATAAAGCATTTAATATCATTTCGACGACCGATCTGGCGTGGAGGTCAGCATACCTGCACTCCGCCCATGAGGTCGTGGGTTCGATACCTACACAGGACAAATCTTTGTATGCATGAATGTGAATATTTGTTCTGGTCTGGGTGTTTTCTATGTATATCACGTATGTATTTACAAAAAAAATATTTTAATTTATTTATTTATTATTTATTATAACGCAAGTTCTCAATGACACTTATCTTGGAACTAAATAATTGGTTCGAAATTATTTATTTATTTATTTATCATCATTTTGCAATGTTTTTTTTGTATGAAGATGTAAATTTTCCTTTAATTTAGTGTGCTTAATTTTGGTGTGATATCATATATCATTTTTCATATATGATCAACTTTAATATATTGATCATTAAATCTTATCATCTTATTCAATTATATTAATTTAATGTAAATTTTGCATGCCACTTGTATGTTTTTCTATGAAACTCCATTTGTCACAGTATTTTAGCAAATAAATATTCTGATTCAAACAAAATAAGCTCATATGGGCACTTTATAATGATAATAGGAAGAAGCATTATTGAAAAATAATTTATAAATATGCATATGTTTGTACATCAAGCTCCTGCCCGTTGTGAATGCGCGAGTTAGTTTTAGTAAGGTTGACATTTATGAGTGCTCCATTGGACCCTAGATTTAATAAAGCATTTTCTGCTATGCTAATGCTAATAACCTACATGACGTTTATTTTACATTTGTCTAGCTAAACGGATTGTATTCTTTTCAGAAATAAAACACTTAAACCATAGATTGGGCATGACGCTTGTAACATTTTGTTTTTTTTCCGACAGTACAGTCAGCGTCACATATTTGGTTCCATTTAAAGTTTCATAAAGATCGACTCGCGTCTCTATTGTTAAGAGCTTTAGGGTGTGTTTCCGATATGCGGCGATTTTGATGCTTCCGACCATTTAATGCTGACTTTACAAAATGGTATATTATATGACTGCAAAGTATTCGAGTATACTGTATTAATATATTAGGGAAATCTTCCATCGATCACAAATGTCTTGCCAGATTTTATTCCACTCAACCTCCTACTTAAGTGTCAAGCTATTGAGTTCTCGGCATTCATAAGCGCTCCATGGGAGCCTTAAAAATTATTTATTTTCATATCTACACTTAAAAAATCTTAAACCTACTTATCTTGAAATATACTAATAAACTATCTGTTCTTCATTAAAGGTTTACTTGCACAATGGCAACAAATCCTGATAGGAGATAAATATATTTAAAACATCGTTCTATGAAATTTATATTTCATACAAATTACTGAACTACAGTGACATTTTAAATTTAGCTTTAATTACATTTAGAACGTGTTATTAAAATTAATCAATTGCTAACCTAACCTCACCTTATTGTACATTAGAAATACTAACGTAGCCATCTAATCCCCTGTTAGATGCTCAATTAGTATTTTTTATAACCAAAAAATAATTTTTTAGAGGATCATTTTACTATATTCAATTTAGAACTAGTTACCGAGATTAGGATTAGTGACCGATGTGCAAAATTAAATTTACAAATCATTTTAAAAGTTATTTGTTTCTAGAAACAGAATATACTTAATAAAATACTTTGCACATTGTGAAAAGAACAATTTATATAGGTATAATTGGTTGAATTGAAATTATACTGTAAAGATGACAGACATAAGTTTAAATAAAAAAATACTTTTACAGTGTGCAAAACGCGAAAATTTTTATGCGCGGCGATCGCAAGAATAATTTCTCATCATCTGACGGGGTATTGACCGCGTACTTTTTTCTTTTTATTGCAATTCCGACTTTGTTGAGTACTAAAAGCCCACACGTACACGTACCTACACGTTTCGCTACAAAATAATATATAATCACAAATTTTGCCTGCGGCAGCTGCGCTGTGATCATGATTTGTCAGCGCAAAATATTTCATTTCAAATAAACGCGCTCTATTAAGGACCTAATCTTATTTGCTATATATATTTAACTTTGAACTTTGATAAATTTATTTTACACTATAGTCGCATTCAAGATATACAGTCCTCTAGATGAAAAGTTGTCACAGTAACCCATGGATGTTAGTAGCACCCTTTAAAATAATATAGAATTAAATTTATCAAATATAAATACTTACCATTTCTTATAGTATTTATATTCTTTCAAACATTTCATTTCATTTAATTTCTTATACCTACTATTCCTATTTTTATAAGTATTTATTTCTTTAGATTTATGGCATCGTCATAAGCTCCAAAAACTCTACTGCTCAATATAAATCTCCCCAATAGCTTTCGTTATCAATCGATTTTGAGCCGCCTGCGGTACCGGTTTCTTGCCTTGACTAATTATCGTGAATATTAATCATTAATCTAACATACATTTATTTTACGTAGGTATTTTAGTATCACACAAGAAGAAAATAGCCTTTTAACTAGTACGTTTTACACATTTTCATTAGGTAAGATCCTGGAATTCAGCTTTATTATATCATTTGAGAAATAACAGTCCATTGTGTGAACCGGAAGAAAGACTCTTAAATCAGTCATTCTCAAACAAAAGATGCCAGCGTAACACATAGGAAGGGAGGAATTGGAATGAAAAGAAGTACCCGTTTTCGTAATACTACGAAATGAACTAAGAAAACACTGGCCAACTGTGTTTAAGAGATTAGTTCTTACTTATAGGATGTTGTTAAATAATTTTAAAGCTTACAGTGGTCGTAGCTCCGATACCAACTATGAATACACAATAATAAACACATTCTGAAAAAGTCATAATTAGTACTAGTTAATAATATTCAAGTGAATAGTATGAGTCAATTCTGTAAAATTCAGGCTGCAATACCAATCGAGTATTTGCACATGTTTATCACAGTTAATCTCACAGTTACATAAGACGTCTCGCCAATACTTTCTTTAAATAACGCTATACTGTGCCTAACGATGTTATCATAAGTATCAACTATTCTTCATTAAATACATGACATAACTCGAGAACAATGAAAATCGCGAAACATATTTGAGAATGATTTTGGTACCCCAGGGGTTGTTCTAGACTTCCGCTTGACCCTCGTTTCAGGAAAACCCTTAAATTATTTGGTCTTAATAATAACTCGTACTTTAACTAAACTTATTTTATTCATATAAGCTAAAAATATAAGAATTTTCCATTACAAATTACGTTAAGTTATTTCCTATTTTCTGGGTTTCCACTTCAAAGCACCCGAAATTGTAAGCATTAACGCGTTTCTGCCTCCCGGTATTGACCCATATCTAGAATGACGCACATAAAGAGCTGGAAACAGCTCTAGGCAACTAGAACGGGACTCATCATACTTCCATAAGTTTATGATGATAATATTATTTGAATATAATTACACCACTTGTATACGTCACAACGTGAAGATTAATGAATTTCATGGACGTCTCACTATCGCTATCTAGTCCTATTGCTAACATTGCTATTTTGTATTCGATATATCAGATTCCGCTCCATAGCAGCTAAAACTGTAAGCATTTACACGACGCTGCCTCACCGATATTGACCCTTAATTAGAATGACGCGCGTAACGAGATGCAAGCATCCCTTTGCATCTTATATGGGACTGATCATACATGCATACATTTATGTTGAAAATAATTACTATTCTAACATAACCCACCATTGTTTATATTAAAATATTAAACGCTTTTCTCATATTAGAGTACGATGGAGCACTGTTAAATGACAAATTTACTTGAAACTTACAGCGAATAGGAGCTTAGAGAAGAGTTGGGTAGGAAACTCGTCAAGTTTTTTCACTCGCCAATATAGTATAAACGAACTTTAACAAGTGAAGAGTGCTCTTAGTTAGCCTTCTTTAATTGCTATGACTTTGCAGGGCGTCACCTTTACACCTGTTATATTTTACATCGAAATACTAAGCTATATAGACTTTGATAGAACACTATTGAATATCGATTTCTCTTAATACTGACGCGTCCAGTCACTAGGGGCAGGAGCATAATTGGGTAATAATTGGGCTAGAAACTCGTCGGAAACGTCCAATATTTTAATATAAAAAAAAATTATGGACGTCTCACTAGCGCCATCCAGTCCGAAACAAAACAAAGATAACGATATAAAATAAATAATAAATTAATAAATATTTAGTTCCAAGATAAGTATCATTAGGAACTTGTGTTATGGATACTAAACAACGGATAAACATACTTAAATACTTTTTTTGTACATATATAGGGGAGTTGGGGGGAATAAGAGTCAGTGGGTAATGCGGGTCAGCTTAAAATAAACAAATCAGAACACGGCAAAGAGTTAAGCTATGTCGCAGGGGGGCCCCTTCCGCACCTCCCCCGCGCAAGCAAATACGGCAGACTTCTAGTTGCTCTCGCGTCGTCGGCAGCAAGCCACGTGTCACTAGGAGAAATTTGATGTAATATTTACGAAATCTTGATCAAAAAATTTAGTATTATTTTACAGTAGGTTAAGTTTTTGTATTATGGTTGAACTTAGAGATAGTGGTTTGTATGATTTGAATTTATAATGTTTATTGAGTTGATTTTTGAATCATAATCGAAATCCATCTTTGGGGTAATTAGGGTCAGGTGACTCCTATTACCCGCACTGTCTTGTAGTATCGAAAGAAAAAAGAAAAACTAGCAGAAGAGAGTCTCTGTGTGTGAAATGCCTTGAAGAAGGAAAGTCGAGAGAGGTTTGGTACCGTTGTCGTCTCTGGCGAATGGGCCCATGTGGATGTGATGATGCAAACGGTATTATTGTGATTATTGCCAAAAATAAGATATTATATTAAAATAGTTTTATGATTTTATACTTATTGATTGTCAGAAGTTATTTAAAATTTATAATTTGTTGATTTTTTGCTTAGAAGTTTTGATTTTGATTTCCCCAAGGGTCGACTCCCATTACCTGCATATGTGGGTAATTGAAGTCAAAATTAGTTATTTGTTTTTTAATGTTTGTAGTTTTCCTGATGAAGTTAGCCAAAAATTACCTCTGTTCCTCGAAACCTTGTTAGTTTTAGATTTATAAAATAAATAATTAATATAAAAGACCGTATATTTGTGATTTTTTTAAGTAACTCCCATTTCCCCCAACTCCCCTACTTCAT
This sequence comes from Musotima nitidalis, assembly GCA_949126915.1. Classification (NCBI taxonomy): domain Eukaryota; kingdom Metazoa; phylum Arthropoda; class Insecta; order Lepidoptera; family Crambidae; genus Musotima; species Musotima nitidalis. Next base: position 12,206,395 of record OX421419.1, read on the forward strand.
ATACATAGGAATACACCCAGACCAGAACAAATATACATGTTCGTGCACACAAAGATTTGATATAACACGGAGAAAAAGTTATTTATTTCATAAACTATTACATAGCACTTGAATATGTCAAAATAAATGTTATAAAAACGAAATATAACTACACTGAAATCACAAAGCTTACATTCACTTACAAGCAAAAAAAATAAATTTATCTTTAAAGATAATTTCTTGTAAGATGTAAAATTGTGTGTCTATGATAAGAACTAACAAGAATCTCACAGGCTAAGTGAATTGCCCATTCATTATAACCGTGTTAAAGGAATTAAGTGGGTACCTTAATTTCTATACAAATTAAATGGTGACTGAACGTGTAAGCACATAAATTTAAGAATTCACTCGTTCTGCACGTTTTAATTTCCTCATATTTTCTAGTTTCATTCGTTGATTATAGTTTTATGTAAACAAACTCGTCACCTGCAAATTCTTCCAATGATTGGTTAGACTGTATTGGCAATAACCAAAAAAATAATAATTTGATTATTTAGGTACATGCCTAAAACTTTAAAGATCTTTGTCATATAGAAAAACTTCATTGAGTGCACATGAATGTCTTTTCGGCTTATCTATATCAATTGTTCGGGTTCATTATTTCTAATTATATTTTATATAAAATATTTGCCTATGGCAGTCTTCCAGCCGAATAATCTTAAAAGCAAAGTTCAAATATTTTTATTTCATAAACTATTACATAGTACTTGAAAACGTCAACATTAAATATAAAAAATCAACACTGGAATCACGAAGCTTAGATTCACTTACATGCAACAAAACAATTAAAAAACAAAAAATATTTAAGTGTAAGTGAATCTAAGTGCCAGTTCTGAGCCACCGCTCTGTAAGAAGAATTAACAAGAAACTCACAGGCTATGCTATGCTCTTTTAAATTATCAGTTGTTAGTTACAATCTTCATTTGTCTGTGAAGCTATATAAGGCCATTTAAATGAATTTAAATGAATGAATAAAAGTAATGCTCCTTTCGCGCTTATCACATCAACAATTCCTATACGATGCTATTCGAACCAATAGTACCAAATATTATATCGCAAAAGTTACCAAGCATCATTAGAATCTTTTGTATTCGATATGATATTAGGTTCTCAGCGACGTTAGTGGTTGATATCTATCTATATATATATAAAAATCAATTGCTGTTCGTTAGTCTCGCTAAAACTCGAGAACGGCTGGACCGATTTGGCTAATTTTGGTCTTGAATTATTTGTGGAAGTCCATAAAAGGTTAAATAACGTAGAGAAAATAAAAAATAAATCTTGAAAAAGTGTAAAATCAACATATTTCTATACTCCCATATACGAACAATTTGTACTAATACTTAAAAGTCAATTTGAACCTTATCAAACAAATTGAATGTCAAAAGTGACGTTAGTTATATCAAAAAAAAATTATGTCATCATATGTCATTTCATTTTATCAGCGATAATTATTGCTTTGTTGTGTTTATATTTTCAAAAATATTGTTGTTATTGATTTGTGTTTATATTTTCCAAAGTATTATTGAGTTGTTGAGTGAAGGTAAAATGCCATGAGCAAGACGACAAAACATAGGCCGGCGATTGCACGGCGATCAAGAATACGTCGTGCTGTTTTGGATGAAATGCTGCGTGCTGCTTTTAATTACAACAGTCAGATTGATTATACTATATACGGATACAATGGAATGATGGACGCAATATGTCCACATTGTGATGCGGCTAACTTTCGTGAATTGGATGAACGTTGTGCAATTGTTTCAAATACAAGACCATCCAAGGTTTTTCCATCAGCATAACGCATTAGTTCAATTGTTCAAAATTGCTCTCGATCGTATGCCAAAATTATTAAACAAATATGAACATTATATGGCAGAAGACATTTTAATTCGTATGCGTCATCATGAAAGAAATCCCGATTTGTTGATTACCTTGGAAATGTACAACGAAGCTTTAATAATAATTGAAGATATGTGTCTAAAGATTTTAAATAAAGCATTAGCAGAATTGGGTATGACCGCACCAAATCGTGAGGTACATGATTTTTTTGATCGTGAATTGCAATATGAGCAGGAGTTCAATTCTAATGCAAAACTTTCGTTGTATCATTGATTTTAGCGACTATTCGATCGGAACAGAAAATTGCATTGCATCTTCGGGAATTGCTGCTACATTATTAGAAGGTGGTCGGACCGCACACTGCATTAAAATTGCCTTTGAATGTACAGGTGATTGAAACTCCAACATGCAATATTTCGAGAAATTCTGCTATGGCAAAAGTTCTGCGATTAACGTCAATTATTTTATGGGATGAGTGCACAATGGCGAATAAAAAATCAATAGAAGCATTTAATCGAACAATGCAAGATTTACGCAGTAATCAACGGCTTTTTGGTGGTGCTCTGATATTGCTGTCAGGGGACTTTCGTCAAACATTGCCTGTCATTTCTCGATCAACTCCTGCTGATGAAATAAACGCCTGTTTGAAGTCATCAGTTCTTTGGAGATATGTACGAAAATTTACAATGAACATTAATATGCGTATTCACCTACATAATGATGCAACTGCCCATGAGTTTTCAAAACAATTGTTAGAAATTGGTGATGGCAAAATACCAATCGACAGTACCAACGGATTGATCACTTTACCGAACAATTTTTGTACAATTGCGCAATCTATAGATGAGTTGATTAAATGTGTTTTTCCGAATATTCTTCAGAATTACAGAAATCATGATTGATAGAGAGAACGCGCCATTTTAGCACCGAAAAACATTCAAATCAATGCCATTAATTTTCAAATTCAAGCGAAACTGCCAGGTGTAGTCACGACATATAAATCAATTGACAGTGTTATGAATCAAGATGAGGCAATGAATTATCCAATTGAATTTTAAAATTCATTGGAACCGGCTGGTATACCACAGCAATAATAATGGTACCAGATTGGCAGTGAAAAAGTTATTTCAAAATTTGATTCAAGCTACAATCTTAACTGGTAAATCAAAAGGAGAAGTGTGTTTGATACCGCATATCCCTATGATTCCAAATTATATGCCATTTGAATTCAAAAGATTACAATATCCTGTGCGTTTATCATTTGCGATGTCCATAAATAAGGCCCAAGGGCAAACACTTCAAGTTTGTGGTGTCAATTTGGAGGAATCATGTTTTTCACATGGCCAACTTTATGTTGCCTGTTCCAGAACCCCCCCCCCCCCAACTGTATATTTATTCATGCTCAAAATGGGAAAACAAAAATATTATTTATCCAAATGTTTTAGACTAACCCATATAAACCCACCATAGTAAGAGTACCCAATTCATTTTTATTTTTTACTCTTTGCTGATAAATATAATATATAAACAATATATCATTTGGGTCATTTGGAATTTGAAATAGCTAGCAATTTAAAATATTTTTTTGTTTGAATAAATGAACTTAATAATCATTTTTTTTATTACTATGTCTTATACGTAGCGAAGCACGTACCGGGCCGCTAGTCTTTCAATATTTCCGCTTCAAATCATCTAGAAATGCAAACTTCAATGACATTTATCCGATGTTATAAGTAGGATTAACCAAATCAATAGTCAATTATTATCTAAAATATTATATCGCAAAAGTTACCTATCGTCATTAAAATCTTCAATATCAAACATGATATTAGGTTCCCAGAGGCGTTAGTGGTTGATATCTTTCAAGATTTCTGCTTCACATCATCCGAAAATGCAAACTTTAACGCGGCCCGGCCTCGCTGGTATTGACCCACATCCAGAATGACGTAACGGGCTGCGAACCGCCCCAGGCAGCTGAAACGAGACCCAGGATGCTTCTTTTGTATAATAGGTACCTAGGTACAGATTTTCGGATGCTTCTTTATAAAGCTAGTAGATTCTATGTTCTGAGGTATGTTTCAATTACTTTTGTGAGATTTACTTCATAAGACTAATTTGTGAATATTTTAGTATTCGAAAAGCAATAAGTAAGATCTACTTTAAAATGTTAATTTAATTGAATCTAAATAAGATACAACTACAGTGGAAATCGTCTTTTGTACTACCCACTACATCACAACTCTTTATTTTCTTGTAAATTCTTATGTCTGCGTCTGAACAACAGGATATTTAATTATTTGATTTTAGCCCTTTTATTTTAATATTGGTACAATTTGGAAAAGTTTTGAACTTAAGTGGGAAATTTAAACTTTTTGATTGATTATGATTGTTTTGTTTAAAAAAATAATAAACTTGCAAAAATACTACATCTTGAATTTTCGAATCACATACTGACGAAATGGCAAGCATTTTTTAATACGTATTTTTTATAACGTGGTCAATCTACGTTTTTTGCATAGCAAAATTTTGAAGGATATTCGAAACCCTAAATAATTTCTGAGCCTCACCCTTGACACCAAGTGTATTTAAAAAAAAAAAGAAACTTACGTAAATTCACTATTATGAATTTTTGAGATACGTACTGACGAATAGTCAAGCGTCTTCAGTTTTGTGCATGGCAAATTTTTAAAGAACATTCGGAACCCTAACAACTTTATGTACCTCGCCCTTGACACCGAACATTATCAGCATAAAAACGACTCATTGGCAATAACAGGCGGATTTTTATGATTGGACCGATACATAATGTTTCTAAGCTGGCTCCGAGAGCGATACCCCATACCCGTTTGTATAAAATAGTCGTTTCCATAATCTGCACGCATTTGGCTTGTGCGAATATACTAAAGGAAAGGGAGTTACGACAGAGAGGAATCCACCATAAATAAAAGCTGCCCAAACTGGATTGATATATTTGTGCTAATTTTCATATTTCCCCTTTTTCTATATAAAGTATCGTGAAATGGTTGAATCATGCGCAGCCTGTATAGGTGTGACTATATATGACCTATGACTTTTATAAAGTTATGTGCTTAATCATCACTTGCTCCGTGCCTCGGAAAGCAGTTAAGCCGTTGTTGGTCCCGGCTGTCACGGACATCTAACGCAGTTAGTATTAGGTAGTTAGTGCTTTTAACATACTGACCAGATCCAGCTGGTTTAAACGTAGAATGATGTTTCCCTTTGAGTTACAGGGAATCAGACGGCAGTCGTTCCATGTAACAACTGAAATTTAGCCAAACCTGGTAAGACCAGTAAGCAGACTCTGAGCCCTAAGCTTAAGTCTAGGTCCAACGGGATAGTGCTAGCATATGATGATGATTCGATATAGTTATTTTCATATTGAGAATCAAAGTAAAAGCAAGTTGTAGTACTAGTAGTTTTAGTTGTACTGGGGAAATCCTGCGGTGGCAATGAAAATTCAAAGTAGGTATGGTTACTTATTGTAAAAAGATATTGGCCAATGACTTTTTATTTAGCTTTGCATACTTTATATGTTTCGCGCTGTGTTGAGATTGAGTTGTAAAATACTGTGATTTAGATGTTGTTTCTTCATGTAAAATATCTTCCGGACTACTGTTTCAATAAGACTGTCATAAATATGACGAGTTCAAACTTTTTTTGTTTAAAATATAAGTACGACAGCTCGAGGTCTGTCATAAGAACTATCTGTTATTACGTTATTTAAAATCTATGATAATTTTTACTATCGAACTGTTAGTACAAACAAGGTGTATTTGTACATTGTGCTCGTATTATTTTGACTAAAGTAATTAGTGATTGTCGTAGTTATTACTAGTTAGTTAGTATTAGTGACTGTTAAAAGTAGTTGTGATAGATGTTACTAAAGCCCCAGTTCACGCTAAATATGTTTCTAGTTGCTATGAAGTCAGTATATAAGATAGTTTTAGTCGGGTATATCCTTCATATGTTTTATCGTATAGAAAAATGTTTTATAAGGTACACAGTAAGTATGGTGTATAAATTTCATAAGCCATACTGTGTAGTGTGATAATAATAAATGAAATAAATATTTTAAGCTATTGTATAGCTTCTATCGCGGGCCTTGAGCGTGGAGACCGAATATAGAAATTCCGTAACGAAAAAAAAACATAACACCCCCCCACTCCAACTGGCACAGCGCTGATACTTTTTAGTTCATCTATCGATAAATAACAGAACTTTTAATGACTTTTTGAAATATCACCCTTGTCTATTTAGTTCAGCAACTCGCCTTTTGCATAATCCCCTTCTTCGCCCCGCAATTTGGTGACGCATGCCTGCTTAGAGTTTCAAGTTTTGCTTAGAAAAAATATTGCATAAATAAATAATTATAATTGCATAAGTTGATAAAATATGCTATGCAATAGCTTTACCGCGGCAGTCTCCGAGTGCCCCACGTCTTTTTTTGTAAATGCACATATTCATAGGAAAACACCCAGACCAGAACAAATATTCATTTTCATGCACACAAATATTTGTCCTATGTGGGAATCGAACCCACAACCTTAGGAGCGGAGTGCGGGTATACTCGCCACCACGCCATATCAGTCCTCAAATATGTGTTACTGCTCACTTATACGTTTTATTTAAAGCTTAAATACATACGAAAACAATGAGAAGTTTGCATCCATCAGTTACTCTATAATTATGTTCTGTATATATTATTTTTCTTTTAAATAAATGTTAAGATATTGTAAAACTAAACAAAAATAATACTTACCGACATTATGTCTGCAGTACCAGGTCTTATATGCCTTGTCCTCTTAGTTTTTATTAGAGGGCAAACTTTTTGAAAATGTTGGACTAGTGGAAATAATACCTTTATCTCTATACCTACCTAATAAGGTATTATTATAAATTAGGTTCGAAAATATTAAGACACATCAAGTACTCCTTCTAACTAATCGGATAAATATTAAGAAAAAAGTAATGACGAAAATCGGTTTATCTATGTTACTACCACTGGTATATTAATCATGTCTTTTACATTTAGATGAAGCCTTTAAAGTCGTCATGATTAATGGTTTAGCAGTGAAATTGCTTTGATGTTGGTATTCTAAGATTTTCAAGACATCTCTAATAATTACTTAGTTGAAATATAACGTTAGAAGCTGTTAAAAATATTTAAGCAAAATTGCTTACTTGTGTACTAATAGATAGTGAAACTGTTAATTGTGACTATATTATTAATATTACATATGCGAAAGTAACGCTATCTGTCTGTCTCGTTCTCACGTCAAAACTGAACCAATTTTAATGAAATTTGATACACAGATAGTCTAGAGCCTGAAAAATTACATAGGCACTTACTTTTTAATGCAAAAAATTAGTTGTAAGGGGTAGAAAAGGTGATTAAAGTTTGTATGAAAAGTCTACATTTCTAAAGCTAGTAGTAAAACTATTTTGTGCGGTTTATTATTAGCTAAAATAAATAAATAATATAGAAGCCAATTAAACAAGATGCGCGATATAATCAAATTACACGCATACGATGTCGCGGTCAAACCACCAGTAAATAATTAATAAAACACATGAATAAATAAAAAACAACACTTATTAAAAAACCTTTAAGCAGAAAATTTGTCTAAATAATTTAATTATTTATTTATTTATTTATTGGATTACCAACATAAGATACAGCATTCTATACATTATTATTTCAATACATAATTGCTTACATCTAACTGTTCCTACAATTATAGGTAACCACAGCGTGCGTTGTTGAACAGGATAATTCATTTAACCATACAGAAGGTCATTGTTTAACAATAATAATAAGAAATCATTATTAATTATTAATCATTATTAATAAAATATATACTATTAATGCAAATTAGTTAATAATAATCAAAATGAAACGAACATGAAAGGAACTCTCAGACTAAGTGAAATTCTTCTCAGATGATGAAAAGCCTGTTAAATATTTATGAATGTTATGATTTAAAACCTCCGCCTACATATTATATACAAAGTAATACAAACAGCAACAAAATCACTGAAACACGTGAACGAATTTTAACAATTATTTTTTTAGCCAACTTCGCAAAAAGTGTAACAAACATTTTACACAGCTGGTAACTGGTTCTGTAAAATGGTCACAGCGAAAAAGTGCAAGTAACAAGAGCAATTTGGTCGAGAGTCGCGCGACTGCGGCTTCACCGCTTAATTGTTTTGGCCCTCTTCCATGGCCTATGAGGTTGGAAAAATCTCTGTCAGACACGAGACGAGCCGAGTCTTAAAATTCATTTAACGCCTAAGCAAAAAGAGGCTAGTCATATTGACTTGTTTCTATGTTATACGTAATTTATGTTCTTAAACCTTACAAAAACTTTTAATAAAATACAAATAACTTAATACAAAAATGAAATTAAATATTCTATGCGCTTTATATTTTGTAGCAAGAACATATTACTACTAAATTATGGGAATCTAACATTTAGAGTCACTCACTGGTCTAATGTTTGGTATATAAATCTCTAAAATAGAAAAACAAATTAATGGATTTAGTTTTACAGGACTGGCATCTTACTCGAAGACAGGTGTTTTAACTTCGACCTTTTCGTTGAGAACTGGTTCCTATCAGTATTATGCATTTAAAAAAACGTGAAACTTGTTTCGATTCTGCTGAGGACGCCTTAACAAGAAGCAGGGAGTGCTTACTCCTAAATTGATACTTAGACCTTTACACATTAAGTGATACTTTCTTAACAAAGAGAAATAAAACTTCATGATTAAATGGTTTTAACTATTTCAGCACCTACCAAAGTACACAAGAGCGAACGCCTCTAACGCAACGCTATCTACAAAAGCTAGACAATGTATTTAATTTGTAGGAAAATGTTGACCAAATATTTCCCAATACTTACTTGTACTCAACATAATGTAAGGTAGAATAAGTTCGTGCTGTTTACAACTTTAAAGTTTAAATCAATAACTTTGAAGTGATCGTGATGTCGCGAGATTGTTGGTACTGTAAAACTTTTGTAAACCACCATAAAGTCACAGAATACTTCTGAACAATATTGAAACGTCTAAGATATCAAAGTATTAACTTAGGTGGTTCAGGTTCATGAGGTTTAGTTCTCACTGATGCTGCTTTCATAATATTATCATTCTAAGTAATAATATTACCACTGAGTTATGTAATTCGATTAATACGCGTGTATACGGTTTTCCATTAAAATAAACTTCATAGTAATGTATCACAAGGAAATTGATTACCTCTCTCCGTTTTACGATGAGCGCTTTAATTAAATAATCTGTGACCTTATTAGACCCCGAGTTCAGTTCAGGGTTCATTAAAAGGCGCCTTACCTATTAGTTATAATCATAACATACCCTGGCTAACGGGCAATTCGTCTTCTCAATAATTTGTTATTCGATATTCAATCGTATCATATTTTTTTCTGTATTGTCCACGTTTAGTTGTTGCTTGTTTTTTTATATAATTGTGAAGAGACAAACCAAACTTTCAACCAGTGCAAGGTTGAATGTTTCCCATAAGACAGGCTGAGTATAGTGTGTAGGTCCGACTATGTCTATTAATTACATATTGCATACATAAATACATGGCACAAACAACATGTTACTAAATATCCTTAATTATTTTGCTTTTTTGTCATTTGAAGGTCATCAATCATAGACGCATGAGAGCCTCTTTTGTTTGTCTAGTCAATGGCATTAAAACCCCGACTGCTTTTCAAATAAACCATTTGCATAATTATGAATATTTTAGGAAATCTCCATATTTCTCTATGGTAAATAAAAATTACCAACAAATGTACATTATATTCAAACATTGATTAATAGGGCGTGACATCGATAAATATTAAAAAGAGGTATTCGTCTTCAACTTTTTTTTTAACTACAAACAGTATCATTCATCGTAAGTCGTTAAAAATATTTTCTTGGAAAAAAAAATTAATGCTATTAACAATTCATGAATTATTCATAAAACTTTATTACATAACCATTTTTAAGACCATTGAGAAAATCTGCAAAAGTGATTTTAAGAAAGTAAACACCTTTATCTTAACCTTTATATTATACCAAACAAAAAAGGACTTGGAAGATTTTTATCTTCAATTATACTCTTATTTGTGAATATTTTATTACTTACTCAGTTATTATATTAGTGAAGTGAGCTCGAAACTTACCTGTAAAAATTAAAAAAAGGTTGTAATCAGTAAAGTGGTATACTTAATTATCTTATTGTAACTTTACAAGTAACAGTAACAGAAACAGAAAATGCTATGGTTACACTGTCGTCTGGTTCAGCCACATAAGGACAGTCCCATTTGGACAGCGAAAAAATTCACAACATTTGACAGTCTTTCTAGTATTTTATTGGAATCAACAGTGAATTGAACAGTCGTTATCTACTAAGCATTTTTATTTAGTTATTATATCTTAGCTTATTTAAACTTAGGTACAAAGTAGAACAAACATAAAATTACTTGTAGCCTGGTTTTGTGACCATATTGATTTCCCTGTAAGTAAACGTTTTTTTCCCTAGATAATGATACCAGTTTCTTATTGGTTATCTAAGCTACTTATGACGATTTTTTCTTTCAAATTCGTTTAACTGTTATTACGTGATGCAAAAACTCCAACATGTGAAGAAACTAACATCCACATCGCTTATGCGAGTTACACGGCATGTGTCTCAAGTTGAAAAGCAAAAAAAAAGTTGTTTCTGTGGTGCTGTACACAGAATACTTCAGTCATGTGCCCAGACAGCGCGCGTTTATCGACCGCCCCTTATGTAATCGTTGCAACATCGTGGATAAGCTTTTACGCTGCCGGGTGCAAGTTACATTTGCATCCACTGTTGCACCCAGCAATTGTATTATGCTGTAAATCCCCCCCTTTAAGGTCGTTGAAACTTCAACACTTCACTTTGTTAGGTTTCACTTCCCACGCTTAACTCGTTTTAAACGGTAATTAATAATTTATTTCACTTACAGCGTTTGATATTTGTTTAATAATGAAATTAAGAATTTTGGGGTAAAGTGTATGGGGATCCTACCAAGACCTTTTTTTATACGTCGGTACCAATATGCATTTACGCAATGCCTACCGGCCATGTGAACACACCTCCAACCCATGGCACATACCAACCTGGAGGGTTATTATGGCTGAAATGCTTTGGGGTACGTACGTAGCTCCGAGTTTAGCTCTGCTGCGAACGTCGCTTGACCCCGACAAATTTTAAAAACTCGTAGTCCTGTCTCCTGTCAACAGGTTCTCCCCTATCTGTGGCCCTGTCTACTGCGAACCACCGGCCCAATCGTCGTACAAGCGCTTGTTTGCGGTGAAAATAGTTATTCTTCCTCAGTCGTCCTTCATTCTTGCGTGCTACTGCTGCGCGAATCGGCGAAACACCTGGAAGTTTGCCCTGCTAGAGACCAGGTCACAGTAGTAAACCGGGCCATACTCCTTCGTCACTATCCCGTCAATCAATCTTTCACGCAGGTCCGCATACAGAGGGCAAATCCATAGTGCAAGATGCCTGTCCTCATCCTCCATACCGCACTCACACATGCTCTCGCTGCACAGCTTCATATCACTCAGTCTTTTCCTAAAGCATCCGTGACCAGTGAGCAACTGTGAGGGTTCGACCCAGCGTGCGCAGGTATGCCCCAGGAAGACACACGCGACATTGTCCCAAAGCACCTTCCGGCCAATGGGGGTCCGAAAGGGGGCGTAAGATTCAGACACCGGCAGACGCGAACGCCAGCAGTAATAACCACCAAAGACACCCGCCGGTTGTTGAGAAAGAGGCGGGGGCCAGTAAATAGGTTGCAAAGTCTGACACCCCAGCCCACGTCCAATGTCCTAAAACATTTTTTTTATGCATGATTCATAATCTTGTACCTATTTTTTGTGTATAAAAATTTGACGAATCTAAATGTTCCTGGTCATCTTAAAGACAATAAAGTATATTTTATTTTATTTACCATCTGTGGAAAATACTATGGTAAATAGAAAGAGAAAAACTTCGGATCAGTATTTGATTTGCACCAAAGTTACCTTACAAGGGTGTACAGAGCTCCTACTAAGATCTGATTTTTAAGAGAACAAAATAATAATAAACTCAAACATTGTTAACATACACAGCAACTCAATAATATGATAACAACCACTGCCCACACTTTAATAGAAATAAACGACAACGGACAAGGCTCTGGCAAAAATAAAAGTAAGCGGAAATAGACGCGGGACCAATCATATAATTGGCAAAGTCTGGGCATATATTTATTTATTTAATAAGGCACACCAACAGCATAACATGCACATACATTATATGAAATTATTAGCAAAGGGTACTGTTCTTACATGCATGCCTATTATAGGTATACACAACGTTTAAAATGTAAGAATTATAAGCATGTTGAAAATTAATAACATTCCTAAATGTTCATTTCATTCATGGCTACGCACATCAAATATATATACCCTTGCCTATCCCTTCCGGGAAAGAGACGTGAGTTTGTATATGTGTGTATGTTAAATAGCTCAATACGTAGTAATTTTATATAACTTCAATATTTAAATTACTTTATTTTTACGAAATTTTATATCTGGTATGATATATCCATACCGAAAAATAAACCATTTACAAATATTTTATAAAAATATAACAGACTGTTGTACAACAAACACGAAGTTAAGTAAGCAATGATGCAAGAAATGAAAACACAAAAGAAACATTTTTAAATACCTCCATAAAGCTTTAACGACACTCTATTATATAATTACCTTTGAAGTAACTTGTGAATGTATTCCTTGGTAATTTGCATAGCCATTATCTCCATTGCGACTTCATTCTTCAAGAAACTACTTGCACTAAATAAGGGTATTTGTATTCAAGCGGTGTTTTCAGCGAAAATACTTGAGAAGAATTTAAAATCGTGTGTGTAGTTAGAATTTTTTGGTTTTAATTAGAGGACAAGCATACATTAGTCACCTTAATGAATAATTGAGAATACCTTATTCATCTCGTCAAATACTAACAGACAACGTCAAACTTTCCAAGTTGCAAAATAATCCTACCATTTATATCGGTTATACCTTTTACTAATACTAAGAACTCAGGGTCTGCTCACTTACCACGGCCTCGGTACGTAGCAGGCTCAAGAAGGAACATGGATGATTTTTAGTCAGTAGAAGTCTGACACAAGCGGGGGAAGGTCATTCAATTTTGATGATTTTCCATCCAAAAAAACAAAAAAGGTTCTGCTCACTGGTCTAACCAGATTTAGCTAAATTGATAATAGCAGTTATTATACGGCTCGACCACCGTCTCCGAGGAGAGTAAATCGTTACCCTATGGTTAAATATTATAAGATACTTCCTAATAACAACTGCCAAAGAATTTCATGTTAGCCAAGAACTTAACGTGCTTTCCGAGCCACAGAGAAAGCAATAATTATGCACATAATTTCGAAAACTCATGGGCGCGCAAACAATATTTCAACCTTGCCACTGGTCTATCGCTGCTAAACTCAAACAATAATAATAAGTAAAAATCGAAATTTGTTTACTCGCAGAAGTTTTTTAATAATAGAAAAAGTTTATTCTCCCGCACTAGGCAAACCTTGAGCCGCGGTAAAAAGTATTCGATATTTCGAAACAAAAACAGTGTTTAATGTTGCCGCTCCACCAGACGATTCCAAGAAGAAGTATAAAGATCGGAGAAAACTCTCATATTGTTTTCATGAAAATAGTACATAGCAAATGAAGGCGTTGTCATAATAATTCTAAATTCAATAATAAATCAGAGTTCCATGAGGGATTTACGATCTCATTTATTAACTTGTAAGACTATACGACTTCTTCTCCTTTTCTAAGAGGAGATTCCCACTCTAGTGTAGTGGTCGCTTCTAGATTTAAGAGACGTTAACAAATGTTTTGAAATGAAGCTACTATATACGATCGTTATTGTTCAACTTAATCAGTCCAATAGATTCAGAAAATATTTTATGTTGTATACGGACAGACAGATCCTATATGAGTTCTATTTTGTCAATGGACATAACTTAATAATATTAAATTGCATTGTATAATATTTTTTGTTTTTTAATTGTTATGTTGCATGTAAGTGAATCTAAAATTCGTAATTTCAGTGTAATCATATTTCGATTGTTTTTTGTATTTATATTTACGTTACGCTTGTATACGCTTTCAAGTACTATATAATAGTTTATGGAATAAAAAGATTTGCACTTTTTTGCACATCATCTCAGCCCATAAACGTCCCACTACTGAGCACGAGCCTCCTCTCACATACCAAGGTGCGAGGGTATTGGGTGATACTCCACCACGCGGACCCAGTGCGGATTGGCGGAGGCAGGTGTATGGCGTCCTGCTGTTAGAATTTATCAAGCCGCCCATTAGGCCTCTAACATGGCTTAACGACTACCACATTTAGTGATAACAGGGACCAACGGCTTAACATGCCTTCCGAAGCACGGAAGCGCTCGATATCAAATGCCACACAAACGGTCACCCATCCAAAGACTGACCTCTGTAAACTCTGCTGTACTTCGGTGATCGTTTCCGACCACCGAGCACCGCAGAGCTACGAGCGCTTTTTTGCACAGCTTTGACTTATATGAGATACATTTATTTACCAACTTCACCCTTCATACAAGTTATTTCGTCCCAGTTAAAGAAATATTATTGTTTGGTAGCAGACTATTTCACGCTGAGATGGCTAGTTTAGTCTTTTGTCTTAAGTATAAAGAATTTTCACTTTGCAACAACTTAGTAAATTGAAAATAAAAAGATTTTTTTATTTCCTCTCTATTAATTTACTTTCTAATTGGACGAAGAATGTAATGAAATAATTGAAAAATACATAAATTAGCCCCAAAATAAAACAGTGTGGGTTTCATTTCAGCAAAATTTAATAACACAATTCTTAATGGAACGCTTTTTTGTTTTTATTATAATATTTGGAAAGAATATTTAAAATGTTAGGTGGGATCTTTTCTCGGAACGAAGAGCGAGAATGTTCAGAATTTCGCCGGAGGTCGGAAAAATGCGGGTTCGGCAATTTTAATGACCACAAACACCCCGAAGGTTAAACACGGACCGCATCTCTTGTCGAAATTCATAAAAAAGACACAATATTGTATTCATTTATGATTATTTTCCTCCCTTGTCAAATGAGATAAACGTGGTACTCTTATTTTCATTATGGCTGTAGGCGGGGATAACACAGGGATTATTATTGGTGTTCAGTTACATTTGAGCGTTTATACAAATTGTTGGGAAACAAGTCTCTCTTCATCATATCTTATAGCTTCTGATGTTCTCTATTTCCATGTTGAAGTTAACTATGTTTTGAAATGTTTTATGGAAAACCTGAAATTTTATCGGCGTTATATAATACGTATAAAGATTTTTGATTAATTGGTATGTGTGGGTCTAGAACAGCAGTTTTTACGCGGTTTTATCCAGTCGGCGGAAAATAAAACACAAAGCAACTTGTGGTGACCTCAAAATGAAGTCTAACTCAAAATTTTATCCATGACAATGCCTGAGATCAATACTACGCGACAGCAAAGGAGCCAATCACAGTTCGGCCAAACAATCACAGCTGCAGTCGTCAGATAATGTATATGACAAAACATTTTAAGTTAAGTTGATTAAAAGTTGATCAGTATAACAAAATGTTTGCAATGCGTCAAATATCGACTTTATAATTAAATCCGAGTTTTCGAATAGTTCGATTTGTCTAAGCGCGACACAGTACTCAAACAACTTTAGAACAACGAAACGGCAGGGAATGATGAGATTACTCCCAACTTATTAAAAGCGGGTAAACCGGTACAAAACCCTTTAGAGGATGTTTAATTCCTTATTACACAAAGACAAAACACCGAAAACCTGGAATGAGGCCGTGGTGAATTCATGAGAAAAGGCTTAACGCCTTAGCTTTGTAGAAGAGTTTAAGACGCATTACGATTTCAATTCATGTTTATAACTTGGTTGTGAGAGTCTTTGCAAACTTCTTAGGCAGAGATTCGACGGATATCAGCCTCCTTATTCCAAAAAACTTCAAAATATCTTATTATATCAGCCTAATAAAGACTACTGCTCAACATTGGCCTCCCCAATAGATAAAATTCTATTATGGATATCTGTCCATAATCACAACACTGGGCCGGTGGGTTGGTCAGACTGATCAATGATGGTCCTATCAAGATCTGAGGAGCCCAAGCCGACGTCACCTGCAAGTGGTGCAACTGCGGCGCAACGGATGAAGCTCTGGCAAACATAGTGACAATAGGTTCGGCACCTATTACGTAGAACAAACAATATAATTGGCGAAATGTGGGCGTATATTATGCCTCGGCCTACCGACCTACGAATTTCGTTTCTAAAATCATGTTCAGTGCTCCAAAATACCGCACCGCGTCACTCCCTTGTTGCAGACTCCGAGACACAATGCTAAGAATCATCGTAATTCAGTTCTTGCTCGTTTGGCACGCACATGTAACGAACTATTTGGACACATTGATATCTTTTCTAATTCTAAAAGATCCTTCAAACACCATGTACAGACCACGCCAAAGGACAAATTTAAGTTTTTATAGTTTCCGCGATTCCGTATTTTTTTTTATCATTAACAGTATTCCATAACCTTTATTTTAACATTATTCCATAATCATTACTTTAACATTATTTTATAGCCATTATATTAACATTATTCCATAGCCTTTATGTCATTATTATTTTATTTTGATTAATTGATTTAGTTTTATAACAGTTTCATGTTCTTTAATTACCACATAACTACAAGAATTACCAGGAGTTATTAGCACTATCCAGCAACTGCCTCTTTTATATTTTATTACTTGTAATAGTTTCTTTGCTTACCACTCACATGTTTGTTATATTAGGGAAACCTGTTATTGGCCATACTAGCTTTAAGTTCTTATGTTAATTGTTTTACTGTATACGCTGTTGGTTTTCTCAATAAATAAATAAATAATACTATAATCTCAGCCAATTGAGGCTCTGTACAAGTCTATTTTAAAAACGCAGAGATCAATCATTTTACATCAATCAACGGTAGGTACAGCACTTACGGTCAAGCTGTAACACCAAAGGTCGTTTTAGATATAGTTTTGGTTTTATTGCATTAAAATTAGCTGCCAGTCGTTAAGGATTAAAAATGTTTACAGAGCCAGAGTCATTAGGTCTGTAGGTCAAAGTGGACTAGACAAAGTTCATAATTATGGAATGTTAATTTAGCATCAACGCCTGCAATGCCACTCTATAAAAGAGATCATTGGAGTCGTTTGGACATCACTTGAAGTTGTTTAAGGTTACTGTAATGAACAGATACAGATTACAGGTTGCAAACAGTTGTAACCGCCTATAATACAAAAAACCGAAGGAAGGCACTGTACTAGGGAGTGGCTTGGCCACCAGCGGAAAGATATGGACTTTGTACCAGGCGATACCCAGACCAGAACAAATATTCATGTTCATGCACACAAAGATTTGTCCTGCGTGGGAATCGAACCCACAACCTTAGGAGCGAAGAGCGGGTGCGAGAATACCCGCTCTTCGCTCCTAAGGTTGTGGGTTCGATCACGCTATATCGGTCGTCAAAAATTTCGTAAAGAAGGTCGTAAAGAATTGCTTGCTGTGTCGGTCTTCTATCAAGTTATATTTTTCAAAACTTTAAAAAAATCAAAGTAAGAAACTTTGCTCTGCAGAATAGTTTAGCCCAAAATAATCTTTAAGAATATTACTTAAAAGTAAAAAGGGCTTTCATAGGGACAGATAGAGGAAAGTGACATTGTTTTATACTATGTAGTGGTTAGAAAGAAAGAAAATATGCTTATTTTGTACACAAATAATCCACAACTAAACCTACGACTATAAAATGATTATGATTTCGATTATGACGATTTTGATTAGGCGTTACATAAGAAATGAAAAAATCTGTAAAAGAACTTAGGCGACTGCTGGCTGCTGAACATAAAACGAACAAAACTAGCTACGGTAAACCGATGGATGGCCATACGATATCGCATTTTCTAGAAATATAAGAGGGACATCTTTATTCACATCAATGATGAGTCACTTTTCATACATACATAATATCACGCCTGTTTTCCCGAAGGGGTAGGCAGAGGCATAACGCCCACATTTCACCAGTTATATTGTTGGTCCCACGTAATAGGTGGCGTGCCTATTGCCCCTTACCGGGTTATTTTATGGTCGCCAGAGCCTCGTCCGTTGATCGGCAGGTGCACCACTTGCAGGTGAAGTTGGCTTGGGCTCCTTAGATCTTGGTAGGAACCCTTTACTTTAAGCATATTTAAATGCTCACATACATTATTAGTAGCTACTGTAATATTGTTATCTAAGCTTCACATATAACCAAATTAAAATCATATGATTGCAAATATCAGTTAAGGCGCAGGCGTCGGAAACAAATTACAAGATACATTAAACAAAATCTTTGTCGGTGGCAAATTGGAAGGATGTTCCATCCGACATGTTAATTTGCCAAGTTTCCTTACAATTGCGCCGCGAGAAATGAGAAACATTAAATCTTTCTTCACTGCCAACTCTACGCTTGCTTTGCTTATGTATGTATAGGAGATTAACTTTTTTATAAGGTTACCGTAGTGAACAAAGTTGGAAAGTTTTCATCCTACTATAAATATGAATGTGAAATGTTATACGATTAGATATTTGTTTACAATCACGTTTTAAAGGCTGAATAGTATTAGTATTTAATGGAGGTAAACAAAACAACACTTACGCCTACCAAGTAGAAATAGTAGTGTAGGTAGTGTCTAAAACAATGGCCGTTATTTTAATTTTAAAATAACAATAATTCAATATGGTCATGTCTAACAAAGATGCTTTAGAGATTAGACATACATACGTACATACATAACCTCACGTCCATATTATGACATCCAATGGGTGGGCAAAAATTTGGCCACAACTATCTTTATAGTTCGTTTTTCGCAAAGAGATCTCAGACGTTGGCTCGAGTGGTAAGAGGTACCTGCCCCTTTCGCCCACATTGACAATAAACGAGACCCCAATCTCTTAGTCGCCATATACGACCTCCTCGGGCAGGACATGGGATGTTAAAATTCCATAAACAAAATACAAAAATACAAAATACAAAAATACAAAATACAAAATACAAAATACAAAATACAAAATACAAAATACAAACATACAAAAATACAAAATACAAATAGTTTTATTGTTCAAAAAAATATTATAAACCAAGATATAATTTGTTCACTAGCCTTTACACTAGGATACCCCGTTTCGTGAAGTGTAGTGTCTTTCATATAGGCACAATGGGTAGGTAATAAACACAATACACTCTTTCCAATGACTAAAACTAGGCTTACAAAATGAAATGTATAATAAGCTATTACATGCTACCTCATTTTTGACTATCTGAAATTTAGACAGTTAATTATGAATGATGGAAAAAAGTAACGGGCAACCTTAAGCTCAATAATGGTCTGGATTGATTACAATGATTATAATAATGTTTACGTTCTTGACGGGAAAGTGAAGCGTCATGTCTGCAGTTTTGTTTTATTTTCTAAAATTTTTGATATTTCTAACATTAATGTGTAATAACGGTGGATTATTAACCGTTAAGTGTTTGTGAACATACATGAGTGTTGGTAAATCAAACAAAACAGTGCAACATCACTTTTAAAATTTTCTCTCAAGGAGTCCATGTGAGATCTCAGTATAGTCCCACATCTTTAATGAGGACTCAAGGGGCTTAGGGGAGGGTATCTCATTAACCATTTATCATCTTTATCACCACTCATTCTCATTTACTATGAATTATATATTATTAATATATCACTTACTTGACACTGGCTAAATGTGCTAGACGCACGAAGCCATTAATTAAAATAAAGAAAATAATATTTACTTTTTAAATAAATATTAGTTCTATAAAGTTTAAATATGCTTATAAGAGATTACGAATCAAATCAGGCATAACAATTGATCATTCTATATATTATTATAGTATTAATCTTATTTTTAAGCAGATAACAAGAACGTTATAAGAAATCCACGGATGAATGCCCTCGTTTTTCAATTTAACCGCGCCGCGTTCTGAGCCCGCCTTTCCTATAAAACTCTTCCCATTTCGCGGAGAAAAATTGTTGCCATAAGTTTCCGTATCGTACGACACGACAGCCTGGATAAAATAGACTAGCTTAAATCAGTTTCATACCAATGTAGTTCCTCTAGTTTTATTTATTGTTTATAATTATATTCCTCCAAAGGAGCTATACCTTCAAAAATTCAAAATTCAAAGTTCAAAATCATTTATTCAAGTTTGGCTCAATAGAGCTCATATGAAGGTCAAACTTAAAATATAACGCGCCCATTCACTGCGGGTTCAGTTCTTCGTCTCCGACCGCTGCCAGCCTTTCTGCGTATACCGTCACTCTGATCACATTACTCCTCTCGTACACTACGCTTTTATTTTTATTATTATGAAAAAAGTATTTATGAACTGAATGGTAAGAATAAATCATCAAATTTCAGTATGATTCACAGATTGTTTCGTAGAAGTTTTAAATGTGTGATTAATTGCGCGGCTTTTTAAAATCGACCACTTCTGTGCTTCGATTTAGGTTTAACATACATACATTCATAATATCACGCCTGTTTCTCCGAAGGGGTAGGCAGAGGCATCTATACGCCCACATTTCGCCATCAAAATTTTTGGTCCCACGTAATAGGTGACGAGCCTTTTGCCGCTTTCCGGGCACTTTTATGTTTGCCAGAGCCTCATCCGTTGACCGGCAGGTGCACCACTTGCAGGTGAGGTTGGCTTGACTCCTCAGATCTTGGTAGGAGGTTTAACAATTGTTTTTTTCTATATTTGGTAGCCATTAAGCCGTAAAACTATCAGGAGGCCACACAATTAACTCTGCCAATCTAATTTAAGTTTGCCTGGTTGATTATAACTTACATCTGGACAATGAGAAACTTAGCAGCTTGTCATGAGCATTTCAGTTATTATGTAATACATGGAAGGAAGCGCTCATAGCTACGCGGTGCTCTGTGGTCGGCAACGATCACCGAAAGTAAAGCAGAGTTTATAGTGGTCAGTCCTTGGATGGGTGACCATGTTCTAATATATGTGGTCATAATAAAGATAAAATATAAAACATGTGTTGGATTTTCCCAATATTGTTTGTTCAATAAATGCTATACTTTTTCTAGGTTTTCGCCTTAAGACCTATATAAATTAATTATCTTACTGTTTTTCTTTTAATACAATTCTTGCCTTACCCATTAATTATACAGCAAAAAAAACATACAAATCGATCAAACCGCCCCAAGTGATGCTCCATCATACATGTGCCAATTATTTTTATTAATATTTCTGCAAACCATTGATTTGTGTTTACGCAATATATCTTCTTCAGCTTTGATTAATGGTTTCTATTATAATTGCGCAAAATGTCGATAATATAATAGTTATTAAATAATTATTTTACAAGTCTGATATTTTGCCGTCGATTTAACGCCCGAGGTTGAAAAAATATATAAGCACCTGAAGCACCACAGCAGGACAGTAAAAAATATAATGAAACGAAATAATGCAATTCCTTTTCGTATCCACTAGAAAAAATCGCGAATCTTCGATTTCTGTCTTAAAAGAATATGAGTTCGACAGTGTCGAGGTTTCAAGGTATTGAAAACAGAACAGTTTCTACATGTTTCAAGTACAATATCTGTTTAGAGATAATTAATTAGTTTGCCAGACTATAATTTAGAAGACTTCATAGAAGATAATGCAAAAATATCAAAATGCAAGCTGATATGTACAGCGCCACTATCGGCAATATTGTGAACTATGTTTATTTCAAATTATAGGATTATTTAAAAAAACAGTTTTTTTTTATTGAGTTGCTAGTCTTTCATTCACTATAGATATTTTTATGATAATTTTGATTTAAAATATTTACTCATAAACCAAAATCAGAGTCATCTATCGTAGATTACTGTAACTAAAACTGCTCCAAGACTACAGAGGAAAATGCCGCTGAAAACACCATCGTAGCGGGCAAATTTTCCTCAAGCCGTCTGAGGCAGTTCAGGCAAGGAAACAGAGATGGCGCTAACAAGTCTTCTAAAAAGCTTTCGAATGGAGGAAATATTGTTTTAAGAAAATAAATTCAATTAAGAATATCATAATGAGTTTATAATAATAATAATGCAATACTTTGATCCAGCTAACTAGTAACATAAAGCACACGTATAAAACAAAATCTTCTGTTCTGAATAGACGGTTTTTTTAATATTTAGGCGGTACTATATATAATATGTAATTTACTATCTAAATAAATTTTACGCAAGATTCAAAATAACCAATATTACATGTAATATAGAAATTATAACATTTATCAAAACTCCAATCAACGAGAAAATTTCATTCGAATAAGAAATGTATAAGGTTTCGTAAAATATTGTATATTACACAGACACCTTCAAATATTACAATATTCATGCCTCTCCTTTGTCTCGCTGGAGAAACAATATTTTACTGTTTTTTGTCAAGACGGCTCAATGCCAAGAAATTTTTATTCCAGTATTTACGACGGAGACATGATGTGTTAATATTCGCAGAAAAAAACCGCTGCTTGAGGTAGATATTACCTATAATGTTTGCAAAGAAAATCCAGATAAATACTTTGAAGACAAAAATGACTGCAACAACAATAACTATTTATCCTCAAACATAAATAATACTGGCAAGACCAACATAAGGGTAATCAAATGTTTTAATAAACATTCTAAAAAGTTATACAAATATGAAGAATTTATAGTTTTTAGCTTATCAATTTAAGTTATTGCATGCTAGCATATACTTACTCAATTAAAAATAAACCTTTTGGAATTTTATAATCAAGATATGTTTATGAGAAATATAATAAACGACTAGCTAAGAACTATAAATTAATAACAAGTTTTCTATAGCACCAAAGCGTTTTATATACCCACATGTAGGTAGTAAATAAATATATCGCCTCCTAGTCATATCGGTCGTCAAAAGGTGGCCTGAGACCAGTAGTGGACGTCAATATGCTGGTATGATTCCTCATATCTTTTTTTAATCATTCCTTTTGAGGTTTACAGTCAATAACTGACCAATCTGAGAACATCCCTAATTAGAGAGACTTTTTCATAGAAATCGCCGAGAGCTATCGAGCTCATTGGGTTCGATACTGATTGTGATGAAATCCTCAGGTAAAGAATTTCGTTTCACAGTAATTATGTTCATTGTTTACAATATCGTACTCTTTACCGTCGTACCTGTACTAATGTTATAAAGCTAAAAGTTAGTATGTTTGGTTGAACGAGCAAAACATAGGAACTACTGATTCGAAATAAAAGAACATTAAGTGCTGGATAGTCTATTAACTGAGACACGATGTAGCCTATTTAACAACACGCTAAGATAAAAAGGAGCAGAGCATTACTGAAAATGTTGCATAAACTCCAAGAATTATTTATTCGCTATAATAATATGTTCTCCTTAAACAGTTAACAGGAACTGAAACGATTATGATGTATGGTTTTTTTAAATATTAAAGCAGGCAAAACTGCGGTCCTAATATTAATTATTATTAGTAACGGAAATAATTTTCTGCATATGAAATATTCTTTAAAAATCGTATGAATGATTATAAAATATGTCATAGCATACATACACACATACATACATTCACGCCTATTTTCCTAAATTATTATTTTATTTCCTAAATAAGAGCGCCCACATTTCGCCAATTATGTTATTACTTCCACGTAATAGGTGGCGAGCCTATTGCTGCTAATTGGGAGACCTTATGTTCGCCAGAGCCTCGTCCGTGGCTCAGCAGGCGCACCACTTGCTGGTGAGGTTGTGACAATGACATTAGATAATAATTAACAAAGCTAATTAAAAAGAAAGTTACTCACTAACATTAAAACCTTAGTGGTTGGCAAAAAAATGTTAAGAAAATAATAGTGGGCAGGACTTGGTATTTGGCGGGATTTAGCTGATTAATGGCTCCCTAAAATTTACAACAACCCGGATTCAAATGAGATCGCATGTAAAGTTTGGCCCAAACTTCCAAAGTACACAAAATTCGTAGGCTTTGGTTACACTGGGTATCGACGCAACCAGCAAAACCACAAAACCAAAAAAAAAATTATTATTGGATATTAATTTATATAGAATATTATTTGATATTACAATAGCAAATTTATATTACTGTAAAAAAACATCATTTTCATTAGCCCAAAGACGTCCGCTGCTAACATAGGCCTTTTCTGCTTTCAACGTGACCGATTGCACGCGGGCTGCATCAAGCGTAATCCAGACTGTGATCTTGAAAAAATATTTACTTCTACATATAAGCCAAAGAAAGGAGTTAAGCTCATGCAACTGCGGGAGCATAGTTATCGGGCTGTGCTGGTTTGCAACTAATCCCGGCTCTAGCAATGAAAACTGAGCATATTTTGCTCTGTTTTCGTTTCTAGATCCAGGATACAAGATGTTAGATAAAGCTACTTTTATTTTTGTATTAAATGAAACACAATGTGAAATTAACTTTTTGAAATATTCATTAATATAACTATACCCTCTAATCATGTATTGTTGAGCCTTATATATAATAATAATAATAATAAGTTCTTTATTCAGGTAAATTATACCCATGCTAAGAAAAGAAAATAACAAATAAAACCACATACATGAAAGCATATAATCCGGCAGAGAATTCTAGAGCTTAATAGTTTAACACAGGAAAGACTTACCAAATTTTTTGGTTCGAGTGCTGAAGAAACTAAAGAGTTAGAGTGAGTATAAGAGAAATATTTATTTATTTATTTTTAATTTTAATAAAAATATATTTCTATTCCATTCGCTGCCTGCGGCATGCATGGGCATGTATACTCACAGCCTAACCTACAGCCGCGACAGCTTCTCTAATAAATTGGTTTGACGCAAAAGTAAAGTTTGACGTTACCTTTCGAACAAACTTTTCACGAGAAAACAATTTTCACCTATGTACCTACTGCTTTGCCGACTTGAATACGTTTAATATTTTATATATAAAGTAAAATAACCTATGTAAAGACCTGGTATTGGATAGTACAAGTTTACAAAGTATGTTGAAATTAAAAATGTTTTATCCAATAGGGCTCCAATGCGAAATGAACTATTCGCAGAAGCATTTGCGGAAAAAGACGGGCAAAAAACTTGTGAAGCTTAAAAAACAAATTAAAAAGAATGAAATGAGGTTTATTTCTATCAATGGAAACTTGAATAAACTTATCAAAACATAGGCATATTCTATGACCGTCTTGAATCCTTTTTGTGTCTAGCTTGCGACCCTTTTGTCCTTCGATAAACTTTTGGTGTATACTGTATATAATAATGTAGGTATAGATTTCGAAAAGTTTTAATGAGTATCTGATAACGGGTATCAAGTTGTATTATATTACGTAAAATAGAAGTTACATTACACGTCGGCATAGTGATTTGTGATTCCTAATGATTTCGGTAACTGTAATTACTAGTTACCATCCGCAATTGATATCCTATTGTTCCATGTCGCCAGACTGTCATTCTCCATACCATTTTGTTTTGAGTAATTTGCATGTCATTCAATTGTATAACAAACTCGTTTCGAGGTTTCCTAAAAATCATTATAATAACGATCAACTAAAACACGCAAACATGGGTTTAGAATAAATTATTAGTTCAGAATTTTGTCTAGAATTCATAGTTGCAATTGCGGAGATTAAAATAACCCGCAATCAATCCAATTGAGACGCCTTATTTTGTAGTCGCTTACTTAAGTAATGAAAACACATAGAATTTGAGCTGGCCTCCAGTACCTGCTCAATCACGGCAAAAGGCAAATAGGAATATTTTTTGAAACCACTTTTTAAAAGTCATATCAAAACCTTATTTTATTTTTAATAATAAAAAGGATCCTACTTTCTCTAAAATAGTGTGTTATTTTTGGTGGCTGTAATGCTTTGTGATATTCAATTTTAAAGTATAATTTATATTAATATGAGTAAAAAGGTTGTGATATACACTGAGACTTGTACTTTTATTATTTATTTACCCCAAATATCGCTTGGTTTACTTTTATTCATTTGTATGTATTCAAACAACACACACATACATACATTTTACAGTTGAATTTAAGCAAAGATACTCTTTTACTAATATCTCAATAAAAGAGCACGTTAAAATATTCGTATTATCTATAGTTCCAGCTCGAGTTTTTACTCCACTGAAGTGTTACTAATCCTGTTATCCATTCCATACATTACCGGCGAAGCTCGAGAGACTAGAACTAGGTGGTTTTACCTGCTCTCAGCAATCCCCTGCCGATACGAAAGGCAGGTACTGCGCCCTTTCTTTGTTGATATACCTCCCATTTGCACCGAGCGCTTTGCCCCACTTTCATTACGCGAAAGGTAAGGAGTGGCGTTATTTATGAGCATCTGTGTTCCCGCACATTATAACTTTGCATTACCTAACTCTCTAAATAGGTTTTTTTATTGGTGACAGTTTCATTTGACACAAAATCGCAAACGTGTGTATGTATTAAGGATTAAACTATTTAACCCAACCCAACTATTTAACTAAAATACAAAATTAAACTGGAAAACAGTAAAATCAAACAGCATTAGTACGACAAAGATTAAATTCAATATGAAAATATATTTTATAGCCCAGTGGCGAGACCCATAGACTTTTTATATAGAGGGTCTAGGGTTCAAACCCTGGTGACTTTTCGAAGTTATGTGCGTAATTATCGCCTACTCCGTGCCTCGGAAAGCACGTTAAGCCGTTGGTCCCGGCTGTCATGAAAATCTATGGCAGTCGTTCTAATATTCTGACAACTGGTTGAACCACAGAATAATGTTTCCCTTTGGGTTATGGAGGTCAAATGGCAGTCCCTCCACTTAATAACAGCCAAAGTTCAGCCAAATAAGTTAGAACAGGGGGAACCTGGATAATGCTGGGATATGATGATGGTTATATCTTTTTTATGGTAATAAATATATAACCTAATAAGGTGATATACAATTTTTCTACATCAGTTAGTGTTAATTGTTGATATAGCGGCTATACAATTTCGTAAACAAAACAACAGTGGTAGCTTAAAATAAGTCATAAGCAATCCTTTTAAAACTTCCCACCTTTAATATTAAAACTGCAAGGGCAGACATTACTCACTCTTTATAGCTTTAGCTATAAAGAGTGAGTAATTATACTACGGAACTTTAGCAATATTTACACACTAAGATAAAAAACAATGAGATAGAAATTAAACAATTTCTCAAATATTTTTATCGTTTTATTAATACTTAAGACCTTATGTACACTTAGATGGCAATAAATGAATTGAATTGAATCACATTAATATAAACATTATGGATACGACACGCACGGGCGTCTACGTAAATATATATACATTTATAATCCTGTAATGCAAAGAACAAATGCAACAAAATCTTTGTGAAAAGAGAAGGTATATAAATCTAACAGCACAAAGGTGGAAATGTCCCTAGAATTTAGAATTATCTATCCTGGCCAACCGTAGCAGTTTTATTTAAGCAAATTGAAATTGTACGTGTCTACCGATAGACGTAGAGGTCAATATACCTACATTTCACTCCAGAGGTCGTGGGTTCGATTCCCACACAGGACAAATCTTTGTGTGCATGAACATAAATATTTGTTCTGGTTTGGGTGTTTTCCTATGTATATTAGGTATGTATTTACAAAAAAAAAAAGTATTTAAGGATGTTTATCCGTTGTTTAGTATCCATAACACAAGTTCTTAATGATACTTATCTTGGAACTAAATAATTGGTGTAACTGTTAGAAATTATTTATATAATAGGTTGGGGAAAAAGTCTTTTCGTATTTTTGTATGAAAAGTCAAGACATTTTTTTCAAAGTTTATTTACATTTATTTACAATATATATGTACCGTTTTGTTGAATAACTTTCTGCCATTTTGTGGGCAGAGACATTATCCCGTTACTGTAGAAACTTTGGGACTTCTGATCAAAAAAACGGGACAAATAGTTTTGGCAGTCCTCTCTTGAGGTCAACCTTACAGAACCTAAAGAATTCTGCAGAGACCGAAACAGGTGAAAATCTGAAGGCGCAAGGTCAGGGCTATATGGTGGATGCACTAGGACCTCCCAGTCGAACTCTCTTAATTTTTGCTGAGTGGCTAAAGATGTGTGTGGTCTAGCGTTATCGTGATGAAAGACCAGACCCTTCCTGTTGATCAATTCCGGCCGTTTTCTCTCGACTGCTTCCTTTAATCTCATCAGTTGCTGGCAGTAAAGATCAGAATCGATGGTTTTGCCGGGCGGTAAAAGCTCATAATAAACAATGCCCTTCCAATCCCACCATACACACAGCATCACCTTATTTCGTGTTAGGCCAGGTTTGGCCACAGTCTGTGAAGCCTGGCCAACTTTCGACCACGACCTTTTTCGCACGTTCTTGTCGTACGTGATCCACTTTTCATCGCCAGTTATCAATCTCTTCAAAAACGGCTCGGTTTCATTACGTCTCAATAATGAATCGCAAATGAGTACACGGTTCATTAAGTTTCTTTGAGTGAGCTCGTGTGGCACCCAAATATCGAGCTTTTTTGTACAACCAGCTTTCTTCAAATGGGTCAGAACTGTTTTGTGGTCAATTCCCAGTTCTTCAGCTACATCGTAACTACTAATATGCCGATCTTGCTCCACTCTTTCAAAAATGGCGTCCATTTTATTCGTAACAGGGCGACCAGAGCGAGGTGCATCTTTAACATCAAAATTTCCGGACTGAAAACGTTTGAACCAAATTTGTGCTACTCTTACTGACACTGCATCAGGTCCATAAACATCACAAATTTTTTTCACTGCTTGAGTTGCATTTTTGCCTTTTTTATAATAAAATTTTAAAATGTATCGAATTTCTTCATTAGATTCACTCATTTTAACGGAGAGAAAAACAAATGAAAAATAGCGGGAAACAACTTTTTTTTATTTTTTTCTTTTCTTTATAATGGAACCTTTTTAATGTTACCAAAACCAGCCAGACACAAATAGTACAGTCCAAAAAAATTTATAATAAGTTTATACCTACGTTATGCGAAAAGACTTTTTCCCCGACCTAATATTTATTAATATTTGCCTAACATCCTTAAAGGAAGGATGCATTATTTGAAAGGAGTAGAGTATCAGAGCTACAAGCTCTATTGCAGTGCTTTTACGAACACAGTGCGGTTGAAAAAGATTATAATTATGCACGATAACGTATTTATGTACACGCCTAGGTGTCACCATGGCATAGTGCCAGATATTCCGCTACCAAACAGCATTTACGCGGTGATGTATTCCGGTTTTAATCGGTGCGTTAGCGAAATTCCAGAGCAAATTGGGTGACACGCAGAATGTTGATCAAATGTTATAAATTACTCTCTACTGATTATTATATATTTCTCTATTGCTAGTGGTACCTTTGCGAAGTGAGTTTTTTTAATTAGTTGTTTATTTTATTTACTCATTTTAATTCATAAGTAATATAATAATTTATTTTACGAATTTAAATCGCTGTATAGTTAAGTTTTAATGTCTTCTTATAATATTGGCGCTAGATGGAAATAAAATATCAAATTCTCTTATTTAAGCTTAGTTTCTTTTCGAAGCACATGTAAACTTCACTCAGATCCAGGAGCGCCACTTTGCTGGAGCGGAAGAAAGCTTCCTTATTATTATTACTACTATAAACAGTTGACAATTGTCTAAATTTATTTATCTCAATATTTTTTCCCCTCTATTTTTCAGTAACACCGACAACAAATTAAAGATAAAACGAATCGCAACGCTCAAACGAATCAGCAGATAAATAAATAATTTAACACAAAGTTATCCAATTATACAGACTTCGTCTTAAATTCAAGCGAAACATTAAAATGAATCAGAATTGAATTCCGAGCCAAATAAATTCTGGGCGGCTGACGAGTAATCCGACGAGCGCAAACAGCTGGAAATAAAGTGAGGAGATGGAAAATAAGACCAAAACGAATATCGATAGAGGAGGCAAGTTTGCGGGCAAGAAACCCACTTAACATTTCATCAACTCGAGGTTGTTATCACAGTGTTGAATATTGTGTAAATAAAGAGAGCCTAAACAAACTATTGCTTTTATTAAATCTAATGAAGACTTATTTAAATTCAAAACCCTTGATCGTCATAAAGATAAATTAAGTGCCATTCGATACAATACTGCCTTATTAAAAAAATCGATCATTGGAAGTGCTACTAATATCTATAACAAAATTCCTAAGCAAATACGTCTGCTGCGTTCCCAAAATCTTTTTAAGTTGAAATTACGTGAACTATTGGTAGAAAAATGCTATTATAATTGACGACCGATATGGCGTGGTGGCGAGTATACCCGCATTCCACTCCTGAGGTCGTGGGTTCGATTCCCACGCAGTACAAATATTTGTGTGTATAAATATTTATATTTGTTCTGGTCTGGGTGTTTTTCTATGTATATTAAGTATGTATTTACAAAAAAAAAGTATTTAAGTATGTTTATCCGTTATTTAGTATCCATAACACAAGTTCTTAATGATACTTATCTTGGAACTAAATAATTGGTGTAAGTGTCAGAAATATTTTATTTATTTATTATTTATTTATAATGCCAAAGAATATTTAAACGACTTATTATTATTATTACTTTTAAAATCCATAAAATCTGATTTCGTGTTATATGAAATCGCAACTATTGTACGCCCATAAGGCAGACCACAGCTAGATCTTAGCCTGTACTGTAACACCTATCCTGTAACCTGTGTTCGCAATAAACTATTTTTATTTGATTTGATTAACGAAATGTATAATTTTTAGTTAATATATAAATGTGTGTTAGGTGTTTTAGATATTGTAGTCACAAACCAATTATGGCCATTATTAGAGATACTTCATAATTATGATAAAAGTAAAAATATATTTTATACCATAATAATAATAACCATAATAAGGGCAAACAGCTGGAAATAAGGTGAAGAGATGGAAAATAAGACCAAACCGAATATCGATAGAGCAAGCAAGTTTGCAAGGAAAAAGAAGAAGAACGCAAGAAACTCACTTAAAATTTTATTAACTCGAATCTGTTATTATAGTGAGGGAAATAAAATAAACTCGAACGAGCTGTCGTTAACGATTTGAATATTTTTGTTAAACAACGAAATTTTTGTTGTTTATTTTAGAAACAATAAAATCTAGTTGAAATCTAGGCGAAGATTGTATCAACTATATAATGTTAAAAACTTTTTCGCTAATAGGGCAAACAACTGGAAATTTGGTGAAGAAATAAAACATAATATCAAAATGTATATTGATGGAGCACTATAAGCTTGTGGGCGAGAAACTCACTTAAAATTTCATCAACTCGGACCTGTTATTACAGTGAGTGAAATGTAGAAAGCCCAAACGAACTGTTGTGTACGAATTGAATATTATTTTTGAAACTCTGCAATCTGAGCTTTGTCGCATACTTAGTATATTTTTTATTATGTACTTTTGAAACTTCATATATTTTTTCGTAACTTATGGTGCAAAATGGGCCAAGACGTAGTAGGTGAAAGATGTATCAATACAGCATCAACATCATCAGTCCATTAAAGTACCGCGACTGGGCGCGGGACGTGAAAGGCATTCAGGTACTTTTACCACGAGGACTCCGAGTGGATTCGCGGAGGCAGGTGGATGGTGGATGGCATCCTGCTGTTAGTATATGTGAAACCATCCAATAAGACTTCTAACTTGTGCTCACAACTAAGACATAATTATGGCACCCAACAGCTTAGCGGGCCTTCCAAAGCACGTAAGGGTTCGATTTCAAATGCCACACAAACGGCCACCCATCCAAGGACTGACCATTGTAACCTATACTTAAGTTCAATGATTATCGCTACGAGTGATTCCTAAATAAAGTAATAAATGTTCTCTTACAATCACATCAATTATCTAGTTCCAAGATAGTATCATCTGTAAGGATCTTGTGTTATAAACTAAACCACGCATAAACATACTTAAATGCTTTTAAATATATTATACTTAATTTTTTTTTATCATGTGACACGTCATAATGACTACATCCTGCCTAATGGTAAGCAGTCGATGCAGTCCAATAAAAAAAATGAAAGCGTTTCATACCGTGAAATAAGCACGGTACAAAGCGCATTCACTCATGACGGCCTGCTAAAATGCCGTTTCACGCCCCGCTTAAAAGATCCGGGATCATAGGAAACAGGAAACACATGAGTCGGCAGCGATTCCAGAGCTTAGTGGTCTTGCTCAGAAACGACTTCCCAAATTTCTTGATTCTAGTGCTGATAGTCTGCACAGTATGAGGATGGTTTCTAACACCAGCACGTGTTGTTTGGGAGAGGGAAGTAGAGGGCGGGATGCGATCGAAAAGCTCCGCAGAACACTCGCCATAGTAGTTCCGGTAAAAAACAAAATTCAAGTTCATGCAAAGATTTATCGTGTGTGAGAATCGAACATAATACATCATTGTGTTTTTGTTACCCTGTAGTTTGGTGGACTATAAGACCAATATATCTGATTCTATCTATCTTGTCTACATTTAAAACGTGACTAGACTTTTCTTCTAAGTGGATAATATTTTCGATCTAAAATCTGAGTAGATTGGTACCGTTTCCGTAGAAAAATATTGTGGCGGTAAATTTAATTTTCTCTTTCAATATACGTATTGCAAGTTCTGCCCGTGACTAAGTCAAGCCACGTCCCGTATTGATTGAACTTTCCGAAGGTAAACTTTGATGATAAGCTGCATTAAAAGTACTAGCTGGCATTAGATAGCTCGGTCTAGTTATTTGAAAAGTTAACTTTAAGCTAACTTTTTAACTGTAAAGTGAACCGTTGCCGCTCAATAAAACACATTTTCAGGATAAAATTGTAGTTTGATATGCTATTTTATCATATTTTGTTTTGTTTACTTTACTTAGTTTCGATCAGTCGAAAAAAATTTCAGTAATTAGTTATAAATATTTGGACATTATTAATACAATAAAAGCAAAGAACATAATTTTACAACACTTTTTCGCAAAAAGGAATTAAGGAAGATTTCCATCCAAACAAAAAAATAAAACCAAATGGAGTCGACAGAGAATTTGGAAATCTTATATCATAATTCTCTTATCTTATATATAGCGTCCGAAACTAAGTAAAGCATGTGCTTTAAGTAGTAGAGAACAGATAAACATACTTAAATTTTTATTTTTTATTTAATTAACAATTTATGCACATAAGAAACATACCCAAAGATGAATGAAAGAAGTAATAAAAGACATGTACAACGGCACTGCTTATCCCTAAAAGGAATTTCTTCCAGCAGACCGAAAAAAGGAAAAAACATGTATAAAGTAGACACGTGCACCAAATACGGAACAAAAAAACTTAAATAAAACAATAGTAAAATACTAAAATCAAACAATAACATACTAAAATTAAACAATTAGACAAAAAGCTACAGCTAGCAGGCAAGTGTTCCCTTATTGCCTCCTTAAAAATGAAAATACTTCTGGAGGTGCGAATAATGACTGGCAACGCATTCCACAGCCTAACCGCATGCACAGAAAATGAATAGTAAAAAAAATCGGATAAATTAATTTTATATTAAAAGCTTAAAAAACTAGTTTTTATTACCTGTAAATTATGTTAATACCAGTCCTGGACATGCTCTAAGATTTTTAGGTATTTCAAATAGCATAGTAGCATATTGCTTCTGCAGTAGATAATAATGTAGTAGTTTAGTGATAAGTAGATAAGAATTATGTATAAGTTTTTTGTCACATATTAAGGTATTGTAAGCTCAGCTACTCTATCGTATTAGGTTTGCTGCCTGTAAAGATACATAGTTGTAAGTTTTATAAATGAATAAATAAATAAAAAAAAAAAAATTGAAATCATGACGTTGAACATTTTTTTATACTTACATAAATAAGTTTATTAAAGCATTTACAATTTAATGACATCTAATTAACCTTTTTTTTTCTCCATAATAACCCCAAGTCATAAATCTTTATTTTCATACCTCATTACTAAAAACTACACAACAATCTGTGTAATATTAACTCATACAATTTGTAACATACTAATTTTTTTTGCATGGAGAAAGGTATTTCATTTATCCCTCATTATTATTTATCTACCAGTATCAGTGGTATCAGTATAAGAATGGATATGAAGGTGTATAGGGATCCTAACAAAATCTAAGGAGCCCAAGCCAATCACACCTGCAATTAGTGCACCTGCGAACGTAACAGATCCAGTTAAGCGGCAATAGGCTCGTCACCTATTACGTGAGACCCACAAACTAATTGGCGAAGTATGGGCTTATACTATGCCTCTGCCTACCTTTTCGGGGATAAAGGCGTAAAGTATGTATCACTAGTTTATAACAATTATCATTGATGAGAACAATCCATTGTTACTAACCCCGACACTCAAGCAGAAAAACGAAATTGTCATTAAGTAAGTAAGTACATCATTTCTTATCAAGTAACATTTTCTCAGCGCTTTTTTTAACCGTAAGGTAGCGTGCCACTTGATATCAACTTAAGGAAAAACCAAATTAACTGATTGCACCTTTATTTGTAGGAATGAGAGAACTTTTATTGCGTAATCCAATTGAGCTTCTAATGGCTTAATCGTTTATCCTCTATCTCTCGCGCGAAACAAAAAAGAACAAAGATTTCTATTTAGATTACAAAAGGCTTTAACACTAAGAGTATGAAGGCAACTGTTTTAAGATTAAACAAGAGTAGCAATTATAATTGTTTGCTCGTTCAGATTAAATTTTTACAATAGAGCTACTTTTAAATTATATATTTTTTAACAATGTTAGATTTTTTCTTACAAGTCAAGGTTAAAGAGATAAAATAATAATGATCGCGTGGAATAGTTGCAGATCGATGGGAGTTATGTAGCGACATTTCAAGTTGCCTCTAGGACAAGGGTGACGGTTTTTTGATACCACAAGGTGGCACTCAAGCTTGCAGCCCACCTGATGAAAAGTTGTCTCTGCAGTCTTGGCCAGCCAAGACAAGAGCGTTGCTGACCTTTTAAAATTCATTTCGCGCCTTTTTAAGAGCGCCTAGCTGTAAGCAACAAAACTTACTACAATAACCGTGAAAAACTAATAATAGGACCCCAAAATCGCTCAATATCAAATAAAATGTGGACGATGTTTGACGTGGTTGATCCTTATCCAATATAATCTCGCAGATCCATGAGCGCTTACTATATAAGAAAAACATAAACATTGCTAGACATCTTATATAATGCTTCTGGTCCCAAACTAAGTAATTCTTGGTATATGGGTAGTCAACACATATACATTTTTATTTGTAAATACCTACATACCTTGCTCAAGGCAAATATTCGAATTCAAGTACTCACACATTATTCCTATGTGGGAATCGGAACCAAGGCCTAAGTGTTGTTTTCATATAAATACGAAATATAACCTAAATTGGTCCGAGAATAATAAATAATAGTTGGAGTTGACATCGTTAATGCAAATTTATCGTGCTTTCAATTTGAATTCATTGTCTAGCATTAAACATAAATGACCGTTCTATAAATGCTGAGTTGACAATAATTAGTCAATTTAATTTATGTGTAAAGAGGCAAAATAATATTTTATGTAAAAATGGATATTAGCAGCTTATTACATATTATACGTTGTTTATGGCAAACACAGATATTGCTTTTATCATCATCATCATCATCATTTCAGCCATCTGAAGTCCACTGCTGAACATAGGCCTCCCCAATTGCTTTCCACGTAGATCGGTTCTTTGCCGCTTGCATCCACCGGCTCCCCGCCGCCCTGATCAGATCATCGGTCCATCGCGTTGGGGGCCGCCCTCTACTACGTTTGCTGATTCGTGGTCGCCATTCAAGAACCTTAACGCCCCATCGGTCGTCGGTTCTTCGAGCTAATTCAATTGCTTTTATACCTAAATGATATGTCCTTAGTCAGAAATAAGGAGATCCGTAGAAGAACGAGGGTTACCGACATAGCTCAAAGAATCAGAAAGTTGAAGTGGCAATGTGCTAGGCACACAGCACGAAGAACTGACCAACAGCCTTCAGGGCTTGAAGGTTCTGGAATTGACGCCGTTTGATAGAAAACGAAGCGTCGGCCGTAAACCTGCAAGATGAATCGGCGATCTGATAAAAGTGGCATTTAAATCCAAACTAATAACATTATCAATGTGAAAGTAACTAACTCTGTCTGTCTGTCTTTTCTTCACGCCTAAACTACAGAACCGATTTGTGTGAAATTTGGTATAGACATAGTTTGGAACTTGAGAAAGGAAATAGGACAGTTTTTATCCCAAAAATCTCGCGGGAGCGGGAATTTCTCGAAAATCCCGCAAGATCGGGAACTATGTAGGTAAAACCAAAAATCTGCCGGAAGTCACTATTCCACGCGAACGAAGTCTTTTTTAAATCTCAAACTCGACAGACAGAGACGTGAATAAAGTAAAATATTACTTACTTTTTGAAATACTAGGGGCTGTCTGCGACTTCGTCCGCGTGACCTACTTATAAACCTTCCTTTTGAATCACTTCATCTTTTAAAAAATATCGTATCAAAATCCGTTGCGTAGTTTTAAAGATCTAATTAACATTAACTGAACAGATTCTAGTTTATGATATAGCTTTAATATCTTAAATATCTTAAATTTGTAGTTATTTTAAATAAATACATTTAAAGATAGTTAGGTACAGACAGACAACGGAAAGCGACTTTGTTTTATACTATGTAGTGTTTTATACTATGATTATTATTTTATTTAAAATCAAAGAAAACGCATGATCAACTATAACTTAGAAAATATTGCTTCAGAGCTCAATACCCTTTATTTTTGGGACAACAGTTTCAAAATATTACAAAAATGTGAGGAGGTGCTATACAAGTCCCAGCTTGTATATTATGTTACTGAATGTTTGTCTCACAAAACAAATAGCAACAGCAGTGCGTATCACTTAACTGGCCATAAAAGTTGCGTATTTATGTCTGAGTGCAAGCTGAAACAAACAAGAAGTATTCCACAAATCACAAGACTAGCTGGTGACAGTTATATCTTTATGCTTACATACGTAATGTTACGCTCATGCATAGCACTTGTTGGGTAGAAACCTTAATAAAAAATACTTCTATATTTTATATTTTTTGAATTATATTACAAAAGTTATAACATTACTTATGCTAAAAAAATAAATATCATTTTTACTGGTTTTACCGGAATAGGGATAGGGGTCCCTATTCTCAGTAAACCGATCCTATCCTAAGTTGCCTACATCCACCCACTTATAGATATTTATTTATAACTCAGGATAGCTCGATGTAGATCTATTGCGGAGGTCTATTTTTAGCAGTGGACGTCATATGGTTGAGAAAAGTGGTAGAAAAGTTTACTTTTTAGATGAAATGTGTCAAATGGTGAAAAGTGGTTAGCTCTCGCTTAAATTAATACTAGCCGAGATCTCATTCTCTTATTCGCTTCCTACGACGCCCTCAGGCACTTATGAGGTTGTAGAATTTCTTGGAGCGGCCGCTACCACCCGCAACGTTACGTTTAGGCTCGGTTAGGCTTAATAAGGCGGTTATTAGGCAGCTGCTCATGTACCGTGCGATCCACGCAGCGTATAACCGCGATGAGAAGAGACTAGTAACTTAAGGTCGCGATCTTCAGCTTTGAGGAAACGACGAAGAACAATGGCTTAATAAAAACAAACGATTTTAAGCTACAAAAAGCCTCTGTTATTTAAAGCCACACCGTCATAAAGCTTGGGATATAATCGCTCGAGGCTAAATAGTAATTGATATCAAATATTAAATCCACTCAATTCACTAGCTGTCTTGCAAGGGGTCTGGCAAATGAAAGCAAAATTAAATACGTCGTGAATATCCACTTAACAATATATTTTCTATAAACGAAACTAGAAATGATGCGCGTCAGTAAGCACTTG
Organism: Musotima nitidalis; assembly: GCA_949126915.1. NCBI lineage: Eukaryota > Metazoa > Arthropoda > Insecta > Lepidoptera > Crambidae > Musotima > Musotima nitidalis. The sequence goes on from OX421419.1 coordinate 12,244,486, forward strand.
AGAAAAGCTAAATAGAGTCGAACTTAGCTGTGGATTTGGAAGTCATTATTGACAACGTGTTCCTAAAAGATTTACTCATTGAGCTATCCTGAGTTGCCTGCATCCACCGGCTTCCAGCCGTCTTGACCAGATCATCGGTCCATCGCGTAGTAGGCCATCCTCTACCACAGCTAACATCTATCTATCTATGTCTATAAAAATTTACCATCGAAACGTACGCGCATAACTTTCGAACGACTGCATCTAATTGAATTTTATTGTGATCGCTACTGTCGGGACAAGGTTTATATAGTTAACTACTACATTAAGGAACTTGAGCGGAAAATTAGGAAACTTAAGAAAGCTTAACGGCCTTATAAAATTTTCTCAGAAAAACATTTTCATTGTCGTTTGACAGTTGGCGCAATTGACAGTATGAATGTAAAAATGATGGGGCAATTTACGCTGGCAAATTTTAAATTGCCAATTGCAGAGGAAAAAAAAAAGTTGGGGCAACGGGCTGTCGGGTCAGCTAGTTGTTAAGAAGTAATCTATACAAAGATTTTTTTTATGTTATTGCTTTAATTTGACTGTTTAAGACTTAAGTAATTTTGAACTTAATCACATTCTAATGAACAGTTTTCTTATGGTTTTTTTCGATTCGATTGAATTTTCTCCCGCGTGGCTTAAGATTGATTTTAGCTTTACACATAACCTGAATGTTCCTTCTAGCGTTTCAGCTATTCATTATTTAGGACACTCGCTCTGTTACATAGCAGGTAAAATAACTCAGATTAGAGTAAACACGTGCACAATGCTTTATACCATGCAATGAAGCTACCCACGTAAATAACTGAAGACATTGCTGAATGTAGCTTCAAAGACCGAGTATTGTGACATTGCATTGTTCCAAAGCATGTTACGAGTTCTTTGCCTAAATTCCAGAACCACGTGACCCGCTCTGAATAAATTTCCGCCACTCGTAAGAAGACTTTTCATTTAATTTCTTTATAATACGTCCGTGAAGATCGTAGCGTTGCATACATTTTTGTAATGCTGTAAACATCTTTTATTATACAGAACATCACAATTTTTTAGTTCTATTTTAAAAAAAGACGCTGCCTGTGACTGATCAAATGTGGGTTCTGTTATAATATTTTTTTTTTGAGGCGGTTGTAGGTTGAGCATATATTTAAGTGTATGCAGTACACCAGTAGGCACGGTTTTCAAATTTCACCTATTCAATACGGATGTAAATATTAACACTCGTAATACAAGGGCTGTAGGCTTACCACGTAGGCTTATAAATAAATATCCTCTTAGAATTACACCAATTATTTAGCTCTAAGTTAAGTATCATTAAGAACTTGTGTTATGGATACTAATGAACGGAAAAACATACTTATGTACGAATTTTTTTGAAAACACAGAATTAATTTACATAGGAAACACTCAGACCACAACAAATATTTATATTCTGTCCTGTTTGGGAATCGTACCCACGACCTCCGGAGCGGAGTGCAGGTATACTGACTTCCACGCTTTTATATTTTAATTTTTTATGACCAAGCCATCACAGATGGCAGCACATACTTCATCAACCGAGGCCGCGGTAACCCTTTCGAACTGTCCCGCAGCAAAAGAAAATAGTTTCTGCGTCTTACATAAAAAGTCAAATGGAATGCAATTTAATTCATCCAATTTATCAAACAAACATTTATATTTGTTTTCGTTTCTTTAATAAAGTTGGTACCATATGAATAGCAACACGAAGGTCAAACAAATATAACCAGCAAAACTGTTGCTCAAATTACATGCAAAATGTTTTAACCGGGCTGTGAAAGTGAAGTTTTTTTGTAGCAGAGAACATTCGCATTTTATGAACGATGGAAATAATGTAAGGTTTGAAAAACAAATGGTATTTTAACAACATCGTTTTGAAGTGTACGAAAGAATTCTTCTGCATAAATTTTTTGGGAGCTATAATCCCACAGACACATACAGCGATGCTTAAATAAATTGCTTAGCGATAGGTACATTAAAGGCTTTTATATAAATTAATAAGTGATTGTTTTATTGTTATCCTTTAATAACATTAAAACAGTTCTGAGTTTTATTCTACAGAACCTAATAAGACGTTAGTAGTCTGCAAACTGCTACCAAGCTGCATGTAGCAATAGATTTTTAACATACACATACATACATTCACGCCTATTTCCCCATAGGCATAGGCAAAGGCATATTATACGCCCACACTTCGCTAATTATTTAGTTGGTCCCACTCAATAGATAGCAAGCCTATTGCCGCTTACCGGACACTCGGCAGGTGCACCACTTGCAGGTGAGGTTGGCTTGGGCTCCTTGGGTCTTGGTAGGGTCCCTATACACCCAATAGATTTTTAAAACGACTGTAAATCGATTTCACAACAAAAGATATAGAATATTTGCATTGTTCTGCCTATTATTTTCTCCCTACTTTGCTCGGGACTCATCTTATTAACAGGTAAGGGGGATTCAGGCCAAACTCCACCTCTCCAACCACGTTTGGAATTTAGGGCCGCTGGTTGGGTTACAATTTCAAGCTGCACAAATAGGTCATTTAACAAGGCGTAACTATTGTCACCTTAGAAATCTAAATAATAAGTCAATAGAAATAACGTGTGCTCCATGAAACTATCGGAACGCATGTCGCCAATTTTTGAAAATGTGAAACTTATTTGGGCCGTACCTACGTTACTTACGCTAGTGCTTGGCACGAAATACCTGTTATTGGGAAAATATTATTTTAAGGTCACAAGAATAAACAAAAATAATAATACTAGTTATATGTATCAATATAAATGCATAACTTTCTGTGAATGTTTCAGATATCCTCTGAAGTTTTTAAGAACTCTTTTGTTGTAACTTTAATATATTCTTGCTATGTAAGAATGGTATTATATGGTTAGCGTGATTGTTGCTGTACTTATAACCACACGATTCTTCTATTCATCTGAAATATCATGAGACAAGTAAACAGCTGTGAAGTGAAGAATTTTTATTTAAATATATATTAGTACTTAAATATGTACATACATAATTATATGTGTACTTACTACTTTTATTCAAATCGTTTTAAGAGGGTTATACTATATTCGAATTACGTTACGTAATTATATTACTTACCCTGTAAAGAAATACTCTTCTCATTATTTAACCTTTATTATGGAACAAACTTCATATTTGAGATAAAAACCCACTGTTTTCTATAAAAATTTCTCGACGCAGTGGAATGGAATAGCTGTTTTTTTACGAATATTATATTTGTCCCATGATAGAAGTTGTGCGTATAGATTGTTTTGGTTTTATGAACAACATACCCTAGATTCTAATTCTGATAATGTAGCAGATGACCTGTGGACTGCGAATATTGCATTAATTTGTAAGTAAAAAATATTAATATTGTGTGTTACAAACAATATGTCGGATAATTTAAGGTTAACGGTTATTTCTGAAAGTAGTACACTGATTACAACATACGTTATGTAATTATTTATCAAGAAATCAGTGTCTATATTTCACTTTTCGTTTTGCTACAAGAACTTCGAGTACTCTATTTACTTGAATTGAGTATGCCAAATATCATTAACAAACATCATAATATTACCAAATAATATTAGAAATGATTTGTTCGCATCCATTTACTGCGGCTGTACAACTCAGAGTTCAAAAATGATGTTGTTATTTAGTATGGACGACAAGTTATTTTTGTATACAGTACATTGATTTCTTACAGTGCAGTACTATTCAGATAAAACGAACGAAAACGGTAATGTATTTCAAAGTTCTGCTACATGGTCCGTGAGCACCTAAACACGAAATTATCCACTGGTGCCAAACAATACACCAAACCGCCAGAGATTTTACGGGCGCACAGCAATTCTATTTTTATTTTAGATATCTATGCTTGCCACTACAAGGTTCCAGTCATGTGGAAATCTGCTGTTTATATAGCCTATATGGGTCTCGGCATCCTAAAGATGTGACATTACCAACTTCTTGATGTGCTTTTTGAAGAAAGAAACCTATTGATACGAAATACCAATCAAACGGTCCAAAAATCTCAATTTGCAAAATCATACCTGTACCTATTATGTACTGTACCTAAAACATATTATAGTGATCCTATTTAAAGTAAGTTACCACCTGTTCGTTCCACGAATATGTTTGTATTATTTTCTACGACCGAAGGGTGTTCCCTAAGTGCTCACGTACTAGGGTTAATTACTACGCCTTTATGAAGCAACTTGGATACAATTTTATTATTTTACGACCTCCATTAAGAGTAAAGTAGGATGAGGTCACTTTTCAACACTCATCATGTTTAACCTGCCGAGATATAAGTAAGTATGTGTTTGTAATGTGCATGTGTATTGTATGTTTTGTGTATGTGTTACATCATAACACACATAATACTCTACTACTACTAGATTGATCCCGCAAAATGTATGCTACATTTTTCTGAACTACGTCTAAAAATTGCTGTTTTACTTATTTCTGTCATTATTAATTTAGATATTTTCATATATCTCCTTATTGTATTTATATTCTATACCTAATCATTGAAATTATGATTTGTAACAAAGTGACATATGGAAATAGGATACATACATAGAAACCCTAATACTATTTAGAATTATATATTTCTCAGCTGATTTATAAAATTAAAAAAAAACATTCCAGGCGTTTTGGCTGCATTAAATAAAATTCTATTTTATTTATGAAAAAGGAATCCAAAAATCTTGATGGCTTAAAAAAAACAGTAATTTAGGCTTTCGTACTTTGTACTTTTATGGCAGATGGTCCGTGAGAGGAGGGCAGTGCAGTAGTGAGACGTAATTCGTAAAGCATTAAATTATTAAAGTGCATGTACGGAAACTCGCTATATGCAGTTTTCGAGTACGCGGCCTTGTTAATGCTTCTATGAAAAATTACTTCTATCTGCAAATTTTACAACGGATTTTTTTAATTGCATCGTTGGTTTTAATGAAATAAAAAAAGATCGTGGGGTGATACGAGGTTTTGCGATACCCAGATATCAGTGGGAACGTATGATTTGGAAGGACCTGCGAGAGTTCTACGCAGTCTTCTGACGGGAGCAAATAATTGAGAATCTTGATATCGGAGGCCAAAACTCATTTTAAACTGCTTCGTCATTTTACTGTATGTTGCGAAAGTACTGTTTTCTAAGGATTAGAAAGCTAAAGTGTCCTACAGTAGTTAGTGACCACGACTCATCAACCGTGGAGCGACGAATTACGATGAACATACACATATAAAATCACGCCTGTTTCCCCGAAGGGGTAGGCAGAGGCATATTATACGCCCAAACTTCTACATTTATATTGTTGGTGGCACGTAATAGGAATAGGTGGCGAGCCTATTATAGCTTTCCCGGCACTTTTATGTTCGCCAGAGCCTCGTCCGTTGATCGGCAGGTGCACCACTTGCAGGTGAGGTTGGCTTGGGCTTCTCAGATCTTGATAGAAGCCACCTAAAACATTTTTGGTTTCGTTATGTTTGGTACCCTGATTGCAGAGCCCGATATAAAATCAAAACTGACTTGTTACAGGGATTTCTAAAGAATATTAAACAGCTGACTGTATAACTTGAGCGGTTGGGTTGATGCCTAAAACTTTTGCAATAGGTCTTTAATTTTAACGGTACGGTGCAAAGTTTAAGGCTGGAACCGATTGTTTTGCGAAAATTTGTTCCCAAACTCGACGTAATTATAGCAACCAGATGGTAATAAATCGTTGTCATGACAGACGAACAAAATGAGATGAAACTGCCAATGGACCAAAGAATGATCTGGCCTCACCAAGACTAAAGCCAAACATGTAAAGTTAGCTTATAGTCGGACAGCGCGAGATGACATTTTTATTAATTTTCTACTGTAATTTAACTCCTTAAGGTTCAATATTTTGGTGGAGTCCCACCATAATACCCAATGTTGGATGAAGGGATAAAAACTTATTATTTGACAATTAACGGTTTCAATAAGGCGACCATATAAGTTCTCGGTAAGCGGCAATAGCCTCGCCACCTATTACGTTGGACCAACCATATAACTGGCGAAATGTGGGCGTGTAATATACCTTTGCCTACTCCTTCAGAGAAATAGGCGTGATTGTATGTATGTATGTACTTTTCAATAAGCAGCTATGAATAATAAATATCCATGGACATCTCATGCAACGCCATTTAATCTCAAACTAACCACAGCTTGTACTTCCTTAAGTATGTACTGATTTTGTAAATGCATAATAAGAATTACTCAGACCAGAACAAATGATCATATTCATTAAAACAAAATTTTTTTCCAGTGCAGGAATCGAGCCAACGACTTTAGAAGTGGAGTTTTTACATCCGCGGCAGAATTATAACATTTTTATTCGTTATTAAACAAAGATCTTGAATGAAGAAATGATAAAGTATTATTGTACACTAAATATAAAAACTAATCGGAGCATACAAACAAATGTATGGTACAAAGGGCGGCGTTATTGCCAACAGCAATCTCTTCCAGGCAAACTTAGGATATTCTTTTTGCGTATTGTTGAAAAAAACAATTAATTCTTAATATAACTTTAAATAAACTTCATATTTTCCCTTACCTTGTAATTTGAAGACTTAACAATCGTAAAGAGATAAAACTTTGACATTAAGATAAAATTTTTAATGGACTTGCCAAAGTTTTAACGCAAAACAAATTGTACTAAGCGTTCCCCGTCGATTTATAAAATGGAAGACAGCTACTTAGAACTGTTTATTAAATGCTAAATTAGACGAAGCGAAGAACAAATATTATTATGTTAGCAGCCGTTTATGAAGGAATCAGCCGCAGGTCAGGAGATATTCCATTTTGACCTTTATTCTTTTGTAATATGTGTAGGTATAGTGTAAACTTTAGCACATTATACTTAGGTATAACATACCTTTCTTTCCATGACCAAATCCAGTAGGTTTTAGAGAAAGCACGTCAAAAATACCTTAAACCGACCGGAGTGTCTGCAAAGAATAATGAAGGAAAAATAAAGCCAAAAGTGAGTGATAGGATCTTAGCAAGTGAATGGATGTGATATCTGCCTTCCCCTATGGGAATGGAGCGTTACAATATGTATATATTAACGAACAACCTACCAAAAACATTTTTAACACAAGTTCCTTAGTGTCGGCTAGTAGTAAAATAGAAATCAGATACTTAAAACTGTTTATTGGATGCCAAATTGGGTGCAACTACCCAAAGTGCAATGAAGATCAAATATATAAATAGCCTTATTAGATTGTGTTAAAAAAATATTTATTATATGTACAGTCAGTCACAGGTCATTAGTATCACCTTGAAGTGTTATACGTAAATTTCTTGTAAATAGTACAGTTATATTTTAGCCGACATAGTACACTTGTGTACATAGTACACTTATATATATAGTACACTTGTTTAAATAGTACACTAATATATATAGTACACTTGTATATATAGTAAACTTGTATACATAGTACCTGATAAAGGTCGCCTGAAAACGATTAAATTGGAAGCTTATGGGGGAAGCCTACATTCAGCAGTAGACGTCTTTGGGTTGATAATAAAGTGCAGATACCCATCAAGCCTTGTGACAAGTAGCAATAGTAATGATAAGGATAATCTATTCAGGAAACCAGAAGTACTACTTAAAGTATTACCATACTTTGGGCTTCTCTGATGTTAACGCCTCAGAAGAAAGTATACTAACTCCATTAACTAACAGTATAAGAACATTAGAGCGTGGCTGGCCCATTTGACACAAAAAGTTATTCTATCAGTTCATCGAAGAGGGATTTAATGATTTTTAATGAAACGAAGCCAATCATTGCCAGCCTGATGAATCATTAACACTATAAATTTAAGTAAAACAGAAAAATAAAATAAAAAAGTGAGTAAAGCAACTATTGAGTTGTCAAATATCTATTCCTCTTAACGTCAGAAGCCACAACTACGAACCATTAATTATATAAACGAAAGAAAAATGGACTACGGTTCGCTATGTCATTCGGAACACAATATACCTAAAGGGAACCGGATACTCGGTTGGGAAACAAGCCATCTGTATCCCTCGAATAGTGATTGGATATTTATTGAATTCACTTGCGTATGAATAACCTCTATCATTCATTGTGTTTATTGTGAGATTGATGATGACTAATATGTCGACGAGGATAGTAATACCCGCTCGGTCTTAAAGTCGGGGATGAAATTCTCTCATATACATTAATATTCCAATTGAGCATGATCATTAGTGATTATAAGTGTCATAAAAAGTAACAGTTGACCAGTTTAGCGAACTAAAATCGAATTGACAAAGATAATCTGCATTTTAATAAAAGCAATTCTAATTAGTCTCAAATAATTATGCATTAACATCACACTTGAATAATAATATGATCAAATGTGTTATAACAAGTAACAGTTGACAAAATAAAAAGTAATTTAAACAGATTAGTTATCACTTAAATTAAAAATAAATCGAATTAAATATACGAAAAATTAAATTTCGGCAGCATACGCACACACACTAGCGTATGCTGCCATACTTTAATGTAATGCATACTTTGCACATAATATTTTAAACAGTGTTCTAATGTTGTGAGTTGGGATGACTGGAACCAAAGTTTTAGTGAAACAACTAAGAAGATATCGATATTTTCAGACTCTTTACATGGAGAGCCGAAGTGTTACGGCTGTTATTACATCAGAGGAGCTCTTAATAGGGCAGCGCATTGATTAATTGGTAAATAAAATAAAGTTGTGTAAACAAATAAGTAAATATTTATTGATTATTTATGAAAAAATTGAGTGGCTGCGAATTCGTTCACCTAAAAGTACAATCCAAAACTGGTTGAAGCTAATTCAACTTACGGCGTATTGATACTTGTAAAAAAGTTATCCCGACATGACATTGGAATAAAACTTTTTTGATTTTCAATTTGCGTGGAACCATAATAGTTATTCTTAAAAAAATTTAGCTCTAATTATGCCCAATTGCTAAAAAAGAGTTTGTTGTTCCATGTAATAGAAAAATTGTAACATACCTAATAAAATGTTAAATCTTTTCAATCAAAAAATCTGAAATTTTTTTTAAGAATGTTTGTTTATTGTAGAATTTTATATGATTTAAAATTATTTGTCATTTTTCGTTTTGGTGAAGAGTAGGAGGTTCTTACTTGTTGATGATACTACTAAACAAATATTTTTGCACGAGCACAGTATAATTCAAAGTCAACGTCAAAATCATTTACTCAAGTTTGGCTCAATAGAGCTATTATGAAAGTCAAATTCAGCAAAACAAACTTCTGCTTAACATCACTTTTAATTAGATCCCAAATTTAGGAAACGTTTATGGGTGGTACTTATATAATAATTATACATTTAAAATTCACCAAACGTATAATACACAATTCATTAGCAAACTGTGACAACGCCAAGACAATACATAAGATATTAGCTAATTACCTATTGTCGTGTCGTTTAATTAAGCGAGTACAGACGGGACTATTTATGCTGATGAAACCAATTGGGTATAACGGGCAGCCACAGTCAACAACTTACAGTAAAATCTGATAGTATTTTATAAATGGTCTTTATATTTCCACCATAATATGAACCTTATGCAGTTGATATGAAGTAGAAACTAATCAAAATGTTTTCTTGCCTTGTCCGTATATAGGTTTAACGTCACAGAGATGGATATTCACGCATCCAGCCTCGAAAGTAACACCTAAAACCAGACTTTCCTTAATTAAATTATATGGTAGAATAAACTGTGTATATTATGCGGTATACCTACATTGCTGTGACATACACAGATTGTACGCAGTGTGAGATTTGCTTAGTTTATGGATTAAGATAGATAAGATAACTTATCAGGCGTTAACCTTTCAAGCATACAATTTAGATTTAGTTTAGTTATTGAATCATACAAAAGCGGTGCACCTGTTACAAGAGGGGGTTTCTATATATGGTATAAATGACATTTTAAAAAATGTCATTTATCACGACTTAAACCAAGTTAATTTTAAGTTAATTAATTTTAAACGTAATTTATTGATTCAGGAATTACTATGCGAAAATCTATTGTTGAAACTTTCTGCGTTGGACGTGAAGACATCGTTGTTTGAGTCTGTCTGATACATTACCTAAAGTAAGCCCTGTGTAAGCAAAACATGAGTCTTGTTAATTGTTTTTCTCTATTTTTAGGGAAATTGTAGTTGCGAGGGAATTGTCACACAGATATTTTAAATCTATCCATTGCATAATTTGAAATCTTCTACAATTATAAATAAAACACATTTTTTGGATTTAAGCCGCGGTTTATAATACAATTTTATACCGTCATTATAAATATATAATAGTTACAAAAAAATAGTGAAAATAAAATCGAATACTGGACATAGTTTAATAAACCGCAATATGATATGTTTGCTACCAATGTATAATTGCGTAAATGGAAAAGAACATTATGTTTTAACTATGAGGCCGCAGACTGAATTGAAGCAACAATATTATTATGGCTTCATGGCTAGATTGAATCTATGAATCTATCTGTTTGTGGACTTGAACAATGGACATAGGACCCACTTTATTGATACCATCGGGCCACCCGTGATTAAATCTGTATTGGAATTCGCTTGTTTTGTGGACGAAATTAAGTTGGCAGAGCAGCTGATTGTTGCGTAAGATTTGATTAAATGTTTTGTCCGGAAAACTAGGACTTTAAGTAAACTTAGTTTTGCTTGATATTATAGACCATTCTGTATATCTTAAAGGCCGTTTCAATAGATTCAAGAATATCTTACAGTTAGTAGGCAACACGCCTGCCTTCACCAATCCAGGCAGTGTTCGCGTGGTTGAGCATGACCTGAATTCCTATTATCGCGTCCCGATGCTTAGGCATTCTATTATTTTTTTATCTCATGAATTATATAATATTTAATGCATTATTAATACCTTATTAGATTATGCTAAAATAAAGTGCTAACTTCTTATTTTCATCTAGAAAACTGATCTAGTTTTAATGCCCACAAAATTCAGGTCTTTGCATTCTTATCCAACTAAACTCGGAACAAAAAGGACAAGATGCTAGTGATTCTCCTGCTATGACAAGCTTTCATATGCTGCGGTGACCTCTTTTCATCAGGTAGGCCGTATTATTAAGTGACATCTTTTGTTATACCACACAATATATGATGTATTAAAAACAATATATGGTTCATGTTTATATCCTCTGAAATCGTATAATACTATTTTAATGAAACAGTAACAATTATATGGAACCACCACCCAATTATTGTGCTACAGGTGTATTTCGTCGTAATCGCTAAGACCTTAACGGAAGAGGGTGAATTTTCATTACCACGATGCGTTACAATTTTGGAGAATCCAGGATCATGGAAAATTGTGTATATTTATACCTTTACTTTGCGGTTGCTAAATATATTATTATCTTAGCAAGACCAAAATACATAATAGCTAATCTAAATAACTAGATATATAATAGCTGTCAATAAACTTATGTATAATTTTTAACCTGGTTGAACCAACAGATATTTATCACGTCGAGTTGGGTATCATAATATTCGAGTAGAAATATGAAAACCATAAAACATTGAAAGTTCAATACTTTAGAAGAGTTTGCCCTATATTTAATATGAAGGTACTTTTACTCATTAAAGTAAATACATACATAATAATTAAAATAACTATTTAAAAGAGACCTATTTAGTCGTAGTAGATATACTCTTTATTGACCAAAAATAACTTAAAAACTACAGATTACATTGAATATTGAAAACAATGAAAAAGGCCAATCTAGGCGGTCTTATCGCTAAAAGCAAGAAAACGGTAGGCAGAGCAAATAAACTTTCAAAAGAATAAACACTACAACTATTTGTTAAATATGTATAAAATACACAAATATACAAAAGAATAAATATAAATATATACATCATACAAAACAATACATAAAATATATTCTTTATATAATATAGAAAACATAATTATACAAACTAATTAGACATGTTCAAAAGTAAGACTTCACCCTCTCCTTGAATGAGTGTAATGTCTGAGCCTGTCTAATGGAAACAGGTAAGGAATTCCAGAGACGGATAGCCTAAAGGTTTTTGCTCAGAGATCTCGAGATAAAACGTGTCGAATGGCAAGAGGTGACTAGCCCTTCGCCCGCATCGACACTAAAAGAGATTTTGTTCCCTTAGTCGCTTTCTGGGACCACCTCAGGCAAGACATTAAAGACAAATTAAAGTACTATGTTCCGAAAGACTGTGCTCAAAAAGATTCTACTTTTACACTTAACCAAGCAAATAATATCGTACTTCAGTCAGGCGCCCCTTCTCTCACATGAAGTGGGTGCAAAATGATACGTCATTTAATAAAGCGTTTCTTGATCCTGTTTAAGAACCCTTCATTTGGTAATAAGGAGCGTGTGTGTTTACTTCAGGGAATATATTGGGTTAGCTTATGTTTGAGCAGAGAAGAAATCACAGATGAAAAATGTGTCTATTATGTGTGAAGTCTATTACCTCAAATATTATTGTTATGTCAGTTTTGAACGATGATCCTAGGAGCAAAGTGTCTTCTTATGCTAAGTTTTGGACATCTCAACTAATGAAATACCCAATTGAGAGCCCGGGCCTGAAACTAGCCGAGATACCAAAACAAAGTATATAATTTGTATAAAATCAAAATATTTATTTTATTTATTTATTTATTTTATTTATTTTTTAATATGAAGCACTTGCAGCTCGTATAAGTTAAGCAGAGCTTACAGAAGTCAGAGGGTGGGTGATATTCGATCACCCATTGGGTCACATTAGATTTCCTGTGCTTCTGTGCTTGGAAAGGCATAACAAGACGACGGTCGCGGTTATCACTTTATCTGGTAATCGTTTAGCCTAACTGAAACCAGCGCTGTTGTGGTCCTCCACTGCAGCACATGCTGAATGGAGTCCTTTTTAGGCATATTATATTTAAACTTATGTGTACAAATTGTTTTCTGTTATGATTTCTGCTCTTTGTTTATACGTATTTATTTCTAAATAAAATTTTAGTTTATTTCATTTCATTTCAAACCAGTTAGGTGGTTTGAAAAAGTCTGCCTTCACTAATCCTTATTAGCTCCTAGTGTGAAAGTATGGCTTGAATCCCTCTCACCTTGGGTGGAGAGAAAAGACCCGTGTCTAGAAATGGGCCTTAATGGGCTGATTATAATTAGTCAAAATCTTTTATTCTAGTTTATCTCCATAAAACTCAGAAGAACGTCATCTCAATATCTAAAGCGGGCTTTTATGGAACGGTGTAATCATTAATATTTTTTATTTATTATTCGGGTTCATGTTTGTTGTATTTTCTAAATAATATTTATATTTTAAATATTGTAAGAACCTAGAGGTACGGTCTAATAGGTATCAGAATACATATCATCAACATGGACAACTTACTACGGAGTGGAGAGTTTAGGAAAAGTGATCTCAGACAAAAAATAATCATGCCGCTTACATTCACGCCCATTATTTTGGTTGCATTAGAAGATCCTCATCTGACTTGATCGCTGAGCCTCAATTCTTTAAAATTGCTGCGCACGAGAGGGTGCACGGAATGGTCGAATGTATTTTATTTGGGCAAGTGTGTACATACATTATTGTTTTGGAGCAATAAATAAGAGCAGTTTCCCGTATTAAGAACATGACATAAAAATATGTACACATTCACGTTTGTAATACGCGTAGTTTGCTAAAAAATAATTCTTAAGTGTGATCACGTGACATAAAAAAAACTTTATACTGTGTGACTGACGTCATAAGACATGTTTGAATAAATGAGTCGTTTTTGCAGCCCTTTTCCCAAAAATCATTCCCATTATTATCATTTAATTGTCATATTGTTAACTCGTCTAGCCGTTTTCTAAGCCTCGAAATATTTAGGGGAATAAAACTAATCAAAAGCGCTTGTGGCGCCGCCGCTGTGCCAGACCAGAAACAGTTTACAGCATTTCTTTAATGAGCGATCGTATGTGGCAATATTTTGGGTCAAGTGAGGAAGGTTACTATGATTATGACCAAAATTCCTCCCATCTCTGCTCTGGACAACCCGAAATGCATATTAAAAATATCAACTAGCGGTAGTTTAGTTATTTTAGTTATATTAAAAGACCAAGTATACTTTTGAAGTCAGTTTTTATTTTTTGGTTGAAATTTTGCATTATTTGGACAGCTTTGTAAACATGCTTTATGCCTACCCATTCATCACCCATAAAGTAGGTGTATATAGATTTAATTAAGCACAAGCTGATGTAGGACTGACAAATTAACTAACTGTCAGCTCAGTCTGGCAGCGATAACTTTAATATTATGTCCAATTATTTAACATATCCGACACATTTGTGTAGGTGCATTAATTTTGTTACAATTATTATGAGAAGGTGGCGAAAAGCCGCTACTCATCGTGACGTCTTGGCCCAACCCCAATGATATGTCACCACCTTCATCATCATAGGTAAACACGAGAATTTTATCGTTGGGTAAATCTAAGCTGAACAAAAGAGTCGTCTTTTGATTTTAATTAAAACGCGAATGCTCGGTCTGTGCGCGTTCATATTAAGATTTCTTGACGTAAAAGTATAAAATGGAGCCCAAAAGGATTACAGTATTTTTACAGAAAAAAGTGATATGTATATTTGAGAAAAAGGAACAAACTATTTTATGTAAAACGTTTCATATATTAGGTCCTTACTGAAATTGGCGTTTGATCGTACTGGCCACTTTGATCTTAAAAATTCGGCGTTTGGCTAGGAATCCTACATTTAAATTTATTTTGTTAAAAGTTTTTCTATTTGTGTTCTAAATTATAACATTCATTTGTTTTCACGCCATTTAATTTTGTTTTAACATCGTTCTGTGCTCAATGTAGATAATTTAAAATATCGCATTATTTTTAAATACGAGTTCCATCGTGGCACGAGCGCTGCAGAAATAGGTTGAAGGATTAATGATGTGTCTTTAGAAGCCAGTGTAAAAGAAAACACAATAAGGTTTTGGTTCCATCGCTTTCGTTCTGGCAATTTTGACCTCCAGAACAAACCTCGTGGACCTCCGGCCCTAGTTGTCAATGACAAATTGAAAGCGATCGTGAAAACGGATCCATCTCAAACACGTCAGAGTAGGCTGCAGGCTTCGGTGTGCATCTTGGATCATTAAAAACAAATAGGAAAAGTGAAAAAGCTTAAAAGATGGTTACCACCTGAATTAAGTGAAGCAAAACAACAAACTCGCATCGATTGCTGCGTGACATTATTTGGTTTGAAAATGAATTATATACGATAATCGTAAATTCTCATCACAGTGGGTCCAACACCCAAGTGAACCGGTCAAATCTTGCCCAAACGAAAGTTGACACAAAAAAATGGTACTTGTGTGAGTGGTGGCCCAGAGTTGGTGTCATCCACTACAGCTTCCTCAGATCTGGGCAGACTATTACGGCAGATCTGTATTGCCATCAACTGGAAACCATGATAGAAAAGCTATCTAGCCCACTACTGCTTCGAAACAACGCTAGACCACACACTGCACAACAGACTAACGAAACTAGAGGAGCCAGGATTAAAATGTCTCCAACAGCTACCATACTCCCCAGACCTTGGTCCAACCGATTACTACTTTTCCGGAATTGGGATAATGTCTCAGTTGGAAAAAAAGCAATTCAGATGAGGTAACCCAAAAGGCCTTCAAAGATTTTTTCAATCTCGCTCCCGCAGTTTTTTCAGCAAAAGAATCAATGAACTTCCTATAAAATAGCAATAGTGCATAGATAATAACGTACATACTTTAAGTGATTACATAAAAATAAAATAGTTTTCTTTCTCCATGTCAAACATCAATTTCGTATGTAGGGACCCGATATGAACTTTTAATATTGATTTATTTGCTTACGCTTTTATGTTTAAAATTTTCACAAGACATAAGAGACAATAGAAAATATCTATTTTAGTACCATTAAATGTGTAATTCTTATGAGTTTAAATAAGCAGCAACCGAAAGTTAGTTGTATAAAATAATACATAATATCACGCCTGTTTCCTCGAAACATTTCGTTAGTTATATTGTTTTACATAATTATTCGACACTTTTATGTTCGCCAAAGCCTCGTCCGTTGATCGGCAGGTGCACCACTTGTAGATGAGGTTGGCTTGGGCTCTTTAGATCGTAGTAGGAACCCTATACACCTATGAAGTTTAAGGAAAAAAAAGCTAATTATAATTGGCATTATCAGCTAGGTTCGTAAAAAGGTATATCATTACCAATTTGATTCTTATGCAGGCAGAAAAATATCTAATTATACAACACGTGACTTCTTTGAATAATTTCAAAGCAAAATACTAGCTATGTCACTTTTTATTACTTTTGTCAATCTAAAATAGCCCACAGTCAACCATAAATCTCTCAGCTGGTGGAGTTGAGCAAAGCACAATCACATGAAAATATAATTTTGGCATACTCCACGTAAACATTTCTGAGACATGCATAGCGATATTCGCGATTTGTTTCATATAATGTAATTTTATCTTAATTTAATGCAAAGATCACTGCAGAAAATATAGTCAAAAAGAAAAAATTGGTAAAAAAATTTTATGTTCCTCAATTGTATGTCGGTATTAGTTTTATTTGCTACCTCTAGTAAAGTTTTGTTTAAGTAACTCAGTAAAGGACCTCTACTGAACAATATTTAGTTATAATTATTATTCCAGCAACGCAAAAGCGTTGACATTCAACTGCCAGGAGATCACAAAATGTCCAAGCAAAACAAGAGGCCATTTCCCGTTTAATAAACAGGTTCCTTAATGTTTAATCTTTTGTTGAACCAGAAGTGAGACGTTAATGGTAATGGCCGTGCGAACCGATGAAGAATTCTCCCTGTATATTACGTAGTGTAATTATAATCGTTACAATAATCGATAAAGGTTGATAGGCATAGGAATTACTGAATATAATAGGTAATCGTAAATAATTGTTTTATAGGTCACTTTGAGTTGGAAGGGGGAGAATGAAATAGCCAATAACCAGACGTTTCGGAAAGTCGCGGAAACCAATAAACGTTTTACGATGCCAGGTAAATTATTGCATACTCGAGAGGGAATGAGGTGAATTTGAAACCAAACTTTACTGTAGGTGTTAAACTTTGTTACGTTGAGAGTAGAGTAGAAATTTGAAAATATCGTAATAATATTTGTGTGTGATTTCTTTACATTCATAGATTTTTATTTATAAGAACGTTTTGTTTTGTATCAAGTGGTTTGCAAGTAAATAATTAAAGTAAGCTTTTGGTGAGGTTTATTATATATTTGTTAAAATGTTAGGTACATTTTATAAGTGATTTCTATCGTTTAAATAAAAATGTTATCGATTTTCACTTTATATGTTACCGTTACGTAAATACAATCTTTCAAAGACAACAAAAATGTAGACACATATCATCAATCTATAGTTGGAATAAGAAATATATAGGGTGAAAATTGTCTATATATCGTTTTTCTTGATACATATTGTTAATCCTTTGGCATTCTGAATCAAATCGCATCAAATCCAGATCAAAACTCTCGACAAAGAACTAAAGTTACCTACCTACCTTACAAAGCTCAAAGGATTATTCTGCTGAAGTGGCTTTCGGCTACTCATACATGCCGTGGAACAGATAATCGTTAAGTTGACGCGTTCTAGTTGCGACTCGGCAAACACATTGCATGCAGTGGCCTATATCCGTAGAACGTATTGAAGAAAAAGAACAAAAAACGAAGGCAAATAAAGATAATTAAGAATACTTGAAGAGTAAGGAATAAAGAGTCAGACAGATATACGATGTTTAAAGATATAAATGATCTATTTCAAATTATTTCTCGAGAAGCACAAAACAGAGATTCCAGAAGAATCTCTCTACAGCCTAGGTCGTCAGAAAACATCCTTATTATAAAATATTAATTTTAAGTAATCAATTATATTGAAATCATACTTCAAGCAAGCAAATAAAAAAAAGGTATTTTTTTTACTCCATCGTATTATATATATTATATTGCATACCATAAGAGCCTAGAGAGCTGTCTTTTCTAATTATTTTGATAGGATTATTTGTGTTTCCGACATGTATGTAGGATGTGATCTATGAAACTATGGTCATGTTTCAGTGAGTTGCCGGAAGGGATCAGTATAATATTGTGTAAGTGCAAAATGTATTTTGGTATATAACTGCTAGTAGTAACATAAAGTAGATAAGTAGTAACTCTGTATAACGCAAGACATATTCATAACAACAGCCATATATAGTCTGCTGAACGTTGGCCTGGAACGAATATAATAAAATATTGGGGATACTTGCTCATAATCACCACGTTGCCAGGGCAGGCGGGTTGGTGATCGCAGAATCGGGCAGTACGCAGAATGACTCGGCTGCCCTCATCCGGTCGAATTTCTCTTCGTCGGCGGCACGGCATAAGACATACAAGTGAAACTCAATTAGAACTTGCTAGCTAGTGCCCGGAACTTCATCTGCGCATTATTAGTATTAAACAATAAAGTCGTGCTAGCTATACTATATAGGTATAACTCAAAAACGGCTGAACCGGTTTGGCTGAAAATTGGAGCCAGGAGATGGACATAGGATAAGATAGGATAGGTAAGGTACTCCCCCCCCACTGGTCTCCACGTTGTCGTGGTGGGGGGACTGAGTACCTCTCTGTAGGGCGGAGAAGTCGCCAGGGCAAAGGTGAGACCCTGAGATCGGCGATACTTAGTGCCCTTAGTACTGACTACCGAGGGGAGGGGCCCATCAAGCAGCGCCAGAATGGTCTTAGGCAGCGGGGGCAGGGGGCCCCTGCTGTCTAACCAAAGATCCACTGAGAAGTCGGCCACACACAATATGGTCGTAGAGGTCCTCCCGGTTTTTACCTGGGGGGCATTGGCCGCGCGCGGGGTGTCAGACGAAACCAGGTACTGGCCGCTCGCCTCTTTATCAACAAGCGGCGGACGTCGTCGGAAAATTTTTTAGTGGGTATTACTGCTAGCGGTTGCATCTGCCGGTGTTGAGTCCGACACCCTTTTTCGGTCCCCTTTTGACCGGAAGACAGTGCGTAAATGCATTTTGTTACCGCCACAAAAACAGCATGAGACGTGATATAAATGTGGTATAACAAGACGCAACTGACATGGAATAACTAGACGCAAACGGTACTTTTATCAACAGATTGCTGAAGTTACAAGCTAGTTTTTTCCCCGCGGAAAACACGACTAATAAAAGTATCTGTAGGTCACGGGGATGAAGTCGCGAGTGGCTGCTAGTATCTACATAAATGAATAGCTTTTATGTTATAGTAATGTATAAGCTATAATATTGTATCGTTTTATTAAAAACCAATCAGTAGTTTTCGCGTAAAACAGTAAAATATATACAAACATATAAACTTTCGAATCTTTAATATTAGGTATGTTTTCCAAGTCGTATAGTCCTGGGTTTTTGAAGAGGGGCTTAAAACGTCATTTTGGCATGTCCTCATGAGTGGATGTCCTTACTCTATTGCTATATTTAGACAAAGAACTTATAAAATTAAACGGACATACCTACCAGTTAAACTAACCTTTAACCAAGAAACTAATCAAATATATTTTTTATATGTTTACCTTTTTGTAAAAATATTGTTCCAATTTGTGAAGAAAGTAACTAAATCCTTTGTCGCTTACTAAAGCTGCCATCGACAATGATATCCTTTTATTTAATGATATTTTATCGTTACCAGAGATTTGAGGTAAAATTGACCTTTGGCCTTAACTCTGCCTTGACGACTTTTTGGCGGGAAAGTAAATCGTCATGTCTGCAGTTTTATATTTTCGAAAAATTGTGATATTTTGAACACTAATGTGTAATAACGATGTATTATTAACCGTAAAATGTTTGTGAACGTACATTAGTATTGGTAAATGAAAAATAATAGTGCAAAATTACTTTTCAAATTCTCTCAAGAAGTCCATGTGAGATCCCACATCTTTTCTGCCATTATAAAAAAATAAAAAACTCTGCCTTTTCACAGTAGAAATAAAGGAAGATGATAGGGCTACGTAGGAACTTTCTATGTTGTATACTTTTTATTAGATATATCTTAAAAGAAACGTGACTGACTGTCGGATTGGTCTATGCACGCACAGCTTTTACACACGTTCATAGCACATGGATTTGGTTCAAATAAAAGATAGGTTTTATTTGTAATATGCAAATTTGTAATTTAGTGAGTACAAGCACAGAGTGTATTTTTATGCTTCTAATATAAAAACACCTGTTAGTAATAACGCGTGAAAAGTATATAATTGCTTCCTCACGCAAAACGGGTAAATTTTACAACGAAATAAATAATAAAAAAATTTAGTCGTATTTTTGCTGCTGTTTTTATTTAAAATGTGTAACTTTTGGATTGCAATAGAAAGTGTGAACAAAGAACGTTTACTAAATATAATATGATAAAAATATATTATAATAGAATTGCACATCAGGAAAGAAAATTTAGTAACGAACTTATGTGAACCACACTGTAATACGGATTTACAGGCTGAAGTCGCAGTTGGCGGGACACATGGCACGAATAACTGGCAAAAGAAGATTCAAGACTATAGTTTGATTGCGGCGTAAACACTGTACATACAAACACATGTTGCGTTTATATTTGGTAAAATTAAAAAATCGGATGAAATTATATGGGACTTTTATATATGCATAAATATGTACCGCAGAGTTGAATTTGGCGCCAACTTATAGCTCTGTATTATGATCTGGATCAAAGATTCTGCTAATCTGTTGCGCTTATGCTTCAAATGAACACCTTATGAATGTAGTGCAAGTCGGGGTTCTTTTTAAAAATAATTTCCCAGAAATATATTTATGAAAAAATATAATATGGAACATATTAATATTTCCGTTATCTCTTCCTAGAAAGTTCAAAGAGCTTTCTTTAAATATAGATTCACATTCGAAAATCGACTTAGTTTTAAGTCGTACAAACTGGTTCATACCAGGACTCTCAATTCTTGAGGAACAAAAACATGAAATTAATGATATTATACATTAATGAATATGAAACGCGTATTATTAATTTTGAACTCCGGCTTACAAACGCAACTGTTGCATTTGTCACCACAAACCGCTTCTGCCTAAAATAGGCTACATATTAATAATCCGGAGTTCGCCGGTATTATCCATCTTCTGAAATTTGAGCACCTATAGTGAGATTATGCATAAGTAACACACGTCTTGTCAGGTGTTTACATACACTGAATTCCAACATTAATTAACACTACAGTAATTAATATTTGAGATGTCTATGTAACTGTCGTCAACATTAGGTATGGCCTTGCAAGGGCTGCTTACATTATAATACTGGGATAGGATAATGCGGGGTGAATCTTTAACAGTTTAGTAAAATTTCCTTTTGATATTCCTGACGTTTCGGCTGGGTTGCACTGACTATGGTAGCAAGTATGTATATGGCGGGCAGTGGCTCCTAAGCCACGACTCATTTGAGTCCCACTCCGAACACATTTTGGTGTTCGTGAATACGAGTATTTTTCTTAATCTGAGTGTTTCCTATTTTTAATAAATATTTACCCATAAAAGCTCTAGTATGTTAGGGGCTCAAAGACGTACAGGATTATTTTTTTACTTTACCCCTTTGTGCTCCAGGTATAAGATTCTTCCCTGTACCGTCACACACTATGCGACCCTATCCGTAGGCCCATCCTTAGTGTTCGCGCCCAGGGATGCGCCAGGGTTAAGGCATCTCTATTCTGGCGTTCAATGCAAAATAAAAGGATTTTGTGTAATTTTAACCACCGTATTCCATTTCGCCGGTAATTCGAAATCTAAGAAGAAGTTATGAAACATAAAAATATAATATTATATGACATGTAATGATTTAAATTAAGAAATATGAAACCTTAAGCTAATTAATTAAAATGTGTTAAAAAGTAAAAAGTTTTTTATTTTTCTGTCCGTTATTATTTTTTCTATGTCAGAACCCAAGGGATTAGAATTAATAGGTAGTTCTGCGTAGTTTTAGGCCAGAAGCGCTGTTGTGAGACATAAAGGATTAAAGAATATTTGAAAACAGATAAAACTTTCGTATCTGCCATCTAGTATTTACTATTAAGAGTGTAATAATGTTTACTTTAGCTACGGCTTTTATTAATTTATTTATTCAAGTCATTCCCATGTGACTTGACGGGAGTAAACCGACCCACCGCCTATTTTAATTAAGTTCTAACTTTTCCACCCTTCCAAAGGGAAGGTCAAAATTGGAAAGCCTATTTTTAAAGATCCTATAAGATAATTTTAAATATATATATTTGTTACTCAAACGTCTGTAAATTAACTTATTACACTTTTTTTGACAACTCAACTACGCCCGCAGCTGGAGATATGTCTCTCAAAACTTTTCCACAGCGACCATTCTTAAACTGCCTTAATCCATAAGATTTCCGGAGTTTTTATGAACTTCCCGATCCACCTTTTGGGATGCCTAATTGCCTACCCACGCAGAGCCGTTCACTTCGTTAGTTTCCGTAATTTTGCGAGTGTGTGCATGAGCTGGCGATCGTGCGCCCAAGGATATTAGCTGTTATAGGAGCCTTAATTTTAGTTTGTTGGAGAGCTCTCTCACCAAGAGCATAACATACACAATAGCAAAGCATAACATATCAGATTTTATTTCTGCATTACATTACAACACTGCCTGTCTGAGTGACGAGCATTCGCTTGTAACGTAACGATTTGGAACCGATTTAGATCATTTAGCTTAGTTGATTCCGCAAATTGATGTTCCAAGTTATATCAAAATAGTACAGATTGTATTATGTCAGATTGCGTACTTCAATGCTCGGTTCCCCCTCTTCACTGATGTAATGCTCCAATCTGTAACGATACATTACAAGCGAATGCTACCAGCGAGGGAGCACCTTCATGTAAAGTATGTAACGCGAATATCCAAAAATATTCCTCGTGGAATTTAAGGCTGGTAGGAGTCAATTACCGAAGCTTAACAGCATTCCCAGAGGTGAGGCTTTGACAACAATTTGATGACCATAATGTCCCCAGAGGCCTTGAATGGATATTATATCGAGTAACGAGACGTTCGAGACGCAATTTACAACACATACTGATTAACAACATACTGCGATGAAACTCCGAGACACCAGTTGCATGATATTAATCAGTATTATGCTAGCTATTTCAAATCTCATCAATTTAGTTAATATTTATCAGCACAATACCTAGCACATATCTGTAGTACCTAAAAAATCGAAAAACGTGACACTAATAAATTAAATTTTAAATAAAAATGGTTTTAAATGGCGACATAATTTTAATTATAACTATTACCACTACATACATAGAAATTTATACATATATAGTAGTATTACTTCACTGTATATTGAAATTACATTTATCACAAATTCAGACAGGTTTTCTTATTCCTTATCCGCTTTTTATCTCTCCTATTTTTCGATTTCGAATTGTATTGGCGGGAGAAAAAAAATTACGAGGTTCTAGCCCAAATCTTTGCCACTTAAGCTACTGAGAAAGGCGTGAGCTCATAGGAGCCTAAATGGAATAAGCTTTTACATTTTATTTCACCACTTTGTAAAAGCCAAGAAGAAAGATTGAAGTTCCTCTATCAACCATACTTAGTATATATTAAACCATTTGAAAGCCACTACAAGAGTGCTTTGTTCATAAATTATGTTCAAAGTTCCGCCCAAAAACATTAGCAGTGATTCATAGGAGGTGCCAGTTACTCGAAAATTTCACCGACGAGAATAATATTTAATTAAGTACAGAATGTGATCTGTCACGATAACTTTATAATGAAAAATTCCCGTTTCCAATCACAATCGCATTACATTCCGAATCCATCCTATATTGCACAGGGTTGTTCGAAGCTTAGGAGTGTCTGTCTACCTACTTATAAAAGGCTTTCCGTGGAGAAATTCCAAGAAACACACATTCCTGTGGCATACCTGCTTACTGACCTGTGTTGGGATTTTTAACAAAACGTGGCCAATATTATATGCGAGCTTCACATGGAAACTTATCTTAAGATTATGCACATAACAAGTATTAAAATTCATTAATAAATATATTAATGCAGTAAAATTGATTTATTATTTTATAGAAACATTAACAATATTATTATACAATATAATTATTATTATTAACGTGTTTTAATATTTACCCCTGTGATTTATTAATAACATTTCGTGTAATTTTTAGCTTAACAGCTAGTAATACTTTTTTAATAATGGATTATAAGAAAGGCAGCATATTGCGAACTGCAAAAGCAGACCGCAAGTGACACTGCTGGTATGAAATACATTCGAATCTCGGCGCTGGCCGTAAGCAGTCGAAAATACTTTATTAAACTTATTCAAATGCGATAAATAGCTAACGCGGTTTCTTATCCTTATTTTCAGCTGATCATATGCATATTGACTGACTGATGTATATATTGTTGTGGACTGAACCTAGTTATTACATACAGACATACATTTACGCCTGTTTTCCCGAAGGGGTGGGCAGAGGCACATTATTCACCCACACTTCGCCAATTATATTGTTGGTCCCACGTAATAGGTGGCGAGCCTATTGCCGCTTGCCGGGCACTGTTATGTTCGCCAGAGCCTTGTTCGTTGATCGGCAGGTGCACCACTTGCAGGTGAGGTTGGCTTCGGCTCCTTAGGTCTTGGTAGGATCCCTATACACCTAGTTATTCCCATTTTTGTTAAATTTCTTAATTAAAAACCAAATCTCTGGATATATTAAGTAATTAGTTTGACAACATCTTTTTAATAGGTTTGGGGTTAAATAAATGTTAACCTTTTCTTTTCAATGTAGACTGCCTTTTATCAATATTAAATTTAGGTGGACTTTTTCATTTTCTTGATCTTTGTTTGATGGTCTATAAGTATTTATTTATTATTTTACGTAATATTCTTATTCGTAGGAAACTAGTTAGAAACCCTATTGCTTAAAACTGTATATTAAGTACTAAATTGCATTATTTTAGTTTTGTAACCAACTTCAATAAAAGAAGATAATTTTCAATTCGGCTGTATAATGCTTTGTGTAGGTACACTTTTAAAATACCGATAGTCTTTTTCTTCTTTTATTTTTAAATTAAAACATAAGAACAACCTATTAAGAGAAATATGGCAATGTAAGATAGCAAATATTGTAAAAGATGCCAACAATTATCAACATCCCTAGTAAACTATTGTATTACTCACCTAACAGATTTAGT
Organism: Musotima nitidalis; assembly: GCA_949126915.1. NCBI lineage: Eukaryota > Metazoa > Arthropoda > Insecta > Lepidoptera > Crambidae > Musotima > Musotima nitidalis. The sequence goes on from OX421419.1 coordinate 12,269,880, forward strand.
CCATAAGAGAAAACAACACGTATGAGCCCGTACCTCCCAATTTCCTTCGTATAATGAATTACTCTATTGATTGAGCACAAGTCCCGTGAATTTATTGAACTATTATGTGGAGAGGGTCTTGTAACGTAATGTTCTGTGTTAGTTCGAGGTCGACTGAACCCTTGATGAATACGGGCATTCCGGAGACTAATAGACTAATGCTCACCACTTGCGGTCTTCTGTTATCATTGATATTGTCATTTATAAGAGTAATAATTGACTGTTTTATTATACATACATACATTCAATCACGCCTGTTTTTTTTCCGAAAGGGTAGGCAGAGGCATATTATTCGCCAACTTTTCGCCAGTTATATGGTTGGTCCCAAGTAATAGGTGGCGAGCCTTTTGTTGATAACCGGGAACTTTTATGTCCGTCAGAGCCTATTTCGTTGATCATCAGGTGCAGTACTTGCAGGTGAGGTTGACATTTGTTCCTTGGGGCTTGACTGTTTGATTGTATTAACACTTTTAGGGTTATATATCGAAATTTTAAAGTACCTTGACTAGCTTTAAGTTTATGCTGCAGAATTGAATTACGAAATAAATGATATCAACAAACAATTAATAAAAGCCTACCACAGGTTCCAAATGTATTGCATATTTACTAAGATATCTCTGAATGTTTCATAGGAAATTAAGCGAAAGCAACATTGGAATAAGCAATACTAAGTTAAATTAAAAATTAAAGTATATTTCATACATTTATATATATATATATATATATATATATATATTTCATACATATAAATATATATTTATTATATGTTATATGTTAAATCATTGAATTTAGGCGATGTAAACAATGCGATCTCAAAAGTGGTGTACTGGATTGACGTCAACAATTTGTTATTAAATGGGTAGCCTCGACGAAATGTATTAAATTCGTGACACCTAACGTCAGACAGGTAAACACTACTATTATGGTAAAGGAAGATGAGTTGACCCATGTGGATACTACCAAGTTTTTAGGTGTTACTTTAGACTCTAAGCTACAGTGGGGCCCACATATTGGTGAATTGTCGAGTAGACTCATCTCTGCAGCATTCGCGGTAAAGAAAATTCGCCAATTAACAGACGTTGTAACAGCTAGGCTAGTTTATCATAGCTATTTCCATAGTGTTATTTCGTATGATATTCTTCAGTGGGGTTATGCCGTAAATATTCAAACTATCTTTGTGCTGCAGAAGAGGGCTATTCGAGCAATTTATAATCTCCCGTGTGGACATTCACTAAGGGAAAAGTTTAAAGAAATTGGTATTTTGACAGTGACGGGTCAACTTGTTTATGAAAACCTGGTATATGTATATAAGAATACTGATCAATTTAGTAAGAAAAGCTGTATACATAACCTTAACACAAGGAATAAGCATAAATTAGTTGTACCTGCCACTAGGCTCTAAAAGATAAACAAATAATATAAAGGTCAATGTGTGCGAAATCCCAAGCAATATTCAGCTATTAAGCCTAAATAAATTTATGTGTATTTAAATTAACAATTAAACGCAAGCTGTCTTCAAAGGGATACTTTTCTATCAAAGACTATGTGGCAGATAAAAATGCTTGTGATTAAACTGCCGTTTCATATAGGCTATTCTAATATGAATGACTTAGAACATGAATATAGTTAATGTTATATTATTAATCTATATATTAACCTGTTATTAAAAAAGTAATAACACATGAAGATTGTGATTGCAGTACCAAACCAATGGATAAATTTTAAAGAGCAAAGCCTGTGAGTTTCTTGCCAGTTCTTCTTACAGAGCGGTGGCTCGGAACTGGCACTTAGATTCACTTAAACTTAATTATTTTTTGTTTTTAAATTGTTGCATATAAGTGAATCTAAGCTTCGTGATTTCAGTGTAATAATATTTCGATTGCTTTTTTATATTTATTTGACGTTTTCAAGTACTATCTAATAGTTCATGGAATAAATAATTTTAGACTTTGATTTATTAATTCAGACGTTACTATGCGGAAATACATTGTAAGTATTAACAATTCTCGCGCAACTATAAATTGCCCTGTGTAAGGGCATAACACGTATTGTGTTGAACTATTTCTCGATTATTCGGGAAGTTATAGTTGCGCGGGAATAGTTATAAAGATATTTTTAGTCCATCACTTGCTTACACGTATAGTTAGTTATAACCCCATGTAACAGTGACAGTAATAACCATTTATTAAAAACAAAAAGTAATTTATATTTTTATGTGATATTATTGAGTTAGATGAGGAACATATCGCTGATTAAGAAAATTAAAAAGAAATTTTAGTGTTACTACATAAAATAAAATTATATTTCACCAAATAACGACGATAACATACGAAAAAAACAGCTAACAAGATGGTTAGCAGTACAGGTCGGCACCTATATCGTAAATACAATAACTTTTCCTATAACCTGACTAGCACTGCCTTCCGCTTGTCATCATGGAACATCAGCTGTAAATCTTCTGTGTTTAGACGTTTCACTTTTCCATTTAGAAAATTGTTGCTTAAGCGCTATTATTTGACTGCAAAATATTTACCACTGCGATAACACAAAACTAGAAAAACAAAACAAAGCTAAAAAATCTGCCGCCCTTGCTCAATACTAAAAGCCTACTAAGCCGAAAAAGCATATAATTACAACCAAAATATCCTTGCCAAATTTTACGTGTGGAAACAAGTCGTATCATAAATCTAGAACCCTTACAGTTTACCGACGGCCTTCATTATTGATGATACTACGGAGTCGAAGTTCCAATCTCCCGGGATTGTAAATTTGTCTTACCTGTAATAAATGGTTTTATTCCATCGCCTCTTACAAGAAACTGGATAATCAGTAACGTAGGCATTGTGGTGGCTTAAGAATGCCTAGTCAGTAACCTAATAATGGGTCATAAATATAGATATTTTAATTTCTACAAGGTGATTTAATAGAGATTTTCTTAGCTACGCTCTTAGGTTAGCTTAACTATTTGATTATTATCGGTGTTTTATTAACTTAGTTGTTGGTTAAATCAAATTTTAGATGTTACTTATTTAAATATGACGACCGATATGGCGTGGTGGCGAGTATGCTCGTTCTCCGCTCCAAGGTCGTGGGGTTCGATTCCCACACAGGACAAATATTTGTGTGCATGGTCATAAACATTTGTCCTGGTCTGGGTGTTTCCCTATGTATATTCAGTATGTATTTACAAAAGAATAATTAATTATATAGTTTATACGTTATTTAGTAACCATGACACAAGTTCTTATTGATACTTATCTTGGAACTAAAAGCAGGGTTTCTTAAACTTTATGCGCGTCACTTTTCTACGCGGACGAAGACGCGGGCACAGCTAGTGTAATAATATGTAAGATTGTGGTTTCAATACGTGCGCACGTGCTTGACACGCACGGCTCAGTAAACACGTCTATTCGTATCGCGGGCATGCGCGGGAGTATGCAAACGAGCTTGCGACGGCGCGACGGCGCGACGGCTTGCGAAGGCGGGCGGGTGACACATCTGAAACGCGCTATGTTCGTAGTCAAGCAAGCGATGCGTGAGTTAACTTATTACTGCACAGTTTTCTGATAAATATATTAATGTTTACTGAGCTGCTGCAGACCTCTGACACTGATGTTTCGGACTCCTAAGGGGTCCGTGGACCCCACTTTAAGAAATCCTAAACTTAATAATTGGTATAACTGTAAGAAAATAATTAAAAAAAGAGTCATGAAGGAAAAGAAAAAAGGTAATGGAAGGGTCTAAAAATATTTTATTTGTTCCCAGAATTATCTAATAAATCCTAAATTTAGTAGCATTCATTATGACGCATTACATTAAAAAAAATAAAGTGAATCGGAACGTATTGAATATCTAAAAGCTGTTAGACGCTATTTTCAAATTAGTGGCTTTGTCTATGAGACGCCTGTCAATCTCAGTTACCACCACAGAACAGAATTCTCTCTTCTGTGGTTACAACGAATCATTTTAAAGTATTCTAAATTCTGTCGGCGGAATAACATAGTACAATAAACCGCAGTAATTTTAGTTTATTTTGACTTCATTTGCATTTTTTACCTACTAAATAGTTGTGTCTACGACATACGATACTGTTATTAAGATCTTTTTTGAAGATTATTTATAATATGAAAGCAAAGTATGATTATTTACCACTTATAAGTTTAGCTGAAAGCGCTTGTACCTAATGGGTGACGAGGGTCGTGCATAGTAGAAATTTTAACACCTAGTTGAAATCTAAACTTTATGATAAGAAAATGCTATGCAACTAGTAAACCGAATGTTTAGTCGATAAGCTACGATCTCCATACTACACATTTTATGTGAATAAAAATCACTGGTTTCCTCAACTTCCGTGAACCATGCATTTTTCGAGATAAAAAACATCATTCCCAACCTTTTGGTCATTGTAAATCGGCTAGGTACTATCTATTCATTATACTTTTAATTCGTTTCTCAAACAGATTAATTTAAAAATACTGTTGAACTATGTTCTTCACATTACGATAAAACAGGAATTTTAGAGAAACCCTTTAAAACGGTACGTAGCGTTGGAAAATCCCGAACGGAAGACTAAACTATTATTATTAGGAATACTTAGTGCAGTAAGAGAGGATAACTCCTTTACACTTTAAATTGCTCGATTCTGTGCCATTTTTTTATATCTATATCAAGTACTATTTCCAACCAACGGATGCCTAAGTAGTAGAAGTCGTTTAAAGCGTGAAGAGTCGTTTAAAGTGTTGCTGAATATTTTGCTAAATATTATGCTTTTTTTATGTAACCCAATTAATTGAATTTATTACTAAACAATACACTGTGTATTCTTAAACAGTACAGGAAGCTCACTCTTCTATTGCCATTAAATACTGACCCATAAATCTAGAGACTGTGATAGCAAAAGAAAAAAAAGCACAAACAACTCATATTAAATCAAATCACTACATAGCATTGTAAATGCAAAAGAAAAAAATAGGAGGTTTTTTACTAAAACAATATAGGAGGGTTTCCTTAATAATCAGTTACTATCAAAAAACTCATATGATTTAAAAAAAACTTTTCTTAACCGAACGTTTTTTGTATTTATTTTTGTATTGTACTATCGCAGTATTCCGGTTCCGGCTGTAAATACGTAAACTCATTGCTGTAGTGCTCTCCGCTAAATTAATCGAAAACTGTGAAATCATTGTGAAATTCAACAAAAACAAGTGCAAACTCTTTTCTTTGTGTGAAAACGCATCGAAAACAAAACTCACCGAGGGATATAACAACAAACATAAGTATTAATTTACTGAATTTCTTAAAATTAAGGTGAACTTAACTGCCAAAAATTACCAAACTACCTACCAACATATGTGACAAAATAAAGTGGCATTGACACTTGACAGTGGCAGTTACGCAAGTGACGTTTGACTCACCGAAACAACTGGGATACCAACACAACGGCAGCATTCATTCAAGAACGTTCCAATTCACTCAATATTCCAGCCGTCTTTACGTTTTATTTCACACAAACGTTTTAAAACCATAATAACAATGGAGAATATGCAGAAATTTTTTGATCAGATGAAAATAGAAATGGCGAATCAAACTACAGATATAATAACGCAAATAGATGAAAAATTAGCACCTTTCACGAGAGAAATAGAACAATTGAAGTCCGAAAATCAATATTTAAAAGAAAAAGTGTCCTCCCTAGAGAAAAACAGCAGAGCAAACAACGTTATTATATATGGATTAAAAGAAAAAGAACAATCTTCGTCTGAACTCGTAGAAACCTTAAAAAGCAAAATAAAATCAGATCTAAATATCGATCTCAACAATAGAGATATAAATATAGCACGTAGGATTGGGACGCCAAATAATATAAGTGGAAAGGAAAGACCAGTGTTAGTCTCATTTGTAAACAATTGGCAAAAATGTGATATTTTACGCAATAAGAAAAAACTTAAAAATATTCACATTTCTGAAGACTACCCTAAAGAAGTCATAAACCGAAGAAAAGAGTTACAACCGAAACTTATTGAAGAAAGAAAAAATGGTAATTATGCTGTCCTAAAGTATGACCAACTAGTAATAAGAAAAGGACCACCTGGAAATGAAAAACGGAAGAGAGATGATTCAACTTCGCCTGCTACAACAAACCAACCAAAAAAACAGAATTCCTTTAATAAAATAAACCGAATCAATGCATTTGATATGATGAGAGGAAGATCCAACTCCTGCTCGACACCATCCTCAAGCGAACAGAAACCATAGGAAATAGTCATCAGCCACCGGAATAACACAACATGTACAAATAAACAAAACCAACAAAACGAAACATTTCCCAAGCCGACCGGTCATCGTGGGAAATTAGACCACTACCCTCCAACTGTAAACAACAAACAAAAACTAAACAACCTAACAGCGCTAAGTATTTGTAGTTTTAACGTAAGATCGTTGTCAGATGAAAATAGATTTTTACAGCTCACATATGCACTTAAGAATTTGAAATGTGACATTTTGGGGCTGTCGGAAGTAAGAAGATTAGGGTGCAGTATTGAAGAATACCAAGACTATATCTTGTGCTATATCGGAGAAACAAAAGGGCTTTATGGATTAGGGTTCTTAATTAATAAAACATATAAAAGAAACATAACCAACTTTACGGAAATTTCCGAAAGAGTAGCCCTATTGCAGTTAAAATTCGACAAACTTTCTATGTCAATAATTCAAGCCTACGCACCAACGGAGGATTCAAGCGAAGAAAAAATTAACCATTTTTACAAAAATCTAGATTTGGCTCATTCTTTAACTGATGATAAAATTATAATGGTAATGGGGGATTTCAATGCAAAAATAGGAGTTCCAAGAAATGAAGACTCTCTGATTATGGGGAGATATGGTTATGGACAACGCAGTGAAAGGGGTGAAAGATTAATAGAATATGCCTTGGAATACAAACTATCCGTAATAAACACCTACTTTAAAAAGAAGCAAAGCCGTAAATGGACATGGTTGTCTCCTAACAAAAAGACTTAGAATGAAATTGATTTCATAATGTCAAGCAAGCCCCAACTATTCACGAACTTCGAGGTTCTCAACACGTGTTTCCCTTCGGACCACAAACTAATCAGAGGCACCATCATTCTGAAATCAACAAAGATTAATAGGAAAAACTTTAATACCTCATCAAGCATCCCAAAGACAGAAGTTGAAACTGAGAACTTCATCATAAACCTAAAATCATATATGAATGACTTGGATGATAGCCTAAATAACATTTCTGATATGCAAACCTATTATAATACACTAGAAAGTATAATCCTTAAAAGTTCGATGACATCAAAAAAGATTCACGAAAAGGGACATAGAATATTTAGCGAAGATACTAAACAACTAATAAAAAGACCCACTGAACTCACAAAAACGAAACATAAAACCACAGAAATGAAACACGAACTAAGAACACTATACAAAGAAACGAATAAATCAATCCGAAAGGACTATCAAAGTCATAGAGAACAAATAATAACTAGAAACTTAAGTAAATTCAGAAGTACCAAAAGAGCCTTTAAGGAACTAAGTGTTAATAAACCATGGATACAAAAACTTAAACATGAATCACAAAAAACTAAAACAAGACAAGATGTTATCAGCCATGCAACTAACTTCTACAAGAATCTTTACCAAAGCAGAGACAATGGTCAAATAATTGAATCAACATTTAATTACTGGATATCTGAAACAAGTTCTGTCACGCCAATAAAACAAAGAGAAGTATACGAACACATAAAACTGCTAAAAAATGATAAGAGCCCTGGCCCGGATGGGCTTAGTAACGAAGCAATTAAAATAGGAGCACCAATGCTTACATATCATTTTACGCAACTATTTAATTTGGTATTAAATACAGAGTCCGTACCGTCACAATGGTGTAAATCTGACATTATATTGTTATTTAAGAAAGGTGACCCATTAGACATAGGAAATTATAGGCCGATTAGTCTACTAGCAAGTGTGTACAAACTTTTTTCTTCTATTATACTAAAACGAATAACTAAAGACATAGACAGTTCACAAGCAATAGAACAGGCAGGCTTTCGGTCTGGTTTTAGCACGAACGACCACATCCAGGCTCTAGAACAAGTAATGGAAAAACATCGTGAATTTAATAGCCCACTGTACGTCGCGTTCATAGACTACAGTAAGGCGTTTGATACTATTAGCCACCACTCCATTTGGACAGCTTTAAATTTGTTTGGAGTAGATAAAAAATATATAAATATTATTAAGTATATATACAAATATTGCCAAAGTAATGTAAAACTTGAAACCAGAGGAAAACCCATTGATATAGAAAGAGGTGTCAGACAAGGTGACCCCTTATCACCAAAACTGTTTATTGCTGTTCTTGAAAGCATATTTCGCAACATAGACTGGACACAAAACGGCATAAAAATACAAGGTCGCTACCTAAATCACTTAAGGTTTGCAGACGATATTGCAATATTAGCCGAAACGTCTAAAGACTTAGAAGTTATGATGGAGAAACTTGACAAAGAAAGTGCAAAAGTTGGCTTAGAAATGAATGCAAGCAAGACAAAAATAATGACCAATTTTCATAAGAATCCCATAAAAATAAAAGGAAAAATCATAGAGTATGTTGACCACTATATATACTTGGGTAAAACGGTATCTTTCAATAAGAATAACAACGAAGAAGAAGTGTCAAGAAGAACAGCAATAGCATGGAAAAGGTTTTGGTCATTCAAATAAATTTTAAAAGGTGACTATAGCTTGCATATAAAGAAAGTCGTAATGGACACTTGTGTCTTGCCATCTTTATTGTACAGCTGCCAAACCTGGACCTTTACAGATAAAGTAAAACTGAAAATCAGAAACACACAAAGGGCTATGGAAAGAAGTTTGCTAAAGATCAGAAAAATTCACAAAATAAGAAGCGACACAATAAGAAGAAGAACTAAGGTCACCGATGCACTTACACATGCATTGACACTGAAGTGGAAATGGGCTGGTCACATCTCACGGTATATCGACAAAAGATGGACTATCAAAACTACAAGATGGGTCGGACCACCATCGGGAAAAAGAAACGCAGGAAGACCAGTAAAACGGTGGGCTGATGACATTATACAAATAGCAGGAAAAGATTGGATGCAAAAGGGGGAAAATAGAGAGCTGTGGAAGGAAGTGGAGGAGGCCGCTACCCAAATAGGGGTCCATATCTCAAACTCAGCAACAAAATAACACTCATACTAACCTTATTATAAGTGAAAATACTAACTATAACTAACAACTTTTTTTAAGTGTAATTGCATAATGAGATGTGGAATAAATGGCTTTATTATTATTATTACTATCGCAGTATCGGATATCACTGCCGTCGAAATTACTTAGCGATTTCCACGATAGTGGCGTTGTATCAATTAAGTCTTAGGTCACTTAACAACTGCACGTAAATTGGTGTCGAGCGCTGTATAGTGTTATCAGAAATTTTCCTCAATAGCAACGTCATAATTAGGAGTAAACGAGCTATTTATCTTAAGACGTCACGTCTCGTCACACTTTGATATAAAGAGAAATATCATCATCTCATCATCATCTCAGCCCATAAACGTCCCACTACTGAGCACGAGCCTCCTCTCACATACCAAGGTGAGAGGGTATTGGGTCATACTCCACCACGCTGACCCAGTGCGGATTGGCGGAGGCAGGTGTGTGGCGTCCTGCTGTTAGAATTTTTCAAGCCGCCCATTAGGCCTCTAACATGGCTTAACGACTACCACATTTTGTGATAACCGGGACCAACGGCTTACGTGCCTTACGAAGCACGGAAGCGCTCGATATCAAATGCCACACAAACGGTCACCCATCCAAGGACTGACCTCTGTAAACTCTGCTGTACTTCGGCGTACTACTACGTTCTTCAAGATTAAAAATATTATCTTCATCAATTCGTAAAAATACTTACTTATTACCTATATCTCATCAAAAGTTTGGCACTAATTGAAGTCTGTACCGTAAACGCAATCTTTATTGAAATAAGTTGCCTAAAAGCAACTATAGAAGACAAACCAAATGAAGTGCTTAGTAAATAGTGTAGACCACTGACAGACAGGCCGACTGGCAGACAACGACGCGCGGCATTGACTCAACAATGGGGTTCCGTTTTGGACCTCTGGGTACGACACTCGCAGCGTGCATATGCTTGAAACTACACACCGAACATAAATTCTATTTAGCTCTACGTCTGTCATGTTACAGAAAACAGGAATTCGAGTAGTTTGGTGACGAGCACAATATCACATTATTATTAAAAATGAAGTCCATATCGTAAATGCAATCTCTAATCAAATAAATTTCTCGAAACCAAATTTTGTTTAAAAATTTATTGTACAAAATAAATTTTAAATTAAAATTAAAATTTATAATTAATAAATTTAAATTTTGTTATAAGCCACTCACTTAAGCCATCACGGTTTTTTTGTGAGTGGGGAGTTCACAACTTATATAAAAAAGTAAGATTAATTTTCAATTTTTGATACATATATATAACTAAATAGATAGCTATATAATATATAAGCTTTAATTTTTTTGATAAACATATAAATATATGGATAGCTTCACAATATACGGATACAAAATTAGACGTCTGTGAAGGTTTTCAGGAGGAAAGCCTTCAAGGATCCATGGTAGGGCTGATTATCTATGTATTTAGCCCAGTATCCCTTCCGGGATTGTATTTAATATCTTAGGCAACAGGTAACGAGATATTCTCGTTCCATACAAGTTATTGTAGTTAGGTACAACATATTTATGAACTAAAGAAGACAAAACAAATGAAGTTTTTAGTGGATAAAAAAACCCGGTACTCTGACAGACAGGCCGACTGGCAGACGATGTCGCGCGGCATTGATTTAACAAAGGGGTTTGGCTTGGGGCCTCTAGGTACGACATCGCAGCCTGAATATGCTTCAAACTACACACTCAACGTGAAATCGATTTAGCTGTTTGTCTGTCATAGTACAGAAAACAAAAATCTGGGACGAAATACTGTAAGACATTTGTACTGCTCCGGCAGAAATGAAGTTCCTGAAAAACTTGGTGTTAAAGAAGTCGAAACAAGGGTCTTAGTTATGAACGTTTAGGGCGGGGTGTAGAAAGTAGAACATTGAAACGGACATGCACGTAAGGGGGTGTAGCTGAGGATGGCAAAGGATTTAGTACAACACACACTCTGCGGAGCCTTATAGGAAGCCATTTTAATCTTACCCGGTACTCTGAAACATGATCGTACTTACGCAGATCAAATATGAACCTTACGGCCTGGTTAATTGCTTTCTAAGCGGACACCTACTTTAAGGACTTGACTTTATAAACGCTTCTAAACTGCGGCTATATTCCCCGACCTCCGAACGAATCTCGCGACCGAATCTTGCCTCAAACGCTTCGTTTTAAATTTAAAATATATAAAGAAAACCTCTTTACTCACCTATTTCTTTCTTGTGCTGTCTCTTGAAAGATTTATTATTTTATAAATCAAGTGTTGAGGATATTGAGAGATAAAATAAAATTATTTCTTTTGAGTAGAATTAAAAAGCTTTATTTGTTTTTATTCCCAGTCTAAAAGAAGTGAATCTTTCTTCATGCATATAAAATTGAATTTATTGAATACTACAAAAGCCTTACACACCTAAAAGAATCAAAATTATAAACTTTTTAAAACATTAAACCCGCATTCAAGATACATCATAAAACAGATATCACTGTTCAAGCCAAAATGTTAGACTATGAATGAACTAAAAGGTTCAGCCGCGTGCACTCCGATGAAGCTCTTATATGCAATTCCTTTGAAACAGTGCCGCAAACATCCCCTCTACACTCAGGACGTGCCTTTCATTAAAAAGCAAGCCATCTTGGAAAATAACAAAAGCGGGTGTTATGGAAAACATCGCTGTCTCTATGAAAAAATTATGAATTTCCACATCTGTCGGCGAGGGAGACAATGCCGTTTAAAAAACAGCTGCCATTAACTTATTAACCAACAAAGTGGGGCAAACAAAGAATATTGTGCAGCTGAAAATATTTAACAGCATTTTGTGCAATTCATATTTTTTAAATTTTATTAAAATTTTAGTGCGAGTTTTAAGTCCGCATGAAAATTTATTTTATCAGATTTTTTGACAGCAATGATGATTTCTTAGTTTGCAATTGATGGATTAAAAATATCTTTGTAACAATCCCGTGCTACTATAATTTCCCGAAAAATCGAGAAACAATTCAAATCAACTCGTGTTTTGCCTTTACAGGGCAAATTCAGGTAAGACAGGAGCTTTAAATAAAAAACAATGTACTCTATTCAAGAATAACTTGTCGTCCGTGATGAATGATACCGTCATCATCATATGATATGATGATGATGCCGAGTGGCACCGGCCTAGAATAGTGCCAACTCTTCTCATGTCACAGGGAGTCACAGCAGCGTTATCCTGCGTACTGGCTTGAACTGCGATCACCAACGCCTGCCCAGCGTGGTGACTATGGGCAGATACCACGAATAGAATGTAATCTATTGGAAAGGCATGTGATATGATGATGATGAAAGTACTCGAATTTCTTGTAGCAAAATGAAAAGTAAAATATATAGATATTAATTTATTGCTGAATAAATAAGTAAAGTATTTTCTGAATCAGTGTATTAATTCTAGAAATAACCGTTAACCTTAAATTATCCGCAAATTGTTTGTAACACATCATATTAATATTTTTAACTAACAGCAAAGAGGGTACTCTTTTAACATAAGTTTCAAAACTTTAAAGATGGTAGTACTAACCCATGTACGAGTAATAGTAACCTTTGAAGTACAGTAAAAAAAAAATATTATTATTGTATGAAAGCATTTTTCGTAGTCCATATAATCTAGGGTATATCATTGTTCATAAATACAAACTACTTATACCATAGTAGGACAAACTTCTAATTCGTGGCAAAAATTCAGCTGTTCCATACTACTTGTTCAAGACATTTTAATAGAAAACAGTCCTTCACTAATCTCATGTTGTTCCAGATAAACGTATTAATTACATCGGTCAAAAGTAAAATCCAATGCAAAACAAGACGCTATCGCAAAAAAAAGTTACAACAAGACCTTCATCATCTCAGCCCATAAACGTCCCACTACTGAGCACGAGCCTCCTCTCACATACCAAGGTGCAAGGGTATTGGGTCACACTCCACCACGCTGACCAAGTGCGGATTGGCGGAGGCCATTTTATCAAACCGCCCATTAGGCCTCTAACATGGCTTAACGACTACCACATTTTAGTGATAACCGGTACCAACGGCTTAACGGGCCTTCCGAAGCACGGAACAACAAGACCTTAGTTTTTAATAAATTTTTGTCATCTTAACATAATCTATTCCCAATAACAGGTATTTCGTGCCAAGCGTAAGTAATATATTATACGTTACTCAAAGAAGTGACACATTTTCAAATTGGGATGCGTTTCGAAAGATTTTTCGAATCAGAAGCCATTTCTAGTGTCTTCATATTTAGATCTGTTAAAGAATGTATTTTATTGGTGCTTTTAAATATAAATTAAAGATATATTTACATTTTACTTAAAGAATTCTTCATACGGCTTATGAAAAACGATCTCTTTATTCTCTAAAGTAAATATAAAAAAATAATCTTAATTCCAACCACCTTTACCTAATTATTCAATTACATATAATTAAGTTATTGTACTTTACTGTAACTCACTACTTTAACTTATAATTTCATTGTTTTTTGTGGTTTTAAATATTTTATTTTATTATTTTTTAATGAAATAACAAAATTGAATATTGTTGCAGAGTAGTATGTGTTCATCTCTATATTAATTTGCAAATATAAAAATAAGGCTATTTTTAAAATAACCTTTTCATTTTAATAACAATAGTTACCATTAAGCTACTTCTACAAACCACATAAAAACATTATTGTGAAAATACTCCTACAAAAACTATACCAGTTCGAAGATTGCTTTCTAAGGACAAGGGACACTGCTAATTCCGATAATAACACTCATTTGGTTCGCACAGAAGTCTCAAGTGGCCTCTAGTGCTAGACAAATTACATCTTAGAAAATAATTCATAACTGCCTAAGTTTATTCGAGTCATATGGGACAAAAAAGTCCTTTGCTGCATATGAATAATGTTTATGAATACATCAGAACCCCTTAAAACGGATCTTTTTCATATAAAATCCCTTCAGAGTACGCTTTGACTATCATTGATTACTATTATTGTTTTTTTTGGGATTTGGCGGATATTTACTGGAAGACAGAAAATAATATTTACTAGAAGACAGCAAGTTATATAATTCGACGACGAATATGGGGTGGTGTCCTGAGGTCGTTGGTTCGGTTCCCGTACAGGACAATTGCTTGCGTGCATAAACATGAATATTTGTTTTGGCCTGGGTGTTTTTCTATGTATATTTAGATTATTTAGTATGTCATTACAAAAAAAAAGTATTTATTTATATATTATGGTTATCCGTCATTTAGTATCCATAACACAAGTTCTTAATGATAATGATTTAGTCTCCATAACACAGGTTCTTATTGATACTTATCTTGAAACTAAATAATTGGTGTAATTGTCAGACATATTTATTCATAGAACTAAATATGGACATCAAATTAAATGGTCAGTTACTTTTGTTCACATATAAAGAGAGAAATACATGTATATTGTTAGCTTGTCGAGATTTTAAATAAATATTGTATATTTTAGCGATTTTAATTTGAATATAATTTTAAATTAGTAGCTTTTGTATGATTTTATGTGATTCCAGCGGACAGCGTTTGGTTAATTAAAATATCGGTAATAACAGCTTTTTTGAAAATATTGTTTATTTTAGCCATGTATTTTAAATATTCAATTATATCGTTTCAATTAATGTATTTCATCATAAACTACTAAATAGCTCAAACGACTTCCGACTATTGTTGACAAGATCATATCTTTGAAATGAGTCTGTCAGAAAGGTATTTTTACTCCACTTGGTTGGAGAACATCGAGAAGTTGGCAGTCGTTACTGAGGTAGATAGACTGAGTTGGTTGAAAATAGAGTTTGTTAAGGCTGGTGGTTTTTTTTAAATAATAAGTAATCGAAATTAAACGTGGTGTTTTATCTAAATTTGAATTTAATGTATATCTTTGAATTAGTACCGTACATCGACTTATTTGTTTTTACTGTTTATTTATTTTATTTTTATTTACAAAAAGTACAATTTAAAAAAATACATTTTGTTCTTATAACTAATATCCTCGCCAAACATTACGTTTAAAGGCGAGAAGCGCTCTTTTCTCTTTCTTATTAACTTACTAAGAACTATAACTAAAATTAAAAAAGAAAACTAAAATCAAAAACAAAAATAAAAAAGTAAACACTTTTAGGGCAAAAAATTTAAGATTGCTATGCCTATGCTCTCATAAGCAATTCTCCCCTTAACTTCTTCTTCAACATATACATACTTATCTTATTTTCGTCTCTTAACATATCTATTTTATTAAATATTTTTGGCACTATATATTTATTGGTTCTCTCACCATAGTAGTTAATTATTCTAGGTTTTTTTAACATCTGTTCTCTAGCCCTTCTGGTGTTATATTTATTCTCTATTACACTTTTAAATTCATTGGTATAGTAATACTCTAATCCTATTAAATACTCAACTTTCCTATCTATCGGCAGTATTTTACACAGTGGAAATAGTTTATCATAATCATTATTACAAATGTTTTTCTCTTTCTTAGTCACTAAGTATTTTATTAGTCTTAATTGTAAATTTTTAATTTCCATTAAGTAAGTTCGGAAAGTACGCCCGTATACTAATAGACCGTAACTGATCAGTGAGTCAGCAAGCGCGTGGTAAACCATCCTCATTGTATCTGAGTTGACTATTCTGTGTAAATGGTAGAACTTGCCTAGCACTGATCGTAACCTATTACAGACATCATTTACATGAATTGAAAAGTTGAAGTTCTTATCTATTTTTAAGCCTAAATATTTGAAATTGTCGACATATTGAATGACATCACATTTACAATCGTGTTTGTTATTATGTAAGCAGTCGTACGTGTGTCCTATTAAACTAATATTATTATTTTTTGTATTTTTTGCAATTTGATTATATGGTGAATGAATGTGCATACTTTGTGTTTTTGTGAAATTTATTATTATCCCATTGTCGTGAGCCCATTTTGTTATATTTTCGAAGTCTGTTTGCAAATATCTTTGTACCTGTAATATATCTTTAGAAGCATAAACCACACACATATCGTCTGCGTACATAAAAACTTTACAATAATTTACAACATTTGACACACTATTGACATGCATGACATAGCCCACAGGTCCGAACACTGAGCCGGTGGGCACGCCCAGGCTCACTGGCGCCTCTTCCCCAGTCACACCACATATCTTTGTGCATATCTTTCTGTTACTTACATAATTCTTAAACCAGCTGTTGGTCGGGCCACGGATACCACATTCATCCATAGCCTGTAGAAGTATATTATGATCTAAGGTATCAAATGCTTTTTTGTAATCTATAAAAAGCGCTATTAACTGCTTCCCAGAATCTAGACTTTCATTTACATACTCAGCAAAGCTGGACAGGGCGGAGGCAGTATTCTTTCCCATTCTGAAACCATACTGTGAATCAGAGAGTATGCTATATGTTTCAAGAAAATTATTAACTTGTGTCATAACTAATTTTTCAACAATTTTATTGATAACAGATAAAATTGCTATGGGTCTGTAATTAACATATTCTAAATGTAGTTTCAGCATCAAGACAGACGTCTATAAAAACTTTCGTGTGAAGAACATTATATCATATTATGTTACTTCTTATTCATGAACACACAAAAACCTATTATATACGTAACGAAACCAGTCAACCCCTAAAAATGAAACATTTGCCCAATACTTTACCTCTTTCCTACAACAATGAGTTCCTCTGTCATTTATTCGCTCTTGCTGCGGACAATAATAAAAAAGAAACATAAAACAATTCCAATTAAACTCTTAACTGCTCGCTGCATACATATTTCTCTACTTTGTCGAACGACATCGATAATTGCACGGTACAGTCGAGATGAATAAACTGGCCACAAAAAGAACGGGGAAGTGAAGCTTTGTAAAAGGAATAGTTGAATGGCGGTCGCCGGGAACGTTCCCTTGGAGCTGTTTCAATCTTTACTCATATTACTCTTAACTCTAATCTATTGCAATTTTTACACAAGTATATACAACATTTGAAAGTATTAAAGACTTTTGCTTTTGGAACACATGTCTAATCCAATCTCATGTCTAATCAGCGGCATTAAGCTCGCTAGCTATTACGTGGGACAAACAACACATTTGGCGAAGTGTGGGCGTATGATATGCCTCTGCCTACCCCTTCGAGGAAATAGCCGTGATTGAATGTGTATGTATGTCTTATCTTAAACGTTTCAAAGTTACAATCTATACTCTACTAGAATATGGTCGTTTAAAAAGGACTTTATTTATAATAGATGACGCCAAATTGTAGAATGGTATTGTAGAATGGTATTGATGGATGTTTTGAATCTTGAGACCTTATAACTTTTGATAACAGACATATTCCTGCACTTTGGTAAATTAAAAAATATTAACACGAGTTCGGATTTTTGACAGTGGATAAGACTGCAGAGGTGAGGTATTGAGATTTTTAACTTGCTAAAAATGTCTAAGCGATAATTTTTTAGATCGGGGTTCGGAGAGTATGGTGAATGTCAGAGACATTCGAAATGCTGCTCTTATACCGCGGCCGCCTGGTGTAGAAGCGGTCTGCCAATGTACTAAAACAGCAACGGCCTTTAGCAATTAATGAGTACCTTTTGTGTAACTGCTAGCATCCCCGTCGGGTTGTGCAATTGATCACAATACAAACATAGTTTAATTGTTTGGCTAGATCTTACAATGTAGTGGATGACATCAGTACTAGTCAGACAATCCCGAGAACCTTATTCTGAGTCGACCTTTCGCTTGGGGCAAGATTTGGCTGGTTCAATGGAATTCAGCAACTGTGATAAGTGTTTCCGATTATCGAACAGGGTCCATTTTCTATCACAAATAACGATACGAGTTAGAATCCCCTCATTATTGCAATGGTTGAGTGGTTTGCTTTACTAGATTTACCGAATTTTAGCCTTTTTTCTATTCTGATTTCTGTTTTATTCACTCATGCCGAACTATAAAGAGGTTTGTGATGAATTTGCTTTCACTATTGCTATTATTTTAAGTTGACAAGTAAAGTTGAGAATATTGAAACCTAAAATGTACCATGTCTGGTTTCCTTACACATGATCATTTGTATCGGGTATCAAGAAACTCGTTTTCGTAAAGAATTTTTTTTAAGGTTTCGGGTCTTTGAACGAACGCTAAGAAATAAAAAAAACTCACACACACAAGAAAAATTTATGTCAGAAATTATTTCCCCAACACCAGATATTTATGGTTTTGTTGAAATTCTATTTATCTAATGTCTGTAAAACGCAGACCGTAAGTGGGTCAATATCAAAAAGTGTAATTTTTTGTCAATTTTGGTGGCAATTTTTATTATTCAGTTTTCATGAAAATAATCACGTAATATCAAAAATGAAAGTCTAATATATAAGTTACTATAAGAGGGCCGTCTATATATCGATAAGTTTTTAAGATATTTATGTTTTAAGTCTACAGTGACCACCGAAATTGAAATTGATCCACCAAAATGGAAAATGCCCACTGAATTTGAAAATAAGCAACACCAAAATTTAATTTTTACCGTTTAGACTCTTAAAGGAAAAAATATCACAAGATTTTACATAATTAAGATAATATATTTATTGGTAATATATTTTCAATATTACGTCAATAATTAGGAATAACTATGTTTTAATTAAGTTATTACAATCATCAATCACTAGAAACATATAATCAAATAACATTTAAAATGTTTAGTAATAAATTATCAGAGAAATAACAACAATATTTTGAAAACAATTGTTTAACAAAGTAATTATTATATTAAAAAGAACTAAAATATTAATAACAAAAATTATCCATTCAACCCGATAACATGTGTCAAAGAAAAATAATAAGAAAAAATAACATGACAATCTCTAAAAAATAAGTTATCAAATTCAGTGATGACTCACATGCAGAAAAAGATGATGTTCTTTCAACGGCAGCAGCTCTAGCATCTATAGTAGAATTGAGAGATTTTTCGAATTTGGAACACGAATCACTGTGTATATTGTCAAAAAAGGACTCTGAAGGGACAGCTGCGTCATCTAAATCGTTTCCTATAGCATATTTAGATAAAATGTTGAATCTGATAATCGTTGCTGAGGAAGAGATCTATTTGTTGTTAATTTAGATGTACTTGGTTTATGCAGGTGTCCCAAATTATCTAATAAAATCTTTTCAGATCCTTTGAACCGCTGAAATAAACATTTACCGCGCAACTGACTAGCCTTAATGTTTGTACCAGAGTGCCTAGCTGTCTCTGTTCGTGGCTTAAGCAAATTAATAGTCGGAGTCATAGAAATGGCATCTTCGCAATCAGAGGGTTGAATTTCGGCATCCACATTGTCATTGCTTGGTAACTTGTAAAAACCCAAATGCGTACCATGAAGACATTCAGTAGAGCTGTATAAACACTGAGGCTCGACGCATGACAGTGAACGCAATACTTGAAATTTTCGTGCTAAATAGCTTCGTGCACTTTCATGGTTCCATTAAAAGGTTTCAACGAATTAGGAGTAAGCCAGTCCTTTTTAGTGATTTTATAGTCATCCACGCGTTTAACTTTTACTGATTTGACTTTTAGGCTTTCAATGAGACTATCAATGTCCGTAATTGATCTGCTGTTCTTTTCAAAAGGCCACCTAATCAATCAGGTGCTCCCTTGCCATGACCGCATTCACAGTAAAGCCTAGCAATACAGGCCACAGTTGAACAATTAGATTGGAATTGAGATATTGCATAAAATATTTTTATGTTTCGATTGGGCAGATGGTGAATCAGAGACAATGTGTAAATTGTCGACTTCATACAGTATTGGAACTACGTGAGCCCACACTGTAGGAGCGTCGTGTCGTAGAGAAGAACTAACCTAGCAAAATGCCTGCGTCTTAAGTTCTTGGTCTTGTGGGCAACGATAATATATCATTCCAGTGTGCAGTGTTAACTGTTGTCTACTTGCACCAAAATGCACTGATTGTATTTCAGATCCATACTTCGTCATGTAGTTCTCAATAAAGTCTATGTGGATTAAACATTCCGAAACATCAAGGTTCCTTTTTTTCTTTTTACTGCTTCTGCTTGATTCCTAATATTATCACAATGTTTCAGGAAGTGTTCTAATCTTTAAATAAGGTGCTATTCATCATCTTCAAAAAACTTAACTAGATCAATACGAATATTATTTTTAACTATATTTATATTTCGTTTTGGCACAGCAACTCTGTTATTTGGTTCTTTATTTTTTAATAGTTTATTAACATCTTTGAACTTGTTAACTGTAAGTACAATTATCTCTTCTTAGTTCTGTTATTCTACGTTGCAATAAATTTAGCTCCTTAGCTTTACTATTTTGGTATCGTCTAAATTTATTCTTAAATTCCCGTTTAAAATCTATTGAAGTAACAGATGATGGATCTGAATTTGGACTATCTGGGCACAGCATAGGGATAGCCGAAACAACTGCTAACACATGGCGAAGCAGGGCTTGATTATTCCAGAATTTGAACGGGACTGCTCGTGTGAAGATGTAGATTTAAACTACTTGTGATTGGTGGTAATTTTCTAGACCGTAAACTTCTAGTAACAGTAGCATGTTGATTTATACTCTCTTCATCGCATTGGACAGACCTTGTTTTATAACTGCAGCTTGGAAGAGTGTCATTGTAAGCTCGAACATTACCTGAGTCTTGTTGTGGCCTGCAGCTAGTATTTACGTGCTAAGGTGATGCATTTGATTCTTCTCCTACCAGTCTTTTCATTGTTTTTCAAAACCTAAAACTACAAGTTTAACTTCTTGCTTTTTTTGGTAATATCTTTCCCTTTCTTTTTTTCTAAGAGCTTCTGCTTCTTCAGGGTTGTTTTTAATTCTTGCTTTTCTCTTTCTTTCTGCCATTCTCTGTTTAAGCAGTCTCTCTTCGGTGGTCTGTTTCGGCGTACTAAAAAAAAGAATTTTAGTATGTAGGGTAGTTTTAACAAAACATCATAAGTCTTACACTGTAAAAGCTGGCTTACAATGTTACTATTCTAAAATTTATGGAGTGAATATAACTATTAGCTAATTTTCCTCCATCAATGTTACGCACGCGGCAGTACAAAACTAATATAATACGTAAGTACTTACACTGTGTCAATTTTGGTGGCTCATTTTCAATTTTGGTGCCATGAAAACGCCACCAAACCCACCAAAATTGAACCACCAATATTGAAACCAGACATAAAAATAACCAGAAACAGTAGGAGTTTAAGGTTACAATTAAGTGAGTGTAGTTAACTTAAACATTATCCCAATGTGTATCTACAGAATAAGGTATTTATCCATAAAACAACAAATTAAATAAAAAATTGATCCACCAAAAATTTCAAAATTCTTGTCCCCCATGCCAAAAAAATAGATACTTACGTTTTTAGCGGGAAATCACAACACTTAAACACACAACTGTTACGTGCAAACGCGGGTGCACAACTGAGACACTCGGTACCTAAGACGCTATACACGCATTGTCGTACTAAACTTGTGGTAGGGTCAGTTGAAAAAATGCCACCAAAATTTAAATTTTTCTTGAGACAAACTTTGATAAGGTATTTCGTGTATCTATTATATACATATTAATACAATTTGAATGTTTTTAAATCATTCATTTTATATATTAACTAGAATAATTATAAATTTAGTAAAGTACTATAAATAGTAACCGTAGCGAATGAAATTGTACAAAAATATGGAGTTGGGACAAGCCACCTTACTAGAAATTTTGAGACACTTCTTTTTTTTATAAATTATTTACATATTTCTAACAAATTTGGATCATGGCCCTGAATAAGTATAGTTTCGTCGATGATTGCAAAAAAATATCAGCAACGAAATATTATTTTACACCTAGATTCTCAACGAAGACACGAAAAATTTGCCTGTTTGATATTGACCCAAGTAATGTGAAAAAACTCCGCTAAAGCTTTCAGTTGCAGTTCTTTCCGTCTGGCGGTCGCTTGGGTGAGGTCCTGTCAAACGACACCTGACTTTCCACTTAAAGTGACTTTTCACTCGCCCTACGACAACAACTTTAGCTCTCAAGAGACCTTAAGTAGTCGCTAAGAACAAGGTCGTAGGAAAAGCCGATTAATTGAAGATTGAAGATATCTTGAGATTTATTGAAAAAATACTAGTATTCAAATCTGTTTTTTTTTATTGTTATTAAAAGCCTGAAAATAAAGTTCTTTCTGGCTTGAAATATGATAGACTTTTTCTATACTCATAAAACTTCAATTCGCTAGTTAACTTCATAAGATTAATAGACAATTTTATGTATATTTTAGTTACTCGTGACTTTTATGATTTGTAGGTATATATTCCTTTTATTGTAACTCCTTTTTTGCGTCAATGTATATTAAACATATTTTCTGTTTTCTTGTACTCAAATTGATTAGTTTGTTTCAGGTAACATTTTCATATTTTCTTTGACAAAGTCCATCTGTGGGATTTCCCATTATTTAGTTTTC
This sequence comes from Musotima nitidalis, assembly GCA_949126915.1. Classification (NCBI taxonomy): domain Eukaryota; kingdom Metazoa; phylum Arthropoda; class Insecta; order Lepidoptera; family Crambidae; genus Musotima; species Musotima nitidalis. The sequence continues at coordinate 12,292,728 of OX421419.1, forward strand.
TAGGACCAAAATAATTTGAGGGTCATACCTCTTTTCCATCACCGCGTAGCGCCCCAATTTCATCTCATGACATGGTTCAGTAACCAGTCTTTGTTAGCAGTTTTCCATTTTGCATCATAACGGCTTTAAATATTATACAATAGGACTTTTATTAAAGTAATAAGTAGCAGATAAATAGTATATATCAGTAAGAAAGAAAATTTTTATACTTTTTAAGGAGTTGAAATTATTTAAGATCATAAAATCTATTATACTTAGCTTTCAACTGAAAAAAGAGATCAACGACATTTCGGGGATTTGAAAAAGAGTATTGGAAGAACGACTAAAAAAATAGATCAAATAGGAAGCTTCACACAACAAATTATGCACTTTAATAACTTACAACATATGTAAGACTTGCAGTAAATGTAGAAGTGAACACGAAAATAGTAAATATATAATTTATTATAAAAAAGACTGTAAAGTTAAATGTCAAAACAATTTTTTGAGTTAGGATCCATGGCGACTAGCTGACTTGCCGGTAGATAGATACCATTAAGTGAACCCTAGAATAAAGCTAAAACAACATATGTACAGTGTCCTTATTTGACTTGTTTTACGATTAAAATTCGCAAACCGCTAAGAGAAACCACTCTTCTGACTTCTGATTAATCTGTATTAATACTTTGTTTTCATTGGTACGATTTGCTGTCGGAAATCTTATAGTACGTACATAGGAAAGCGGTAGCGGTTTTAGTTGACACAAAATCAAATGAAAAAAATTAAATAAATGTTTTAGTGCCAAGTTCGTGACAATTTCAGGCATGTAAACTGATAATTTCAATGATATATTGAAGTTGAAAATAGAAAAAAGGCACAGAAATTATTTTCAATCAAATTAAATAAATATTGAAATTATTTCTCCCTTTAATTGCAATTATATAGGTTCGATTAAACATTAATTAACTGACTAATGACTGACTAAACACTATCAAGATAGTAAATTTGACATCACCTAAGCAAAGACTCTTATTGACAAAGATAATAGCAATCATAGAGACACGTTTCGTAGTCAGGCTTATTTTAAAGTTTTGTACCCAAGGTGGACTATTTACGTACCAGAGAGCCTACTCTAATTCAACGAAAACGAAACTTCTTTATATCTGTCTCTTTCACTCTTTGGGAATATCATTATCGAGTGAAAGGGATGGGTATACCGAAGTTTCGTTTTCGTTGAATTCGAGTAAGCCCTCAGGACTATTACTATTGTATGTAAGTATTTCATGGACCATAATATATATGTACCCTGAATTAATGTTGATTATAATAAAAAATATGACATATTCAAAAGCATTCATCTTGAGTTTCTTAATTATTTTGGCGAAATATAATGTTTTTCGGCCCCTGATCAGTGCATGACCATTGTAAAAATAACAAGTATTTATAAATGCAGTTCGTATCGACGTGCTGTGCGTTCAGTTGTGATGGCATCTATATATCTCGATATGTATGTATCACACATCATAATCACGGTAAAGGGTTATTGTACCGATACATAAACATAATTATGCTAGTTATGTATATTTTTACAACCTTGGTAAAAATGTATATGGCATATATGTGTATATATGTATAAATCGTCTGAGAGAAATTGAAAACCTGACAAAAGAGGACATAAAGTCCATTACAGTTGACTGGAAACAGAGACCGCCGCGCCGTCAAAAATAAATTAAGTTTCCCATTCCCAATCATTTCGCTCCTGCACCCTTCAAACCGGAACCTAGTTTTGAGCACAAAACTACTACGAGTATTTTATAGCAGAATATTTTTACATCGATGAGGCGCCCGCATTTCTTTGAAATTTAATACTTTCGAGTTTTGACGTCGTAATGGCTCGAAGTGCCAGTTATTACGTATCATCATCACCTCAGCCCTTTAAAGTCCCACTACTGAGCACGAGCCTCCTCTCACATAAAAAGGTGCGAGAGTATTGGGTCATATTCCAGCACGCTGACCTAGTGCGGATTGGCGGAGGCAGGTGTATGGCGTCCTGCTGTTAGAATTTTTCAAGCTGCCCAATTAGACATCTAACATGGCTTAACGACTACCACATTTAGTGATAACCGGGACCAACGGCTTAACGTGCCTTCCGAAGCACGGAAGCACTCGATATCAAATGCCACACAAATAATCACCCATCCAAGGACCGACGTCTGTAAACTCTGCTTTACTTCGGTGATCGTTTCCAACCACAGAGCACCGCTACGAGCGCTTCATTACGAGCGTTATTACGTATGAAAGAGTTAATTTCTACACAAGAGAAGAAAATATTTCTGAGAAATCTATAAAACTGTCATATTTACCAAATTTATTTTATGATACTTTTATTTATACCTAAACCACATGTTACGCAACACACGATTTGAATTTGAATCTTCTCTCGTGACTCAATCCAGCTTAAAAAATATATTTATCTTGTTTTAATATATTGTATGTGGCATTTCTGTGTATACCATGTAGAAAAGTTAATGAACTTAAAACGATAAGTTTATATTTACAAAAAAAAAAAAATTATGTTTATTCGTTTTCTAAAACCCATTACAAGCTTTGCTTAGTTTGTAACGCTTTATGAGATGACCGTAAATATTTGTTATTATAACATTTAATTAAAATACCTAAGAAATTTAATTGGTACAAACAATATCTACTACGCAGTTATACTACACATGTGACACTGGAATATTTGTGAAAGGTCACAATAACGACATGTATTTATCGATTGACACCAAATCTATTGCCACTGTCAAACCATCAATCATTAGCAAAGTGTATGTATGGGGTGCGTCGTGTGTGAAGTAATATCTAAATAAATCTATAATGGTGTCGAGAGCTTATGCTTTTATACAAGCTTTTATATAAGCTATTACGCGAGGGGAAATTTCTAACAACAGGTGGAATGTCAAGTTGAAAATTTATTATTTTTGAGATATTTTAAACAAGCGTCCAATAAGCAATATCCAAGCGTGTAGCTTTAAAAAACCTACAAGAAGACCTAACGTCGTTATGTAAATGGTCTCACGATACCGGTTTAGTACTTAATCCCGAAAAAACAAAACTCATGTACATAAGCTCTTCCCAAAACCGAACGTCACACAATCTTAAACTTATCGCGCACAGTCATAAGTGCCTGCATACTAACGAACAAGTATGTTCTTGTGTAGCCGTAGAACTCGTAAATGAGCAAAGATATCTTGGCTTAATAATAGACAACCGTCTCAAATGGACTTCACATATTAATTATGTCTGTGATAAATTACGAGCAATGTTGGCAAAATTTACCCTAGTGAAAAATAAAATCCCATATGCAACACTTCTACAATTGTATAAAGCACTTGGAGAAACAACGGTTTTCTACGGGCTTAGTAGTTACGGCAGAACCTACAAAACTCATCTTGACGACATTTATAGACTACAATTAAGACTAATTAAGACAATAGTACCGGAAAGAATAAAACAACAGTACAGTGACGATTACGACCAGCTATTCCGTCACTGTAACATTATGCCAATTCACGACCAAGTCAAATACACACTGTTAATCGAACATTATTTCAATGATGAGCTAAAACAAACTATGCAACACAACAAACAGACACGCAATTCACAAAAAGTCACTCTAATTACACCAAGGTGTAATAATTCTTATGGGAGACAAACAGTACAATTCCAGATTCCAAAGCTAATAAATGCCTTACCCACGACACTAAAAAATCAACTAAATGAAAAAAATATAAAAACAAAATTAAGGGAGTACTTCCTATCACTACTAACTTCATAATAGGCCATAACACTTATTACTACAATACATTCTATGTGTGTATGTAAATATATTTCCGTATGTGTATGTAGTACTTATATAACAATAAATACGAAGAAGAGCATACATTAATAAATAATTTATAAAAAAAAATAATCTTAAACATTTCCAAATCCTATACTTAAATAATATAATATATACCTTTATAAATAATAAGTAGAAAAATATAAATTATATATACAACTAAACTATTTATTTAAAATAAATGTATGGATATAAAATTCGTATCAGTATATCACCCCGTGTGTGCCGTATTGTGAGTAATATTGTTATGGTTAACGACGTCATCGTAAGGAGCACAATGAGTGGCAAGGTGAGGTGATCGGGTGGGGCGACTAAGGCGCTCGGATGAAGCCGGTTGGTGCGACATTGTGTTCTGGGAGCGAGCGTCAATTAATTTAAATACTGCATGACCTCATATAATTCAAATTGTAAATTAATATAATAGTGGCGAGTGGCAGTGTCCAGTAAAACCAATGTTGGTTTTTGTGACACTGGGATTAGGATAATTAATGTTATAATTTTTTTGTAATATTATAATTAAAAAAAAAAAAAAAAAACTTAAACAAGCGGCTCCGTCTGCCAGGAGTTTGGCATTAAGTCATGTCATCTTGATGATAACAATTCACTCCCATCGAATGCAATGTCCAGTAAATTATTTACGTTCTTTCTGTTTTAATCTCTCGTGGTTTCTTAACGCATCGATAGGGAACTCACGCCAGCAGTAAATGGGCTCGTTAATATTTAAGTTTTGTAATTTTGACTTTCAGAAGAGTTCTGTTGAGCCAAACTTGAATAAATAATTGTGACTTTAAACAAAACCAAGTAATTAACGATGAAGAGAAAGGGTCCATAATGATAGTGGTCCATAGTTATAGATGATAGAGTTTGTGGGATAGCACTGCCAAGGTGTTGAATAAATAGTCTTTATTAAAAATAACATAACACATGATGCAATTCATAATCGGGTGATTATGAATTGCATCATGTGTTTGTTGTCTTGCTTCTAGTTTATCTGAAGCGCCAACTCCAGCATGGCTTTTCCTACCATTCTCCTCGGATATTCGTCATCAACTCCACTTCTTCTCGATTATTACACTCCTCAAACATTTAATACATCAAGATTTGACCTTTCGCTTTCCACACGCTAACGTTTATATTCATCACTCTTCTCGTTGCATGTCTTTTGTCAAGTAATACATAGCAAATGATTGACTGAAAAAAAATCAATTATCAGCACGAAATCTGATATTTTATTTACCCAATTCCTTTTCTTACACTATTGATGAAAGCACGGTATTTACCCTAAGTTTGAATCACAAACAAACTTTAACAGATGCACTTATAAACATCCATTATATTCCCATAATATATCACAGCATAATATTTTTAAATTTAAATTTATTTTCACACTTATTCGAAACCTGTTTGATATAATGGATTGTTCAATGATACGTGAATTGCAATAAAGCTGCAACTATTAAATTGGTTTTTATATGGTAGAGCCATTTATGAAATAAATGAAAAAGCTGTTATACTGAATCTTTTAATCCTCAGTTTTCGTATTTAAACACTTTATCACATTAATTGGGTCAATGAACTGTATTTTAAAACTGATGTATTTTTTTACACTGGCGACACTCAAAATTTGTAGCAATTGGTAAATATGTCTTGAGAGAAGACATTTACCGTTATCATAGCTTGAACCGAGACTCAACTGTTTTGTAAAGGAATACGTGACTGATTTACCGATCTATCGACACACGCAATATGGCATCCGCTAAGAAAGATTTATTGAAAGCTCAAAGGGATGAATAGGCTACATAGACTAAATCGCGAGCGCCAATTTCAATTTCAAACAGACATTAATTTTTTTTTTACTAGTATCCAACTGTTTGATCAGATGGTTTCCAATGACCATGCTATTGCGTGTCTTGTCATATTACTGCTGTACACAACTGAAATCGATAGGGGCCTTAAATAGTATAAAACTATTTGATTGCCATTTTACTTTATCTCTTACAGATTCTGTGGTAGTAATTACGTAGTGTCAAGAAAACCTCATTCTTCCCCAGAATTAGCTGTGAACTACATTTTCTCGAAATTCATTCAAAGCTTCAACCTGAGACTGCTTTATAACAGAAAATTTACTCTGAAACTGCCATAACTCTTAGACTATAAGTATAAACAAGAGTTACCTCGACTGTTCGTTAAAACTTACTAAAAACAAACGATCCATGTTCTTAAGAAGTTAATACAAATGTAGCTCTTCTTACAAATACCATAAGATGAACAATATACACTGGACAGCAAATAAACCGGGCCACGAGTAGTTGAGAGTTTCGTAAAAAATCAATTTTAACAAACTTTGTTTTAGCTAGCGGAACTTTTTCATCTATCATCCTATCGAGAGTGGAATAATTTTCTTGATCGATTCGTTATTACACATAATGGCAGGATTAAATATTCACTACTCATCTTTAACACATTATTTTTGGGATCATTTTCTGTGCAGTTAGGATGTTTCTTTTATTTGCAGCATTACACTGTTTATAAACGCAAGAAAGCAAAGTTTTCCTAATAGATTACAATATGGGACTTTTAATATGTGCGTGAAATGATTTTATAGGCTCGGCAAACTGCAAGTGGTGCCTCTGTTTTTGCAAGCGGTCATAGGCAGCAGGGACCACTAGGCTTGCACAATAGTTCTTAGTTTGATTTAAGGTAAATTTGATTTAAAATGTCATTGCACTTCTGTCATTTGTTTGAAGTTGAGAAGGACCTCACGTGTGTGAGACAACCTTAGTATAATTTCATTGCTTTCTGAAAGCATCTTATATGGTTTTAACTTCTTATTTTTTTAAATGTTGATTAAGTGCGTCTGCTGTTAGTAGTGCCACTTTAGTTTTGTATTATTTCCTATAACTCTCTTCCATGTGTACATGAATATATAAATAAAGATTTCTTAACCCTTTCAAATGGAATGCCAACAATTAAAACGTGCTTCAAAAATATTGTTATGTAAAAAAATTTGGAACTAAAAGAATGTCCTACCTGATAACAACTGTTTTAAATCATTAGGTCACAAAAAATTTTTTTTTGTTGTGAAATCCTAGCAAGTTCTGTTAATACATGTCTGAAGTAGGTTTATAAAGAAACTATTAATTAGACATTTAAAAAAATTTGCAGTGCATTTATTCTTCTTCTTAGCATCAAATTAATAGCACATCATAAATAATTACATTCGCGTAATACAATCTTTGCAACACTTTTTACGGAACACCGTGGGAACATTCTCCGTGGTGTGCGAAGGTAAATTGTTATTGTACCGTAAAAACAAACAAATTGTATACGTGCAATTAAGTAGTCACCGATTCATGGCCACTTTATTGCATTATGTCGTTAGCCGCAATGATTACATACAAATAACATGGGATTAAATAAATTAGCCTTCGATCGATCGTATCCCGGCAACATTGAAACTCGACTTAACTTAACTATATGTTTATAGATAGTTAGATATATACATCCACACATACATAAAGTCACGCCTATTTCCCGTAGGTGCCTACCCTACGGCAAATAAATCCTAAATAGCAATCAGCTATTTAGGATTTATTTGCTAAAATACTGTGAGAAATAGTGATATATAGACATACACCAACACAAGTATATTGATTAGAATACAGTGACATGCAAAATTGAAATTAATGTAATATAGTCTATAAGATGTCATAATAAATTAAATGATTAGATGTTAAAGTAAAAATTAAGCATAAATTACATAATCAAAATGGATGCGAATTTTCTTAACAGCAAAGCACTTGGCAACTTTAATGCTACTTATTACTAAAAATAATGAACCCTTTACTGTTCAAATGTTTATTTATAAAATCATTAACTAATTTCTTATAAACACCTCACCATTCGAAATAGAGTTTTATTGCAACTAAAAGCTTGACGCAAGATTAACGACTGCATACTAACAGCCGAATTTCATGCCTACATGTAAATAGTGCAAACAACTAACACTCTTAACACTTTTAATTATGCGAAACAAGTGTGTCGAACTTCATAGCTTCATATTGTACCTTTGGTCGTAAAAGCTTTTACGGCCGGTTGTGTATTAACCGTAAGTGATTAAACCATTTTGTAACGCCAAAGTTATGACCTGCTCCCGCAACTATTTGTAAGCAATTATAATGCGTATTTGGGGTAAAGGTCGAGAATGCTATCAATAACGTGTGTTATGAGCTGTTTTCGATCGTGCTTTTAGTTTAATTTTGTAAAATTACTTTAGCGTTAATTCAATGTTAGTAGAATATATTACCATAAGACACGAACGATTATAATATTTATAGGTAATATGTACATAATATAGTTTTGAATATCTAACACAAAAATAATTGCCCAGATTAAAAAAAAAAGCAATAACTTCCAAATTGGTTTTATCCTGTTAATAATTACTTCTTAGTTAAATACAAACAAAAAATAAAAACTGAACCTTCATCGTTATATTCGCCTTGTTGATTATTATAGGAAATAAACTATCGCGTTATTATTTTGATAAATGACAACCCTTTTAAGTGTTGTTTTACAGTGACATTACGGGAGCGCGGTTGGAAAATATTCAAAAGACGCTTCTTGAAAATTTTCCAAGTTTTAATCGAATGTTCAAAAAAAAAATACAAAAATACATTTCATGTTTTTCATTAAATAAATGTTTTTTAAAATAAAAAAGCAAAAAGGATTGATGTTTTTATAGAAGTTTTTATTTTGTTTTGGAGGGTAGAATTTTTGTAACGTGACATTGCTCGCTCCCAGACTTGGTGCGAGTAGGTCAATACTTTAATTACCTTGGTAATTAAAATATGGCAGCTGTTTAAAAACATTTTACATACACATTAATTTTTTTAGAAACGAACGAAAATTTAAATAAAATTAGTTTATTACTAAGATTTCTTCTGTATTACTCAGATCAAGTAAAAAAAGGTAGATAGCGCATGGCCATTGATAGCACTGAAGTCACAAAACTAAGCTCATTTGTGTAAATACACGCGCTCACGCACACACATACGTAAAATGAGCGTAGTTTTACGTTAGTATCTCCCGAGACACCGAGTAGTAACTTTGTCAATAAAATGCCGTCCTGTATGATTAAATGGTGCTAAAACAACACTAAAGCGAACAAAAAGTCTGAAGAAATATCGTTTCACACATAAGTTAACACAAAACTATCTTTTTTTATGTTTCAAAATAATTTGTAGGTTATTCGGAAAAAATATTGACAAAATAACCCGAGTTGACGTAACCAGACAGTGTTGCCAGTAGTTGGTATTTCTAATACTCAACAAAAATGTGGGTACTAAAATCGGGTGCTTTGGCACGCATAAATAAATTCGCCATAATCATTTTTAATTTTGTTTTTTTTGTCCGGAGGTCCGGAGGAAATATATTTTTACTAATATAAAAAAACTAAATTTAATAGACCCAGATTTATTTAATTCATTAAGTGAAAATATTACAATTATAAATTTATTTAATATTAAGAACAGAAAAAAGGCGTAAATTTTTTTAAGTAGGTACACTCCAGTACTAAAGAGATTTTATCTAACACTTAACTATTATTCACCAAAGGCATATGAATACGCGAGGCAAACTTTTAATACTTGTCTGCCGCATCCAAGTAATAATATACACGTCATAATGACTACATCTTGCCTGATGGTAAGCAGTCGATGCAGTCCAATAATAAATGAAAGCGCTTCATACCGTGAAGTAAGCATGGTACAAAGCGCATCCACTCATGACGGCCTGCTAAAATGCCGATTCACGCCCCGCTTACAAGATCCGGGATTATAGGAAATAGGAAACACATGAGCCGGCAGTGAATTCCACTTGCTCAGAAACGACTTCCCAAATTTCTTGGTTCGAGTGCTGATAGTCTGCACAGTATGAGGATGGTTTCTAAGACCAGCACGTGTTGTTCGGGAGAGGAAAGGAGAGGGCGGGATGAGATCGAAAAGCTCCTCAGAACACTATCATAGTATTTCCGGTAGAAATTACTGAGAGATGCAATTATGAAAGAGACAATTAACCAGCACACATATAAGGTCACTAAAATTTTAGGTTATTTTACAGGTAATAATAAAACTTTTAAGAACCTAGAAAATGACCATTACAGTGGTGGTCATGGGCATAAAGTAAATTTAATCCGATTGGTAGTAAAAAAATATTTGGACATAAGACTGCATCATATTTCTAAAATAAATACACTGACGATGACACTGAGCTCTAAGCCCCAAACATTTTAAAAAACTTATACAGCATAACGTGTTTTAGATTATTGTTTAGTTTTTGCCCCTCCCAAATATATTACTTTGTGTAATAAAAATACTTTACAAAAGCTGTCTGTTTTTTTTACACATTACTATAAAGTTTAAAAAAATAATTAAAATATGCCTGATATATCGCAAAATTCTAATTTTCTTATTGCCTTGCGTCTGTTTGTCATTATGTCAAATTATACTATAATTGTAATAATATTTACAATAAGTGTTTTAATTGAATTAAAATTCTTCAAAAATCGTTAGAAAATTTGAATTTGGTATATCACCGGGTAAATTGATTCTTGTAAATTTACTAACGTAAATCGCTTATATTTATTGTTAATTAATTATACTTGTAATATCTGGGAAGATTTTCAAAAAGTGGCAACACTTCAGTTAAAAATATGGCTTCACTTTGTTATTAGTCGTAAGGTATCTACCTTTTTTTACTTGATCTGAGCTGTATTATGTCAATGTAACAAAAAAAAAACCAAAAAACGACAGTTTGTTTCGCTTGAAATTTTCAACACTACTCTTGAATTGTTGCATAGCTTAACCAATAGTTTTACATAGCATACGGGCCGCACTTACTACCCTCGCGAGCTTCTAAAGTTCCCTTAGAACTTCTTTATTGCTATTGGTTACGCTTTCTTAGTGATCTTTCCAAGTCACGGCGGCAGACAGAACCTTGCTGGTTTTCTTACTAACTTCTCTTATAACCTCTCTCCATATTGAAGTTGGGGTTCTAGATTTAAGGGATATTCACTAGTACTTCAGAAAGTCTACACAAGACGCAAGATGAACTAACGCTTACTAATAAAAAATAAGCATGATTTTGAATTTACTTTATTACTTATGGCATTTATGTTAATGTTCCAATAAAACTATTTTACACAGTCGTCGCGGCATCAACAGAGAATTTTAAGTTCAGCAAGTCGTGCGGGCCACTAGCTTCCGCGACTTTGCCCACGTGATGGTCGTTAAGAGAAATTTTGTTACAGTATCTCGAAAGTTACATACGGGCGGGCACGGCCTGACAAACTCACTCGGTGTCTTACTCGCAAAGTCGTGACTCGGACGAACCGCACCGACGAGAAAAGCGCATTGGACGCCAGAGGTGTGTGAGTTTCAGCATAGTTCAAGCTCTTATAAAAATCTTATACATTTATTATGCAGTTTTTTGTGAAATTCGATCAAATTAGTGGTTAGGGGAGGGGGACTGGCATAAAATTGTATAATAATTATTATACATGACACAGGAAGGCTCGGATAAAATAGTAAAATAAGCTGTAATTTCAAATCCGTAAAAAAAGTTTTATTTTGTGTGTCTAATCGCACATAAATAAGAATTCGAGAAACTATGTTGCAGAAGTTACTTAACTACTACAACCTAACAACCAAAATACCTTAATTGAGAGGTTTAGTTCTTAATAAATTACAGTCTAAAAACGATTAACTACACAGGCACTACCTAGTTGTAAACTTATAAAATTTTCGTATGCAAATTAAAAGCTATTCTCAGTTTATTTATTTTTTCACTTCATTTAAAGTTTTTCCATATCCAAAGCTGTGTGTGAGTGAGTGTTACTTCAGAAATGCCCGTCTGCGATTAGACAGTCAACAGATTGTTTTTGTTGTTTTTATTAAATCAAATGTTTCCGTTTTAATTAAAATTTGGAACAAGAAACAAAACTTAATGACAAAGTAATTAAAACTTTGACACAAATAATCTTAAAGCAGCTTTTAAACCCCTAACAGAAAAGACTCGTAAAATAGTATAGGTAATATTTTGCGAAGGTGACAATATTCTTATAACACTGGGTAGTGGGTATGAAAGATTAATGGAGGGGTGTTTTGGAACGGTTTGTAAAACGGTTCATCCAACATTTTAGATTATATTTACGATAGTGGCCCGACCTCGCTTCGCTACAGTAGCTATGAAATATGAATATAATATTTGTAGACTATGTTCAACTGGATTAATATACCTTACAGAATATGAAGCGACGATAGCCCAGTGACGAGACCCATAGACTTCTCATTCAGATGGTCTCGGGTTCAAACCCAGGCGCACCTATGACTTTTCGAGGTTATGTGCGTAATTATCGCGTGATTCGTGCCTCGGAAAGCACGTTTAGCCGTTGTTCCCGGCTGTCATGAAGATCTATGGCAGTCGTTATCAGGACTTTAGTGCTCTCTAACATCCTGACAGCTGGTTTAACCAAAGAATAAGATTTCCCTCGGTGTTGGCAGTCGCTCCATATAATAACTGAAGTTCAGTGGAATCTGGTTACAGACCCAGGTCCCTGGGCTTAAGTCTGGGGCAACCGGGATAATACTAGGATATGATGACAGAATATTAAGAGAGTTTTTTAAATCGTGTAAGAAATTTGGGAAATTACCTCATTAATTAAATAAAAATATCTGTATAATATTTCGTGTATACGATAATTATATATAATACATTCTCCAAATTCACCGAACATGTCTAGGAACGAAGTTATTAAAGAAAACAAATATTATTTTAGCTTCACCCTGCGGCTTTGCAATCGTGATTGTGCACAAATGTCCTACATGATCTACCTATGGATAGATGTGTCACGCTCACTTTGTATAATAAACTCGCTGTTTTAATAAATATTTGTAATACGTGTTTTCTTTAGACTGTAGATCGCGTAAATAGGAGTCACCAATTATGTTTAAAGTTTCAAACAATCGCGCTCCTACAGATTTTTAAATAGTAAATAAAGTGCTTGCAGAAAAATATTAAACTGAACGACTTATACTTTTAATTTTGAATAATTTAATGGATTTTGACAGTTAAATAGGGTTCACATTAAGGTGCTAACTTTTTTGCCACTATCAAAAAATTTAAGAGTATAAAATTGATATATAAGCTTTATATGATCGCAAGAACCGTCCGTACGTAGTTATCGAAGTTTCTGAAGAGTAGGTTCACGTCCTAGATATGAACTTGGTGCTTACTGCATCTGTGCCGAACACTCAACATTAAGGCAACAACCCTTAGGCGGTGTGCCTATTGAACCGCTCTCGGCCGCATAGCGAGAGACGGTGGATTTTGAAACAAACGCGGTGCATTGGGCAAAATAACTTAGGACAACGCTCCAAGCAACAACCGACATTCACCATTAAAATCTACTACACTTATCATCATCATTTGCGCTATCTCTATCTTATTTTCCTTAAACTTATTTTACACCTATGTTCAAAAATTGGTTATTAAAAAATATATTAAAAAAGGTTTTTTTCTCTGGGCTATTCATATTTACGTACGCAGTTTTGACTTTGACGTCTTTATTGAGTCAATAATTTTTATTCAATTATGCTTACCACAAGCAATGTGCCGTATTTATTCAAGATTCAAGCCATGCTATTGAAACCATTACTCTCTAGTCCGAATATGCTGAGTCTAAACCGATAAAAATTTAAAGACACTCACCGAACATTTGCAAGGGTGTGTCGCCGACTCTTGAGGTACCTGCCGTGGTACTTCTGCAGCTCGCCGATGCTTCCTTGCTCCGCCTGCATCCTGGCGAGAGGCGGAGCCGCCGAGGAAGCGGAAGCGGGAGCGGACGCGGACGCGGCGTCCTCGCCGCCCGCCGACCCGGACTGCCCCGAGCCACGCTTACGCGCTTTATTCGACTTTCTAGCTGCAGCTGATATGCATATCTTTACTGATGAAGGACTACCAAAACTTCGCTTCTTTCCTGAACTCCTAGAAGACGTGAACACGGTGTCTGTACTGCTCTTTGTGCTTTTATAGGATGGCGTTATTGTCACATCTGTTGCGTCTTCTAAAGGCCAGTCAGAGTCGTCTTCCTCCTCTATTCCCGGAAGGGGGGATTGTTGACCGATCGGTCTTGGCGAGTTTATTATAGGCTCCGGAGCGACTGAAAGCAAAAACACGTATAATTTACATAAACGTAACAATCATGAAGACAAGTATACACCAAAATACCAATTAGACACTTTGCAGCGATATAAATATGAATAATCTTTATGAAGAATTTCACTCCACTGTTATTGTAAATAAAAACATAGCCCACTGCATGATTGCTACAATATTCATTGGGAGTAACAGACGGTATTTCGGTTCATCTAGTAGAATAATAATAATAATTCACATAGCGTTACCTAGCCTCAAACTAAGCAGAGCTTGTACTATCGATATCTATTAAAGCTAATAAATAAACGTACATAAACATTTTTTTTGTAAAAGAAGACTTATAGAAAATTCCCAGACCAAAACAACAAGACAAATATCCTCATTTGGTCACTTTTGGTCTGTTTGGATATCAAAACAACGAGCTAGGAATGTTCCTGCTGCAGCCATATCAGTTGCCAAATATTTTTAACCATATGTTGTAGTTAAAACATTCGTAAAAGAGTTCAATGTATTAAAATCTAATAATCTTTGTTTTTCAGTTTATTTCAATATACAACCTAAAATCATTATGAAAACCTAAATGGCTGGCTTCAAAAACAAGAGTTATTTTTAAAAAATTGGTTTCGGCTTGCTTTTCAAATAACCTTCTTGTGCAATGTAGAACGGCTTTCGTTATTAACGGGTCCCGGCGGAGAAGGAACGTAAACAACAAACAAGTTCGATATGATTAATTATCGAGATATTATCGGATATTTTACTTGCAACATTGTTTATGTTAACAAACATAGGTTTTAAACCATTCATTAGATCTTATGTGCTACTTTTTTGCTTTTGATTAAGAGTTTTGTACGTGAAATAAAATAGCAGAAGACATTTTTCTTGATTGGTTGACCGTATATTAAACGGTTTGTGTTGAAGATAAAAATCACCTATTTTGCTTTCTTAGGAATAATACTTTCCTCTAACAAATTTATATCAAAATTGGGTCCTGTGATTTAGACAAGAAAGCGTAACAACAAAGCCATACATAACATCGCATTTATAACATTACTTAGTATCCGTATTAATTTTAAGCAGCCGAGGTAGGTAACTAACAGATAACGGTTTTGTTCATATAATGGCTTAATGCATACTGCAACAAGTGTCTTTGTTAAGACATACCTGAATCATATAAACAAGAGCTTACAAGAAGTATGTGAACGAGTTAACCGCTTAGCGTTTAAATTAAAGTACGCCAACGTTGAATCAAGTTTTAAATGTTCAAAATGTACATATGGTCTCTAACATTTTATATATTTTTTTCATATTGCCCAGAGTGATAAGTGGAACGAGACATACTCTTCATGGTATTTGTAAGTGATAGGCCTACAGTTATGATGGTGCCATTTAATAAAATTGGTACTACGTTGCCTTGTAATAGTCGTTTTGCCAATAAATATATTAGTTGTTTACTAGTTCTATCACTATAAACAACACCATTTGAACTAAAACATAGTGTCAAGTATAGTATTTTACTTACTTACTACTTTAGTAGCAGAACATCTAGCACATAAAAGGTACCTCTGCATCTCCATAGGCATAAACAGAATACATCACATAATCAATTACATACTTATAGTATTAATATTTTATGCAATCTAAATATTTCAGTCTATTATTATCCACCTATTAAGATTTTGCCTCCACTCATGTAGCAGGGTGAGAGGATAATAAAATAATAAATATTCTCTTACAATCACACCAATTATTCAGTTCTAAGATAAATATCATGAAGAATGTTATGGATACTAAAGAATGGATAAACATACTTTTTTTTTGTAAATATATACTTAATATACATAGTTAAAGGTGGTAATAAATTCTCAAGTAAGGATTAGTAGTGATAATTTATTCACTCTGAAAGCAATACTTTAGCATACCCTGGATAAGAAAGGTAGTACAATAAATATTATTATTGAAAATTGTTACGTAAACGAATGCCAAGAGGATAATACGTGTATAAGTGATAAATACGTATTGTTAGATAGGAAGATGCACAAAAATCTCCTTGCCATATGCGCGTTGTAAGTCAACCCAGCTCCTTGCAATACTTAAAATGTCTTAGATATGTAATATACTTTCAGTAAGCAGAATATAAAGCGAAAACGGTCAACCTTGTTAAGCTTATCCGCTCTGAGGTTCTGAGCAGCAAACTTAAATTCAACATGGATGTAAAGGAGAATAAATTGGACCAAAATATTGTTAATGGTTGTAGACAAAAAGTTCTCGGAAATTTAAATGCTACCAATTTAGGTCAGAATATAGCTATGTGTTTTATGTACGGGCGTTTACATAGTCCCATCTGGTTTTGTGTTTATACATAAACAAACAATACAATGTGTCAAATTGGCGACCGGTTGATTTTGCGGCAAACCCTTAACGTGGAATTGAAATGTAACACAAACTTTTCAAAGGCCTTCTTGGTTTAGACTAAACAAACTAACTCAGAACAATGGAACATGTAAGTAATGTT
This sequence comes from Musotima nitidalis, assembly GCA_949126915.1. NCBI lineage: Eukaryota > Metazoa > Arthropoda > Insecta > Lepidoptera > Crambidae > Musotima > Musotima nitidalis. Next base: position 12,309,332 of record OX421419.1, read on the forward strand.
GTATTATTGATTATACCCTTTGTATTATTAGAAACTGCCGGCAATATTCGGAAAACGGTTCTATCTTAGAAACCAAAATGAGATATTCAGGTCTTCAGGGTGTAATGGAGGAAGATTGGATTAAACTAAGAAAAACTGAAATAAAATATTCTATTTTAGTCTTTAAAATACCACTACTAGAAGAGGGGTCTTCTTTGATGATACAGGCCATCTCGCAGTGCGAATTCTCGAAAAAAGTACCATACTGTTTTAGTACTACAAAATATTTTTTTTATGGCTAGACTAATTCTGATATTTGCAACCAACTTCGAAGTAAGAAGAGGTGGTTCTTTAAATTGATTGATTAATTGATAAAATATAGTTTTACTTATAAATTTTTACTTTCAATACACATTTTATGAATATGCAGATAGCGTTTCAAATCCTCTTGTATGTTAATTCCATCATCTGTTAGCAGTTCGAACAACGAAAATAGAAATAAATTATTTGAACCTCTTTTTTCAAAAAGTTAAAGCCGCAAAATCGGTTATGGCAATAAACTCAACTTGTATGTTAATTTCATCATCTGTTAGCAGTTCGAACAACGAAAATAGATATAAATTATTTGAACCTCTTTTTTCACAAAGTTAAAGCCGCAAAATCGGTTATGGCAATAAACTCAACGAAGATTGAAACATGACAAAGCGAATGAATATATCGATTAAACTGAACCGACATTTAACTGAATGAATTACAGAGTTGTTCGCCAGTGGAGCGTGCCCTCAGAGGCGTGGTCTCTGTGATACCATTATTCAGTAACACAGTATATGAAGCCAATCACCTGGGATATTGGTACGTCGGCTTTATTTTACTACTTTAGTGACGTTCTTTAAAATACTACCTATTCTATATAAAAAAAGTAAATATGTATTTATACTTTTGTTGCTCCTGGTTTCCTTACAAGATTAAATTACATATGAAGAGATGCGGTAAAGAACTAAAATTATTAAAATTTAGCAAGCCGAATGAGCAGTAAGAAATCCATACATAGCACAGAAAAGTTCAGAAATCAAGACATTTTGTAAAGCGACGTAGCGTAAGATGTCCAACCACTAATTAAACGGACGGCCTTATAAAGGTCGCTGGATTATCTAGCATGCTGATGGCAAAGATTTTAATTTGTATATATATTTGCGACATACAAATCTGCACCACCCGTGATAAAAATTGCTTACTTCTATAATCGAAATGAAGCACTGCGTTGAGAACATCGAAACGCAAGTGCAAGTTTTTTAATTGCTAAAATATTATAAATGTGATCCCAGCAGGTTGCTTGTTTGTACTTAGTTTACTTCCTAAAATACCTTTCTTTTGGTGAAATTATATTAATTCTTGTTATCAATTCAAATTCAGTCTCCAATAGGAAAAAAATTGGTGTAGTATTTCATTAATTTATAGCAATCACACTTTTCACCTTGCGTCGTATTCCTCTGTGTATATTTTATGTAAAGTATAATAATTATTTATTAGCAACGAAATAAACAACAATCCAAAATCATTTACAAGTATAATAATAATTAAGTCTCGGTGAGTCAGCTCTTGAATATATTATCATTATTATTTTAATTATTGACTAGCTTCCTCCCTCGTGACCTACATTTTCTCTACAAAAACAGGATTTACGCATTAATTAAACCTTTTCGTCATGAGCTTGATATTTCTACACCAACATCGATCCCTTTTTATAGGCTTAGATAACTTCAGGGATAAAAACTATCCTATGTTTTAAATCAAATTGCGATTTACGTGAAAACGTAACCGGCGGATTATGGTTTCGTTGCTACAAAATACAACATTGTCGTAAAAAAACGCCTACAACCTTCAAGTTCACAACTCCTGCTCATAGTGAATGGGCGCGTTAAATTTATTAGTTAGTTGTAAGTAGCTATCTTGACATTTATAAGTGCTCCATTTTAGCCTAAATTTAATAAAGAATTTTAGGTTTCATTTCAAAGATAACGAAACGAGATAAAAATATCAATTCAAAGAATTAAAAAAATTCTCATCAACATTATGCATTATTCCTGCTCTTTAATTTCGGCATTTCTCTAAGAAGTCATGAGTTTGTCACCGAGATTATCCCACAGTACTAAGCGCTCTCAGTTGTTTGACGACATCGATTGATTACAATCAGACAGGATGCGGTCGGTCACCATGACGAGTCACATAGAGAAAAATCTTTTTCTGTCAATACAATATCTAGTTCGCCTTGTCGTTCATTAAAATCAAACTGACCATTTTGAAGTGAACCATACTAAACAATTTTGAGTGTACTTCTGCAGTAACATAACACAAGACCTTAGTATAAATTAAAGTAGTTATTGGTTACTATCGAAGCTACTGTCAAATAATATGTTTCTTTCAATGTTACATTATTTTAGCCAGGCAGACCTATAACGTTTATTTTGAGAATATTCATAATAAAAAAACTCATAACACCTATTTTCATTAAAAATATTCACCGACAATTACCTCATGACTGGACGTGTGCTATAAGCCTAAGCTGCAATAAAAAAGGTTGATTTTTTTTTATAGCAACCAACCGGAAAAGGGATTATAATATGATCCTAATAGCTGTTACCCACGCACATTATCAAACTTATTTAAAAAAAATCTCTTAGTAGTTGTGGTCACGAGACAGCGAAAGTGGTGTATTTTATGATTATGACTATTAACTGGCAATTAAGGAATATATATTTCTGAAATTAATATTTTTTTTATGAATGAAGCAAGGTCCTTCATTCTAAGAAAGTGATTCCCCATTTTACAGTCAAGGATAAACCCATCCCTATTTTACATAATAAATAATAATATCATGCGGTCTCTCTACTGCCACGTGTAGGCACCACCGAAAGTTGTGGGTGTCTAACAAGAATCGCACAGAACTCATTTTATAACTATAGCAATTGGTTTATATGTCTTCTCCGAAGTCCCATCTATGTAACACCAATTTTCATCAAAGTAAGTGGTCTGACGTGTAAGCGTCACACACATAACAACTTTTACATTTACAATATTATTGAGGGTATTTACATTAACTGTTTCATATTCACCATTTATTTAAGTTGAAAAACTACATATAAAATATTTTAAAGTCTAAACTAAGATGAAACCATTATTCAAAGTACTTCGAATTCATTACGTAATTTTTTTGACACTTAAATATTATAACATATAAACTACTTTTAGTAAAATGTAAGTACGTTCATTGTCCCCTATTTTTTTAATGTCATATTCTTTTTCCTTTTACGTGTACAGTACAGTCATAAGAAATAACGGAACGAAAAATCGAAACGTATATAATTTATAAAGTAATGCTCTTTCTCTATGGATTACGCGGAAGGAGTAGCTAACGACCATTAGGCAAATAAAAGTAAATTATACATACACACAGACACGTCAAACTTATAACACCCTGTCGATTTTGTGTCGGGGGTTATAAAGAAAGCAGGAAGCCGAAGTTATTGAAAAGCAGTTTTATTAATAAATCGATAAGTATTGTATCGTACAAAGGCTATCAATACAATTAATAATGTAAGCTTTCGTAATTATCTACATAAACGCTGATGGACTTGAACTGAAAGGGACCAAATGGGGCGCGACATTGGAATCGCCGCGATCGATAACGCTGATACCGATGAAATAGAACAGCCCTTTGGAGATGAGCTGTATTCTATTACAAATATTGCGTAACTTTCAATGTGCCCTATCTAGTTAGCTTAGCCTTTTTAAGCAAATATCTTTGTTATCTTCACTATATAGTAGGTATATAAAAAAGCTGTTTTCTTCGATATGACCCTATGTACGCTTAGATCTTTCAAACTAAGCAATACGCAACGGGTTTTGATGCGATTTTTTCAATAGATATAATGATTTGAGAGGAAGGTTTATAATATATAGGTCACGCGACCGCAGCACAGGCGGCCGCAGCCAAAATTAAGTTTCTTCGTCATTTTTGCTCATCAATAATGGATTAATATAAAGTGTACGCGAGTTCTTCAGTATTTTGTAGTTACTTACGATACATCTATCAAACATAGTTGAGTCTAGTATTCTTTATTAAAAAATCAACTCAGTGGTTCAGGCGTGCAAGCGTAACAAACAAACTTATTTTCATTATAATTTTACCAACATCACGGCAACTGTTTATTCATAAAAATCATAAAATAATTATTGGATGATAATTTCACAAGTTAAGCAACAATAAACATTTTATTTCTGTTTGACAAATCATTTTTTTTTTCATATTCGCTACAAAATAAAAAGTAATATATTTATGAACGTATATTATGCAAGCTCAAAGATGGCCTTACATTGATACTGGAATTCTGACTATTTCGCCTGGTTAGAATCCAACAAACAGTTAATTTTTATAACGCGAAGTACGACCTTAGCATATTTATCGGATTTGAATTCAATCAATCGTTTCCAATGGCACTTTAATAGAATCGGCTTTGGGATGTTTGTTTTGGTTTACTCTATTAAGGTGTAGATTCGTTCTTTCGCCTGACAGACGAGCGGTGACTCTAAATTGGGCCGGGATTCACCAAATACCTATTCTTCGATAGATTACAACCTATGCTGAAATTTAATCGCCTTGGCTTGAAATATCCTTCGAGTAAAAGTACTATACTGCGTAATTATATACCCTACGTTGTAGATTGCTAGATGTATATATAATATACTGACTCTAAAAAAATTGAAGAAAGAACAATTCAATCGCTACCATAAGTCATCATCATAATAATGCGATCTTATTGCAAAGCATAACTTTTTTGAAGTGTCTTTTTACCTTGATAAAGCCAATAAAAAATTCACAATAAAATGCAAAAGGAATATTTTACAGGTCGTGAAAAGCGCGAGTTTTATTATCGCTCTATTACCCCGATCTATAGACAGAATGGTATGTTTAATATCAGAATTGGTAATTGTATCAGCAGTTTTGGGAATTGTTAAAAGAAGAATACAGCATTTTACTTACAACACATAGGATCAAACAAAGTCGCTTGCCTCTGTCTGTCCCTATGTATTCATAGATCTTTAAAACTACGCCACGGATTTTGATTGTTATTTCAATAGATCAAGGTTTTTTTAATAGATAGACTGATTTAAGAGGAAGGTTTATATGTAGGTCACGCGGACAAAGTCGCGGCTAGTGAAATATAAAAAGCAGATGAGCTCAAGCTTTTATATTATAGACCGGACACTTAAGTTGTATATGTTACCGGCCAAACCCGATTTTAGGACAAACTAGTATAGCCTAGTCCAAACTAATTTAGGTGGGCTGCAACTATTATAATAAAATGTTTTTAGGTCGTTTTGGTTAGTTAAGTTAACTAAATACACTATAATTAAATCAATAGGTATTACTACTCTGGTAGACACAAGAAAGATTTTTTGTTTGGGCGTGAAAATGTAAATTAGTTTGTCCTAAAATCAGGTTTGGCCGGTAACATATACACATTTAAAACGCTTGTGATCTACCGAGTACTCTTTTTAGAGTATAGTAAACAGTCGTATGCATCGCTAGGTTACTCTATTTAGAGCTAGACAGAACCGAACTCCTCGCCGTTATACTATATGGAAATAAGAATAGGATTTTAATTAGTTTTTAATTTGTAAGACGATCGAATTGATTTCAAAATATTCTAGCAAATTAAAAATTAGTTAACAAAATATTAGTAAACAAATGCACATACAAATTAACAAGCAGAACATTTATCTGAGCTTTCAGATTTATTTATAGTTATATAAGTTTATATACGTAAATCCTACTTTCAAGTAATTTACTAAACACGACAGTGTTTCGATCATAATCATAATATTTTAGATCCTTGTACAAGCTGGTAAGCATTAAATTAATATATATCTTTTTTCTCCATTAAATAAATTCATGATGCCTGAATGTGAAACGTTTTAAGGGTCTTCCTACGTTCATGACGAGCAAAACGCTGACGCTTACGGGAAGGTAGTAAACCAAAGTCACAAAAATTGCGCCTTTTATGTCAAAATACATACAACAGCAGGATCAGGCTTTGGTTTCTTTTAATAGTTTAACCCGTTTTGAACCGTCTTGTGAAATGTGTTATGAATAAAATGAAAGAAATGTGTTACTTTGTTTGTTACATTTTCACGCCCAAACAAAAAATCTTTCTTGTGTCTACCAGAGTAGTAATACCTATTGATTTAATTACAGTGTGTTTAATTAACTTAACTAACCAAAACGATCTAAAAACATTTTATTATAATAGTTGCAGCCCACCTAAATAAGTTTGGACTAGGTCATACTAGTTTACCCCCCCCGACTGGTCTCCACCTTGTCGTGGTGGGGGGGCTGAGTACCTCCCGGTAGGGCGCAGGAGGCGCTAGGGAAAAGGTAACACCCAGAGACCGACGACTCTGGGTGCCCTTAGTACTGACTACCGGGGGGGAAACTAAGAGGGATCTATGGAGGGCGCTGCGGGTAGGCCAGGAGGGCCCGCTCAGCAGCGCCAGGAGGGTCTAGGCAGCAGGGGCAGGGGGCCCCTGCTGTCTAACCATGGACCCTCCGGGAAGTCGGCCACACACGCTATGGTCGCAGGGGGAGGTAGGAGGGGCGCGTCCACTGCGCCTCTCTGAGGAGGTCCTCCCGGTTTTGGTCCGGGGGACGTTGGCCGCGGGCGGGGTGTCAGAAGCTGCAACCCAGGTACTGGCCCCCGCCTCTTTCTCAACAAGCGGCGGGCGTCGTCGGAAGATTTTTAGTGGGTATTGCTGCCGGCGGTCGTGTCTGCCGGTGGTGAGTCCCACACCCCCTTTCGGTCCCCCTTTGGCCGGAAGGCAGTGCGTAAATGCATTTTGTTACCGACGTAAAACAAAAAAAAAAAAAAAGGTCATACTAGTTTGTCCTAAAATCGGGTATTTCCGGTAACATATTAGGTCGGGGAAAAAGTCTTTTCGCATAACGTAGGTATAAACTTACTATAGTTAATTTTTTTTGACTGTACTATTTGTGTCTGGCTGGTTTTGGTAACATTAAAAAGGTTCCATTATAAAGAAAAGAAAAAAATAAAATAAAGTTGTTTCCCGCTATTTTTCATTTGTTTTTCTCTCCGTTAAAATGAGTGAATCTAATGAAGAAATTCGATACATTTTAAAATTTTATTATAAAAAAGGCAAAAATGCAACTCAAGCAGTGAAAAAAATTTGTGATGTTTATGGACCTGATGCAGTGTCAGTAAGAGTAGCACAAATTTGGTTCAAACGTTTTCAGTCCGGAAATTTTGATGTTAAAGATGCACCTCGCTCTGGTCGCCCTGTTACGAATAAAATGGACGCCATTTTTGAAAGAGTGGAGCAAGATCGGCATATTAGTAGTTACGATGTAGCTGAAGAACTGGGAATTGACCATAAAACAGTTTTGACCCATTTGAAGAAAGCTGGTTATACAAAAAAGCTCGATATTTGGGTGCCACACGAGCTCACTCAAAGAAACTTAATGAACCGTGTACTCATTTGCGATTCATTATTGAGACGTAATGAAACCGAGCCGTTTTTGAAGAGATTGATAACTGGCGATGAAAAGTGGATCACGTACGACAAGAACGTGCGAAAAAGGTCGTGGTCGAAAGTTGGCCAGGCTTCACAGACTGTGGCCAAACCTGGCCTAACACGAAATAAGGTGATGCTGTGTGTATGGTGGGATTGGAAGGGCATTGTTTATTATGAGCTTTTACCGCCCGGCAAAACCATCGATTCTGATCTTTACTGCCAGCAACTGATGAGATTAAAGGAAGCAGTCGAGAGAAAACGGCCGGAATTGATCAACAGGAAGGGTGTGGTCTTTCATCACGATAACGCTAAACCACACACATCTTTAGCCACTCAGCAAAAATTAAGAGAGTTCGACTGGGAGGTCCTAGTGCATCCACCATATAGCCCTGACCTTGCGCCTTCAGATTTTCACCTGTTTCGGTCTCTGCAGAATTCTTTAGGTTCTGTAAGGTTGACCTCAAGAGAGGACTGCCAAAACTATTTGTCCCGTTTTTTTGATCAGAAGTCCCAAAGTTTCTACAGTAACGGGATAATGTCTCTGCCCACAAAATGGCAGAAAGTTATTCAACAAAACGGTACATATATATTGTAAATAAATGTAAATAAACTTTGAAAAAAATGTCTTGACTTTTCATACAAAAATACGAAAAGACTTTTTCCCCAACCTATTATACAACTTAAGTGTCCTAACTAACTAAGCAGAGCGATTGGAACACCGGTATCAGTGATTTTTCACAACATATTGATATCAGTTGGACAACTTACCGGTATAAATTTTTTGGACAATATACCGGTATTGTTTTAGTCAGTTTAGTCCTGCACACGACACACACTGCACATCTTCTTATCTTACCACGGCGGCGATTGCCTGTAGTGCACTCTGCCCCTTTAGTCTGATCTTTTGTGCTTTCCCTTTGCCTTTCGCCTTTCGCTTCATATCTTCAAATATTGTTCTCGTCGTCTTTATGACAGCCTTTGCAAATTGGAGTCCATTGTCTCTTGGCTATGGGTAGGCCACCCCCAAGTGACTCATTCGGCAAGCAGCGAGTCACAGGTACACAGCAGGTGTTCCATATACTTCTCTTGGTCTTCACATCTACGACAAAGCGGTGATTGCACCAGTCGCATCCTTTGGAGCATTTTTTTCGTGGCATAGTGCCCCAATTATCAGTCTAGCTTGTTTACTACTACCTTCCTGTCTCCCCGATAAAGGCATTTGAATGTTTAAGCACGGGTAGCAGCTGCCATTCCAATAGGTGCTTTTCTACTATACGCTTCTTTAGCATTGTGGCTATCTTACTCATGGAGAGTGCAATACTTGGTTCTGGTCCCGTTATCGTTTCCGAAGCTTTCCAGGCAAGCTTGTCAGCGTACTCAATCCCCTCAAATCTGGCATGGCCGGGTATCCACTAGAGGGTTACCCTGTTGACTCGGCTCAGCTCATTAAATATTTGAGCAGCTTACAGCACAAACCTCGAGGCAATAGCCTTCAGTGCATCCTGACTGTCTCTGAGTATGTAAATCACTCAGTTCCTGATATTCAAGTCGAGGATTTCTAGCAACTGCTCTTATCGATTCCAATGTTGTTCTGTCGAACCTTCTATTTCAACAAAGACTCCCAGGCACACATCTTTATTTTTGATAGCAGCCACTGCCCTTTTAACAACTAAGTGTAGTTCTGTCTCCACACTGCACATTAATTTATAGCCGAATATCTCGTAGACAATAGATATTTAATATCTATGAAAATATTTGCGATAAAATATACGTACAGTAATATTCTAAAACAACCGCCAGTAACATGAAATACACAACAGAACCATGTTCATTGAGCCGCTCCCACTGAGATACAATAATTGGCGAAGCGTGTAAACATCTACCACTAAAACAGCGAGACTAGACAACTGTAACTGGCAAGGAAAAAAGAACATTAAGATAGGGCGGGAAAAGTTTATCGAATAATTGTCAGTCAGTCAGTTCTGCTACTGTGGTCTGTGGTGCTTTGAAAAATACAAATATAAACACAAAATAATTTATGTGCTGTGTAACAAAATATGGTATTACAATAAAGTCTTTCGACCAAGTCTCAACACATTTACCTATTATTTTTATATATATATACCTTTAATTATAATAATTAAATACGACTCTGATATTTTCGTCTTAGAGTTTGAAAGTGTTTTTAAAGGACTATCAGCTAGGGAAAATGAGGTACACAATAAATATACTTAACATTAATTGTTATTTCTGGTAAGAAATAATGGTCACCTGCACACTTCAAACACTTCAAATTTGTACAAAAACTAAATGAAACATCTAAGAAAATCTTGACAATTTACGTTCTTGAATCGGTAAAAACAATATTACTTTAAAGTTAAAGTTATACAAGAATATTAAAATAGTAGTATTCATTGAGCCGCTGGAACTGAGATATAGTAACTGATGAAGCGTATAAACATCTACCACTATCAATACCTAGATAACTGAGACTTGCAATGGAAAAAGAACATTAAGATAGAGCGGGAAAAGTTTATTGAATACTTTTGCAGAGCCAGTTCTACAACTGTGGTCTGTGTTGCTTTAAATACAACAATTAAATTCAACTCTGAGATCTTGCGTCATAAAGTTTGAAAGTCTCTTAACGGAGTATCAGCTGTGGCGAAAGACGTGTATGCACGAGAAATTTATTATTATTTCTGATGAAAAATAATGGTAAATAATTTATTGATTCAGGCGTTACTTTGCGGAAATCCATTGTAAGCAAGTGATAGATTAAAAATATCATTGTAACAATTCCCGCGCTACTATAATTTCCCGAAAAATCGAGAAACTATTCAACACGACACGTGTTTCGCCCTTACACAGGGCATCTCCAGGTAATATGGAAGCCTCAGAACAACAATGTCTTCACGACCAACGCTGAAACGAGAGTGAGACTCAGCTCTCTCCTGCACACTTCAAACACTTTAAATAAATTTATAAATTATATGAAACATCTAAGAAAAGCAAAATTATTGTACCAATATAGGTATTCTTTACACACGAGAACCATGTTCATTGATCCGCTCCCACTGGGATACAGTGATTGGTGGAGCGTGTGAACATCTACCACTATGGCTTGACAACTGACTGGCACGAGAAAAAAGAACATTAATGTAGGGGGAAAAAAGTTTATAGAATAATTTGCAGAACCAGTTCTGCGACTGTGTGATTTTAAGTACGATAATTAAATATCTTGCGTCTTAAAGTGTTTTTTTAACGGAGTATCAGCTGTGGCAAAAGAGGTACATACACAAAACATTCATAATTACTTCAAACATCAATACACAGCACATCATGCACACTTCAAACAATTTAAATATTACAGAGTCAGTCAGTTCTGCTTTACGTACAACTGCTGTTCTGATCTTGCGTCTCACATAACAATTAAATTATGTGTTAGGGTACTTAGTCTTAAATATTTTTAATTACACATTTTTAAATACAGCCTCGCAAGCACATTTCTGCACATATACTGCACTATAATGTTTTTAAAGCATTGCTGGCTTTGCAAAACATCTCGAACTAATAAATTTTAGAACGACATAATTCTGGCCCCGTTCTAAGTAATGAGGGGCTTATTACAAAATCAAGATTTAAAGTTAAACCAGGTTCAACTCTAGTGCTGTCACTTTCATTTAATAAGATGAAGACAGTGACAGAACTGGTTTTAAACCTTTTTTTTTTATTTACGTCGGTAACAATATGCATTTACGCACTTTCTACCGGCCAAAGGGGGACCCTCCTGGCGCTGCTTGACAGGCCCTCCCGGCCCGCTGCGCCCTCCACAGGTCCCTCTTAGTTTCCCCCCCGGTAGTCAGTACTAAGGGCACCCAGAGTCGCCAATCTCTGGGCGTTACCGTTTCCCTAGCGCCTCCTGCGCTCTATCGGGAGGTACTCAGCCCCCCCACCTCGACAAGGTGGAGACCAGTCGGGGGGGTACTAGTTTTAAACCTAGTCTAACTTTAGATCTCGTTTTGTAATATGCCCCTTAATGTTTATGCGTAATTCAAAGTATTTAGCTTTAATAACAATGGGACACTTAATATGTAATTGAATTTATAGATTATCTTATGTTAATTTAGTAAAGCTGAAATACTTGTCAGCTTTGATATTTGCGATACTACATATAAACTACAAGTCACAGTATCGTAATAAGATTGGAGCTAATTCTACCGTGTGTGTTTCATATACAAAAATAATCGGATGAAATAAGCGATCGCGTTTGGTGACAAACTTGCGAAACAGCAACTTTATTAGAAGTTTCGCTTCGTTGAGTCTGAAACTCAGCGGCTTAATTGATAAAGCCTAAGATTATCTCACATTGAAACAGTTCAAAGATATTGAAACTTTGCGGCAAAAATACACTGAGTTGTATTCGTGGAAACGGGTGTTCGTGTTTACTTTGGATTATATTGAGAAAGTTAGTTTGGTTATGTTTATTATTACTTTCTTAGTTAATTAACTAAACATGTTCTTCAAGTTCTTAATACGCATATGTATCAAGAATGGGGAATAATTACTTAATTTCGTAATTGGCGGAGTTAGGAACTCATATCAATATCTATACTGGGAAAATAGGGGGTAATAATAGTTAAACCCTTGTTAATTCATAGTACAAACTTAGCTTAACAAGAGAAAACTTTTGCTGGGTCTAAGAATATTAATCTACATGTTTACATCTAATAGAGAACAAAAAAACGTTGCGAAATATTCTGCAGATCACGCCATAATTTAATAACTTTTAAGTGAGTGATAGTCAATTTTCTTATTTAATGTTTATGATTATCAGATGAACAATTTTTTCGTCTTGCCATTTGTTGATATTCAAATTAAGCAATTATTCACGAAATAGCTCAATTTCAATGTTTGTGTAAATAACTATAACTAATTTGTTGATTGCCTGGAATCACAAAGCTTTTTATGGACGACTATTGCTGGACCGACAAAAGTTCAGGGCAATATTTTTGCTCCCAGTCTCGAGAGCATTCTCGAATTCTTTCTAACATATTAGTTCATATTATTATAGTCTGGATTTCTAGTTATGACGCTTTAAATTCAGTTTTGGTTGAAATGTTGTAGTGGACAAACTAAATAAGAGCCACTTCATATAGTTCCAAATACGTTAATCACGTCGAGTGGTACTTATATTTTAGTAATCAATAATCTTAAGCTTGAGCTAGGATTTCTCAGTATTTTAACATTAAACTATCCAATAAAATATAATACGACTTAATGTTATATTTCATCATCAAAGGGCGTTTCTAAATGTAATGTTGTATTCAGCTGTAATAAATATTTTATTAGCTGCTTATTTGTAATTGGCAACAAAACACTGTGCCCTAATGTTTGTTAATTATTAAAATCAAAACCATCTCAGCCTAATAATATCAGAATCAGCTCTGCATAAGTTCAGGCCTCCTAGCACAAACTAAGTCGTTTATTAAGAAACATAAAAAGGCATAATAAACTTCAATGTCAAGATACTTAACTATCACGGCGCTGTGGTACTGAGGTTGCAACTAAGTATTGTATACCACTGTTAAAAAATTACCTAGCAACATGTTTTTGTATTAGAATCCGGGAAAAGAAGCGTCATGTCTGCTGTCAGATTATTAACCGTTCAGTTTTTGTGAACGTGCGTGAGTGTTGGTAAATAAATAAAACAGTGCAACATCACTTTACAAATTCTCTCAAGAAGTCCATGTGAGTTTTCAGTATAGTCCCACATCTGTTCTGAGGAATCAAAGGGATAAGAGGCATCTCATTTATCTTCACTCATTCTTACTTAATATGAATCATATATAATTAATATATCCTTTACTTGGCACTGGCTTAATCTGCTATAGACCCGAAGCCATTATTTAAACTTAAAAAATCTATTTTTCAATGTCAAATTATTTTCAGTCAGATCTTAGTAATTTTCCTGTAACATTGTACAGACGTTTTGATAGCACGAGTAGTATTATCTATTCTTAATTTGTAATCGATTTTATAAATACATACATAATATCACGCCTATTTCTCCGAAGGAGTAGGCAGAGGCATGATTTTGGTGTATAGGTTTTCTACAAAGACCTGAGGAGCCCAAGCCAACTTCACCTGCAAGTGGTGCACTTGTCGATCAACGGACGAGGCTCTGGCCGAACATAAAAAAGCGCGGTAAGCGGCAAAAGGCTCGCCACATTTTGGCTAAATGTGGGGAATTTATTAATCTGCTTCTGATTAAAAACAAAGACAAGGTATAAAAAAACAGGTAATTTGTTAGAACAGAAATATATATTATAACAAATATAACCGCAAGATGACAGAGAAAAATGATGAGAACCTTCTTTCCCAAGTTTAGATTTATGATAAAACTTTTGTGAACAGATAATGGGATTTGTAGCCTTACTACTTATTGTTAGGTGTTATGCTAAAGAATTCAATATTTGTACATTGTATTTACGCTATAAAGTATTTTTTTTTTAACCTAAACGAATAAGAGACATCAACATTTATATCTATATAATTAAAAAAAATATATATGTAAACGCCTCTCATTTTCTAATCCTAAAGTAATTTTCAATAATTTTGAGAGGTATATATACTCTCTCTCTACTCTTAAGATCTTGTGTTGGATTCTTACTTAGGACACTGCTATAATAGAAGTGTAAAGAGTATCAATATATGTAAAAGGCTGATTATTTGAAATACTTAATTCAAAAGCAATACTTTTAAAAATAGTCAATTACCTAAAGGACAAGCTCTGCTTAGGTTCTTACTAAACGGTGCTGTTTATTAGTCGACTGCCACACATTAAGGTTTCGTTAGTTTAGAGCTAAATAACGCCAAAATATGCATAAATGTCTAAATATATTCAGTACTTATCACTTACTAATTTCGTGTTATGATATAAATTAGCCGTATTCTTAGAAAGCAGAAGTACTAAAGAGATCTTCTACTTCTGAACTCAACTGTACAAACCTTTAGTTCAGGGCTAAATAACGTTAGGTGAGAAGTCTAAATACATTTATTACTTATCACTTACTGAATTCGTGGTGTAATCTAAATTAGCTTTGTTCTTAGAATGCAAAAGTATTAAAGTGATCTTCTACATCTGAGGTCAACTGTACAAACCCTTAGTTCAGGGCTAAATAACGCTATGTGAGAAGTCACAATACATTTATTACTTATCACTTACTTCGTGGTGTAATCTAAATTAGCTTTGTTCTTAGAATGCAAAAGTACTAAAGTGATCGTCTACATCTGAGGTCAACTGTACAAACTCTTAGTTCAAGGCCTACATAACGCTATGTGAGAAGTCTAAATATAGTTAAAACTATCACTTACCGATTTCGTGGTGTGAAGGATGCGGGCTGCCCTCCCTTAAGGCATGGTCTGCCTCGTCGTCAGGCGCCGCCGCGCGCGCCCCGCACCAGGGCACGCAGCAACGGAACACCCCTCCTCCCACCACCTTGCTGCCGGCCGGGCCCTGCTAGCGAATAACACCTTCCCCGAAACACTGAAACTCTCTCCAGACACTCCAAACTTCTTCGAGAGTACACTTTTCCAGAACACCAAACTTCTTTAATAGTACACTTCCCCAGAACACCAAACTTCTTTTCCAAACACACAAAACTTTTTTATTAGTACACTAATCAGCAATCACAACACTAACTTTTCTCAACCCTCAATGTTCAGCAACATCCGATAGCATCTTAATTTAGAACAACAAGTAACAAAGTTCTAGATCAGTCTTGAAGTAGCTTAGAAGATATGTCAGTCGAAAAGGCTCTAGTTGCCTTGGGAAATTAGAAAAATAGCATTTGGCAAAGGATATAGTTGAAGAAGTGAAGGTTCTTTAAGACTTTTAAATATGATATATTCACTTTTTGTTCACTTCACTTATTTCTCTTTTTCTTTTGAAACGAAAATATTTGTTTTTTTCACCCCATTGCGTCTTTGATGCCTTTACCTAAAATCAATACATATGCTCGGTTTCAATATTCTGCAAACGATTTACTATGCTCGTAGGCTCGTAGGATTTAGCCTGGCTAGCAATCTAATCGTTTTAATAATATTGAAATAGATTATCACAGTGCTATTTATCAAGCCACGCATTACTATAGTTTATTGAAAATAAGTAGGTATATTATTATAAGACGAGTGCGCTTTACTCTCAATTTGTCCCTCAGAATATGAGTGATACGTTTTTGATATAATTTTTAAACTTTTGAACTACTTTTGTTTTACTTTTACTTCGTGTACTAAATAATAATTGGTTAAATTCACTATCAAGAAGTTTAATATTCAATTTGAATTAATGTGAAAAAACAATTCTGTTTTTCCATTCTGAGATTAAAGTAAGTACAAAAATACAAATACATTTTAATTTTAATTTTAAAAATGTCAATGAGAGATCCTTCTCTCATTAATACGTTGTAATATACAAATGGCAAACAAGTATTGTTAATTGTGACAAAGCATGTATCAAATCATTGTTAGTATTAATCTATTTCATAAGAAGTGACGCGCGGTAGGTAGTCTTGGCTTAAAGCCAGTTCTACGGTAGCTCAAAGATTATCACCTCCAAGCCGCTCGTTTTCGATGACAACGAAATTAAATATGCAAATCTCCGCAACTAATTTAGAAATGCCGTGTAATAATAGAACTCTGGCCGCACTGTAGCAAATTATAATAATAATTTTGAGACAGCCACGTCATCATAATAAATATAAGACGTTGCGAGACAGCTTTTTATCGAAGTGGAAACATTTGGGACTAAAATAAATACTTCATAATCATAATAATCTTTGAAATTACTCCGCGGGCACGTATATTTTTATAACTATTTGAAACTAAATAGTTTGCGCATATAATCTTTAAAATTTATCTGAAGTCACGTCTGTCATACGTTTCTTGATTTTGTTTTGAGTATGAAATTGGTTCAATTAATACGTATTTCAGTTACTGTTATGTAAATACATTAAATCTCTCCATTAGTTTTGTTGCTTAAAAAACGAATATACTTTTTAATTCAATCACAACAATGTTATGTTAAAGCTTATTGAAACAACTATCGATAAAATAAGTTACGTAGATAACATCGCTTTAGGTTCTATTTGTTTTATTTACGATTTGCCTCTATACAGATCCAACATTATAGCTGAAAAAGAAGTCTTACTACATAGAGTTAAGGTGCGTAAAAACGTCAAAGTGTTACGATTGGCCTGTGGCTCGTTGTTCCCGCTGTCTATACTAATGGCCTGAAATAAATTATGAATAATATATTCGGCATCAATAATTTGCTGAATGCTAACAAGAATTATATTTTAATTAAGTTCACAGGTAATAAATACATATTTATAATTTTATTAGTTAAAGTAAGCTAAAAATTTTTTTTTAATAGATTGTACTACAAACGTGATAAAAACTACGAACTAACTTTGTAAGGAATTGTACGAAACAACTCTATAAAAAAATGTATAATTATTATGTAATCGAATACTAAATCGCTAAAATTAGATTTTATCTGCGGACGCAAATAGTTAAAAAAATACATGTGAACAAAATATTAATTAATTACATTCGTCTTTTAATAATTTCACCCTTAACTGAATTGAAAAACATAATATTTTCAACGCAAGTCTTATATTAAATTGTAATTTCACATATTGCTGTAAAAATATAATAGAATATGTGACGAGTTATTTTGGCTAACACTGAGCAGACCCCAGTAAACAACATTACTCATATTAAACGTATTTGTTTACGTTACGTTTTTTTCTACTCGAGGCTATTTGCCCTACTATTACAAAGAGGATACGGAATCCATTGAGTTGGGTTCAATATAAATATTAAATATACGGAAGGCCGTTTAAATCTGTAAATTAAATATTTCTTAAAACTGAAAAGGCAAAACAACTTAAATAGATCTACATAAATAATTAATAGTATACATAAAATCGATCTTTTTTACATACTTTTATTAAGTAATATACTTAGGTGTCTAGGGCACCTACTAATATCTAAGGAGCCCAAGCCAACCTCACCTGCAAGTGGTGCACCTGCTGATCAACAGACGAGGCTCTGGCGAACGTAAGAGATCGGCAATAGGCTCGCTACCTATTACGTGGGCCCAACAATGTGATTGGCGAAGTGTGGGTATATTATATGCCTCTGCCTACCCCTTCGGGGGAAGAGGCGTGAACGTATGTATGTAATATACTTACTTATACAGATTGATACATACTTCCCATATATAATTTCTATTATTATCTTAAAACGATCATTAGTACTCAAAATCTTACTAGCTTTATCAGCAGTTTCGACAGCGTGAAATAAGTAATTATATTAAAATTAGAAACCCACGTAAACATATTACCGAGATATAAACTAACTCATATGTTGTTATGGTCTATCTGTCTGGCAGATTTCACCCACATTTATATAGCCATTTTATCGTTAAGTAACATATAAAATGGCGGTCAGCTGTATCAAATTTTATCCAAATTCGTACATTCTTTTTTCGTGTAAAATTACAAATTTCGTGAAATGTTTACATACATATAATGTGAATATAAAACTCTGTAATCATTTCCTTAGTGAAATCCGCTTTCTTGAAATACCGAAATTAGTGTTAGGACTGTTTGCTTTGCGTAGAAGGAAATTTCAGCGCAGTCAATGTTGTTATGTGTACGTATCTAGGTCAGATTTTTAAAAATACCCGTATTAAATAGATGCGAAAAGATTGTTAAGATTTTCAATAAAGCTCCTTCAATTATTTCCATTACCAACATTGTGTTTGTTAGCCTTTGAGTAAAGAATTCAAATGTTTTCTTAAATGGTGTTCATAAAATATGTGAATAAGAAAAGACCTTGCATAAGCTGTATATTGATTTTTTAAATAATTGCTAAAATATTTTTTGAACGCATGTTCTATCAATAAATCGTAACATGACATTGTTGGGAAATTTTTAAATGTTTCTTCATTGGGGCTCACGTATATTAAAGCGGAAGGAGGTCTTAACTCATTGGTCGAGGAGTGTTGCTTCCGGATGGAGGCAGTCGTTTCGAAACTCATGCCTCGAATAATGTGTTCCTAACGTTAAAATAATTTTTATATTTTTTTATCATTGAAGTAAATCCTGTTATAATAATTTCAAATAGAATTTTATTTTAACAGTAATTTAACATAAATATGAAGACTGTAGATACTAAAAACGTTCGCGGGACTGTTCGAAACGATTCCCGCGGTTCCGGAACATAACAGGCTAAAGAAGGAACAGTCAGTAAAATTCTGACATATCTTTCCGCTCTACAGCGGCAGAAGCCCCCGGCAGAAGACAGTCATTTGATGATGTTCCATGGAAAAATAAAAATGTACCAAAAATTTATAGTTATCATCTATTTACTCTTATACAACTAATTTAGAAACGGTAGTTATAATTTGTGAATCCCATAAAGAATCACTCTAAAGCGTTCGAAACGTCGTCGTTTAGACAAAAACAGTGCAAAAAACCGCTATTGAAATCCTTAAAATGTATTTTAGTAAGTGCCACTAACCTTGTTCTTAAATCTAAGACTTATAAAAACAATTATTTCTTTACAAAAACATTATCAGATCTGCACTGGTTCCGTAAGAAACTATAAAGATTAACGACATGTAGAATGTAGATGCCTGCAGATAATCCTCGTCAGTCAACAACGATTACAGTTTGTTTTCCTTAGCTCACGTGGAGAGAGTAAATAGTGAACTCTTTAAAGGTGCAGCTACACTGACGCTGATTTTGCGAAGCGAGGAGAGAGATATGAGATACGAAACATTGACGAATAAAAA
Organism: Musotima nitidalis; assembly: GCA_949126915.1. Taxonomy (NCBI): domain Eukaryota; kingdom Metazoa; phylum Arthropoda; class Insecta; order Lepidoptera; family Crambidae; genus Musotima; species Musotima nitidalis. Next base: position 12,328,761 of record OX421419.1, read on the forward strand.
CCTGTGCCAAAAACTATTATTGTAGCCTATAATTGATTTCCTAGCCTATTAACGTCTCACTATTGGGTTCACGCCCCCTCTCATAAACTAAGTGGTGGTGGACTTGATGTATACCATATCAGCTGTCAAGTCATACTCCACCACACTGATCCTATGCGGATTCACAAAGCTATGTGTGTAGCGTCCTATTGTCGTATGATCCTTCACTTTGACTAAACGACTGTGGTACATTTAAATTACCAACAGCGGAGCACATTTAAGCTCACCAACACCTACCTTTGAACCCAGCTAAACTCCTGTGACTGTTTCTGATCCTTTACTCACGCGAAGCTATGAGCGCTTAACTAAAAATAACACAACGGAAAGTACTTAAAAGCAACGGTCTACCTACATTGTATTACATGTTACAGTCTATTTGTTTCTATTTTATTTTTAATCAACTTTGACGATAGTGTTATAGGGCTTAGATTAAACTTGATAAAAGCCATACATACAACTTTCATCGGGACCACGACTTTGCGTGTCATGTTGAAATTAAAATGTTTGGCTGTGCGGAGTTATTAAAGTACCTACACTAACCAGTTCAACGTTAGAAAGTACATACTTTTCAGCTATCGTGGTGTCTCAGTAGACATACAAAAATAAAGACGTTTTGTTTTATAGTTCTAAGGCATTAAAACATTAATTCAATATTAACCTTCTTTGTAGGCACATATTATATTACGCGCCTTGTCAACCATTTTAATTTTCTGGGTAAATACCCAGTAGTTCTATCGTAGAAATTTAATTTGATTTCGGTTCTAAATGTTTATGCCATGATGACAGGACTATTATTTTTGTCGCTTGTTAAAATAATTAAATATAAAGGTGAGGAACGGAGTAAGCAGGCCTTTGCGTTTGTTTCGCTTCTTAATTTTTAAGTTAGTGTAGCCTCGACCTAATGGCCTAACTAAACAACAGAGATAATATATTCTTCAAAATTCTAAGCCAAATTATGCTATTCTTTCAAAATTAAAATCCGTTCGGCTTATCAACAATTATTCGTGTATTGATAGCCGTAAAAATGAATTTACTTAAAAACTCACAGCATTAAATTGGCTTGTTTCAAAGAAACTCAGAAACTCGCGTAGCATTCTACTTTTTATAGAATATGTATGTATGTAAGCTTACATATTCAGCTGAAATTATAATTACATATGCAGAAAAAAAATGTAAAGTGAATTTAAAATTATTTACTGTACGTGTTCATTCGGGTAATAAGAATAATTTTAACTCTTTGTTATGATTGATATGTTTGATTATATTATTCTCCTTTATTAAAGCGATATATCTGGTATATTTCTTAAAAAGAGGTTCCTCATCTCCTTTATAGCTTTATAGATTAGAAGTATTTCTTAGATTAGGTTAAAAATTAAGAACACTTAATTTGTAATTTAGCGCCAATTATCAAAATGCGCGGCACTCGCGCATTTGCTGTATCATTTTGTCTGATGTTATTATTGTCTGAAGATGAATTATTATTACTCGATAGTCTGAGGTAAAACTAGGCATAAAGAGATAATTATAAGTTACAACTGCTTGTAGAAAGAACCGATGATACAATTTTAATAGATCTTCTTAAAATTATCATTAGTCTTAAAGATTGTTCGTACCTAATTTCGTTTAAAGAATACTTACTAACGTTTATAGTGTTCCCATTTTCACTATTAGTAAGTATTACGGTACACAGAGCAAATATATGTAAACAAAGTGCGTGACACTTCATTTAGTCTACGGTAAACTTGTTTTAATCTGTGGAGCTATCTGTCATGTGTACATGATGATAGACAGTTAGAAAACAATTATTGTAATATTTAATTATTAGTGTTATTTGATAAATAAGAACTGGTGAAACATTAGCTTTAAATGTTGTTTCTCTTTCCAGGTAAGTTTAGGATTAATTAATGTTAAAGCATATTTTGTAAAAGTGTTTTCATTGTAAAACCTAACAAAATAAAATTATCTCTTTCCAGAGCAACTCAATTTTAGTTTTATTGTTCATCAAAAGTTATTATAAAATAACTCATTATAAAATAACTCATTATAAAACAACATTTCTACAGCTGATTACCAAGAACAATGGAAAAATTAAAATTCGAGTTCAAGGTTAAAGCCAATGAAGATTTGAAATCAAATATTATTGCTATAACGACAATAACAGATTTAGATGGCCGGACCTTTGTCATCCCAGATAAGTTACAGTCCGTAAAATTACATGATGAAATATTAAAGACCCCAATCTTCCAAAAAGTAAAGTCAACATTGCAAAAACGTCATGAGAAACGACAGGTGTGGATATCCATGAAACCAGAGATGATGGCAGTTTATTGTGATGAAGATGGAAATAAACAATTTATGGGATACCTATTGGAGGAACAGACAAATCCACAAACTTCTACAACAGGAATTCCAGAAGAATCTATAGCAAAAATTATGGAAGGCTTCGCCGAAATGAAGAAAGATTCATCAAAACCTTATAATAGGAGCAAAGTGGTAGAAAAATTTGTCATAGAAAAATTCAATAGCAAGACTACTAATGTGTCCCAGTGGATGACTACCTTTGAAGCAGAGTGTGACCGTTCAGGAATTGAAGAAGATATCAAAAAAATTGAAATTTTTAGGTTATTTATAGAAGATTCCTGTGTAGACTGGTATAGTTCGATGCTTATAAAGCATACAATAAATTCAGAATGGGCAATGTGGAAAAAGAACTTTTGTGAAACATATGCGGATAGAGGTTGGTCGCCGATCAGGTATGCAATGCTATTTAAATACAGACAGGGCTCATTACTGGAGTATGCATTAAAAAAAGAAAGACTATTATTAGAAATAAATAAATTCATGAATAAACTCACTATAATAGATCTGATTGCCACTGGATTGCCAAATTTTATTGCAGACAGGATTGATAGGAACAGTTTAAAAGAAACTGAAGACCTATTTAATCATTTAAGAAGTTTAGAGCATATAGTTAGTAAAAAAACATTTGATAAAAAGATAGGAAGTTACGAAAGTAAAACTAACGAAAACAATTTTAAGCCCTTGGTTAATCCGTGTAAAATTTGTGAAAACGAGAAAAAGGCATACGTTACCACCCTGAATCACAATGTTGGTTCAAAACTAAAAATAATGATAGGCAAAAAAGAGACCAAATAAGGAGTGTTAACAATTCAGAATTGGAGATAGAATTAAATGAAATTGATCCAAAAAACTAATAGTACCGCCATTAATAAAAATTAAAATACTAATAAATGACACTTTGGAAACATCAGGAATCTATGATTCAGGATCAAATGTGTCTTTAATAAATTCAAGGTTATTATCATTAAAAAAAATACCTACTTATGATAAAAATGCAGGTTTAAAAACAATTAATGGCGTTAAAAAATCAATAGGAATTGTAACTTTAAAAATTAAAATTTTTGAAATAGAAAAACATGTTAATATTTTTGTTATAGACGAAGACAACTTCGACTATGATTTCCTAGTTGGGTTAGACTGTATACAAAATTTTTATTTAACTCAAAATGAGAATTTAAATATCACTCAAAATGTCTTCAGCAATAACAATGAAGACTACAAAAATAATAAACAAAAGAAACCTATAGGTACTATAAAAATTCCTGGAAGTTCAGGTAGTGACATAGGGAATAAACAAGATATATATTATAAAAAGAAAGATGTGGATAACACAAAAAAACATAAAAATGAGACTATCACTAAAGAGTATAAAATAAACTTTAATGAAAATATCATAGTTGATAATTTTGATATTTCAGTAAATAATTTAGATTATCAAAAAAAAATTATATTGACAAATTGATATGCAAATATAATTCAGTCTTCGCTAAAGATAAGTATGATATAGGTACTGTAAAAGGTTATGAAGCGCATATTGATTTGTTAATAGATAAATATTGCAGTAAAAGACCATATAGGTGTTCTATTGAGGATATGAAAGAAATTGAAAATCAAATATCAGCATTACTAAAAAATGATTTAATCGAGGAGTCATATAGTCCTTTTGCTGCTCCAGTAACACTAGCATTTAAAAAAGAAGAAGGAAGGCGATCAAGGCTCTGTATAGATTTCCGTGAATTAAATAAAATTGTTGTACCCCAATCCCAACCATTTCCACTAATTGAGGATCTAATGGTTAAAACAAGGAAATGTAAATTTTTTTCAACATTTGATATAAATTCAGCGTTCTGGTCCATACCTCTTAGAATTGAAGATAGATACAAAACTGCATTTGTTACTCAAGAGGCCCACTTTCAATGGACTTGTTTACCCTTTGGTTTAAAAACTGCTCCAGCGATTTTTCAAAGAGTACTGAGTAGCATTATAAGAAAGTACAAACTGTCAAATTTTACTGTCAATTATATTGACGATATCTTAGTATTTTCTGAAACTTTTGAAGAACACATTGAGCACATATCTTTGCTATTGGAAGCTATTTTAAAAGAAGGTTTTAAATTAAAATTTACCAAATGTAGCTTTGCACAGGACTCTGTAAAATATCTAGGACACATAATTAAAAACAATACGGTCACTCCACTAAAAGATAATTTAATTGCTATAAAAGAATTTCCAATTCCAAAAACACAAAAAAACGTCCGACAATTTTTAGGAAAAATTAATTTCTACGGAAAATATGTGCCAAATATTTCAATTACGCTGGATCCTTTACATAATTTATTAAGAAAAGGAGAAAAATTCGTTTGGTCCGATAAATGTCAAGAATCTTTTGATACTATTAAAAAAATACTTTGCTCAAAACCAGTTCTAGCCATCTTTGATCCAGACTTGTTAATTAATATTTATACAGATGCTAGCATACATGGTGTAGGTGCAATTTTAAAACAAATACAACCCAACGGAGATGAAAAACCCTGTGCATATTTTTCAAAAAAATTGAACGAATCCCAAAAAAAGAAAAAAGCCATATATCTTGAGTGTTTGGCAATAAAAGAGGCAGTAAAATACTGGCAACACTGGCTTATAGGAAAGACATTCACGGTTTTCTCAGATCATAAGCCTTTAGAAAAAATGAATATTAAAGCTAGAACGGATGAAGAACTGGGAGACCTAACATATTATTTGTCACAGTTTAATTTTGAAATAATATATTCTCCGGGAAAATATAATATAGAGGCAGATACATTAAGCAGAAACCCTGTGTTAGAATCGTATGAAAATCAAGATAGTAGTTTAAAAGTAGTAAATTTTGTTAAATTACAAGACATACAAAATGATCAAAATAAAAATGAACAAATAAAACAAAACATAAACAAACTTATTTTAAAACATAACGTATATTATAAAATGATAGGAAAACATGAAAAGATTGTACTAACTGAGGAATTTAGTAAAAAAATTATAAAAGATGTACACCATTATTACTGTCACATAGGAAGACAACAAATGGAAAACAAAATAAAACCATTTTATCAAGCGAAAAATTTATCGGAAAATATAAAAATTGTTTGCCAAAATTGTGATGTCTGTAAAAAAAATAAATCTAGAGGACAATATAAGTTTGGACTAATGTCTCACTTAGGTCCTGCTACCCATCCGTTCGAAATAGTATCTATAGACACCATAGGTGGATTTGGTGGTGCCCGTTCAACCAAAACATACTTACATCTTCTAGTAGATCACTTCACTCGTTACGCCTATATTTTAACATCCAAAACCCAGAATGCTAATGATTTTATAAAACTTGTCCAACAAGTAACACAAGATTATAAAATTGATCTGATTCTATCAGATCAATATCCAGGTATAAACTCAAAAGATTTCAAAATTTTTTTAGAAAGAGAAGGTACACCTATTGTTTTTACCGCAGTAAATGCGCCATTTTCAAACGGATTGAACGAAAGGTTAAACCAAACATTGGTTAGTAAAATTCGTTGTAAGATTAATGAACGGAACGATAAAATTGCTTGGACAACTATTGCTCACGAATGCACAGAAAAATATAACGAAACTGAACATTGTGTAACAGGGTTCTCTCCAAAATATTTATTGGAAGGGAAAAATGTTGACATTCTACCAGATGAACTGAAACAAAATATAACACATAATCATCTGCTGCAAGACCGAAAAACGGCCTTAGAAAATAGTATAAAATCCCACAACTACAATAAAAAAAGATTCGATAAAAACAGAAAACATTATGAACTAAAAGTGGGAGATTCTGTATACGTTGAAAATGGAAACCGGTTAAACCGAAGAAAACTGGATGAGTTGAAAATAGGACCTTATCAAATTGTAGAAAAAATATCTAATTCAATTTATAAAGTAAACACGGGTCACAAAAAGGCAGAGTCCAATCTCTTCCATGTTACAAAGCTTATCCCGGTAGTAGCGTAAAACAGTAGAACTGTTTAATTAAAAAAGGGGGGGGGGGAGATGTAAACAAAGTGCGTGACACTTCATTTAGTCTACGGTAAACTTGTTTTAATCTGTGGAGCTATCTGTCATGTGTACATGATGATAGACAGTTAGAAAACAATTATTGTAATATTTAATTATTAGTGTTATTTGATAAATAAGAACTGGTGAAACATTAGCTTTAAATGTTGTTTCTCTTTCCAGGTAAGTTTAGGATTAATTAATGTTAAAGCATATTTTGTAAAAGTGTTTTCATTGTAAAACCTAACAAAATAAAATTATCTCTTTCCAGAGCAACTCAATTTTAGTTTTATTGTTCATCAAAAGTTATTATAAAATAACTCATTATATATATATGACTTAAAATGAAAAGACCTGAAACGAAACCGGCACTCACTCTATATTAATATATCTTAAACGTCAAATGCAAAGAAAAAGTAGATCGCTCTGTTTAAAATATATCTTCCTTTCTTTTAGAAGTCGCGTATGCATGGAGCTGACATAAATGAGGCGACGACAAAAGGACGACTAAAACAATTTATAGAAGTGGAATTGTTACGCACTCTATATAATTTTTTTTCAACGTAATTCATAGCGAAATACATAGGGTCTTATTACAAATTGAGATCTAAAGTTAGACCAGGCTAAAAACTAGTGCTGTCACTTTCATTTGATAAGATAAAGACAGTGACAGCACTAGATTTAAACCTGGTTTAACTTTAGATCTCATTTTGTCAGCCCCTAAATCTACATTTTATATTATTTAATCCAATTTAGGGTATGCAGAAACCTGGCCACAACTATTGAAAATGGCTCTTTATAGGTGTAGCAAAGATCACCTTTAGCACAAGTGATGTCTAAATAAAACGTTTCAAATGATTATAATCATCACTAGTATTCTTATTTTTATATTTCATTTCATTAGTCGTTTTTCACGACACCCTTAGGCTGGAAATTATGGATTGATTGAATTCTTTGGAGATGGCGCAACCTCACAACATACGAGTTATAAATAAATAAATATTTCTGACTCTTACACTAATTATTTAGTTCCAAGATAAGTATCATTAAGAACTTGTATGTGTGAACTAAATAATTGGTGTGATTGTAAGAGAATATTTATTATTATTATACATAAATACTTTTTTTCACTTTTTTTGTATATACATACATACATATTTTATATAACATGAATATTTGTTCCGGTCTGGGTGTTTTCCTATGTATATGAAGTATGTATTTAAAAAAAAAAAGTATTTGTATGTTTATCCGTTGTTTAGTATCCATAACACAAGTTCTTAATGATATTTATCTTGGAACTAAATAATTGGTGTAATTGTCAGAAAATATTTATTTATTTAAAAAAAACACGTTTTGTCGTATCTTAATGTGAACAGAAGATACTTATATGTTGCTCGAACTATAATATGAATTACTTAGTTACGTTCCATAACATATTATTTGGCTTGTTTCACAGTCTATACTGATTCTAAAAAAATGGCAGACAACTGTAAACGGCAGATCAATCATCAATCATCTCTGTAAGCACATATTAGGTACATTCTACATCTTGTCGACCAATATCACTTTGTGTGTAAATATTGATCAGTACTATTAAATTATAGTACTATAAAATAATAATTAAATGTCTAAATATATAAATAAAATTCTAATTAATTAAATTTTGCTTATTGATTGTTATAGTACATGCCATCTAGACATAGCTATTGTTTCAGTCGTTTGATGAAATATTAAAATTTTAAGTTGAGGTGAATAGTGTGCAAGACTCTAATTGATAAATAGAATACAATAGAATCTTACTTATACTAGATACTTGGCGATTGATAGGTCAAATGTGTTCGTCAAGTAAAGTCGTACTTTATTCTTTTCTCGAGTTTTATTCTACTTTGTATATTTTTGTGATTTCAATAATTTTGCCATCACTAGCCAGTAGTTCTCTTTCTGATAGAGGACGACTACCTCCTCACCACAGTGCCAAATGTGCAGATGCCAAATATGAGCACTTTACTGGGTACTATGTTCCGGTTTAAAGCGGTCTTGATACTGAATTTTTACAAATGTAAATCAGACACGTTACTCCGACAATATATAAGTCAAACGTAACTCTAATATACGAGTATACATTAGGTTAGAATTTATTTTAGTTGTTACCTTTACGACTTACGCCTTTAAAATTATATAATTTATTTCTTGATATTGACAAATAAGTACTTAATTTTGGTATAGCGTTGTGCGAAAATTTGACAAGAAAACTTTAGCTCATTTCTCAGCATCAGGTAAACTTATCTATGTATATACTCTATAAGTCGACTAAAGAATATATGAGTGAGACTAGATATATAAATAATATAAGCTCTAGACTTTTAGTCACTCAGTTAATAAAACAAAATCAAGCTTATTCAAATCCAAATTACCAAACATTACGAGATTCAAGAGGTTGAATCTAAAAAGATGTTCGTAAATTACACATTGTATGACATCACTGTTATTACGCAAAGAGGTTCCCTGCCTAATAATCCTACTTTACGAGATGCTGTGGTGATCACATACACCATTGAGTTCGAGGTCAATGACTTCACGTAATGGTGCTAGGGACTTCTCAAATAAGCTACATACCACCTCAGCCCATAAAGGAAGGGGATATATAAAAAAATATATGAAAGATTCCATGAAGAGAAAACGATCTTAAAACATTTTTTATTAAGATAAGAGTTTCAGATAGGAATCTGTGTATAAGCAAAATGGTACTAAGAAGCGATAAGACCGCTTGAGTTGCTAATGCTGTTTGTTTATACTGTTTCTTCTTTACGTTATAGTTTGTGCAATAAAGAGTTAATTTGTTTATCTATTCATTTCATCTTCATTCCGTATTTATTTAGTACTGACACACAGTATTTCTGTTATCTGCGTTATTTTTCTTTCAAAGTAAAAAAACACATGCATGACAATGCTTAAATCCTTTCCATTCAGGTTTATAAGTGAAGGCAGAAGTCAAACGATAATAGGCTAAGGTAATATTTTATACACAAATTATAAAAAGACAAAACAAGGAACCTCACAATGCATATAGCGACCCTTAATTGCGCCGTCTTGTTTTTGTAGGTACATAGGGTAACATTTGAATAATTCAGTAGCAATCTACCAATTGCTTTTAATATAAAATTATGTGAACAAAGAAACAATGACGTGACGTCACAAAGTAAAATATTCATTTTGAGAGAACTGGATAAGAACACTTTAGAACTCTTCACAACAGACTCAGACACTTTATGAAATCTCTCTTAAACGATGTGATTTTCCTATTTTTCGTGTTATAGCTATTTTAGCTTCATATTTGTTCTATTTGCCCTTACTATTTTCTCTTTTAAACTATTATGAACCTAATAAGTCTTATAAATTTCACAACTTTAATTCAATGTGACTATTTTATATTATCTACTATGGAATCACTAAAAAGAGCGTAAATATATATTCAATGCTCTGACATAATATTATTGGCAGACTAAATTACTTCCCATTGCCGAAAATATCTCATTGAAAGAACATCACGTTTTCATTTGTTATATTACGAGACAACAGTATAGTTTTGTTATTATGATGCGTGAGGAATTACGGTGGTTACAATCGACTCAATCAATTACTAGTAGTTGAGCGGCTGGTGACTTCAATTGGAGTCACTTTTGCGCTATATTCAACGTCACCCAACCTTGTTCAATTAGGGCTGTCATATCGAGCACATGTCAACTTGTTTCAATGCCATGATTGTTGGTTATATTCATTGCGAGAATTTTATGTCGCTTCAATGTTTATTTAATGAGGATGCATTGGTTTTATTATTAACGTTTAAACGTTGAGTTTCAATTTGAAATAAAAGAATACTTTACCTATAAGTGTTTTAGTTTTCTGGGATTGAAACATTATTTTCGAAATATTAACTTTGTGACAGTATACATTGGTTAACTTGTCTTTCTGAAAGAGGACTCATAAGTAGATTATTAAGTGTCTGATACTACTGGCAATATATGTACAATTTTCATCAGTTTAATCAATGGGGTTGCACATTTTGCATCAATATTTAATATGTGAGTTTCAATTGTAAATATCTAAATATTCGAACAAGACATGTTTTAGTTATCAGAAATTGAGCTATTCATAGCTTATAGTATGTTTGACATACATCCCTTATTTTATTTCAGTTGTCTTTTTGAAAGAGAATAGGTAAACCACTAACGTTTCAGATATTTTGCCGCCAAATAGTAGCAATCGATGATGAGCATCCATAGAGTTTTAAAATCAGGTCTTTACAATTTTCTATCACTACTGCATTGATGACATTGTATAATGATTAAAAATCTGTCTAGGAAATATCAACCCAGATTGATGAATGATAATATTATTACTGATAATATTCATAGTGAATTTAAGCCTAAAACAATACAATTATAATACACAATACAAATATCGTATCGTGGCGGGTTTATACCAAACCCTTTGTTAAAGCGCTCAGTGCTATGTAGATCGTTGTATGTAGTCTGTGAATTGTTTCCGATATCTTTTCTTTCGCCAGGTATATCGAACAGATATCCACTAACAGATGCAATGAAGATGAAAGTGAAAAAAAATATTGACTGACTATTAAGGATAAATTTATGTGAAATAAAAAGTTATTTGTAAGATTTTTATATTACCGTATGACATCCTGCTTATCTTGGCCCTGAGAGTTTAGATCACTTAATAAACATCAATTATAGGTGTTATCTTGTTTTTTCGGTATAATATGCAAATAATAAGTTTATACAATGTGACAATAATGATATACATGTAAACATAAAATGGGTGTATGGGAATCCTATCAAGACCTAAGGAACCCAAGCCAACCTCATCAGTAAGTAGTGCACCTGCCGATCAACAGACGAGGCTCTGGCGAACATAAAAGTTACCGGCAATAGGCTCACCACCTATCACGTCGGACCAGAAATATGATTGGCGAAGTGTGGGCGTAAATTATATACCCCTTCATGGAAACAGGCGTGATATTTTGTATGTAAGCATAACATTTCTACGCCGACTGTGGCAGAATATGCCGATCGTTATAATTATTTGTGACATCATTATGTATATCATCTTACCCATTACTACATATTTTTGGATTAGTTTTACGATAACTGATACTTGACACTCACTTCTAATCGTGTTTATGTCCTTGCATTATAAGTGTAAAAGTATTTGTATTTACATGTTTTCACAGGGTGACAAGTGACATGCATAATATCCTTAATGCTCAGAAATTTAAAGCAAATCATAACTGACACTGCTTAGCATTTTGTACCACCGTTGTTGTGTATCTGTTGCCTAGTAATTTCTCTATCTGCAGCACACTTCGTATCAAATTATTTTTTCGAGTGAAGCGCTACTATTTAGACGACACTTTAAACTTTGCCGTCTGTATACAAACCAGAGTTAGAATAGACTAAAAGTGCCTCTTCAATACATTTTATACTAAATATAAACTACATACATCAAAAGTGTCTGTTCGTATTTTTTATTTTACGTAAAGCATATGGAGATCAAAGCACAAAAGAAGATATTTCGTACGAATCTACGAATTGCCGGACGAAACCGAACTTTCACTGGCAAATATCTAATGTTATAAGGCTACTTTTTTATCCCTAAATTATTGCAATTCTTTTATTTTTTAAATCATTGGGAAGTTTATTGTAATATATCCAGTTTCAGTAAATAAGTACATGATATTTTTATTAATCATAATAATCAAGCACTTGTTTTAAAGACATTTTTTATAAGCTTAAAAAATTTATATCAAATCGTAAAAAGATATCATAAATGTACCGGCCGGCATAATTTATGCCAACTTTTCTATGTGGCAAGGAGTTTCGTTTATATTAATTATACAAGTGAATTGCTTTTATATTCTTGCATGGATATGAGAACCACTTACAGAATAAATACTTCTTGGTAACGTCCTTGATAAAAGTAAAACGCGTTTCTCGTGAGCACCATGATAATGTTATTAACTCCTTCATTATTTCGTGCTACGATGCTAATTTAACGCTAACAAAGGAAATATACAACTTTTCTCATTTATTTTTTTAAGACAAGTGAACTCAGCAAACAGCGGACATTGCAATATCAATTTGTGGAAGTAAATACTTGGACTACACCTTTGAATTCATCTTTGACGAACTTACCTAAATTTGTAAAATACATTGATTATCTTAAAGAAAGCGACATCTTTTGGCGGACAAGATGTCTAAAGAAATGTTCTTTCCACTTTTTAACACGTTTGCGCCAAAAATTCACCGCAAGGGTCATCACCATCACGAAACGTAAACATTCAACAAGTTGCCTATGAATCAATGACACATAGCATCAACATTTTGTAATATTACAAACATATCACCGTTGTTTAACGTTTCCGGGGTATATTTTATATAGGAATATAGGAAAGTCTTTTATTTGTACTTTGTATTATTTTTTTATGCTTTCTACGAGCTCTCGATATAGCTCTGGCGTATAAGTCCTTTTTATAAAAATACACAATTATTTTCCACATGAGACACTCGCAGCAAAGCGCTAATGCATGTTTTTCAACGTGTGATATTTAGATTAACTGTTATCTCTAATGTCGTAACAATGATCGTGTCGAGCGAAAGGCTAATTCACAAGCATAAAATTTAAGCCTTGTTTAATGTGTGGCTTTTTAAACAGCACTGTAAAATCTGAAAGGTTTTAGATCAACCCACTGATTGTAGAAATCCAAATGTATCGGAAAGTGATGAGTACACAAAATAGTGTCCACACGGCACCGGGCTCTAAGGACAGCGTGTCAGCGCGTCAAACAGCGGGATCCCGTGATCGAGCTGGCAGTGCTCGCGAGACGGTTCAGAGTTGATGGCTAGCAGTGCATCCCGCACGAAGTCCACAAACACGCGAGAGGAGAGCACGAGGCGCGGCGGCGGAGCGGCCCCGAGCGTCGCGACGGCCGGCAGACCGCGACTGGAGCGTCGGTGCGCGCCGCAGCCTAGGGCGCGAGCGAGCAGGACGACGATACTCGCACGCCGCCCGCCCGACCTACGATTCTAGCCCTTGAACCTTCCCTCTTGATTCTCATTTACTTTACTAGCCGACGGTCTCTTATGTTTTTGTGAGACCACAAAAGGGTTTTAAACCCGCGAGCGTCCGCTTCGTACGCGCTAGAGATAGAGATGCTGCGTGGCCTCTATTATCCTATGGTCGTTTCTATATTATGTCACTATCGAGCGTATTTCTGTTTTTATGTTTGACCCTGAATGTTACAGTTTTGCAATCAGTCGGTCAATTGGATCGGCTTCAACGAGATTCACGTGACGTATCGTATTTGTCACAACACAGGCATCTGAACGCAGTTTAGGATACACATAAAAATCAACGCAAATGAATAACTCCAACTAGTTCAATTTGAATTTATCGGGCATGAAATTTATTCCTGGAAACAAACGTAGCATTTGCAGCTAAGAGCAGATATTGTTATCTAACGATATAATTTAATATAGTAATAATTTATATGCATGTTGATTAGCCCACGAGCATCTGTGACTCACCTTGACATTTTAACTTAGGGATATTGCGAGAGGTCATTGGAGGGTTATGTAATACAGATCTTTTGTCCAAATATTTGCATACAAATTGTCGGCGACCATACGTTCAGATTAAAATCTTCTTTCTTATAATATGCTTAAAAAAGTATTTACTAAATAAAGCGCAAGCGTAAGGCTCTAAATTATCAGAAAATGAATATTCAATAGCTGTCTACGGAGTCTATCTACATAGTGTGAAACGTGAACGGCAGCTTTAGTGGACAATTTGCTAACCAAACTTACTTAGCGAGCTTCTGTTCGCAACTTGAAGCTTTTACCGTTCCAGACCACTTTTACTTGTACTAAGAAAATAGTTCTCAGTTCTTGCTTGCAGTAAGTATCTTTTTAGGCTGTAAGGCATAATTGGTGGTTTACAAATTTTAAGAATTCATAGTGAAAAACGAAAGGAAAATCAGTTTTTTTTACATTTTCTGCTATGCTAAATCTTGTATTAAAAATGATTTTATGCTTGTAACTAGCGAATCTAAATAAACAATTACATGTAAATTATAGCCTACTTCACAGCTTCACAACTGAAGCTTTACAAATTGTGATAGTTTATTTTTACTTAATGGCTTTGATTGTGTGTTACAAATGGTTTTTGATAAGTTAATTTTTTCACACTTGGTCATCTTCATATTCCAGCATTATTCCAGTAGCCCTAGAAGCTTAGGGCCCACGCATAGATAGATCCTGCTTTTAGTGTACCTATCACATATATAAAAATAAATAATGAAACTATTTGTCCAAGGACCTTACTGTATTTAATAGCATCAGTAGAAGTTACTTGATTTTAACTCTTTCAGTATCGGACTTTATTACATTTATAATTAGCACTTCTATAACACTAATAGCTTCTTTGTTAACCCTTAGAGCTGTATAGAACTGTCATTTCATTGCGCAACGACTTTTCCTAACTGTATTTAAGAACATCAAGTAGTTAGTAAGTGTAAGTGGATATTTTACAATTGCTTTTAGTAGTTCTGAGCCATGCAACTGGGGCAACTAACTTCATGCTATCGTCTTAAGTTGCAACAGGAGCAATATTGTATCTTGGAATACTTGTCGCTGTTATTTTAACATGAAAGGGTAAATGTTTTTGATAACGCCACAATAGAGCGGAGTCTGGTTATCATTATATTCGTATAATACTATGAGCACTTATAAAAGGCTACTCTTAGTTCCTACTGTTAAAATAGAACATAATTAAAAGGAAGCATGTTATTAAAATACACAACTTCAATAAACCATAGCATTATATTGTGCCTATTTAATATTGTTATGCTTTTATGTTTCTGCTCCATTTTAAAATTTCCTTAAAGATTGCGGATAAACAGTAAGATCGCCCTTGAGAAATATTTGTGTTCATTCATTTATCTAAAAAGAAATGTATGTTAATTCCATCAAACCTGCCACAGTCTAGTGTTTATTCCGTGTTAACGTGCTCGTAGATTCGTAGTCACGATGTTTCGCTGTTTCCGCACGCCGGTGGTCCTCGCCGAATGACAATTTGCATGCCAAATCGATCACTATTTATAACCGAACGAGCGGGCATATGCTCCCAATACGGGCCAAGTGGAAGTTCATTGAACAAACTATTGATTTCCAATGGGGAATCAATAAATTTGATAATAGTCATTGGGAAAATATTTTCTGTAAAGGGAGAAGGTATTCGAGTTTGTGTTATCACCAGAAATAAGATGTAATGCCAAAATTGTAGGCTTTGTCACTCGGCGCGTTTTTACCTAGAAGTTAAAATGTCCTCCTGCTGTGCGAGCAAACATTTTTTTAAAAATTATTTTAGTGTTGAAATTAAGGTCTATATAAATAATAATTTGATATCTTCTGGCAATTAAAAGTAAGTATGTGGTTCATACCAGTAGACTTTCGATTGAGGCTTAAATTCCATTCCATAAAAGGCTAACTAAGGTTGCATATGCTTTTGTTTCGTTGAAAATGCTAAAAAAAGAATTGAAAGACAAATTACAAAAGTAGTCATTTACCATTAGCCTGCATAATTATGTCAAGTTTAAGTATGGCTACACCCTGTCTGATAAAAAGCAGACGTTGCGGCTCACCAAATGAGGGCGATCCATATCACATTAGAAGTGCGATTCTGATCGCTCACACCAATAACGGCATTAATGCTATTTCACGACCCGCTTGAAAGATTGTGTCTTTGGCCTGGAGAGAAAAGGGTAAATTTATGCATGAAAACTACGACTGTTATTGTGACCATAACATTAAGAAGTAGGTATACCATTTTCAACCTTTTATGCGCGCAAATTCCTTGATAATCTGCTGATATATTATCATATACCTACTTAGCTAAACACCGCGCAATTCGTTTAGTAAATCTACACATGCATACAATCACTCCTCTTTCCCCGAAGTGGAAAGCTAAGGCATACTTAACGCCCACATTTTGCCAATTATATAGTTCCCACGCAATAGGTGGCGAGCCTATTGACGCTTACCGTGAACTGTTTTGTTTGTCAGAGCCTCGTCTGTTGGGCTTGGGCTCCTTAGATCTTGGTAAGATCCCTATGCACCTTTAGTAAATCTGCTAATCTGCGAATCATGTGACCAAACAGGAATAAAGCTGTCACTACGCTTATATAATGCCATTGCTATCTAAACAAATAACAGTTGCGTTATACACATGCACACACATTATACATTTATGTGATTAGACCTTATATGTCTTTTACTTTCCAAAAAAATATGGGATTTGTAAATGCTTATAATATAAGTATCGAATATTATATACATTGTGATTATTTCTCAATTTTAAATAAGATAGTATAAAAAAATAAGCAATGTTCTATTCAACAATTTAATCTTTCATCAGTTAACTTAACTTATTTAAGTCAAAAGGTTTAGTTTATAGAAAAGTTTTTCCGAACCTTATGCTGAACAAAGAGGAAAAAGTCCCCACAAAATGTTATCACAAAAAACACATCGAGAGTTTGCTCCCACTTCTTAACATATGTGGGTCCAACAATACTAAAATACAACGAATTTATCATTTCTCTCAATATTACGTGTGCTTTATTGTATTTTTATATTCTAAAACACAAATGTGAAGGTCTACATATCAAAAAGTAGCGCCATGTATTTATTCGAAACTGTTTTGGAAACAAAGGTACGCTTTACGCCCAAAATGGGCTACGGACTTTTAAACTAGGGCTTAGGATAAGCATCTGGCTCAAGTAACCAACACGAAAAAAAATATTGCATTTAATCTTTTAAAAATAGGTATTTATACTTTTTGTTTCCCGAAATTCACGAGCAAGATATTAACTGAAGATTAGCTACCTAAGAAAGTGAGCGTATAACAACGGATCGTGAAATTTCCATATATGTATAATACTTCGTCTTAAGGGGATCCTTCTGTCATTAGAATATTGTGTGTGATTAAATGTAGTTGTTCAAATGCCGACATTACAAGCTAATTTAATATTAGTTAAAGTTAGATTTGACTCTCTTTCATGGTAGTCTTATACTATTGTAAGTCATTGATTTATAAATGCAATGCGGCCAAGAAAAATATACGTTAACGCTTTAAAGTAAGCGACTCTAGAATAAGATTTATCTAAAGTACAACCAAATCTCGAGAAACCACTATTCTTACTCTCATTTGGTATTTACCTATTAATTTTAGGTTTATTTTTTTCCATACTAGATGCAATAATTAATTTATCAATGCATTGTAGGCAAAGAAAATCCAAATTCTTAAAGTCTTTAGTTCTTTAACATTTTAGATTTTACTTGCCTTGCCTACTTAAGACTAGATTCTTCTTTAGAAGAAAGCACTATTTTTATTGCTTTCTTCTCTTTCTTCGGTCTTTTCAATGTTGCAATCAATAAATCGATCCCGAACAGCAAGCAATATTGACGTTAACGCTTAACCGTAAACAACCCTCAAAGAAGGTTTATCTCCTGTTTAATCAAACCTCGTGAAAATTACTAATGTATCCTGTAAAGTAAAGCAATAAATAACGCGTGTGAAGACAGAGTGGTTCACATCAAAACTTCAGCGACGTCATTCCTTCGTAAGCGGTTAAACTGGATGCTACTAATCAAACACAATTTTCTATATTTGGATTTTAGTTACTCCATCGCGGGAAAACGGCTTTCATTGAAATTCGACACTAAGATACATAGCTGAATTAACTAACGTAGTATACTATTATTGCCAACTACAACTAAACTTTATATATACATTTGTAGATTTTAATTATTTTAAATAATTGTAGCAGCCAACCCTAAATGGGACTTAAGGGCATGAGATTATGACTGTATGTAAAATCCTTAATACCCAAATGAAAACTCGATTCCGCAAAGCCGTATTCCACGCGGAGAGAGCCTCGGGCGGCAGCTTATAAATAATAACTAATATTTTCTGACAATTACACCAATTATTTAGGTCCAAAATAAGTATCATTGGGAACTTGTGTTATGCATACTAAATAAAGAATAAACATATATAAATACTTTTTATTTATAATACATAGTTAATACATATAGAAAGCCCCCAGTCCAGAACAAATATTCATGTTAATGCACACAAAGATTTGTCCTGTGTGGTAATCAAAACCACGACATCAGGAGCGAAGTGCAGATATACCCGCCATCACGCCATATGGGTCGTCAGTGATTCTTTATTGCTGCGAGAGAATTTCACAATGATGGATCATCTGCCAGAAAAACAAAGTCGACCGTACTAAAAGCGTCAGACGTAGACCGTCGACCGTTTAGAGATCCGAATTTTCGGCGCATAGCGGACGGCTACTTCCTTCCAAATGCATCACTATTTATATCCGATCGATGGGCATCTGTTACAATAGCCCGCAGCGTAGCGGTCAGCGACAGAAGACCTACGTTGTGTCTAGAAACTTTATGATTTTTACCGATTTTCAAACAAATGAGATGTAAATAAACTATCTGAAATTCCGTCTGTGAAAAATAAATAATCGAGTTGGTTGGCACATAAGTGATTTTAAAAACAATGTTTATAGTTATTTACTTTTATAACGTGCTTTTACAAAAATATATTTTTCAAATTCAGTGTATGATCTAAATAAAATAGGTCCACTATTTTAATTGTATTTAATGGGGATAAAAATACTCACATATTACTACCACACCGATTAATAAATCTTTTAATTCATTGAAAACTAATAAAGCTTCTACGCAAAAATTATCATGAAATTTTTCTCTGCTTTGCGGCCTGCAAAATCAAGCGTACCTAAATTTTAAAACAAAGTATATCAATTTCCCGCGGTTGTTGTCCATGATATAATAAAGATTGATAAAGATGATTTGATAGTAATAAGTTATATTCAAAGATGTTTCGATAGTTAACGATGCATAGATTTTTATAAAATTTTTTTTGGAGTGTAAAGGGATCTTACCAAGATCTAAAGAGCCCAATCCAACCTCACCTGCAAGTGGTGCACCTGCCGAACAACGGAAGAGGCTCTGGCAAAAACAAAATTGGCAATTGGCAATAGGCTCGCCACCTATTACGTGGGACCAACTATATAATTGGCGAAGTGTGGGCGTATAATATGCCTCTGCCTACGCCTTCGGGAAAACAGGCTTGATTATATGTATGTATATTCAATTCAATTCAAAATCTTTTTATTCCATAAACTATAAGATAGTACTTGAAAACGTCCAAACAGAAAACTACAAAACTAAATTATTTTGTTACAGAATTCACAGAGCTGCGTGGATTCACTGTAGCTAAAAGTATTTTAGCCTAAAATATTTGAATGACATTCATAAATCTATCGAAATACTTTGATGGCATATGGAATTAGAACAATGACGTGCGCACTATAATTTATAAGCAGCGGCAAAAAACGACACTTGACAAATTTAGCATGTTTTAAAAAAAACAAACAGCGACTTGCCTGCAATTTTTGATGCTTTGTTTGATGTAATAAAGTATAATACTGTGATATATAATACTTTTTGTTCTACTGCATTATAGTAATATAAGAGACTAGCAGTGCCCCACGGTGTATGTTTTAACATATGTTTTAACCCACGCTTTAAACCACATGTGTGTCAAACTCCATCCACTATCCGTTACGTAGGTTTTGCGTGATTGAGTAACAAACTTTCATACACTAACGTTTTCTCATTTATGATAATAGTAATATTCTTATATGATGACTGGTTTACTCACTATTCAACGTTTGAAGGGAAGAGAGCGGTATATATTTAATAAACTCTAATCAGGAGGCCTCAGACGCCTTATAAAATACGAGTGATCTAAAAGCGGGCGCTTACATCGCAAAATAATTATATTAACACAGCAAAGCAGCTTTTGGGATCTTGAGGCGGCATACGGTAAAAAGTTTTTATTCTTTATTACAAAAGATTTTTTAAATTTGAAGCAGTGGCTTATAAGTTTTATATACCTACCTATTATTCTAACAAAAAAGAAATAATTTCTTATAATAGGTTTAGGTAATTTTTTTATTATAACTTCTTTATATAGGCTCAATAAGCACTTATGAAACTGACTAACATTCTTGCTACAGGGTTAGATAAGTAATTTAAAAGTTACTCCTACACAAAATCTATATTTCATGTTTAATGAATAACTGACAAAACTTGACAAATTCTGACAAAGAATCCATTTTGCTTTTATTTCTTGATTATGGTACCGCTTATATCTTTTTCTATATACAAACTTTTTTTGTTAAAAAAGAAATGTCTTTCCATTTTGATTGTAAAAATTGGACAAATCTAAATGATCCTGTTGATCTTAAAGACAATAAAGTATTTTTATTTTTTTTAATGATATTAAAGCCCACAAACTATTTCTTTTACTAGTTAAGGTGTTTACCGGAAAGTTTTTTTTTTACAAGTCCTTCATATTCCATTTCTATTTGAAAAAAGGCCATATTTTTTATTTATTATAGGAGATATAATAAAACCGTGATTCTTATAACGATTTAGATCTATATAATATTCGTGGCAATAACCTTTAAGACAATAAACAATTAGCAAATTGGTGTTTGTAACTCCCTTCAGCTGAAAGTTGGAGTCTATTTAGAATAGTGTATAAACAACGGAATAGTTTATTTGAAAGTGTGGTGCGAACGTTAACGTGTATAAGTAAATATGTGATTGAAAATAGATTGTTTCCGAACATTGAGCCGTCGGTTTCCGACCGTGATCTCCTTACTGTGAGTTTTACGTTTGACCAGATGTGAAATAGACAGATAGATGAAGCGCTCATTTATGCCTCTTCACCATACGTGCAAAAATAAAAAAATATTACACATATTTTATCTAAATATTTATAGATATTTGTAATGGGCCAGATATAAAAAAGCAAGAGTTGTGGAATAAGGCAGGATTATAGCTCCTATGGTCGCTGTTTAAATTCCCATTCGGAATATAATTTATGTTCAAGTCACAAATAAAAATGATTCTACGTTAAGAAACCCACGGTACTTACTGCTCTGTCAAGAAAGTACCGGGAACAAAATCAATAATACACAATTTTTTTGTTATTTATCCAAATTAATTTTATCACCTTCAAAGTATGCTCCTTTAGAAACGATAAAATTACGCCAACGAATAATCCAATCATCAAAACATTTTTTAAACGTTGTTTCCGATTTGAGTTCCGTTCTCGCTGCGAATCCTCCTTTATGTCTCCTACCGATTGAAAACGGGTGCCACGAAGTGGTAATTTGAGTGTAGGAAAAAGAAAGAAATAGGCCCATAGGAGCCATATCTGGTGAATATGGTGGTTGCTCGATGGTATTTGTTGAGTGTTTAGACAAAAATTCGTTTACAATGATGGCCTTTTGCGAAGGCGCATTAACGTGGTGAAAATCCAAGAATTTTCTTTCCACAAATCTAGCCTTATTCTCAAACAATATGCTTTATTTACCGTTTGACTTTCCAGCAAGAATTTTAAGTGCACAACACCGCGATAGTCAAAGAAAACAGTCAACATGACTTTGACGTGGTTTTTTCGGTTTTGGTTCAGTTGGAAGGCGCCATTCCGAAGCTTGTTGACTAGTTAAAACTCGTAAGCCCACGTCTCGACACCAGACACGCCGTGTTTCATGAATGTTGGGTCGCTATGGACTCGTTCTAGCATATACTCAGCGACTCTCATGCGATTTAGTTTTTAAAGAAATGAACCTTTTAGTCTTTCGGGACTAGCCGGGCGACACGCTTCATACCCAAATTATTAGTTAAAAAATGGTACGGAGCGACTGGTGAGATACAGAAAGTTTGGCGGCCATCTCTCTCAAACTTTAATGAGGATTTTCAGTCACTATTTCTTTCACTTTTGCGATGTTAACTTCAGTTGCAGACGTTGATGGCCTACCAGAACGGGGCAAATCTTCCATCATATCTCGACCGCTTTTGAACGCTTTGTACCACTCATAAGCACGTGTTTTTAAAAAAAGTCGATTCACCTTCTTTAACATTTTCAGTGTCTCCGAACACGAAATTCCATTCTTTATTCGATGTTTTTGTCCATTATGAAATACGCAATACACACTAGATGTTGTTAAGCTAAAAACAGCACTGTTTTTAATATAAATGACAGATGCAACTCTAACTCCGCGCCAAAATGGAAAACAATTGTGCCATTCTTACAACAACAAAAAACAACAAAAAAATATTTGGAACCATAAACAAAACATTCATTCCCGATACTTTGTTAACTGAATGTATGAGTATATTTGCATATATTCTTGCTTTATAAGAACAGTAGGGTTCGTCAACAAAGACGTACTACTTCAGCTAAAAACTGTGATCAGTTGTAATAAGATTTTATGAGAATTTTTCAACTACTAATCATTGTCATATAAAAATAATTAAAGATGCTTTTTAAGATTATGCCTGTTTTTTGACACATAATACCCAAATTATTATGAATGAAAGTAATTGAACACCAGAGTTTGATTTAATTTGTGATAGCGGGAATTAACTCCGTTAAGAATAAAGTGGATAGATAATTCTATTTGGGGCCATCATCATACAATATTTTAGTTTCTAATACTGAAGTTAACCTAGAATGAACTCAAGTTTGTGGCCATAACGGCTCGCTGCCGGCAATAAAGGTATGAGAGCCTACTCTTGGTTGGGGTTGGCACATCAAAAGAGCCCGAAGTAGGGCATCACAATAGACATTTCTTTTTTATAAATGGACCCCTAATGTGTGTGTTTAACTACCGATAAGCTCGGAACTCACACCGCTTATAAAGTTGTACTTTTTTAAAAGTCTCACTGTTTTTGTAATATTTTAAGAAATCTTCGCCAGGGCGAGCTCCCTGGCCAAGAATCCAAGGGTAGGCAACAGAAAGTTTCTGATAGACATATATAAATTTACATAGTAACCATACACGCATACTCGTAGGTACACGCTTGGCATATATTCATAGAATATGCAAGCATAGATATTTATTTAAAATAAAAGATCGATTTTTCAGCAAAAAAAAACAACAATAACATTATATTTTCTAAAATAAAATTTGGTTCTCTGAATATGAATTATATTACATACACCAAGAGCTGTTTGTCTCAGTACAGTCTCAATACTCTCAATCGTCCTTCGAGACGTCTCTCCAAACAAAAGGCGGTTTCAGTGGAGACATAATTTTTCTCAGTGTACAGAGGAGTGACATAATCGGCGTCTGTCTTTTGGGGACAGTTGGGACTTCCTTTTTTTTTTGAAGTGAAACATACTAATTTATTATATATATGTATATAACATACGCAGTCAATACTGTCTAAAAAGTAGGAATGTAATATATTGCAGTGAATTGTGATTTTCTGTGTTGATTCCAAAACTCCATAGAAACCTATAGTAAAGTCTCCACTACTTTACTGGGGTAGGACTATAACTTGACTGTGACGGACTTTACTTGACATGACTTTAATGTCAAAAAAAGCGAAATGACGAAAACGCTGCACATTGATGCAAATAACTTGATAATCTAATTACTTACATACGTACATACATACATTCACGCCTGTTTCCCCGAAGGCAGAGGCATATTATACGCCCTCACTATGCCTAGTTGGTCCCACGTAATAGGTGGCGAGCCTATTGCCGCTTACCGGAAACTGCATAAAGTGCCCGATAAAAATTTGTTGAGCACATTCATGGCATGATGCATCCTAATAGATCCCAACACAGTGCACTTTTCATACATACAACCACGCCCATTTCCCTGAAGGGGTAGGCAGAGACATATTATTTTAATTTTTATGTTGTTGCCACGTAATAGGTGCCGAGCCTATTGCCGCTTACCGGGTACTGTTATATTCGCCATAGCCTCGTCCGTTAATCGGCAGGTGCACCACTTGCAGGTGAGGTTGGCTTGGGCTCCTAAGGTCTTGGTAGGATTGACACTGGCTAATACTCTAATCGAATGAGTCCATACTTAAAGAAAATAAAAAGTAGTAATTACCAAACACACTTAATTACCTTCCAATATTTACGTCTACAGAGTACTTTCAAAATGTATGTCTATGTTATACAAATTCCCTTCTCAATTCGCAGTAACTCTGACCTTTGTTACAAATTTTAATATAGCAGCAGGTTCAAAGCGACCGTAAACTAGCTAAAATGGAGGTATTACGCAAGATAATATATTTCGGGTCCGTTACCTGTCTCTTATTTTTTGACTAAATTGCTAAAATATGGCAATTTTTTAAGTAAGCATGTCATTCTTCATAATTGTATTTATATTTTTTTTTATTTATGTATTATAATAAAAAAAACATATCATTGGTAATTATTAAACATTTGAGACAATTTAGCTAAAGATGAGCATATTGTTTGGTAACTTATGATTTTAAAAGATATAGTTCACATCTGTATTTTTTTATATTCGTTTAAATATTATCTTAGACTATTAACTAAATGCAGCTGGCACCATCTTTTCAAATAGTTCAAGCTTTTTTAAGTCTATAAACTATATACACTAACAACTACGACAAACGTTAAAACGAGCTTTTGAATACATAAGAGCGCACGGCATCAAATGCCAAAAAATCAATATCTATGTAAATGTTATCTATGTACCAAGTTGTGTCAATTTGAATAAAACCTCAACCAGATCATTGTTGTGACCATCTCCTAATGAACAAATTTAGCTCAGTTTCACATTACATACTTATTTGACTGTGATGGAAGGTTCCCTTAGTGCTACTTTGTTGGTTACGGCATCTGAGGACCCTGCAATATCTTCAAATATTCACTGTATGTGTTCTCTATTGTTATATTTGATTGATAAATTTAAAAGATGAGTTACTTGTCAGGTTTTCTCACAGAGCTGTGGCTCGGAACTGGTACTTAGTTTCACTTACACCTTCTTTTTTTGCATGTAAGTGATTTCAAGGTTCGTAATTTCAGTGTAGTCATATTTGATTTTTAGTTTATAGTTTATGAAATAAAGAACTTTTTACATTTATGGAATAACTTCATTCACTTTTTAACTTCCGTGATCGTTGCACACTACATAATCTCATGCTGACGACAGCTTCAATATTTTATGACAACCTTAAAAAACGCTTAAGAGTAAGAAATATTTTGCTCGCTTTTCTTTCCCAATAAACGGGCGCTGTTTTTCAAAACCACCTCATACTGTACAGATTTTCAGCTCTGGTACCAAAAGGATCAGTAAATCTTTCCTTTGTGAGACGATCAGAATTTGAAATTTACTTCCAACTCATGTGTTCCCGGCCTGTTTTGTCCCCAGTCTTTAAGCCGGCCGTGTAACGGACATATAAGGTCGTCAAAGGTACGAGCGGCTCACATTACGTTTTTGCCGTGTTATACCGCCATTGATATTACAGCTTGTCATATTCATATTTTCTTTATATACAAAAACAAACAACACATTACATAGAGCAAGTACAAGGGTGGATTTCCATAAATAATCTCTTCCAGCCAACCAACATTATAAAGAATGTTAGAAACATAATTATAATTCATTAATAATTGTTTTTGCATTTCATTTGTAATACAAACTTTTTCACGAGCCTCGAACTTTTAGCGCGAATTAAGGCCTATAAGATCGATGTGCTGTCTAAAAGGTTAATTAAACCCACGACGTAAAATCATTTGCTTAGCACCAGACAGGGTATCATTTTGACGAGCCACATCAAAAGAGACACATGCTTCATGCCTATTTTAGCACATCAGTGACACAATTCCGTATCGCAGATACTGTTATTTTGGTACGCCTTGCGATTTATTTATATTTGTAAACAAAGCCAAGAATAATCTTGTTGACACGCATACCTTGGCATAAAACGGAATTTGCTCTCAGGAGTGTCATGGTTATCTGTCAGCAATTAGTAAAAAATAGAAGACAATGATGAAAATAATTCTATTGGAAGTTTACTAATAAGTTGTATCACTAAAGAAGCCCAGACTTTTCTATATAGCGCTAGTTTTTAAGTTTTGACCTTCATAAGAGCTCTTTTGAGCCAAACTTAAATAAATAATTTTGATTTTTTTATATATACGTATATATTTATAAATATATATACATAAAATTAAAAAAGCGAAAGTTTTTGATACACAAAATAGTTATGAAATTATAATATGACAGATTAGTTTTATATTCACAGTCATAAAAGGTAGTAGGCACTGAAACTTTTATAAAACAATATGGAACTTAATATTATATAAATAAAATAAAAACTCTATAATTGCTCAATAAAAAGAAAACCATTACTAATCCCTCAATAGTTTCTGTAAGACAGGAACTTGATTTGAGAAAGGGTCGAAAAAACAATAAAGTTAACGTAATACAATTTTGTAAAAACGTTCTGGCCCGATCGAGCCCTACCTCCAGAAAATACAATCGATTGAGTAACAAAGGAATTTGGTTCATTTTCTTAATATTGTTTGAATTTGTTGGGGTGGTGGTTTCCAGAACAATAAATATTTGCCTTCTTTTTAATACACAGATAAGTCTTATCAGTTATTATGTCATTGTTTATTGAAGTATCTGAAAGTAATCATTCAAATGAATATAATGATCTATGCAGACGGTTCCTATTTAGCTTATTCTTTACCATCATCACTATCTTAGCCATAAGAAGCCACAAATTTAGCTCGATCTCCACTATACGAACTTGTTTCTTATTGACAGAAGCAGTTAAGGGGGTTCATCTTTACATAACGACTACTGTATACCTGTGTACTGGAACCAATGGCTTAGTATGCCTTCTGAGTGGAAAGTGGTGGGGAGTGATAAGGACCACGTCCACTTTCCTTTAATTTGACAATGTCTGAATAATTATGTTATTTCTACGGTTATGTTATTTCTATCTTTTGTGTAAATTGACTTTTATATGTGCCGTATTTGATATTGCATTACTCCAAAAAGGTGAAGCTAACCTGTTACTACCTTCACAGATTAAAGGTGAAGAAAATAGAGATCAGCGAACCTGCTACAGGTCCCAAATTGCCTGCATAACTTCGGAGAGGACGATAGCAATTTACCCTCGATCATGTTGATTGGACGGTGGAGCAATCGAGGACTGTCCTGTTTTCAGCTTACACACTAAAGCTTTTTGATATGGCACATGACAATTTTTTAACATCTTTCCAATCAATCGATCTTGTCATCAATTAAATTAGTTTGAAGTCGTTCCAAGATGCGCTGTATTTTTGTCGCCGACTGTCTTTATATAAATTCTCCGTACTTGAGCCAGGAAACACGTGATATTAATTTTCTAAAATGTAGTAATATTGTAATTATCGAAATTTATAAATTTGGGTAGTTTTTAAGTCACGCTACAACTGGTGATTGGTTTTGGCTTTAAATATTGTACATTTATACCATTATCAGGATTAAACCCCACAGTAGGTCACATACTCAATTAAGTATATTATTACAGTATCTTAGAAAACTACAAAGCCTCGGGCGACTGCTAGAGCTATATATTATTATTTTTCACCGACCTCGCGCTCATACAGACGAACCAAAGATAAGCTCTGTTTCCATGTGAACATTGAACTTTATAGTCTATTATTTTCTCGTGACTTATTCCCCAGCACTCGCCTAGTGGTACTGTAGCTTAGCTGAACATAAAAAAGCTCTATAAAAATGCACAAACGTTCTCTTGTCAGGGACACGCGCCATTTGTTTTCATTTCAACTCTGAATAGAACACGACGTGACGGATCAGACGCTCGTAGTAAAAAGCGAGTTTCTTTTGAGCAACATCTAGGACAAATACACTAGTATCGCTACCGGTTCTACATGTGCAAATTTACAAATATAAAAATGAAATTTTTTAAGTATAAAGGTCCAATAGGCAAATATAAATAATTATTTAGTTAGACAATACTAAGTGCTTCATTATTTTGTATTTTCGTGCTTCGGAAGGCCTGCTAATTAAAATTATCACTATTTGATTTAATGGTTAACTAAAAGCAGTGCGCCGCATACCGTCTTCCGTCTATCCATATTCCAATGCTAGTATGGTCTAAGACCCTCAGAAGAAGTATTCACTTTCTTCCTAGTAAAGTATTAAACATTGATATTACAATTATAAAAAGTTAGACTATTCACTACTTCTTTTATTCCTAATTTATTAATGTATTTGTATTACTAGTCAAAGACATAACAAAATATAAACATTATGCCCTATTAACACTGTATTCATAAACTTAGGTGGTGCATTCAATTCGTGAGGTGGCGGGCGTCTGTCCGGAGGCAGAGAAACAATTGAATTTCAATTATGTTAAGAAAGACGTGACTTGAAAGATAAATTGTAATTATCGCTTCTTATTCGAAGGAAATTTGCATAATCTTTCTACATAAATTATATTAAAAATCAATGATGAGCAAAAGATAATATTGGGCTTGGTTAAATAATATAAAGTTCTGCTTTTAATTAAAAACGCATTCAGCGGTAGAACACTGCAACTCGAATGCTTTGTTGACTGCTCTATGTAATAAACACGTAATGAGTTATTTAGCATTTGATTAGCAAAACACGTGAAGTACTAGCCTAAAATTATTTACATACTTTCACGAAGGGTAGGCAGAGGCATATTATAAGCCCACACTTCGCGAATTATATAGTTGGTCCCACTTTATAAGTGGCGAGCCTATTGCCTTTGTTCTAGAATTATGCTACCCTCTTCCATCCCATGGGGAGTTGTCAGATCGACGAAGAGACATTCTACCGGCGATGTGCAGCCTGTGTACTGGCTTAAACTGCGATCACCAGATCCGACCACAGAGTGGTGATTATGGGCACATACTCCCAATAAAACATTAAGTATTCGGGTGGTCTATTTTTAGCAGTGGACTTCATATGACTGAAATTATAGTTTACGAGAGTGAAAGTTCTCGTTTCAGCGTTGGTCGTGAAGACATCGTTGTTCTGAGGCTCCTATCTTACCTGAAGATGCCCTGTGTAAGGGCGAAACACGTGTCGTGTTAAATAGTTTCTCGAATTTTCGGGAAATTATAGTAGCGCGGGAATTGTTACAAAGATATTTTTAATCCATCACTTGCTTACAATGGATTTCCGCAAAGTAACGCCTGAATCAATAAATTATTTAAAATCATCTGATGTCCGTCCGACCGTGCGTATGTCTGCCAGTAGACTAGATCTTATAAATCGTACTACCGTCACGACGTGGTAATGGTACCTTATAGATATACAGTTTACATTTAGATTCTATAGTATTGGGCCAATGACCTGTAAAAATTGATTTCAGTTTGGAAATAGATAAATAAAAAATTTCGTAGAACACATAATCGTATAGAAATGAAAATAAAGAGATTTTCTTAAATACTCTCTTAATTGTTATGGTTGACGTAGAGCAATTATATTTTTCTACAAGAGCATGGCATTCGAAATTCAAAATTTAAATTTTCTTTATGCTTCGTCTTTTGTGACCCAAAAATACCGGTTAAATCCATCATTAGGCTGGTCCTTCTGTAGTGCAGTGAAACGTGGCCTGTGCTTGAGCGACACAAGCAAGCAGAGCTGCGTGTAATGGAATAAAAATCATTATAGAACGTCTTTATTCAAAAATAACCAGTTAATATAAAACATCCCTATAATAATTATTACAAAATACTAATACATTCATGTATGTGCATTGTTATTGTGCTATATTTAAAAAGTACAGGTCAGTGCATCATATCAACCATGCATCGACTACGAGCTCCATAAGACTATGAATTTATTACGAAGCCCGGGGAGAAACAAAATAGTATGATTTATAACTGCGCTTCCTTTGACTGCAGTCTACTTTGATATGCGGTTTTGTTAAATCCAGCATGAGATTTCTATAATACTATGTATGTTATGTACTTGGAAGACTCTGATTGGTACTAGAATATTTGAGCCTAAAACATTTTAGATTCGTTGAGTGATTAAAGCATCAAAGTTTTAACCACTGTTTGCACAGATGTCTAAGGGTGCAATCGTAGTCGTAATGGATATTTATTAGACTTTTTTTTCATTTATTCTTTTCCATAATTGTACATTTGTATATAAATCCATGTTTTTCATACAATAAAAACTTATTTACTTATACCGGTTGATAAATGCTCCCTTAAGAGATCCAGTAAGAAACGCGTCTTCCGCTCTTTTATTAACCTTTCAAGCCACAAGTATCCAGACACAATTGAAATTCTATTGTTTCCTGCTTCTCAGCAGTTGTCTGCCACTTTATAGATTAAATGTACTTATTCAATAAATATCGTCGGATTTAGGGGTAAATGTAAATAAATGTTTTTTTTTTTCGAATAAATGATTGGCTCAATAGAGTTCTTATGAAAGTCAGAAAGTTATAAACTAGCGCGCTATAACTGTTATGTTTTACGGATTTAAATACATTTTTATAGAGCTCGTTATTACCAACTCTGCACAAGAACCAAGGTGTATAGGATTCAGGTCTCAATCTTGAACGAGTTCTTCTGATGATAAATGATACAGGTGTCGTAAGTACTATTGTGATTCTTTGTGATTGGACGTGATATGACACTTATTTAAAGTAATAGCGCTCCCGCCAACGAACATCGCACCAACACATACAACTTCACGCAATTTCAAGCCTCAGAATATCTGGCGCCACAACGGTAACTACCCACGTGTCATACGGCACTAAGTGAACTATTAACTATTAATTTTTCTTCATCCCAGTCATAACAATAACCGGAGTAATGTAATCCACCACCGCTACTCATACTTTAATTTAGCGCGATGTCAAAGTTAACGAGCGCCGTCATTACGACTAATGAGCATTAACTAGTGTTTGTGCTTTTCGCGAATTGAGCTACCTACACTACACGACGTGCCTCCGTTTCAGTGTAAATGGGAGTGCGCCATACAAAAGTTGTAATTATTTACTTGTACTTTTCTTTTACCTTTGTAACTTGACGTTAAATGATTCTTATATCAGCTAAGTGTTCCTCACCTTGCGTGATTATTGTAAAACGGCAGTAATTCCATTTTACTCATCTCATTTTATTTTATTTTCTTTGGAACAACCAACAATTGTACAATATATATTAATAGTAACTTATTAAACATCAAAATGTGTCATTGCACAACCAGCACCGTTATCCACGAGTTACTAATCAAATAAATTGTTACCACAGTGTATTATGCAAAAGACACTTATAAAACTACAAAACATGTTTACACACACTCATAATACTATCTATTATCATAGTAAATTTTCATAGAAAGTTGTATCATAAGCGCAGATTAACATTTTAGTAAAAATTATAACATACATACATAGTATCACGCCTGTTTCCCAAAGGGGTCGGCAGAGGCATTTTATACGCCCACATTTATCCAATCATATTGTTGGTCCCACGTAATAGGTGGCGAGCCTATTGCCGCTTACCGGAAACTTTTATGTTCGCCAGAGCCTCGACCGTTGATCGGCAGGTGTACCACTTGCAGGTGAGGTTGGCTTCCTTAGAAAAACTAAACAAAAGACCCTAGCTCCCGCTTACCATAACTTGGATAGTATGTCTGTTTCTAATTAAATAATATGTACATATAATATAGTATAGGTTATAATGACATAGTAAACAATGACAAAGTAAACAATTACAAAGTTAATAATGACATAGTAGGAATGCGAGAAATACTATCTTTACAAGTAGCCCCTGGAAGGTGCTAAAATAGCATTTGCCGGTGGCGTCAGCTGGTTGCTGGTGGTAGTCCCAGTTGGCACCGTCACCACCACCAGACCTCCGTGGAAAATGTTCTGAAGAGCTTTATGACCTTACACCTTCATTCCCTTTCCTTGCCGAACTAAGCGATCAGCTTCCGAACTAAATGATTACTCTATCACAAAATACGACTTTAGAATTTTTATCCGGATAAGAGTTCGTACATATAAAAACGAAACGACGTCGTGTCCTGGAAATCTAACAAATATCTCTGTCAAATACTTGTATGAAGCTCGTCGTAGAATTTCACGACACGACATCGCATCGTATTTATGTGTACTTGCCCTAATATCTTCCATACATCTTATAACTTTATTATTGCTTTATTGGTTATTTAAGCAGTAAAATAGCACTTATCGCGTATTTTATACAATATTTATATTACATATAGTTTTCAAAGTTGTAAGTATTCTGTATTATTATCGCAGTGTGGATTACTTTAGCTTTGTGGCTTGCATTGTCTATCTAACATCAGGAAGAGTTTTTTTTATGGCAGTCAAGCATGCGGCCCACCTAATGGAAAGTGGTCACCGCTGCTATGAACGCTTGGGGCCAGGGTAATCACTAGCGCGTTGACGACCCGTTAAAAACCGTTACACGCCCTTTTTGAAAAGCCTCATGCTGTAATATCTTATTTAAAGTGAACTAATTTTGACGATTTAATTTAAAATAATAATCTCCAGTTAATTTATAGCACAGTTTTAACGAAATAACAAACCCAACATAATTTCGTTAAAACTGTTTGCGCAATTTAATACCACATTTTCGTGGTTTATTTTCAAACAAATAAATTGTTTCATTGGGGTAATAAATCTCCTTCCGAGTCATTTATGAGCGTTGGATATGCAAAGCCTAAATAAATAACCACAACTCAACATTTGTACCTCTCGGTTGTAGAAGGCGACATGAGCGATCACATTCATTAAAAATGCTGTTAAAGAGCTAACGTCCGCAAATTTTGCGAAATGTGATTTTGCGAAATGTGCTTCTTTAAAGGCATCTTTTATTTTTAGAGCGTTAAATGGTATATACTTATTTTTTGTACTTAATATACATAGAAAAGTTTCCAGACCAGAACAAATATTCATGTTCATGCACACAAATATTTGTGCTGTGTGTAAATCGAATCCACAACCTCAGGAGCAGAGTGCTGGTATGTTAACCTCCATGCCATATCGATCGTCGTTTTATTAGAATCTGATCCAAAAATATTACTGAACTTTTTCATTCGATTTTAATTCGGTAATGAATGAATTCCTTTCCTCGTAACTAATTTCGGATCCGAAAGAGGAAGCGCGTTTTATCCAATTTAATGTTCAAAGACTCATCAGCAGTCCCGAAAAATTTAATTAGAAAGCTGTTTGATATTTGCACATTACACTTAGAATCGGATGCCTTTCATAAAGCCTGTAATTAACATTGTTCGGGTCGTGTGAGCACTCAAACTTGCCTGCCTCAATATTACTGGCTGCCTGAAATACCTAGTCATATTAGCCCGCTCCCCGGCTTCGTAATATCCCGATGTGTATCCGCTATCCGGACACAATCAATAGAGGCAGATTGTATGTATTTTTGTTGCCGTGGGGTGTACCAATTGCTGTATTCGATCGCTCACCTTCATTCTCTGTTCACGGATTCCGGTAAAAAGGTTAGCCGGCTAGTGTTTTTATTTCTCGTATTTTTTTAGGTCACGTCTGTCGATTGCCTGGATAACATAATACAACATTTTGGCAGGAATCAATACTCATTTTGTATATTTAATCCATTGGAATTGTGTTTCTCTATAGAGATGTGTGACTTTTGTGAATAAAATGAAACTGTAAAGATATTTATACATTACATACAGATACATTTATGTAATTGAGAAACATTTTATAGATATCTCGAAGAAATTATCCCGGTTATTGCACTATTTTATTCCGATGTTTCGAATGCTTAATAATTAATTACTATCTTGCCAGTTCTATTCGAACGTATGTATACATTCAAACTTTTCAAGTCGTTAGTATGACATTACGAAAGGAAAATGGGCGCGTAAGTTTGCTGGCTTTCATATGATATTCAAGTTCGACTAACTTGAATCAACTATTTTGCCTTTGGCTTTTTACTTTACCTAATGTTTTCGGTATATATAAATTACATTTTGTTAATAATAATAGATTCATTTTAATTTGTTTTCAAAGAAGTTTTTGTATTATGTAATTTTATTTCAGTGTGTTGTTATATCTAACCACCCAGTTCTTCATCTTGGTACTATTGGTAGTTCTGAAACATAAATCTTACTTATCTGAGCTTAGCCATTCAAACACACTTAATTTACAGAAAAGTCAATAAATAAACACATAATACTTTTTTTTTTAATTTCTTAGTAAAATTACATACTTTGCCGGCTGAATGTTTGAGGTGGTTCGTCATTACCTGAAACAATAAAAATAGATCTTTAAGAATATTATAGTTCGTTTATATTAAGCAAATAAAAATCAGCCACACATAATGCGAACAATCCGCCCCGTCATTATAGACAGACAGTGTATCTGTTTAGTTTTAGAGATAGGTATACATACATAATCTTACGGCCTATGCTATCTAGGTTTCGGGTAGGTTTTTTAAATGTGTAAAAATATTCAAAGAAACGAGATAGAGGTATAATAGAGTTAAAGGAGTTTAGGTCAAACTTAACTACGCAGAGCCAAACGGACTGGCAGAGACAGTGCGTAGCGTGAATCTTGGTTTTACCACTATTACAAACTGTGGCAACTATACCATAAGCAAGAAGAGCACATTTAACGTTTTGTGTTTGTCTATATCTGATCTTGGGCGAATGGCGGTCCGGAAATCGGGAAGGTGTATTTGGGACCAAAGCTATCACGTATGGGCCCATATGATAATTTTAATGTAAGCCTAAGCAGAATGCTACCTTCTAAGATACTGAACAACAAACGACAATAAATAAATAATATTTTTAAAAAAAATCACAAAATTAATTAGGTTATCCCTTATTCAAATGTGCATTTGATTCTGTATTTACCAGAATCTTTATACAGATCTAGACTAAAATCACCTTATAATTGGAGTGCAGATCAAAATCACAATTTGAGACGCGTCGCTATTTAAGTAGGTCCTTGCAACGCTACAAATGAACAGATAAACTACGTTTAAATGGCTGTCAAATCCTCCTGAGACTATCGCGAGTTCACTTTGTGTTTTGTAAAGCCCTCTCTATTCATTGTTGACTGTCGGCCTCCGACATATCAGTGTTCGATTCAAAGCCATGTATACAAATCTAGGGATATAATATACTAGTTTACTAATGATCTCACCATAATTTTAACAGTGAATTAAACAATATGAATACTTAGTAAAAGCAGTACGAATGCTTACAGTATTGGCAACCAACATCACATAGAAAGTGTGTTTTTACTAATAATAAAACATTAATTAAATAAATTTAAAAGACTAGTCATCAGACGGGAAATCTCAAAGTATTCAAGCTAGTATTTAAATTAGTTTGGATTATATTTTCAAACACAGAAGCAAAAGTAGTAGTAGTTTCCAAGTAAGCAAAGTCGGCGTATAACACGATTGTAGCGACAAAGGTCGGCAACAAGTAACAATAATTGCATTCCGCACGCGCTCCACCCGGCGGCACCGCGGACAATATCGACAGCTTTCTTTTTAAACCACTATTCTCTTTAAGAATAAGTCTTGGTGTAACATGACTGTAAAAATGGAAATTATCATTAAGGACGTATAAATAGATAAAGGATCTCTTATATGCATAAGCAAAACTGACAATAATAGCTAAACAAACCAGAAGATTCCAACAATCCTTTTTGAATATTTTACTTTTCTTTCTTTTCGCATTAAAATTTTCTGTTTTGCCCAGAGCATGATCTCTTATTAGGCTTTACGCTTAGCGACATTTCTTGTCTGTAGTAAAATAAATCTCCTTTTGCCTGTTGGAACTTAACGCATCGCTGAGTACAATGCAATTCTGGATCCATGCTACCTTGTCTACTTACGAAATCTCTGGACCGTAATTTATTTTATTCACTACCAAGCAAAGTTTTATAATATTTGGGTTTGACTAGATAAGAAATCAAAGGACATTTCTAGGAGACTTATTACTTCAAATACGCGACGTGCTAGTAGTATTTGAGTTTGAGGACAGTTTATATGTAGTTTCTCATAATATAACATGCTAGGTACTTATTTCCTTAACACGAAACCCGCCAGTAAAGTAAGTGGCTTCTGCAGTTTACAGATTATGAAAGGCTTTACATGAAACACACTAAGTAAGTCAAGCAAAAAAAGCCAAATACATGAACTAGGTGAGTCGCCAAAGCAAAGATATGATAAGTCCCTGCTACCTAACAGGTCCTTCGGCTACGCTATATAAGCATATTACGCTATTCATTGATGTTGCATTAAAATCTTACAGCACGGTTAAACAGGGAAAGTCGAAAAAAAAACATTTATATACCGAAACCAGCTTATTTAGAAAATCTTTCGATTTCCTTATACTCGTATCAGTTCTTGCACGGATAAGAGTCTTGTAATTTACCAGGAAAATTAAAAAGTAAATTCGGTCGTATATTCTTTTACGTGATTACTAATTTTGATACAAGGTAATACTTAAACTTATGTTAAAAAATGCATGTATATTTTACCCTGTTTTAACTAAAAAGTACTGTAGTAGTACATTTAAGATTTAAAGTACACATTCTTTTGT
Organism: Musotima nitidalis; assembly: GCA_949126915.1. NCBI lineage: Eukaryota > Metazoa > Arthropoda > Insecta > Lepidoptera > Crambidae > Musotima > Musotima nitidalis. The sequence continues at coordinate 12,365,818 of OX421419.1, forward strand.
TTATTATATTCGAAATGTTATACAAGAGTTAAAACCGCATTAACATAACGTTTTAGGAGCTCCCTTAATATGAACTAATAATAATCACCTAATTATGTTGCACGATTTGAGACCCACATATTAATTGGAGAGTAACTATACATCGCGTGAATTTTAATTTATCATATTTTTTTTACTGTTAACAATACATTTATTTTAATTAAATTTTCCAACTTAAAGTGACAAAACTTCAGAAGGACTTGTGATTTTTTGTAAATAATTGAAATTCTTGAATAAGATCTGTGTACCGCCTCTGATTGTAAAACATTGCTAAACATAGCATAGCTCCACGTGTAAGCTGTTATTGTCGAAAACAAATTAATTATAACGCGATTCTCCAATAAAAAGTGGAAAACACTTCTGAAGGACTGGGAGATGATTTTGTGAATTATTGAAATTTCCCAAATTGGATCTGTGTAACGCTGCTATTCCGTCGTTTACATCGAGTCCCTGGGCGGTGCTTAGACGCTTTATTGATCGGCTATTTCTATTATTTTTTTATATATAATGGCTTCGTGCATCTAGCACATCTAGCCAGTGTCAAGTAAGTGATATATTAATAATTTATAATTCATAGTAAATGAAAATGAGTGATGATAAAGATGATAAATGGTAAATGAGATACCCTCCCCTTAAGCCCCTTGAGTCCTCAGTAAAGATGTGGGACCATACTGAGATCTCACATGGACTCCTTGAGGAGAATTTGAAAAGTGATGTTGCACTGTTTTGTTTGATTTACCAACACTCATGTATATTCACAAACACTTAACGGTTAATAATCCACCGTTGTTACACATTAATGTTAGAAATATCACAAATTTTAGAAAATAAAACAAACCTGCAGACATGACGCTTCACTTTCCCGCCAAGAAGTCTATTTCTATTTTCTTTACTTTTATCTGGCTTTTTTTTAAAAATCGTTTTACTAGTCTTTGCATGTTATCTCATTCATAATATTGACTAACTGTTCAAGCAATTCGAATGTTATTCTAGTAGAACCGTTTATTTACGACCGTTCGTTTTTGACGATCGATATGGCGCGGTGGCGAGTTTCCGCTTATGAGATTGTGGGTTCAATTCCCACACAGAACAAATTTTTTGTGCGCATAAACAGAAATATTAATCCTGGTCTGGGGGTTTTCCGATTAAGTATGTTTTTACAACGAGAAATATGTTTATCCGTTATTTAGTATTTAAAATATATGTTACTAATGATACTTATCATGGAACTTTTCTTTAGTCATTACTTATTTTTATTTATTTAACATGTAATAACTACTAAATAAATTTTAATGACGACTCCAGTTTCCGGAACAGGAACCAGTTACTCATGCAATATTTGAACTTAAACTATCTCTTCGAGTTCAGTAATGCATACATAATCTACGTACATGCACACGTTCCAAATATTCCATTTGAGATGAAAAGAAACCTTATCACAATTACTTATTTAATTATCATCTCTATAGTTATAGTAAAGTTTGCTTTAAGCATAGAGATCGCTAAGTGAATCTGGTGAGAGATGACCCTTTGCCTACATTTGACGACCGATATGGCGTGGAGGTCAGTATACCTGTACTTCGGTCCAGAGGTCGTGAGTTCGATTCCCATACAGGACAAGTCTTTGTGTGCATGAACATGAATATTTGTTCTGGTCTGGGTGTTTTCCTATGTATATTAAGTATATATTTACAAAAAAAAAGTATGTTTATTCGTTCTTTAGTATCCATAACACAAGTTCTTAATGATACTTACCTCGGAACTAAATAATTGGTGTGATTGTAAGAGAATATTTATTTATTTATTGACACTAGACAAGATCCCTTAGTCGCTTTTCACGATACACTCGGGTAAGACATGGGTTGGTAGAATTATATGGAGCTGCCGCTAACACACGGAGAGTTTAGTAAGTAATATTTATTTGTAACTAGCTCACCAGAGGTTCTGTTTACTTGAAACCGTCAGCGCATACAAAGCTATTTAATATGATTATGGTTTATAAACACTTTGGAGCGACATTTTGATTAAGTATACACAATTTGCATGGGACGTGTCCGCCGGTCCTTAGAACGCATTTCCACTGCATTGTGGTTATGGATTCTGAGGGTAAATTTCTTGCTATTTATAATGTCATAATTTTGTTTGTATTTAAACCTTTTTTGTGTGCCAGGACTATCAAAATCAAAAAAAAATTATTTCATAAACATAGTACTTGAAAACGTCAAAATTATAAAAATATAAAGAAAACAATTAAAATATAATGATACTAAAATCACGAAGCTTAGATTCACTTGCAACCAAACAATTAAAAAAAAAATATATATTTAAGTGTAAGTGAATCTAAGTGCCAATTCCGAGCCACCGCTTTGTAAGAAGAACTAGCAAGAAACTCACAGGCTATGCTCTTTTAAATTATCGATTGGTTAGTTACAATCTTCATTTGTTTGTGACGCTATACAATGCAATATAATATAAGTAGTGCTTTAAGCACAGAGTGATCTCACACAATGACGGAGCGACATTAGGTTGCGTCAATGCGCACATACGTACGTACAGTAGGTAATGGTCGTGCGTCAGTAGGACCTGCCGTCCTTCGAACGCGACACGATGATGCCGACTAGAGCTACTATTATAACGTCCTTCGACTCTTTGGTGGCATACAACGAGTATAATTATTGCCACGGTATTGTATTGGCCGCGACATATATCTCCTTGCAATACGCAAAAGTTAGATGCCTCACGCGGTTCATTTTAGGGCCTGGGCTATGACTTGACACAACTTTTATTTTATTGTGCTTTAAGTGACGAATATGCATTATACGTGGGCGACTGTTTTTGGGTAGGAATGTTATGATACAGTGGGAACCCGCCCTATACTCGGATATATGAAAATGAATTGCGGAACGTCGCGTATGGTTCAACACGGTTGTCCCAAATAGTCCCAATATTGAGCAGTCAGCTTGTAAAATGCGAGGATATATTTCAATTTTTAATTATTTTCGAGTCGTTAGGTATGTAAACGTTTTCTAAGACTTTTTATTATTATGCGCGACTAATTCTTGCCCTCTAATTTGATCGCTTAGAAGAGGTTTCTCTATGTGACAAAAGTTCTTCATAGTGCACTCTTAAAACACATTAGTCCAAGTGTTAATCAGTTCCCAGTAAAAAAGAGAGCTTTTAGTTTTATAAATTAATTTGCAACATAAGCTTTCAATTCTCATTTTACCTAATTTAAAGCTCAATTTCCAAAAAAAAATTATTAGTTATGTGAGCTTGTTAATGTTACTTAGTTTTACAATTCAAATCTTTATGTAACAAATCTCTGATGTGCAGTAGACCCAAGCGCTTGGCCAATTGGAAAATATTTATATTTGATGACTTCACTACTAAATCATCTGTGGTAAATGCTGAGACCACAACCATAGAATAATGGTTGTGGAGATCAGATGGCAGTCGCTCAATGTAAATAACTGAAGTTCAAATCTGGTTAGACCAGAGAGCCGACCCTGGGGCGTGGGCTTAAGTTTGGGGCAACCGGGATCATAATAGGAAATGATGATGATCTCTAGTTGACGAAACGTGTTCAGTGGAGGTGGGCTCTTTGCCCACGTGGACATTAGACGAGATCCTATGTCCCTAGTCGCCTCGAAAAGCAAGATATGGGGTGGGAGAACTATTTAAGGTGACGTAGTTATAAATTATTCCCTATAGAGCAATAGACGATTTAATTTAATTTGATTTAAGCACAGATGTACATCAAAAACTATAGATATAGTATCACCGATAAATAACGCCCTTACTCACCAAATAGGTGGCCAATATGAACATGTCAGTTTAGTGTCATTCTATTTATCATATTCTCAATTGAACTTTACATAATGTATTTGGTTTTAATTTATATGATAGATGGTATATATGATATATATATATACAATAACATTAGCTCTGTCGAGGATTTTTAAAAGTGTTATTTTGATTATGTATAAGTATATCTTGTTTTTATTGTAAATCTAAAGATTAGGGTCAAAATCGCAGTTTCCTAGTTTATAAAAGTTGCAGAAACATTACTCAACAGAAATAAATGTATGGAGGCAGCCATACAACTTTGTCATGTTATTACAACCATTAGGAAAATTAATCCGTCTAACCCTCGGTTCAAAGTAGGTCAAACCCCGCGGGAATGGGGCATAATGACTAAATGTGTAAAAGCCTATGGGACTATTTTAAAACTGTTCGCTTGACGACTGAAGAGAATGGCTTATTAAATAGCACTAGTCTTCACGCATAGAAATGTTGAAAAAGCATGTAATAATAATATGTTATATTCTGTTTTCTGTTATTTAATTTATTTATGTAATGAAAAAGTGTAAAAGTCTATTTTAAACCGTACGTATAGATCAAAAAGAAACGTAATTTAAATCGCTACTACATAAAAATAAAAAAGTTAATGAGAAATAAGTAGCAAATAAATAGCGCGAGTAGTAATACAAAAAACGCTACAATAACTATGGTAGGTACTTTTCAATGAATGTGATCCAATACGGGTTTTTCGTCCAATTTCAATTTAACCACCAAACCAATATAAAGTACTGTGATTCACTTGAAACTTCAAAGTATTACTATCTAGAGCTTCGGTCTCTCTTATTGAAGAGGCTTAGGTCAATAAAAGCACTAGTATTTCTGTGGCCGAGTGGCTTGACAAATAGTTACCCTATCGATTGTATTATTGTCTTTATTGCACTAGACGAAATATTTGGTTTACTTTGGCTCTTTTATCATCGTTATTTTTCTACGTACCCGTTGGACATAATCTGCAAATGACCATTTGGACCTTCTTGTACCGTTTGGACCTTTCTAATTGTTGTACAATTGTGTAAAAAAAAGGTTGTACCAATTTTTCACATAAGAAGCTAAGCGGACTTCTTGGCGGAAAGTCATGTCTGCAGTTTTGTTTTATTTTCTAAATTTTGTGATATTTCTAACATTAATGTGTAATAACTGTGGATTATTAACCGTTAAGTGTTTCCGAACATACATGAGTGTTAGCAGTGCAACATCACTTTTCAATTTCTCTCAAGAAGTCCATGTGAGATCTCAGTATAGTCCCACATCTTTACTGAGGACTCAAGGGGCTTAGGGGAGGGTATCTCATGTACCTTATCATCTTTATCTCCACTCATTTTCATTTACTATAATTTATATATTATTAATATATTACTTACTTGCTACTGGCTTAATGTGCTAAACGCACGAAGCCATTATGTAAAAGAAAAAAAAATGCTAATCTGTCATAGCCTATCGCTTTAGTCCTGTAATTTTGCAGCACCAGCTAAAAGAATATCGGTCTTCATACTTTTTATTATCGTAACAGCATTACTGTTATGGCGATATACTTAATAATGGTCACAAGCCAGTCAAGCATAGCACATATCTTGCCAAGAGCCAGTCTGAGACGTGACTGAGATCCGCTCTCCCCTGCTTTCTGAGCACTTGATATGATTACAGCAGTAGGCAGTGAAATTTACACACAATACCGCTGAGGTCATATTAGATACCGTATTAAATAAATGGTATTGATCGTAGCGAATACAACTCTTTTTAACAGTGAACTGTATACTGAAGTACATTAATATTTTAGCAAGAAGCAGAAATGTATTTGTACTGAGCTTTTAATAGATTTAATTATACTCTGCCGAGGTGTTTGGAACAGATATTTCTAGAGATAAATTCTTACAAAGCATTTTGATTTGACATATATATATCTATTGTTTCTTTTCAATTTAAGAATCTCATGTTTTATGAACCTATTAAAAAAGGCATTCTTTAGCAAGACCTTGAAGCAATCAAGATTCACACACACACGCGCACACTTTTACACACGCATACACTAGCAAACGCACACACTTACACACGCACACACTATATTTACTAATTTGTTTAAATGTATCATAATATATAAAATGTTACAAATATATGTCCAGGAAGAGCGGGTTTTCGTAACACAGGTATATGTTTACTTAGAAGGTCCGCAAGCACTGATAAACTTATTATAATGTTATTACTGAATAAACATTTTAGATTTTTTTAATTTTACGTTGCGATTTCTTTTCCGTTTTTGTTTCCGTATGTGTTTTACAGCTCTTACAATCCCAAATCTTTAAGCCGCGATGTGAAACAAGTGCGCTTGGCCTATCATATGCAGCACTGCAATGACTGCTTGCCTTTATGTGATAATTTTGGAGTCAAATCAAACCTAATAATATTATTCTTAGTAGTTTATTATGACCAAAAATTATAAGATTTTCTTAAATAATAGCAAATTAATATATATTTTTTAATAATGATCTTTACTATGACGAAGGACGCTTATGGGAAAATCACCTCAGTGACAGATATTAAGATAAACAGCGCTTTACGCAATGTTGTGTTCTGGTTTATAAGGCGCTTTAGCATGAGAAATACTGGGGATTCATATGCCTCAGCCTCGTAGCTTAGGCTTAATAAATACTGTTTCAGGGTGACTAATGATATTTTCAGTTACGGGATTTTCTAATATGTGAAAAGTAACTATACTACAATGCTTTGAATATAGTCATATGTGTCTTTTCTGTCAGATGAGGGACCGTTATTATTTTTAATAATTTAAGAAACGTGAGCCAATCGAAACTTTAAATTATTTTGAACCATTAGCGCTAAAAATTATAAAATAATTTTTTTTTACAATTATTCCAATTATGTGGTGTCAAGATAAGAAACATCATTAAGAACTTGTGTTATGGATACTACATAACCGATAAACATGCATAAATATTTTGTAAATACATACTTAATATACTTAGGACACACGAAGACCAGAACAAATACTAATGCCCATGCACATAAACATTTGTACTGTGTGGGAATCGAACCCACGATCTCAGGAGCGGAGTGCAGGTTAACTGACCTCCACTCCATATGGGTCGTCAAAATTATATAAACATTAATATATTTGATAATACATACTCCAGATAAAAGTATTTGTATTTTCAGTATGAATTAACAAAATAAAGAACACGGTCATGGTCTGTAATTGTTTAGTGTGAGAAGCAAAAGAATATATAAATTTAAATTTAAAAAAAAATTCTGACAATAACACCAATTATTTAGTTTCAAGATAAGTATCATTAAGAACTTGTGTTATGGATACTAAATAGAGGATAAACATACATAAATACTTTTATTTTAATATAATATATGTTAAATTAATAATAAATATGCAAACTAACTTTTCAATTAGGCAGGTGTCTATTCAGACGGGTTTTAGCTTTGTCTAGTGTATTATTGAGCGAATAGCTATTCCCTGAATATCCCCTCTCACAATTTAGCACGGTTAATTTAGATAATGATATCTTTAGATATGCTAAAAATGGATTTTGCTACAATTATGTAGATATTTCCTAAATAGTTGTGAACGGTTTCCGCCTCCTACAATTGGAATATATTGGCATGAAATTATAATACTATTTGTATACCTTCTTTTTTTTTGTTTTACGTCGATAGCAAAATGCGTTTACGCACTGCCTTCCGGCCAAAGGGGGACCGAAAGGGGGTGTGGGACTCAGCACCGGCAGACGCGACTGAAAGCAGTAATACCCACTAAACATCTTCCGACGACGCCCGCCGCTTGTTGGGAAAAGGCGGGGGCCAGTACCTGGGTTGCAGCTAATGACACCCCGCCTGCGACTAACGTCCCCCGGACCAAAACTGGGAGGACCTCCTTAGAGAGACGCAGTGGACGCGCCCCTTCTACCTCCTTGTGCGACCATAGCGTGTGTGGCCGACTTTACGGAGGGTCTATGGTTAGACAGCAGGGGCCCCCTGCCCCCACTGCCTAAAACCCTCCTGGCGCTGCCTGTCGGGCCCTCCTGGCCCACCCGCTGCGCCCTCCACAGGTCCCTCTTAGTTTCCCCCCCCGTTAGTCAGTACTAAGGCCACCCAGAGTCGCCAACCTCAGTTGGAGACCTGTCTGGGGGGACTATTTATATACCTACGTTATGTTGTGTATGTTCCAAACCGAACATAAGAATATATCACGGAGCAACTTCACCTAAATCCATTGAACGTTTATAGTGCAAGAAATAACAAAATGTTATCTATACAATAATACCGTTTCAGGTAAATAAAAAGGGCAATAATCTCAGGGCACAATACTCGTTTTGGGACGCCCCGGACCTCGTTGTAAACAGCCTTGCCTCCACAAATTCCTTTCACGTGATCGTCTTTTCGAACGATCGGCCAAAGTGTAAATTAAACCTACGGCGCCGAAAGATATGGCGCTCTCTCGTGTCGACCGACCCTTTGTGTCTCGGAGATTTTCAAAAAGTGCCTGAAATGAGGAGAAAAACTTATCTTCATATTGCGGCTTACGTAACAGTTGACTTGTAGCTTATCAGCTTCAACGCATGGCTCTGTCCGAATTGAATTAGTTATCGAATTTATATTGTATTTCTCCATAATAATTATGACTTTTTCCAAACTAAACTGTATCACATGTGTTACGACAGCTGACTCAAGGATTCCTATGATTTTTTTTTAGTTTTATACTATGAGATAAATTTACAGGGAAAGTTCAACCATTTTTCAAACTAAATGGATGTGTCATTTCGAGAATACATAAGAACAGATTGCTATACTTATTTACTTAATCTTAATTGCACACTCATAAAAAAACAATGTACAAAAGGCGAACTTAATGTCACTAGGCGTTTTCTACCAGTCAATCTTGGGGTGAACAGAGATATTAAAAGTAGCAAGAGAATATATTTATAGTTATGATACGTAAGTAATAATAATTTATTCAAATAAAGCAGTACGCTTAATTGAGATTGTCTTCATAAAAATACACACAAGTATACAATTAATATATTTATACATATATACTGCTATGCTTTTTGCCAATCTGATATTTGTTAAATGTCTGATACATTTAAGCTGGGAACGATAGGAGATGCGGTCATATTTTCTTTGACAGAAAATGTAAACTGGATCGGCTCTTAAACAACTCAATTCGAGTTCTTTAAGTGCCGATCCAGTTACAGTAACAGTAAGAGTCATAATCAGTTAATAAATAACTTTGTCATAACATATCTTGAATAAAAGATAATACCAAATCACAACTCAGGTCACAAATTACAAAAGAACACCGTTTGGTGTCGTGTGGTATCGGCACGGTACCTCCAAAGAATTCTATCATAACGTGTCTTACCCGAGGGTGACATAGAAAGCCAAAGCCTGAGTAAATTAAATCTCGCCTAGGACGTTAGTGCCTTTGTTGGCGAAGGGCGAGTCATCGCCCACCATTTGACACGTTTCATCATGAGTAAAAGAAAACTATGCTACATTTAAAATGAACCCTTTTAAACAGTCAACCATCCCTCACGCCAACGCCACAGGTAAAGCTAACCTCATCTGCAAGTGGTGCACCTGCCGACCAAAGGAAGAGGCTCTGGTGAACAGAAAGTGCCCGGTAAGTGGCAATACTATTACGTAGCCAACTATTACGTAGGACTAACAATATAGTTGGCGAAACGTAGCGTTTACTATGCCCCTGCCTACTCTTCCGGGGAAACAGGCGGGATAGTATGTTTGTATGTATGCATGTTCAAACAGTTGCAGCAAAGTTTCTGTCCACCCCAAATGAGATATATCATCGTAAAATTATATATGTTATATAATGTTCATATATGTTATAATTGAATAACACAGTTCCCTTTTGACAGAGAACATCTCGTAAATATGAATATACTCCTCTATTATGGTGACAGATTGATAGCAAACATATTAATTCAGCTCTCACCGCACCACTGATTGAAACAAACAAGGAGCAATAACGAGTTATTGGTCCACTGATGGTATCAGATATGTCGATTTATTAAAATCATCTTTCTCATCAATAAATGTATTGTACATACAAGATCACCGTCATTTTGACGGCTTTTAATTAATAATCAATAAATATATATAATAATACTACCTGCCGTTACACTGCTCAAAGCTGGTTTGGTAAACGCTGTCTACATTTATTTTATTAGAGTCAAAAGTTTCTTTTCAATTTCTTTGCCGAGGTAGGTCCTATTTTAAATTTAACGTTTTATTAAACTATATTTGTTCACAACATTCATTATACGATACCTGAATCGGACATAAATGGCAGTTGTATTTAGACCATAAATTATATTAATGCTTAAGGTTCGATGGTTGTTGTACAAATATCAAAGTAAATATAGCAGTGTAAGGAATAAAAAAAGATGCTTCGTAATAATTACCATTACGAAGCATCTTTTTTTGATTTCATTTAATCTATCTGAATCGTATACTTGGTCTATGACTAAAATCCTTCTTCGGTGGCACCTAAACATTATTTATAATTAACCTAATTAAAATTAAATAAAATAATACTAGATTATACTAACAGTTAATCGAATTTTAATAAAACTTCAGGCATTTAAACACTGATACAGCGGGCAGCTTAAGCCTTGTTATGCTTTCCTGCCAATCCATTAAACCCCGCAGTAATCGGTTTCGCTAAAGTGATCAACTTATAAATAAGCTGGAGGGAATAGAGTAAAAAGGCGTCGTCAACCGACCAGATTAAGTGAATCAAATTCAAAATCTGGCTGGATTTAATCGGCGACTCGACTACCACTCACATTGATAACGCGATTATGAACTTTTACTCGTTCAATATTCGCTAAATATATTAATTTAATCACCGCACATAAACCTCAGTGGTTTTCTGGTGTTAAGATTTATGTAAACCTTATTTTAATTGGTAAGTAAAAAAAAAGAAAAAGTGTTTTATAGCCCCGCGGTGCTAGGTGGTCGTTAGCAATCATCGAAGTAAAGCATAGTTCATAGAAGTCAGTCCTTGGATGGTTTGTCCTTCGGAAGACACGTTAAGCCGTTGGTTTTGTTTATATGTTAGGGGCCTAATTGGGAAACCACAGTTTTTACTTCAGGACGCCACACACGTCTGCCTTCGTCAATCCGCATTGGGTGCGGTGTGTGTCGGAGTATGACCAAATTTATTATTATTTATTTCAGTTTTAACTTTTATGAATATCAGCTATGCTTGCCGTACCATACGCTTGTTGAAAGTTTTTTATTTTAAAATCTAACATTAATCCTATGTGAACAGATTACCGGAATAAAATATTATTATTAACATAGACCAACTGTAACCTATCCAAGAACTGACCTCTGTACAGCCTGCTTACCTTCGATGATCCTTTTAGATTACCTAACTTTATGACCAACTAAACACTTGATATCGTAATCATTGATAAGTATGAACCAAGTTTTATTTTTATAATGTACGCGAAACCTCGAGTTAATAAAATTAGTAGGTAGACATTAAGCATTTATAAGTTCCGTGTTTATTCATCAAATTATATTTCAAAGAATCCATAAACATTTCAATGCAAATACCAACAATATTAAACGCTTTGATGAAGATCTCGTAGGTGTTTGAAACACTATTTGATTCACTATACACATTTTATTTTTAACACGCAATGATACATAATATTTTGCGCAACAGTCAAACGATGCTGTAAAAAAGTTTACAACAGTGTTCTAGATATAACGAAATGCTATCATAAATATGCGCAATGTATATTTGCGAGTTGTTGATTTAAATGAACGTAACCAAGTTTTCGTTACTTCATTTTCATCTGCTTCCACGAGTTACTCTGTGACGGAGCCCTGGACGTATTAAATTCATTGAATACATTTTTTATTTCTCCTTTTGATCATAACTTTTAATTAATCGCATTGTAATACTTTTGCGTCTGAATAAAAAAAAGTTAAATAACGACGACTGATATGGCGTGGAGGTATATCCGTTCTTTGCAAAAAAACTCGTGGTTTCGATTCACTCACATGCCAAATGTTTGTGTTAAGAATGACTTACAAACGTAATCACGTCTGTTTCCAGGCAAGAGGTAGGCAGAGGCATATTATTATTAGTATAATGAATTACTTTTTATTAAAGTTCGAATTAAAGATTTACTTAAACTACCGCCGATTACTTATAATTAAAAACGTAATTAAATATGTTTGTCTAGTAGGTAACAAAATAAGAGCGGTCTACATCCTTCGATCAACAATACAACTAGATAACGCATCACATACAAAAACAGAACTCAAATATGGCACCGAGTGACTATAGAATAAATAGATATAGGTATACCCTATGAAATGGAGCAAAACGACTTTTAGCTTTAATATTTTTTATCAAACTTACACCTTATCTGGAATATATAAAGCAAGCTTTTGTTTGTGTCAACATTCACTTACGCTTTTACGACATGAATGACAGAAAGCGATAAGAAATAGAAGTTCTTATCTAAACATTTTTTATACACATTGACTATTGTCTCTAAATTAGACTTTATTTGTTAACAAATAAGTTTAATAATAACTTAAAAAGTAAATCCATAGTGCTGCACTGTTCTGACACAACCAACTTATGGCAAACTCACGCGCCAACATTTGCCAATGTTGGCGCGTAGGTTGGCTTTACAAAGTTAATAGTGTAATGTTATTAAAAAGGCGAATATTTAATCTATTATATTATAAAATTATATTTACTTACCGAAAGTACAATATTCCGTCCGATACATTTTTTTTCGATAGTTATTTCCACAGTTTTTGAACACACACTGAGGCATTGTGGCACTTCCGCACGTTGGCGCAATCACAAGTGAACTAACTCGAAAATAAGACCCCACTTTGAAGTGAGGCGTTATTTTCTCGGCCGTTTTTAAGACTCTGACCCTTATCTAGTTGTATTGTTGATCGAAGTCTACATCACAATGAAATCATACAGCGAAACGTTTATATAACCATGAAGAAAAAATGAAATTAATCATTTCAAGTCATATTCATACTGTTTCCACACATAATTTGTTAGATCCTTTTAAAAAGACATTAAATAATGTGCATAAAAAATAACGACTGAGCAACTAATGGGGAATATATTCATGGAACTTTTTTTGATGTGAAATAAGGAAAGGTTAGCAAATTATTGGGATTGTGGATGATATCATTTATTATCTGCCTCCTGAGAGAATTCCTTAGGATCGAGTGGTACTATAAAGCTAAATTTAATTAAAATTGCAGGTTATTACCATGAAGGCCGGTTATGACCGGTACTGCCAAACGATATTACCTAACATTTACAAACGTGAAACATTGATTGCACGCAAGAAGTAGTATTTTACTTGTTTGTAAACAACTTGGCGCTTACTGTAAACATAGTTTAGCGCCGTCTGTGGCAAAGTCAGATATAAGACTAACTACACAGAGCATAAAGTTTACTAGCTTTTACCAAAAAGTTGGTAAACTAACTAGATCCTATAATAATGTTATGCGGAACACTCATACATTAAATATCCTGCCATATTTACATACAACGTTATTAGTCATACTAGAGTTAAAAGCTTCATAAGCGCGTAATCATTTAGGTTATAAATACTAATAAATTATATTAAAGTCTACACCCAAGAGCTGCTTACGTATACCAACGCAAGTCTCAAGACTCCGTTCCGTCGGACGGAAAATATACTACCCACTTTCATTTAATTTACGATCTAACAACACCGCAGGTAGATTTTATCAAAACCCAACGAGATATATAGTAAATACACGAGGCATACATTAAATTTACTCCTTTGAAAGGGAAATTTAATTTAAATTTGATATGTGTAATGGTAGAATAATCAAGTAGATTTCACTGTGTAAAGTTCCGCTTTTGAAACAAACAAAAGTAAATATTATTCTGAGAAAATTGTAATTTTACAATGCATCGGCACGTTTCTGAGACTCTTCTAGCGCTGCATAGAATGAAAATACAGTTTTATGTAGATTAAGTTGAAAGGAGTCATAGCTGCCAGCACAAATATTCTCCATATTTTTAAAAATTATTTACTAGTGAGTTTATTTAAAGATATGGCTGCTGAACCTTTATAAAGCAAAATAATCTTTATAATATTGTAAGAAGTTTTTTATTATTATTAGTATAGTAAGGAAACGTTTTGGTTTTTTAAGTAATAGCTTCGTGCGTTTAGCTTACGCCCTCCCCCTAAATCCCTTGAGTCCTCAGCAAAGATGTGGGACTATACTGAAATCTCACATGGACTTCTTGGGAGAAATTGAAAAGTGATGTTGCACTGTTTTGATTCATTTACCAACACTCATATACGTTCACAAACACCTAACGATTAATAATCCACCGTTATAACACATTAATGTTCGAAATATCACAAATTTTCGAAAGTAAAACAAAACTGCTGACAGTAAAGTTAGCATGTTTTGTTTTTGTTCTGTTAGGTTTTTTCAATCGTTTCAGAGAGTATCGATCGTCAAATGAGGTCGACATTGAAAGGAAACGCGATACACGGATCCTTTCGAGGAATCAAGATAATATAGGGAAGTTGCGCAACAGTTGGATCCAAAAAGTTTGAAATAACTTTGAAAGTTTTTCGAGTGAATTGAACAACACGATGAGTGGTTCTAATATCCGAAATATTTTGAATGAGTTGTACCAAAACACATATTATTATGTAAATTTTATCGTTTGACAAGTTTCTATTGTGATTGCTTGTATTTAATTTAGTGATGTTTCGAGTCAAATAAAACTGATATACGGCTTTGGCATTCAAGTACGATATACAAATTAAGGGAACACGTTTATACATTTTGACTAGGTAGAAAGTGTAGGGTAACATAACAAGTATAAAATTGTTTCTATTTCCCTGAATCTTACATATATTTTTAAAAAATCACCAAATGATTTAAGGCAATCAATCACTTATTTTACAGAAAAATATTGAAGTGATAAATTTGATTGTAGAAGAACAACCACTGGACAGAAGTACTTATAGAATTTATTCAATTGGATCTGCTGTACTTAATTTAGAGTGGGTTTGTGAGTGAAATCGATATCTATGCCAACGGAACGCTACCCTGAGCAAATGCAAGAGATGCAATAAGACGACAAACAGTCAGCTGGAAGCGAATTCCTTTTATCGGGACAATAGTGAGAGGTTGGTACTTTACGGGGAACTGAGATTTTAAATCTTTGTCTTCGGTATCAATTTTAATTTATTTCTACAAACCGATATGGCGATGAGATTGCACTTTTAGAATTTCCGTGGGTTCACCTTGACTTCGGCTCCCTAATTTAAGTGACTGAAACCACGTTTTACTAAGTTTGCATTGGCTGCATATCAATTACTTTGCCCAGGAGGTCAATTTACTACATAAAAAACGATGGCATATGCAACTAACCCAATGGTTAGTTTGAAGTCTGAACTTTGCGAGGAACTAAGTTTGTAGCGTTGTTTAGGCCACGGACACAAAGTCAGCGAGCTGCGGGACGGCCGACCGACTGCGATTTGAGAGAAATGCCTTTCAAAACATACATCTATATGGTATTAAGCATGAAGGCAGTTGCCCAGAGTGGAGCACTAGTGATACGCTCTATAATTATATGTATTTTTTCATAAATGTCAAGTATAAACAACTAAAACAACAAAATAAGCTAATAAAAAAAAGTGAAAACCACAACACAGATAGTAATAAGTACCACAGCTATTGTTTAATGCACTTAGTATAATGAATATTTTACTGCGCAAAAGTTAAACAATAATTTTTCGCCTACGAATAGTTTAACAGCAGACTTTATGTATGGTTTTTACTGTGCTCTTGTTAGGCAAATCAATGCATGCATTCTCATTCATCTATTACTAGGGCAATAACAGTTAAAATGGATACACGCATTGATCTTACAGTTTAATTTTTAAAGATAGCCGCGAATGACTCTATAGGTCAAGCGGTGTTCACGCGTTTACCTTATTTTGTGTTGTGCATTTTATTTTATTTTAAGCATGATTTTATTTATGTATTAAGAATGTCAGCCTACAACGAACTTAACTTATTATCTTAAAATGCAACACTAGTTCAGTGCCGCGCCGTCTGTCCGCTTGCTTAGAGTCCGTGGCCTTTCAAGTCCTACGTAGCAACGCGTAGAACGCGTTACGAATATAAGAAACCGTAGCTGTACCTTTACTTGTTTGAAGTTGTAGCGTAAATCAAATAAATAAGTAAGTTATATAAAAGTCTTGTCCCTTTCGGAACTTTACAACAACACAAAAAAAATATGAATGAAAAGGTTTCAAGGATATACTTTATATAATATAGACTATTTCTATATTATTTACGACGATTTCTACGACTTAATTCAGAATTATTACTATAAATTTGACATTTAGAGTAAAAAGGTCTTATTACAAAGTGAGACTTAAATGATTTTATATGGTGAGCCCGGAAAGCCAAGACAAATCGGAGTTTGTTTTCCTTTATAAATTGTAACGAAACCAAATGGACCGCCCTAGCAAACTAAGCTAGATAAGATCCGGAGCACTTTATAGAACTATTTGCGCATTTTTTCGAAACACTAACTTCAGAGCGTACTTACCCACATAAAGAAATTGTAAACTTAGCAATGTGTTAAGTAAATTTATAAACATAGATTTATGCGGATAGTTTGGTTATCTTTCCACATTCAGGAAAGAGGTTTCAAATCACATACATACATACTTTCACTCCTTTTTCCCCGATAGGGTAGGCAGAGGCATATTATACGCCCACACTTCGCCAATTATATAGTTGGTCCCACGTAAAAGGTAGCGAGCCTATTTCCGCTTTCCGGACTTTGTTATATTCGCGAGAGTTATTTATTATTTTTACATAAAAGTTATTTAGTCAGTTAGTGTTGTTAGCGCTAGTGAATAAAATGAGGTGTTTTAAATTGAAATAACCACAACGCAATTTATCTTAATAAATATTTATGTAATAAAAACATGCGATAATTCATAGCAAAGTGATTGGTTTCTAAAGCTTATTTAGGTATTTACATAAATTTTTGCATTTCACTAATTTTCGTTATCTTTACGATTTAGTTTAATTGAGAATATTTCACGTAAGCTAAGGAATCTCTAAGGAAAAAGCTAGAATACTCTAAGTGTACAGAGATCCTGCCATCATCTATGGAGCCCAAGCTAACCTCACCTGCACATGGTGCATCTGCAAGTGGTACCTATACCTTTTTTTTTTTTTTTTTATCGTCGGTAAAAAAATGCTGTTAACGCACTGTCTCCCGGCCAATGGGGGGACCGAGAGGGAAGTGTGGGGCTCACTGCTTTAGACACGACCACCGCAGTCCTACCCACTAAAAAACTTCCGACGACGCCCACCGCTGTTGAAAAAGGGGCAGGGGGCCAGTGCCTGGGTTTGTAGCTTCTGGCACCCCGCCCGCAGCCAACGTCCCCCGGATCAGAACCGGGAGGACCTCCTCAGAGAAGCGCAGTGTGTCTCGCCCCCCCTACCTCCTTGTGCGGCCATGGCGTAACTGGCCGACTTCTAGGAGGGTCTATAGCTAGACGGAAGAGGCCCCCTGCCCCTGCCGCCTAAGACCCCCGAGTGGTACCTATACCTGCCGATCGAGGAAAAAGCTCTGGCAATATAAAAGTTCCCAATAAGCGGCAATGGGCTCGCCACCTATTACGTGGGACCAACAATACAATTGGCAAAATGTGGGCATATAGTATGCCACTGCCTACCCCTGGGGGAAACAAGCGTTATTGTATGTATGTAAGTCACGTAAATCTAACAGCGCCCGTCTCCAAGCCGTGACCATGTACGGGAAAACCCAGACAAAAAACGCGACAATAAATACCATAATATAATGTTAGAAACACACTGATAATAGTTCAGTTAACCTTTCGTGGTAAGCTTCAAGCGTTTGTTGTCTAATAGGGTCACCTCTGTAGAATATGGGGGAGGTATGAAGGTTTAACCAGACACAACAAAATCTTCTTAAATATCCGAACAGAAGAACGAACTATACTGACATAGGACTACTAGGAAATAGTCAACAACAATTACTAATAACCCATATGTTTTAGTAGTCTATAGGATACGTCTGAAATAAAATAATATAATTTAATTAAATTCACTCAAAATAAGTTGTAAATTTCGTAGTTTCAAAATCTTGTAGCAAAAATTACACTCGTATGTTGACTTGAAAAGAGCCATTTTGGGATGAGTCCTGTTTCATTTCAGCCCAAAAACAGGGCACATTTCGCTCTATTATTCATGCAGGCTATCGATCCCGACATTTCGCCATCTATCCGCTCAACAGCGATGCCGACCTGCTTTGACGCAATTTATTTTATTCCACTGCACAATTATTTTCCTCAAATTATTATAAAGATATATTTAAATATATATTACAGGACATGGTCTTGATATTGCTGATATAATATATTCAGTGAATGTGTTTTTTTAATAGTGACAAATTTATATTTTGACATAAATTGGAGCAATCGTTCCACAGCTATTCCGACCTGCTTTAACGAAATTTGACGATACCATATTTTGAGCGAACGTATTGTTTGTATGGTGACAAATTTTTGTTTTAACTTTTAGTAGGTGTATCGACCTGCTGTAACAAAATTTATTTTGTTTCACTACACAATTACTATTCTCAAATAATTAAATTTACTAGAGACGTCCCAACTTAAATGTGTAATGGTCTTATTATTGCTGATTGTTTAAATTTGTCCTAGGAATGGTTTGTGTTCATTTTCTACATTTATTCGTTATAAATTAAAAAAATATTAATTGATTAATTTAGGGTCGAATGGCAAAGAAAATCTTTACGTGAGAATTATGTACCGGTCTTTCTAAAAGCAAAGCCATCTATTGCATATCGTAAAATTAGCCAGATCATGATTAAGTAAAGTTGCAGCAACTACTAGCATAATAGATTTATTTTTCACAGATATCATTACTATGGTCACGTTTCCTAAGGGACTGTAGCTGAATCTTTCGAGAATTGATATATATAAAGAGACGCCCAGGTCTAAAATGATCTGCCCATTGAACTATCGGGCAACGACCTTCGGACTAGTATTATAAAGGAATAGAATTATTAAATATAATGATCTGGAAAACTTCCATTCCATTAGATATAAACGTTAACATTTGACATTTAGGTATATTAATATTTTATGAGCGCAACCTCCCAGTTACACCCACGAGATGCCAAGTACCTGTTTCATGAAAGAAGGTCAAAGTAATATATCGTATGTGTTAATAAAACTTCGCATAAACTGAAGGTATTAGGGAATACACTAAAAAAAGGTTGCTTGACAAGATTGACGACTGATATGGCGTGGTGGCGAGTATACCCGCACTCCACTCCTGGGGCCGAGGGTCCGATTCCCACACAGGACAAATATTTGTATGCATAAAAATAACTATTTGTTTTGGTGTTTTTCTATATACATAAAAAAGTATATACTGTTTATACTGTATTACTGTTTGTCCGTTATTTAGTATCCATAACACAAGTTTTTAATGACACTTATCTTAGAACTAAGTAATTGGTGTAATTGTCAGAAATATTTATTTATTATTTAAGATAGATCCAAAGACACAGGATTTATTTGTCACTAACAAATAGCTTGTGTCGGTAAACATACTAGAAATAAAAGTTATCAAATGTTTTTTCTAAAGATGTTTTAGATTGTGTATATTTACATACCATTATGGTTTTTTTATCAATGCGAGACTTTGCAACCTTTCTTGATCTTTGATCGTGCAGTTCATTTGGTGAGCTTCCTTATATGTAAAATTCGCATCTGTACAACGTAATATTAACGTCCCCCGGACCAAAACCGGGAGGACCTCCTCAGAGAGGCGCAGTGGACGCGCCTCTCCTACCTCCTTGTGCGACCATAGCGTGTGTGGCCGACTTCTCGGAGGGTCTATGGTTAGACAGCAGGGGCCCCAGCCTCCACTGCCTAAGACCCTCCTGGCGCTGCTTGACCCGCCCGCTGTGTCCTCCACAGGTCTCACTTAGTTTTCCCCCCGGTAGTCAGAACTAAAGGCACCCAGAGTAGCCAATCTCTGGGTGTTACCTTTTCCCTAGCGGCTTATACGCCTTACCGGGAGGTACTCAGCCCCCATACGACAAGGTGGAGACCAGGCGGGGGAGGGGTACTTAGGCAACCAACCTTACGATGACTAGTCGACCTGGAGATCAAAGAACTTGTGTCAGATCCTAATATTGAACTAATTAGAAATTAATTAATTATCTCACGCTTTGCTTGGCTACATAGAGAGAATGGTAGACAATTTTGGCTTAAGAAATGCTGTTGTTTTAAGAATTCATAAATTTAATTCTACAAATCCCCCAAATAAGTAATGTAGAAGAGAATCCCGAGGTAAAATGAAACGCTCAGAATTCCTTGCTCCAATTATTTATAGCTGGAATCGATCTCGTCGTAGTCTTATGTGCCCATAGTTATGCAGTATATAAGATGAGTCTGAATTGCTCGTTTCTTTGCGAGACTAGGTGATTAAAAACGATTATCAAAGTTAAGCCGAGTTCACAAAGGACAACCTTGTATGAGTGACCGTCAAGCAGATATCTTGGGAAATTTAAATTTAAAATTCAGTCATCCTGTCACTGAAACAGTTTTTGGGATTTCATTGTGTGCGTATTTCTTTGTTATTTGTCTTTAATATTATATTTCAAACTTTTTTGTTATCTTTTGTTTTAATGTTGTGTTCACCTGTAATTGGGTTGCATCCTAGGTAAACTCTTATAATGTATAATTTTAAATGTAAACATGTAATCTGTTGGTGTACCAAATAAATAAATAAATAAATCTTTTTAACGAGCGCTTCCGTGCTTCGTAAGGCAGATAACGTCGTTTATTCTAGTTAATCCAATATGTAGTAGTCTTTAAGACAAATTACATGCACTAACAGCAGGACGGCTTAATACTTTGTTTGCCTTTATTTATGGGTAAACGCCAAACCGAACACCAAATTCAAGTCGCAATATATTGTAAGAACATAAGCAGTCCCTTTCTTTATCCACATTGTTTATTTTTATAGCTTTAAATTTAGTTTTTTTACCGCAAGACTTGTTGTAGCCAAAAAATATTTTCGTCGTTACGTTAAAAAATTTAACTAAAAGTATAATGCGGGAAGCACATATCTGAATTCCCGATTAACACTAATTTGAGCAATAGGAACTATGCTCTTTTGTTTTCTTCAGCACCAATCCCCGGGCACCTTAACTAAATGCAAATAAAAAGAAATGAGACTGTATATTTTTACTAAGAATTTAAAATATAAATACTTGATCCCGGCTCGGGACGACATTCTAAAGTCTGCAGAGGCTTTCAATTTATGACCCAATCTATGAAAATACTTCCTCTGAATTTTTCTTGCTGATCTATATTCTCATCAATATTAAACCTTATCTCAATATTTTCAACATGCTGTTCCACATAATGTGCTCTTCTGATTAATGGAACGTTTGACCAAATTTATAATATTAATAGTTGTTATGCAAATTAACGGATTTTGATACTAATCCGCAATTTTGGTATATATATATATATAATATAGGCTATAATATATATTATATATGCTACTTGTAGCGCTTTCGCAAAGCACGGTTGAAACACCCGATCTCCTTTCAACTAGTTACTCAGCAAAGCCCGAGCATTCAGAAATTGTTTCAAAAACATTTCAACTTATTTAAAAACAATCAAGAAGAAATGTACAGAAAAGTTGCAGATACTTTTCCAATGCAGTATAATTTTTTTGAGTTAGCTTTTTATAGCTTGACTTATACTAATAATATCAATGAAATTGATTTAGCCTTTAATTCGAAAATAATTAGAACACCTACATAGTAATAACTTTTTTTTTTTTATTTACATTAGGTAAGGAACCGCCATTTACACGACACAAAAGCTAAACGGATGCGTAGGCTTTTCCAAACTAAAATCGTTGTTTTCTATGGATATACGAATATGTGTTAGTTCCTAAGAACCATGACGAGGTAGTACACTTTGACAGTCCTATATATTCGAGCATATTGCATTTGTGTATGTCATTTGTCAATTCTCCGTCGCGTGCCAAAGGATTCCTTGGCGTGGCATGCCGGTAGTAGACGCCGGAGCTATAGCGCTTGTATGCGCTTGTGTAGCTACTGGTTGCTTACTTTCATTGCAAAACCGGTGGAGACGACAATGTTAAACAAAACAAAATACCAACATATAGTATTTCCCGTACCAACGGAACAGAAAAACCTATTAAAGATGCAGTGTAATTTCCCGCTGGGCCCTCCACTGGTCTCTCTTAGTTCCCTAGTAGTCAGTACCAAGGGCACCCAAAGTCGTCGACCTCTGGGTGTTACCTTTTCCCCAGCAGCCTCCTCCACCCTATCGAAAGATACTCTGCCAACCCACCACGTCAAGGTGGAGACTACTAAGGGGAGATGTGCAGAAATCCATCTACAACAATTTAAAAGGGATGGGTATAGTTGTATCGACGTTTACATTTAGAATATATCTCTAGGTGAAACGTATGAAATGGTGAAAGATGGCTAGCCCTTTACCCACATGGAGACAAGACGAGATCACATCGTCTTAGTCGCCTTTTACGGCACCCTCGGACAAGACATGGAGAGGTGGAATTATTCGGACACCGACATAAACACACTACACTAAATGAAATTATTATACGTACATAATAATTATGATTGTGTAACGAGGATACTAGTATACGGGGATCCGGCCATCAACATTGGACCCCAAGCCAACCTCACCTGCAAGTGGTGCACCTGCCAATAAACGGACAGCTTTGGCAAACATAAAGTCCCGGTAAGCAGCAATTACGTGGGCCCAACAACATAATTGTTAAAGTGTAAGCGTTTATTATGTCTCTGCCTACCCCTTCGGGGAAACAAGCGTGATTGTATGTCTGTATGTATGTGTAACGGTAACCTTAACCTACTTATTCTGCAAGAAATATTATTTTTGCGGAATATTAAGACTTGTTTATTTGATGAGTTTATTTTTTAAATATAAGGTTGTGGATCACCACAAATACTTAATTGATTCAGGCGTGACTTTGCGGAAATCCATTGTAAGCAAGTGATGGATTAAAAATATCTTTGTAACTATTCCCGCGCAACTATAATTTCCCGAAAATCGAGAAACAATTCAACACGACACGTGTTTAGCCCTTACACAGGGCATCTTCAGGTAAGATATGAGCCTTAGAACAACGATGTCTTCACGACCAACGTAACGAAATTATAGTTTAATCCATCACTTGCATATCACCAATACAACTCGATTAAAACAAAGTTCGTTACGATTTTTAATTAAAATAGTTTAAAAATAGCACATTTTGCAACATACACTCACTATCCACGGCATGTGTATAAATGGTACCTCTGCAATTGACAGAACATTGAATAAGAACTACAATTCATAATTCATTTGCATTAAAATTTAAAAATGGGCATTCGAACTTCTTCTTTCTGTCGCCATAATTTTGTAACTGTTTATCGTACGCAATTGAAACTGTGTTATTGATATTATGTAATAAATAAATAAAAAGTGTGTACTTACTCTATTCTTGACGAAATGCAAGTGAATGTAGGAAATTGCTTAAGTCATGTCAGTTAGAGGGGTACGGCTGTAAAATGTATCCAAGCTTACGACTGGAACAAATGTACGTGCGATCCCCTTGGCATTTCTAGTGCAAGGATGTCAAGACTACAAAGTCTTATTTACTAAAGTATCCATGATGTTAGTTTGCAGTCGGATTGAACGTCGCTCGTAGAGGAACATATACATATGGGTATTTATTCTACTAATAGAAACAGGGTAAAAAGGTTAACATGTTTGAAGTAGGTGAATGGAGTTTTGGGGAATGGGAGTTACATATATAAATAAATAAATAAGTAATACCACGTTATTTCCGGTGCCGTCGGCGCGTATTGTACGCTACTGTCATCATATCCAAGCATTATCCCGGTTGCCCTAGACTTAAGCTTAGGGCCCAGGGTTAGCTCACTGGTCTAATTTCAGTTATAACATACAGCGGCTGCCGTCTGACCTCCGCAACTCGAGACCATTGAGGTGCCGATCGCCTATAGAGACCTCCTCGCCATATCGTGGTATGACACTATTAGATCAAAAATGGATTGAGGAAAGAAGAGATGTAATTGTAAATGATAGATAGATAGACAGCAGATACGAGATCATTCGTAATACGTCCCAACAGCGCAGAGCATACAATAAAAACTAAAATACGCCTAAGTTAATGATGGCGTTGGCGTTGACTCGGTTTAATTAAGTAGAATTAGGTGGTTGTGAATACTTTGTATTTGCGGCGAAAGCAAAGTATAGTATACGGTACAATGCAAAATTTAGCGTAATTTGATCAAATTCAAAGACCTAACCTTATTAATTTTTTATCTCCACTTAGGTTGTTTTCTAAAATAATAAAGTAGGCAACTAGTTCTTTAAAATTTATTCTTTTTATCACGAAAAATACTTTTCATTAATAAACTTGAGAGCATAATTATCGCACAGTTACTTTTTGCGAACCCAAATAGAAAACATACTAAAAGGTGTATTTGTGTTGTACATAGTGTTTTTGTGTTGTTTGGTTACGTTATGTTTACTACAAAACAATATTTCTAAAATCATAACATTTATAAACTAGAAAACGGAAAAAACACTTCTTTTATGTTTTAATATTGCTGTTGTGCGATATTTTTGCTCTCAAGTATATTTATCATGTTTGCCTATAAACCGTACAGTCCCATTTACGAAATCCATAATTAGCACTACACTATGCTTTCCAGACATAAGTTGTCTAGTCTCATATGCCTATTAATGAGCCACGTACCCTTCGAACTGGATTACATAAAGCTATTCAGCAGCAGAATATCTGATGCGGTCGGCTTTAGCATTTGCTGAATACTTTAGTACTATGTCGCGGCAATTCATCATACCCTAGCCTTATCCCGGTTACCCTAGACTTAGCCCAAGGTCTTATTTGGCTGTATTTCAATTACTTCTCATTGCGTGACTGCTGATTTGCGAAACCCAGGGGAATACATGGTCAAACAAAAGTATGTACTATGTCACGCCAATTATTGTGTTCAAATAAGGTTCGACTTATTCAGAACGCGTTTCAGCTTTTTCTAATGACACCTGTATTGGCATACCTAGGCGTCCTCTAAACAAGAACAATACTCCTCGATTTAAATATAAAACGTGAGATATCCCAAGCATACGTGTCATCTGCAATAATGTTACTGAGACTTTGTAAGTGCCCTCCGTATAGGATTGTAGGCGGGTCAATCGACGCGTGTAGAGCAACGGCAAACGAGGAACCATCTGGTTGTGACTGCGTCGTATCTGCGCCGAGAGCTATGCGAGTCGGAATCCAAGTTTACGACGGCAACAGATGCCTTTCCCCAACCATGCATTTCTACTTTCATATTGCTTTTGTATGAGAAAACGTTAATATTGACATCCCCGCTTAAGTGGTTTTTTTTCTGAGCATCCTACAGATTTAAACTGAGTTTGTTACTGTATTGTTTTTGCTTACCATACATAACAGACGGCTGCAATTTTGTAAAAAAAAAAATTAGCTTATTGAAATTTTGTTGCCTGTATCAAACTACCGTTATTAATAATTAGAATGATCGTTATTATTCTTTAGTTAAAGAGTAAAATAAGCTACATATGAACGATGTTATTTATTCGGTTATAACTACAACTAGAAGGATAAAACTTAACAAATATTGAGTCATTAAGGGGGAACCAGTTCCATACCGCAGCACCTTTCAAAACAATTACCTAAGGCTGTTCAAATCAAACCACTATAAAGGGCGCACACAAATTACTGTGAGAGAACGCTACAGTACTGGGCCCGCATGGTGTAAGTATGACGTTAATTCTGTTCATCTTCAGTACAATAAATGAGTCATTTGTCTTTCATAATGAACAATTGATGGAATCTAAACACTAAGCTTGCCGAAAATGAAAATAATGAATTCAAATCACGATTCTTGAAAACTAGTGAATTGCTCCTGCCAGAATCGTCTGGCGTACGATTGGATATGATTCCTCGGACAATAGGAATTACGTTTAGTATAATTTAATTTCCTAAGGTTATGTTCCAAAAACGTTGTTAACGTTTGTTTCTTACAAACGTTTTGCAAACATTAGAACAAATTAGGAATGATATAAAAATTATCAAAAGTAACACATAATTTTTCTAGCATTAAATAACTTCTTTTTGTTTTCATAAAGTTTACATCAATTCGTGTCACTCATTTATCGCAAAATACGTTAAAAAGTATCAATAATCTTTAAATATATATTTTATCCACATATTTACCTTACAAGGCAAATATTACATATCTGTATGTAATAAATATCTGAGATGAACAAATATGTTACAAATCACAGTTGGCACACCGTACATTATTAAAAGGTAATTCTGCCAAATGTATATACGGCTCAGTGACTACTGTACATTACAACCGCTACGCTTGGTTGTACTTCAAGTAATGAGTAGCCTTTTACCTTACAATGATTACTTAAGTTACGAAATGTGGAAAGCTTTGTAAAATCCACAGTCAAGGCTAATAAATAACGAATGAAGAAAATATTGATCTCATATACCTATGCTAGTACAACGTCAAATAATTGTTGTGATTTGATGACGTGTTCTTAATAATAAATGTTTTATATCAATTACACCAATGTACCTTTGTACTTGTTTGATTTGTATATGTGTTTCTTTGTATTGTTGAATGTGCGATAAAGGGTATATATATTATTTAGTTCCAGGGTAAATATCATTAAGAAATTGTGTTATAGATACTAAATAAATGATAAACATATATATTTTTAACATACATATTTAATATACGTAAGAGTACACCCAGCCTAGAATAAATATTCTTGTTTATGCACTCAAAGATTTAACCGTGTGGGAATCAAACCCACGACCTCTGGAGGGAAAAACGGATATACTCGCCCAACGCCGTATCTGTGTATGGGGAAAATAGGACGGCCATAAAAGCAAGATAATAATACAAATAATAATAAGCTTTATTGGCACTTAAGTTCACAATATCTACAAAAACAACAAATTTTGCACTTGCAGGTCTGTATCGCAGCAGTAAAGATGAGTGAGCATAGACCAGTTCGTATATTTTCAACTATGACTAAGAAAAATAAAATAGTAATAGGTGAAACGCTGATTTCGACAACGTGACTGGAAGAAATTGGATACGTTGATCCAGCATTAGAGGGCCATACATTAAAAAAAGGAGGGAAGTAAAGTGTTATGAAAGATACTGATTATTTTCTTGCCTAAAAGAACACATATTTAATTTGAAGGTAGACAAGAACTACTGTATATACCAATACAAGTAATTAAATTTTTCCAGCCGCCCAAAAAGTCTCTTATTCAGGTCTCAAGTAAAGTCAAGGGCTTTGCAAAACGCGGAAGTGGCGCTCCATTTTAAACGGTTGGTCGGATCGGTCACCCATTCAAGAACCCCAATTTACCTCGGCAAGCGTTTCTGACCACTTTAATCAATATAGTATTTCAACCTGAACTGCTCGATAAACTTTGTACTCTATTGATTTATTTACTAGTTTCAGCATTACTACTTTTTTGGCCTTTGCTATTTTAGGTCTGAGAAGTAACTTCCTAACTGTATGTCATTTAAAAGTTATCTTACGCTCTTCATTATTCTGGAGGTCTTAGTCACCTACTACCACAGTTCCTAAGTATTTAGATTTATGTTAACAACCCTTAGCAAATGATCTAAAAATAGTAGAAACAAAGTACAAATGAACACCGACGACCACAGACCAAGGATGAGTAATTTCCGTGTTCTGTACCTACGATGTCATTACGTGTTATGTGCCTCCGACTTTTGACAGTGACAACATGAAGACAAATGGCGTAGGTCTGACGAAACCTTACTCGTTTGTCGCACCTACAGGTATGCACAATAGCTATAATCCGATCCCAATTTAATTATGACAACAAGTTCATTTATGTCTTTTAACTGATTTAAAAGAAAAAAGGAGGTGCTATGTATCAAAATCCGTTTTTTGACTTCTTGGCGGGAAAGTGTAGCGTCATGTCTGCAGTTTTGTTTTATTTTCTAAAATTGTGATATTTCTAACATTAATGTGTAATAACGGTGGATTATTAACCGTTAAGTGTTTGTGAACATACATGAGTGTTGGTAAATCAAACAAAACAGTGTAACATCACTTTTCAAATTTTCTCTCAAGGAGTCCATGTGAGATCTCAGTATAGTCCCACATCTTTACTGAGGACTCAAGGGGTTTAGGAGAGGGTATTTCATCTTCGATTTATCATCTTGATTACCGCTCATTCTCATTTACTATAAATTATATATAATTAATATATCACTTACTTGACACTGGCTAAATGTGCTAGACGCACGAAGCCATTATTTAAATAAAAGAAATGGAAGAAAAAAATCCGTTTTGTTTCTTTATTTAAACCTTATCCTCTCTTATGTTGAATGACATTAGCCCACTTTCCGTTATCTGTTGTGCCGGGAGCCGGTATGGTCAAATTTTTGAGATAGACTCTTACTGTAACTGGATTTTCTCATTTGACATTTGTTTAAATTTTTTCCGCTAAAGTTGGCCGAGATTTTGGCTTTACTAGTCAGCCTGTTTCTTCTTTATGCATTTGTAACGTGTTAGAAAGGATAGGGTATATACAATGAAGTTTTTTAGAGCGAATATGAGAACACAGTTTGCCATACCGGCTCCCGGTACGTCAACCGATTAGGCGAAGATATGTTTATACCGGGAGCCGGTGTTTCACATATGAGGGGTTATAAAAGCTCAAATGGAAACACATGTTAGGAGAGAAGCTTTGCATACTCGAGATAGGTCCAGGTAGTTGAACGGCCACAAAGGCCCCAGATAACGTCTACCGAAGAGACTCATCTCACAATCTGCCTCGCATATCTCCGAGCGTCTACAGGTAAACCTCATATTAATATAGCGCTTTTCTGCTTAATAGAAACGAGCTAAGAATCCTTTTCCAGCAATCACATAGATAATTCAGAATTTCTAAAGTCCTTACAACACATCTGATCTTTATAGTTAATTTTGTCGCTATAAATGCTTGCTATGTTGCATATGCAAACCTCAAATTATTATAGCGCTTTCCTGTTAATTAAAAAAGTGCAAAGAAGCATTTTTCAGTAATCACTTTTTCCGAAGATAATTCTCAATTTCTGGAGTCTTTACAACACGGGATGTGTTATATAGTTCATTTTGTCGCTTTTATTGCTTGCTATATTTTGGCAGTTAATAGTATGAGAAGCATCATACTAAAAGTTGAAGCTGTACTATAAGTTGAGATATTATATTCAAAACTAATAAAAATTTACAAAATATTTCTTCCCGTAAACACAAATGATTGCAAAGTATTAATCCGCCGCCAAATAATTCATGATTCCAGCGATATTTTATCACAGTTTCAAATCACTGCGCATATGAGACATCACAACTGGTGTCCATGCCTATTGTAATTTTTCTTAAATAACACACAGTACTGAAAATGGACTGTCTTATTTACCATACGGTGATTTAATATTCAATTTCACATTTCAAAAAATCACAGACTAAGAAACTTGCAGTCGCTATCGTAATAAAATTAAAAGTTACTTTTTGAGCTTTTACACAGGTACAAAAGTTTGTTGTCAATAAATGTAACTGCAACAGACTTTAAACTATCACTTCCTGCAGGGACGTCGACAGCTTACGCTTCTTCTGTCGTGAATGTGCTGTTCGTGTGTTAGAACCCTAAATCAAACTCGTGCCTTATTGGGCAATAAATCGCCTCGACAATAGCAGTTGCCCCGTGACTATCTAAGCGCCCTTATAATTGCACACTTTACTATGTTGTACCAATAATTCAGTTCAAATAGTTAAAATTACTTACAAAATAACTTCCTAGTTAGAGTGACAAAGTAAAAAAAAAGACCCAATGTAAATGAAGCAATTACAATAAACTATAAAAATTAAAGCTATTTTTAAGATTCTGGTGCTATTTATATTTTTGGTACTCTTGAAATGGCGAACTTTCCCAATTTAGAACTGCAAGTAAACACCTCATTAATCTAGCGCGGTAGTCAGATAATTTAAAATTTCCATCCCACCGGGCTTTACTTTGATTTCCCAGTTCTGAATATTGTGCCCGCTGTAATATTTCGGTAATTCAATTACCCGAACCCAAATTCCGGCCTACGTTGTCTAATTGAATTAGGAAATTATTGTCTTTCATCGTAGCATTGCCAATGATTCGCAACAAATGTATATCGGTAACAATTTAGATTTACAAAAAAACAGCAGTTACCTTGACGAGTTTCTTTCCAGAATTTCTTATACTAAACCCGGACGGATTATATTATTAAGATACAAATTTAAAAAGGCTCAGTGGTTTGGGCGTGAAGGCGTAACAAACAAATAAATTTACTCCGAATTCAAAATAATACTTTTACTGCCTTTTCACAAATCTCTTACAGGGCAAGCTTAACTCAATATTAATTTTAAAGCTGATTAGAGAACTAAAGCCTGGATTTCTGCATGCATTAAAACTACGAGGGCAGCACTGAAAATTTCGGAATCCAGGAATCAACGCAACATTACTATTTAAAATGTATTTATTGCTTTTCGAAGTATTCTCCGCGAAATTTGACACATTTTTCCATACGATGGAACCAATCGTTGAAGCAACCATTCCATTCGGAAGTAGGGGGCTCAAAAAAAGCCGCTTTGTAGGCGTCCACAGCTCACGAAAATCTCTGACCACTTCTTTATATTTGGGCTTAGGTCGGTGCTGTACGGCGGATGGTCTAATAATCTATGTTTTCTTGCTTTAAAAACTTTTTTGTTCTATGCGCGGTGTGAGAGCTCGCATTGTCGTGATAATAAGTAATAAATATTTTCTGACAATTATATCAATTATTTAGTTCCAAGATAAGTATCATTAAGAACTTGTATTCCAACAGACCAGAACAAATATTCATGTTTACATTCATGCATACACAAAGATTTGTCCTGCGTGGAAATCGAACCCATGACCTTAGGAGCGGAGAGCGGGTATTCTCGCCATCACGCCATATCGATAGTCGAGGTCGTGATGGAGGATGATGCGGCGATTGCAGTTCTCTTTACGGAGTTCAGAAACGCCCTATAGCAAACAAATGTAGCATACCATTCTGCATTAACCGTTCTTTGTCCTTCAAGAGGAATAGTCGCAACATGGCCTGTTTTGTAGACAAATGTAGCTAAAATTTTTTTAGCTACACTCCGTGATCGAACAATTTTTGTTGGCTTTAACTGGTTTTCGAACACCCAAACTCGTGGCTGATTTTTTTTTCGGGTTCGTACGCGTATATCCAGGATTCATCTCCTGATACGATGTTGTATATACCATTTGAGGATCCTGCTTGGAATCTTTCGAGAGTTCTGACGCACCAAGTAACTCAAGCCGCTTTTTGGTCTTCACAGAGCGAATGCGGTATCCATCGAGAAAACAACATTTTTACACGTAATTGTTCATGCAAGATTATTTGTATTTGACTCATGTCAATGTCTAAAGTTGTCTGAATATCATGTATGTCACATTTCGATCTTCCTCAATCAGCTCACACACAGCATTAACGTTTTCTTGGGTGACTGCAGTTTTTGGACGACCTTGACGGATATCATCACTGAGCTTGACACGTCCACGTTGAAATTCAGCAAACCAACGATAAATTGTGGTTTTGGATGGGGCTTCATCACCATTTGCAGAAATCACCCGGTCAATACACTGTTTTTGTGTTAAACCACTTCGAAAGTCATAATAAATCATCGCTCTTGAATTTTCTCGAGTCAATTGCATTTTCTTAACGACTAAACAAGTTTGACAAGACCTTGTGACAAGCCGAGATTCTTTTTTTAAATAAATAATTTGTATTCGATATTTAAAACCAAGTAGTTTTCAATTAAACAGATTTTAATATGACAGGAACAGGTGTAAATATTCCATTCCCGATACTTTTGGTGCAGCCCTCGTATCATGATGTACAAAAGAGGTAGCGAGGATAAAAAAGTAAAGTAGGAAGGCTTTGAAGAAAAATCTACAGCGATACAACAAAATAGCAGTGCGTACGCAAGGCCACACGATATACATGGGGGCACAGTGGAAAAAGGTACATTAAATTCACTCCGAGAAATGAGAGCTTATCTTAATGAGAGAAGGAATAATAATTTATCTGAGGCTATCGCAGATACCAATGCAGCAGTCAAGAAATCAAAAGTAGTTCAGAACTACGCCAGTGGCAGGCCCAACGGATTTTCCTCTGATACATACTGTTATAGCGTAGTTTGAGAGGCACTTTACTAACGAAAAGTGGCAGGTCTGTAGGATATGTCTTAAAGCTAGCGTAAATATACAAACAAACAATGACAGTTCGAAAACAAAATAGTACCTGTATTTAATTCGTGACGGTTTGACACACTTTGTTTTTCGTCTTACGCGAGTATCTAAGATAAACGTCTATGTTTAAACAATAAATGAAGAAATCTTTATTTCGAATACATCAACACGTAATTTAGATTTACAAATCTTTGTAAATTTTTTTGTTACTAAGAAACACAATATATATATCCTTTATTGCACATAAACATTCCGCAATATCCCAGTCTTATCCTTTGTGTCGAAACGTTGCGAAAAGTAATTTCGAAACACAATAAAAATGAAACCATAAGAGTGAAAGTTGAGCAATCGCCTGATAGGAAACAGAGGCGGAGAAACAACGAGGGCCTGCCTGTATAAACTTTTCAACGTCAATGAAAATACTTTATAAAGTTCAAAAGTACATAAGTAGGCAATGTTTTACTTGGATAAACCGCCACGAGTAATTTTTGGCCTAAAAAATGTATACAGATTTTTAAAGAAACCCAAGATCAATTTGTTGTTACCCAATCGTTAAATTAGTCAATCGTATGGTATATTAATACCTCCTCATCAAGAAGTGGCAAGTCAACTTGTTTACATTTAAATAAGGTAGTTTTTTATAACCCATAAAATACTTTTCTTTTTACTTAAATACAATGTGGTCCCGTATCCTAAGGATGGACTGAATCTGTCGAAAGTTCTATGCAAAGTATCATTTTCTGAAACGCCCAGCCCTGTCTTGATCTGCCCGATTTAACGATCGGGCATCATTAGATACATTAAGTAAAAGTACGTACATTATGTTCCAAGACACATCTTGTACTAAGCCAAATATAGAATTCCATAAATATAATTGCCTTGCTATACTTTTATCGACCTTGAGGGATGATATGTTTAAAATGACGACACTTATTAGTAGTAAGATCACAATTATTTACCCAAAGTAAGTAAATAAAGATTTTTGAAGTTAAATTGAATCTCTGCTTTACCACCGGATTGTCTCGTAATTTCTGGTGGCAACGACATAAATGAGTATATTAATAAAAATTGCCTTTAATTAAATTTTGCTCATTGATAGTTTTTAGATCAGATTAATACTTTTTGAAACAAAATTACGCCTAGACACTCGCGATAAATTTGATATATTATTATATAAAACATAGTATAGAGAGCAAAAAGTGTGCAATAATATATGAATTAAGAAAAATATGAACAAGTGATGCATTAAAAATATCTTTGTAACAATTCCCGCGCTACTTGAATAGTTTCTAGGAACATATGGTTCCGAAAAATCGAGAAACTATTCAACACGACACGTGTTCCGCCTTTACACAGGGCATTTTCAATTAAGATAGGAGCCTCAGAACAACGATGTCTTCTCTCGTTTCAGCGTTGGTCGTAAAGACATCGTTATTCTGAGGCTCTTATCTTACCTGAAGATGGATTTCCGCAAAGTAACGATTGAATCAATACATTTTTGAAAAATATGAAATCAATCTACCTATGTCGCCATAATGAAAATTAATTGATTCGATTTGTTTAATCGAAAGCATTTTAGACAAACCATTTTTACACTAGCACTGGTCGGATTTCACTTTTTTTCGCAAGAATATCGGTTTCTTTTTTAGAGCTTTTTCAAGCATTTCAACCCACGCCGAATTTGTACGTATAAGGAACATTAGAAAATATGTATAGCTTATTAGTTTTTGAGCTATCAAGAATGTTCATTAAGCATACATCCATTTTGTCTTTAATAATATTATCTAGAGAAGCATAGCAGATAAACAAATGTTAAAATGATAATTTTGGACCTATATAATATTTATTCTAAAAAATATCTCATAACTGTTAAAACTAAAAATCACAGAGCAAAAGATAGTTTCTTTTCAGTCTACCAGTGGCCTTAATTGGCGGGCGTTGTATTTTTGTGACGAAAAGCCTATATTAGCATAAGACAGAAGCAATATAGGCAGTCGGGGCTCTGCGCCGCGGCGCCGCCGTATCGACCGACGACGCGACGCCTGTTGAATGCCGGCCGCCCCTCGCCCCCCACCCTCATACTTTTCATGTGCTCAAAATAGAAGCGTGTAAATGTCGATATTTCAAACATTAGCCCCACGCAGGACACTACGCGTTAGGCGTTGGGACGAGGTTGGCTATGAAATCCCTTTGTTCGGAATATCCCCGTTTTGTTTAGCTATACTTTTGTAGGTATTGTTTCAGGTCTGCTGCTTCTAGGATACAAGCAGAGCAGAATCTATAAGTACTTTTTACTTGTTTTTCGTATAACTAAAAACCTTACAAACTATTGTCCCCATTGATGTAATTTACTAACTGCAAAAAAGTTTGTAATAACAAAATAATAACTATTTTGTGATTGAACATCAAAAAGAACAGTTTTCGTAAAATCGGAAAAGTAACTTATGCTTTATGACCTTTTTTCTTATCAAATTATAAATCCGGAGCATAACAGGCTAAGGAAGGAACTACGTTTTTAAGTCAGTATATGTCTGTTACACCTTTTTTTTTTTTTGTTTTACGTCGGTAACAAAATGCATTTACGCACTGCCTTCCGGTCAAAGGGGGACCGAAAGGGGGTGTGGGACTCACCACCGGCAGAAACGACCGCCGGCAGCAATACCCACTAAAAATCTTCCGACGACGCCCGCCGCTTGTTGAGAAAGAGGCGGGGGCCAGTACCTGGGTTGCAGCTTCTGACACCCCGCCTGCGGCCAACGTCCCCCGGACCAAAACCGGGAGGACCTCCTCAGAGAGGCGCAGTGGACGCGCCCCTCCTACCTCCCCCTGCGACCATAGCGTGTGTGGCCGACTTCCCGGAGGGTCCATGGTTAGACAGCAGGGGCCCCCTGCCCCCGCTGCCTAGACCCTCCTGGCGCTGCTGAGCGGGCCCTCCTGGCCTACCCGCAGCGCCCTCCATAGGTCCCTCTTAGTTTCCCCCCCGGTAGTCAGTACTAAGGGCACCCAGAGTTGTCGGTCTCTGGGTGTTACCTTTTCCCTAGCGCCTCCTGCGCCCTACCGGGAGGTACTCAGCCCCCCCACCACGACAAGGTGGAGACCAGTCGGGGGGGATGTCTGTCACACCTACCGCTCTACCTACAGCGGCAGGCAGTCATTTGATGATTTTCATCCCGTATAAAAAAAGGGTTCAACTCCCATGCATATTGTTAGAAAAAAACTTATGGTTTGCGTTGATTTTTAATTGAATTTTTTTGCAATTTTAAGGGATTGCAGACATAAGAATGGTTGTTAATTTTAACATGATACTTTCACGCGTTTTTGGGGCAAACCCTTTTTCACTTTCCCTTTTTCTTGACAGACAGACGGACTAGTGTAGATCTCGAATAATGAAATTTGCTATGTGGAAGGCCTTACAGTACAAGTAAATGAACTTTTTTCTCTATAATCGCGATTCATGTCGATGTATAGAGAAAATATTTTTTCAACGTCGACGCACTAGTCTAACTCGCACTTGATGGGCATTTTTGTCATAGAAATTATAAGACATCACACATATTCCGGCTGATGTTAATCGGAAATTACGGCCTAATAAGGGTGCCTTCACATTACTCTATTCTAGTTAGTCTAATATTTGGCCGTATTCATTGCAGCCACAATTATATCTATACTTTTTATTGCCGACAAGCTTTGTTTTATTGATTAGATAGCCAATGGAACCACGGATTGTTCCTCTCCGTTACGATTAGTAAACGTCCTCGACGTACCTAAGTTGGCGCGGGTGGGAAGGTATGTTTCTTGTTTTGTAAAAGGCAGCAGGACCAATAGGGGTCACCACGCCAACATGACTATATAATAATATAATATAATAATAATTCTTTATTCAAACTAAATACAATCAGAACAACAAACATATACAATTAGATAATTTACAATAACATTTTATATCTCTGCGCCTGAACTAGATAACTTAATATCTGTGCTTCAGGCAGCAGCGCTCATTCCCATTACATTTAATATCTAAGACATATATTAAAAAATTCAAGTAAACCCAACAAATGATACAATCCAAACAAGAAAAAGTAAATATTAAAAAGTAGCATGAGTGTGGTGTGTCCTCCTTGTGTGTTTTATGTTAGTGTGTGAATGAGTGTAGGAGGAGATTTATTGAGGTATAAGAAGTAACTGTTCGGTTTTATCATAGTTAAGGTTTAATAAATATTCAGTTAATTTTTGCTTACATTGTCTATTATTTAGACATTCCAGGTTAAATATTTTATTAATTTTGTTATATAAATAAGGACCCAAGAACGGAAAGTAACGTTTTGCAGACTGGTGACTAAAAGTTGGTCTCTTGGGGAAAAGTATATCTTTGTGTCGTTTGTATAACATGGCGGTTTTATCAAAACTAAAGCTGGAGTGCTGTCTCATGATAGTAAGCAGGATGAACAATTGGCGAACTGAGAGAACGTCCCATGATGCGTATAAAAGATACGTAGGGAATAAGAAAGGACGAAAAGTGCTAACTTTAAGAATAGCTCTTTGAGCTACTTCAAGAGGTTTCATTATAGTTTTTGGTGCACCTCCCCAGACAGTGATGCAGTACCCCAATAAAGATTGCACTAATGCTAAATAGACCTGCTTAATTAATTGGTAAGGCGCCACATGTCTTAGGTTTTTTAAGATATATATCAGCTTTCTTATATATATCTTAAAAAACCGATTTGTGATTAAGTTTACATGGGGTTGGAATGAAAGATTCCTATCTATCATTACACCTAAATATTTTACTACATTTGTAGCATTCAGAGATGGACATCGGCACGTTTCAGTGTTGCAGCAATCGTGAGAGATCAAGGAATATAAAGGGGCCGACGAAGTGGTATTCCGCATAGAGAAAGGTATATATAGGGTTTTTTCAGTGTTTAATGTTAGGCTATTGAGTCGTAACCAGTGACATACTGTATTTAAGCCAGACTGGGCGATTTTATATGCCTCCTCCCAACTTTTGGCAGAAAACACGAGTGCCGTATCATCCGCGTAAGAGACAATCTTTCCACCTAGCAAATTAAGGTTGCAGAGATCGTTTAGATAAATCAGAAAGAGAGTCGGTCCCAATATACTGCCCTGAGGAACGCCATATGTAACAGGTAAGTCACTACTTATAACTTGCTCAATCTTAGAGCATTGACAGCGATTTGAGAGATAATCTTTGATTAGTTTTAGCTGAGTTCCTCGAATTCCCAACCCATCCAGTTTATTAAGTAGCAGGGGCACAGGAATCGTATCAAAAGCCTTGGCCAGGTCCAGGAATATGCCTATTGTTTTATTATTTGAATCAATATTCCTTACCACATGTTCTACAAGCTCATGAACCGCATCCGAGGTGGATTTTCCTGTTCTGAAACCAAACTGATTGTTTAAGAGTAGATTATTCGATTCCAAATACTTTATCAGTCTGTTATTGATTATGCGTTCTAAGAGCTTGGAGACCGAAGGGAGTATAGAGATTGGCCTATAATTAGAGACCCGTTCCTTATCACCTGATTTAAAGATAGGTATGACGACCGATTTTTTCAAGACCGTGGGAAAAATACCTTCGTTCAGACTGAGGTTGAAAATGTGTGTCAAAATCGGAACTAAGATATGCCTATTTTCTTTTAATAGGGAGTTAGGGATAGAATCCCATCCAATAGAACAGTGGTTTTTAAGATCTAAAATTAGGCGCTCCACCTCTGCTTCATCTGTGCTCATCAAGACAAAAGATTGCAATGACCTTTTAGACTGCATTGAAAAATCAGTAAAATGCAGAGGATTTTGACAATTCACAATTTTCGCCGCCAACTTTTGTCCAACTGTGACAAAGAACTCATTTACGTATTCTATAGATTTTTTCGGGGAAGCCCTGTTTAATAATTCTGAGGAGGTATTTTTAATTTTCGATGTATTTGTAATATTTTTAATAGCGTCCCATAGTTTTTTATTGTTATTACCAGCTGTTTTTAATAAGTTAGTCTCATAAGTAATTTTAAGTTTTCTTAATAATTTATTACAGAAGTTTCTGTATCGAGTATAAGTTAATGTAATCGTCTCATTATAAGGGCATTTTTTTGCTTTTTTATGGAGTTTGTCCCTATGCCTCATACAGCGCAATAAACCCGGTGTCACCCATGGCTTAATAATTTTGCTTCGTCTTGGCAATTTTACTGCGATAGAGTTATTAATTATAATTTGCTTGATAGTAGTAGCAAAAAAATCCATTGAAGTATTGGCGTCAGTTGAATTAAGGACTGGTTCCCAGTTAATACTGGCCAGATCATTATTTAATTTAATTTTATTTAATTTGCTAAAAGTATCATAAGCAAATATTTTTTTATGTTTTTGTTTGAGACAGAGCAGTACGGCTTGGTGATCCGTAACTGTAGATAGTAACACTAACGTTAGAGCTGGTATTTTAGTTTTCAGTAACACATGATCTAGGCATGTCTTTCCCTGTCTCGTAGGCAGGGTGTGCGCTGGTAAAAGACCATGGAAGCAACAGAGATTTAGATACTCTGTTTGTGTTGTAGTGACCTGATCTTGACAGATATTTATGTTGATATCACCAATGATGGAGATATTTTTGAACGAAGACAGATCCTGCAAAATACTATTGAGAGCTTGAAGAAAATTATCAATGTTTTTAAAAGACGGTGACCTATTCACGGCTATTATGCACGTTTCATTGCCAATTTTTATAATGAGACAGTTTGAGTCTTGACAATGTGGCTCCTCTACTGTGACATTAATACTGGCTTTGATGTAGGCGGAAACGCCATCATTTTGTATCATCAGAGACTTAGTTGAATAAGAAGTATATCCATCTAATCTTGGTAAAAAGGGACAACAGGAGAGCCAGCATTCTGTTAAGACGATAATGTCGCAATCGAATTTAAGCCTAGTCAACATAGTTGTTAAGCTGTCAAAATTGGCCGAAATACTGCGTATATTTTGCGTAATGACAGTGAGACAATCTGCAGGGTGTGTTATTAAGCTTAAACAGTCATCAACATCACAAACTGATGATTCAGAGACCGAGACCTTATCAATCTCTGAGGACAAGTCATCCATTTAAATATACAATACAAAGCATAGGATCCTGGTCAGGTGAACAGCAAAGTTCTGTATACAAATACGTAATGCAAAAATAACAAGACGTGTTTTTAAAGCAAGTTGGGACCGACCTGCGACAATAGCACAAACATTCCACCATTTGTCGCAGTTGACGATACTTAAAGTAGAGAATTTTATAGATTAAATTACTTTTACCCCCAATAATAATATTTAAAAACCGAAACCTCAGAAAGTGACATGTAGTGTGTAGAAGTTGAGAGTATGTACAGGTACAATTTTTTAATTGTGTAATAATATAGGTATAAAAGAACAATAAGTAAAAAAAAAAAGTATAAAAAATAATAAAAGATATAACTATGAAAGCATGCGTTCGATTACGCATGTAAGTAGGCACTATTGATTTCATAACTAATAACATAAAAATATTAAAGGTTTTCAAAATTAGTCAATCTGAGTTAACCCTAAGTTTGACAAGATCAGCCTCTTCTTGAATGCGAATATGAGGCATTCCTTCTTTCCTGCGTAAGTAGATTTTTCCATATGATGTCCAGCAGTAAGTATACCCATTTGCGTTTGAAAAGTCCCTCGCTAAGAAAAATAGTCGCCTTCCCTTAGCAGTCAAACTCTCTGAAATAAATATAGGCCTACGAGGGCTTTGTGCGTCAAACAGACCGGTGTTTATTTTATCTTTTTTCTCTTGAAAAGTTAGTTTCTTTAAATTATGTAACATCATTTCCTTAGTCAACACGGAAGTAAATTCAATGACAATCGGCTTAATAGCATCACTTTTAGCAAAAGGCCCGTAAACATCTCTTATATCACTCGTCTGTAGTTTAAGATTCAGTGAGCTGCCAATTTTTATTACTGCGTCACAAAGTACCTGTTTATTTTCATTTTGGATTTTAGGTATGTTTCTTATTTCTAATTTAATCGCGCAAGACTGCCTTTCAAGTGTTTCAAGCTTGTTTTCAAGTTGTATAATATAAGAAACATGCTCTTTACGTTCTTGTCTGACAGTGTCCAATTCTTTTTGTAAATCATCGTACTTAGCCGATAAAGTTGACATTGAGAGGGTAAGAACTTCATTTTGATTTTTTATTTCCGTCAAAGTTGACTCCAGTCTTTCAAATTTAGTTTTTTGGTCTGAAGTAAATGTTGCAAACATTTCGCGTACCTCGTTCATAAATATAATTATTTCATTTTCTCGCTTTCTCTTCAAGCGCCGCGTAGCTATATTACTAGACTTAGTACCAATAGTATGCAAATCGGAGGCACTCCCATCTACACACTCAGATTCAGTCTCTGATGCATTTTTTGGAGGTGGGGTACGTTTAAGCGGCATTGTCGATTTCAATATATGCGTTCAAAGTACCAGGACAACAGCGCAGCACGGAGATTACAGTGCTCATCAACGTAGTAACTGGAGATAGTACGTACCTCCCTCTGGGGCAGTGATGACCTTGCGCGCGCTCAGCTAATAGGTCAGACGCAGTAACACCCCTCGGGGCGGGCAGCGGGCAGCGATGGGCGTAGACAGTACGGGTGTTAGTGAATGCGATGAGTCACTGGGTGGCTGGCATGAGACTTCGGCGGTGTGTTAGCTCCTTGATACTTATGCACTCCCAACACTAATACTTGCGTATTTTTGGTAAAAATTATAATAAATTTAATATAGAAATGTGTAAAATAAATCTTGTTAACACGTCTGAACTCCTCAGAGGTCCGGGGGGAAGAGGCAGATAAGCCACAAAAGTGTCAAATATTGCATTCCTGTTTATACGGAGCCGAAAATTTAAGTGATCTTTAAACCTTTATTGTGTTCATGTTGTATTTTTCTTTAATAATTTTTATTGTTCACTTTTCATGCCGTGGAAATCTGTAAACAAGGTGACATACATACATAAAATCACGCCTGTTTCCCTGGGTAGGCAGAGGCATATTATATGCCTACATTTCGCCAGTTATATTGTTGGTCCCACATAATAGGTGGCGAACCTAAGGTGACACTTTGCTATAAAATTATATTTTCTTTCTTACCAGTGTTTATCGTGTTGGTTGTCCTAATAAAACACATTAAATAAAATGACGACAAAAGGACGTGCCTATGTATGGGCAGAATACTTTCTCACTGATATATTTACTTCGTCTATAGGACTAACAAGTTCTGTTCAAACTTGAATGAAACTTTACCTCTGACCTTATCCAAGTTTCCATTTTCTTTTATTCTACAGATTTACTTTCTCGTATTATTAAATTACGTTCGCAATTTCGCAAGGAACTATCAGATCAAATGAAAGTGGCCTATTACAGGGGAGATCCACAAAATTTTCATTAAAATTGATATAATGGTGTAGGTTTTATAATCGCATTTGTTATATATTGATGTACTTAGTATGAATTAATCTTCAGGTTGTGAGCCAGGTGTTCACAGAAAGATAAAAACGTGCGACTTAATGAGGGGTTATTTTAAAAGACTAGTGTCTTTATGGTTAGGTAATGCCTTATCTTGCCTGATGGTAAACAGTCGACGCACTCTGCATCAAATTTATTAACGTTTCACTACTGTGCACGGCCCTCAGCTCACGAACCAAGCTAAGAGGGCCAAAGGTTATACTCATTACATTTGATGTGCAATTAAATTTGAGGTCTGTTTAAAAAAACAGTTTATTATATCCCGCAAAAAAAAAACTTCCCATATTAAAGATTGTTCATAAGCGACAAGAAACCATATGTGCGCAGATGATAGTGTGAAAATGACAATTTCTGACGGTTTGGAAAGTTCGGAAGGTGTCTGGCAGTTGTGAAACGTTAATCTGACCGCCGACCCCGCTACGAGCATATGCGAGCGTGCCACATTGTTGACAAACACTAACTTTTCTATGTAAACTTTAGTGTGAAAACGGTTTACACGAAACTATTAAATAGACTTTCCATGTAATTATTTCGCACGCTATTACAAAATGTTTTAGTCAAGTTATGGTTTGACGTACTTAAATGACACTTATCATCATCTAAACCTACGCATGGCCCCATACTGAGCACGGGTCTCTTCTCAGATACTAAGGTGGGAGGGTTTGAGGCCATGGCCAAACCTACTGCGGATTAGAAGAGACAGATGTGCGGTGTAAAACTTTTGAACCATCTAATAGGGCCTCTAAAAGCAATCACATTATATTAATAAGCTAGTGACTCCCAAAACACGGATGCCGCCACACATCATACAAATGGTAAACTGTTCAACCACAAACGACTTGCACTGTTAACTCTACATTACTTACTAAACCGTACCAGGACCAATTTTGGTAAATTTTGTACTAATCTTAAGAAGTTGTTGACTCTTTATCCCGATAATATGTGTGGTTCCTTGTGAAGCTGCGGACATTATTGAAAAAGTAAATTCGTAACATAAACAGTAGAATGTAATTCGGATAAGGCCATAAGTTAAATTTCATATCATTATGGATTCTTTTTGTGAAAACTGAGTAGCCGGTTTATTTCTGTATTTATTAGCAACACTTACAGCTAAACATATTAGGTCGGGGAAAAAGTCTTTTCGCATAACGTAGGTATAAACTTATTATAAATTTTTTTTGACTGTACTATTTGTGTCTGGCTGGTTTTGGTAACATTA
The DNA here is from genome assembly GCA_949126915.1 of Musotima nitidalis. Classification (NCBI taxonomy): domain Eukaryota; kingdom Metazoa; phylum Arthropoda; class Insecta; order Lepidoptera; family Crambidae; genus Musotima; species Musotima nitidalis. The sequence continues at coordinate 12,409,040 of OX421419.1, forward strand.
AAAAGGTTCCATTATAAAGAAAAGAAAAAAATAAAAAAAAGTTGTTTCCCGCTATTTTTCATTTGTTTTTCTCTCCGTTAAAATGAGTGAATCTAATGAAGAAATTCGATACATTTTAAAATTTTATTATAAAAAAGGCAAAAATGCAACTCAAGCAGTGAAAAAAATTTGTGATGTTTATGGACCTGATGCAGTGTCAGTAAGAGTAGCACAAATTTGGTTCAAACGTTTTCAGTCCGGAAATTTTGATGTTAAAGTTGCACCTCGCTCTGGTCGCCCTGTTACGAATAAAATGGACGCCATTTTTGAAAGAGTGGAGCAAGATCGGCATATTAGTAGTTACGATTTAGCTGAAGAACTGGGAATTGACCACAAAACAGTTTTGACCCATTTGAAGAAAGCTGGTTATACAAAAAAGCTCGATATTTGGGTGCCACACGAGCTCACTCAAAGAAACTTAATGAACCGTGTACTCATTTGCGATTCATTATTGAGACGTAATGAAACCGAGCCGTTTTTGAAGAGATTGATAACTGGCGATGAAAAGTGGATCACGTACGACAAGAACGTGCGAAAAAGGTCGTGGTCGAAAGTTGGCCAGGCTTCACAGGCTGTGGCCAAACCTGGCCTAACACGAAATAAGGTGATGCTGTGTGTATGGTGGGATTGGAAGGGCATTGTTTATTATGAGCTTTTACCGCCCGGCAAAACCATCGATTCTGATCTTTACTGCCAGCAACTGATGAGATTAAAGGAAGCAGTCGAGAGAAAACGGCCGGAATTGATCAACAGGAAGGGTGTGGTCTTTCATCACGATAACGCTAGACCACACACATCTTTAGCCACTCAGCAAAAATTAAGAGAGTTCGACTGGGAGGTCCAAGTGCATCCACCATATAGCCCTGACCTTGCGCCTTCAGATTTTCACCTGTTTCGGTCTCTGCAGAATTCTTTAGGTTCTGTAAGGTTGACCTCAAGAGAGGACTGCCAAAACTATTTGTCCCGTTTTTTTGATCAGAAGTCCCAAAGTTTCTACAGTAACGGGATAATGTCTCTGCCCACAAAATGGCAGAAAGTTATTTAACAAAACGGTACATATATATTGTAAATAATTGTAAATAAACTTTGAAAAAAAAAAACTTGACTTTTCATACAAAAATACGAAAAGACTTTTTCCCCAACCTATTATATATTTTACATACAACACTTGGAACAAAAGGACAAGTATGTAAACCTTAACCAGATAACATAGTATCATAGGTACGTAATAAATATAAATTACGGTGTTGTTGCGCCGAGAGATTAGGTAGTAGGAAATAATTACTGAAGTTAAACATTACATTTGTGGAGGTAATTCTTCGGATGGGCATTTGTGTGGGCACAGAAAGAAAGTTAAGCAATTACTATATCCTAGCGGTAGACACATTTAGGAAACTTGAATTCAATTCTAACTGGATGTGTATTCGTAATTGTGGAGTTGTAGGTTCAGGCCAGTGTATTAAGGTGTTATATGCACACATTACAGAACACTATTTGGGAATCATTCTGATTTGCACTTCTACAGCATCGTAATTTTATTGTGATATGTCATAATAATCACAGCCTGTCTGATGGTAAGCAGTCAAGGCAGGCAGAAAGGGTAACAAACGCAAACCCACGACTATCAGCACAACAGCCGTTCCACGTCTCTCTTAAAAGACCCGGTAGACTAGGAGCTAAGTAACACAAGCGCCGGCAGGGAATTCGAAAGCCGAATGGTCCTATAGAAGCGTGACTTATAAAATGAAAAAAAAGTGATGTTTATAAATAAGCATCATGTTTCCACAAAATTTCGTTGAAATATTGTAATAGAGCCGGCCATAATTTCCACAAGCTTCAAGCCCAGCGGTTCTCTCTACTCAACAAATTACACGGTTTTCTCACAAAACGGTGTAATTACTTGCATAAAAAATTCTAACCTCATTTTTTAAGTCTGAAAAACACAGACTAATGACCCTTTTGATGTTTGTATTTTATTAGACTATGTTTATGCTTACCAGTATATTTTCGGACTGTACAAAATGATACCTACTGAAATGCTTATAGCTTATTTGACAAAAGTGAAATTGAATACGTATTATTGGTCTGCAACTACGCTTTATACTGCTGATCGGACATTAATAAAACAGAGATTAACTATTACCTGCATTGACATGTAGGAGTAATGTAGGTAATATATTGACAGAGTTATATACCTGAATCTCCCTCACTTCGGTTTGTGAGAGAATATCTCAACCCAGTACTAACAAACAAATAGATTGATAATAAACCTTGAAACAGTTCTACAACAGACATAAAATTTGCTAAAAAATATGTAGGCAATTAAAATAGGTAAGTCTGAGAAAGAGTTTCAGAGACCTCCTTTCTGTTATCCGCAATAGGTCTGAATCGTGAAAGAAGACCTTTGCCTTTTTTGATTTTGATAGTGATAATTGACTTATCAAAAATACATTAAAACAACATAAACAGAAATATCTAAACTGTCAAACTCAAATTCATCTTTAAAACAAAAAATAGACTTAACATAATATTATATTACTCGCGTAGATAAATTCTGTAGGTATATCAGATTCAAGCCATAAACTTGGAGGCACGCGTAAATTGAACGCAATTTAATGGTCCGACGGCAATTTCTTCAGTCGTAAATACTAGTAACAACAATATCGAAATTAATGGCCTTGTAAATAGAATGGAAGTTGCTTAAGCTCATTTTTTAATTTATTCAAAATAGTCTTGTGCATTTACTTTTTTCTGTCGTCCGAACGACCTAAGTACAGTTTCAAACTCAAATACATATATGCTTTTTGTTAAACAGCTGCAGTCCACAAATATTAAGGCACTTCATACCGTAAAATAAGCACAGCTATAATAATTTAGGAGACATACTTCGGCAGTATTTTCATATGTTGAAAATTTATTGTGCTCGTGAACGTAACCATTTGCCATTCAGCGTCAAATGGACAGCTATCTGATAACGTACCTGAATGTTGAATTTTTTAATGAAATACATACACTGCGTTTTACCTCCGGAAAATTTTAAAATATATTACAATTTTTGTTTTTGATTCGAAATTATGAAAAATATTTTTTAAGTAGTGAGAGACGCTATTTAGATTCCATTTGAGATTGATTAAGACCGATATACCACAAATTATGATCAGTTTTTACTCGGCTATGAAGCTCTTGGCATGGCTTTATTAGGACTTCTACCACTAGGTAGTTACCAGATGCAGACGACTCTTGTGCATCGTAGGTCCCCCGTCAGTTGATGAGGTGTAATAGATGACGTGCCACGTGGTACTGTCCAAGAATGGTGTCATCCCTTCACCTCACAGGGAGTCGTAAGAGTCGACAAAGAAAAAAATGAAGATGGGCAGTAGCGTCATCCTACGTACTGGCTTGAAATGCGATCACCAACCCGCCTGCCCAGCGTGGTGATTATGGGCAAATACCACCAATATAATGACAGCTATTGGGGAGTCCAAATTTCAGCAGTGGACTACACATGCCTGAAATGATAAGGATTACTTACCTTCGTTCATTGATCATTGGCCCCAGTCTTGATCTCTTTCGGTCATTCAACACATTTGATGATCGTGCAGATTATCGCCATATTGAATATAAAACGCAAACGAACTTTCGTTAACCGACCCAGAGACGCCAGCGTAACCAATGGTACAAAACTGAACCCCACCGAGTGAAATCACGTGAAAGTGTTGACAGGGAGTGTCTTGTTTACACTCTAGCTAGATATTATGCTATCTTATTCATACGTTATAAAACGATCAAGTAAATTCGAAACATTCGGCGATATTAAATCATTCTGATGGACGCTCCTAGATTTAGGTGACATTACCAAGAGCTTTAGAATGAAGCTAATTATAAATAAAGAAAGAAATAGTTTGAATTATACACAAGGTGCCAAATGCATCTCATCCTGTTATTTCATGTCTATAAGTAGGTACGTAGAGCAACGAGCCTTGAACAACTTCTGACAAAACCTCTCTCTGATATTATAATATCATTGAGCGTAACCCCTTCGCTAATGTATATTTTTCCAATATTAGACCTACCCAACATAAATAAAACTTCTAAATTGATTGAAATTTAGTGATTGATCGTCACTTAAAGGTGAGCTGAGCAATACCCTTTACTCAGTCAATTCAAAATATTCAAAAGACTGCACTGTCATGAAAACCACTGAATATGGCAACAGAACAAAGTGAGCGAAAGCGGCTGAATATAAATTTAGTGGAAGATTAATGGAGTCACGGGTGCTGTGACCGAGGCACAGAATCTGCTTCAATGGTGGGTTGGATTAATATAATAATTAAACAAAGATCTCGTTAATAAGGTGAACTATGAAAATTTCCATAACCTAAAATATTTATTAATGTTACATCTGACGACTGCGACCGGTTTAAATCAGGGCGTATTTAGCCTAAAGTGCAGTGTAAAAAGTGTAAGATGTCCAAGTATATTTTTATACTGTTAAATTAAATCATAAATGGATTTTGTGAAATGTTTTATAATTATCATTATTTAAATCCCTTACTAACGCAAGTTCAACAAGGCGGCACAAGAAAACCAGGTGCATTTGAACGCAGTAATCTTTTTGCATCTATTGATACAACAGCTTCGATGTAGCAACTCTTTCAGGGCACATGTTTAGTTTTTAGTGGATACTTTTTCTAATATTCTGTATTTATAGTGCAGACAATTATACTCGGTTTGTTTTGTGCTCGTCCATAAATACGTTTTTTTTTAAATTTTATCTCTCGAAAAAATATTTGCAATTTTCATTCAAATCTATTGGCATTGCCTTCCATGTTTTTAATAGTTATTTTTTCATATGTTTATGATAGAATTTTGAACAATAAAATTCAAATCATATAAATCTCCTCCTACACTCATTCACACACTAAGATGAAACACACAAGGAGGACACACCACACTCATGCTACTTTTTAATATTAACTTGTTCTTCTTATGTTTGGCTTGTATCATTTTTTGGGTTTACTTGATTTTTTTTTTTAAAATGTCTTAGATATTAAATGTAATGGAAATGAGCGCTGCTGCCTGAAGCACAGATATTAAGTTATCTAGTTCAGGCGCAGAGATATAAAGTGTAATTGTAAATTATCTAATTGTATATGTTTGTTGTTCTGATTGTATTTAGTTTGAATAAAAAAATATTATTATTATTATAATCTAAATGACTATGTAGACGACAGCACGTGTGACACTTACTATTCGGGTCGGGCAAACATCCCTCGGTCTGTAGTAGGGGAGAGTGGTGAACAACTCATGTCTAAAATCGAGCAATCCCTGACAAGGGTCTCCGATTGGGGTCGACTAAACTTAGTCTATTTTAAACCCATTAACATTTGCGCGTTCACAGCTAAAAAGTTCTATCGGTGCGGCTTCCATGATACCTTACTGTCACGGACAGCGCAAAAATATTTAACATCGATAATTCCAAAAAATATATATCGATACCTTCTCATTCTTGAACAATATTAGAAGTCTTTTCAAAAAAAAATCAGAGTTCCATTTGGGCCTGTTCCACATCGTACAAATATGTTTCAATTTGTGTTTACTTGACACACCATACGTAAGGTTTCTACGGTCAAAGCCAAAAATTCAATCGCTGTGGCTTCGCGATACCTAGATTTACGTTTATATTTATAAATAATATTAAAATACGAGGCATAGATATTTTGAATGGATTATTATTTTCTCATCTACACACATACAGTGACATCTAGCGGGAAATGAAATTGATAACATCACTTGATTCAAAGCGCAGCTATGACGAGCTAGCGCCATCTATCGGCATTTTCAGTAATGAAATGGAAAACCTCTAGGAAAATGCTTTAGAACAACTGAACGGAACTACAAGAGTCATGTTAGATGGCGCTAATGTTACAAATGTTATTATTAGGTATAACTTCAATAAAGAGAAAGTGAAAAGCTGAATATCGAGCACATTGGAGAGGTTTTTGTCCAGCAGTTATCGTGTTCTACTAAAATCTTACTTTATGTATCATCATCAAAAAGACTTTTATAAACATTCATTTACAGTCTTGTTAAACAACCCGTTTTGAGTAGGACGCTCGATAATATTGGCAGGATTAGAAACCTCTCAGGTTCATATAAAATGTACATAGAATGGAACAATGCTTAATTAAACTTTTGAACCTTGTCTTCAGAATTTTCATGATAGTTTAATTACGTACTTTAATATAGCCCCCTTGTTGCTGATAATTTTACGTAACGCACTGTAAAAAGAACGATTCTATAATATATAAGAAAAGTTACGTAGTAAAACATTATGTTGATGAAACACTAACTTAACTAATACGTAAGAGTATTTCATAGAGATTAGCTCTGCCTTAATACTAAATTTTTCGATTATTTCTTGCTTAGGTAGGATATATTTTAATTAAGGCGTCTTTAAATATATGCTACGCATTTTTAAAAAAACTTTTGTTAGTAGGCATCTTTAAAATTACACCACAAAAACCTTCCACGGCCAAACCCAGAAGATTTTGAAGAAACGGCAGGATAAAAGTACCGAAACCGACAGACGTGTATGAGAAGGTTAATGAAGAGTGTGTGCCAAGATCGTAGTAAGTAGAAGGATGTGATCTCGGCCTACCCTTACGGGAAAGTGGCGTGACATTACGAATGTATCTTTAAATAATAAAGACAACCCAAATTCAAGAATGTTGATAGACTTATTGGAATATGGTACAGCTTACCCTGAAAGGCAAGCCATTTTGACAGTGATACGGAAAATGGTAGTAATTGCAGATTCTTTGATATATTTTATACAATTTCTGTAAATTCGTCACCTTTGGCAAAGTAAAATCTAATTAAAAGCAATTAGCTGAACTATTTTCTCAACTCATTGACCAGGAACGACTGTTAGGAACAATGTCGAAGTATTAATTGTTATTATTGAATAAATATAATAAATGTCAAAATTATTTCTTTATTTTTATTATCATCATAATAATATTTTAAATGATGATTATAAAAGTTAATGCATATTTATATTCGCATAACAGGTTTGGATGATTTAAATGAATGTTAACTTTAAAAAGACACTGTATAGAGTATAGTATAGGTACTTTTCAACCCAAACTCCCACAGGAATATACGGACCACAGAATTCCACGCGAGCGCTCGTTATAAATATTTCATGAGTTACTTTCCTATATTTTTTTTCGAAATTATAAATCATAACTTTAGTGTTGATTGCTTGAAATAAATAAGGGTACCTACAAAAAATTCTGCCTTGTTGACAGAATGTGTTGTTGGCGAATCGAAAATATCTTGAGTAAACAACTCTTAAGTCAACTTTTTACTTGCTTCAACAAGCACATCGGATTTCTCTAGTACCTAATGTACATATTATTACAGTACATTAGTAACTTAAACGGGTTTTTTTTCGAAACGGAATCATAAAGCTCACTGGTTCGCTTATCATGATTTCTTTGATGCTATATGATACTTTTAGCAACTGATGTTAAGCCGTAACTTCGATATATTCCTTAGGAAATACTTAATATTCACAAGAAGTACTGTCAGTATAAAAAAAATACTGATATCCTATAGGCTTGTATCGTACAAAAACTTTTTTGAACGTATTAGATTTAATAATGAAGTTGGCCACAACCTACTTTTTTACTTTAGATTACACATGGGGCTCTTTGAAAAGGGCGTGAAACTGTTTTTAAAGCAAACATCAAACGAGCTGCCTGCCACGTTGCGGTTAAAAGTAATACATTTAACAGTTAACATTTTTACTTTTCAGGTTTACAACAACAATCTATAACAAAAGCCCTAGTGTACTGTTATAACACAGACCAATAGACTAGATCGACCTTGAAGGAAGTTCACCGCAAAACCACCAGCGGGAAACTATTATACCAGCGCATGTATACTTAAGTGAACTCAACAAAAATAGAAACCCGCATTGCTATTGTTGAGTTTGTCTAGATTTTTTTTTTATTTAACAATTCTTTTTAGAAATCATGTTGGTAAAGTACATGAAATTCATCACTTCAAATGAACCAACAATTTTTGTATGGTGTCTATGACTAATAGCCATTGTCACATGTGCCACATGTTTTAGGTAAAATCGTACTATTTACCGAATTTTAACATCTACTGTGACGTCACTGCCGATATTGAAAATTAAAAGTTTCGGGAAATTTCGAGGACCAAAGAAGGCCACGACGTTGATTTTTCGTGGACATAATGTCGAGCGTGAGAGTGATACTATATTCTATCAAGTAGGAGTTGATAGGTTCACTTCTCAGTTGGCGAAGCTTCAAAACACTGTGACTCGTGCAAAAATAATTGATCGTATTGGATTCCCATCGGGTGGGCTGATATTAATAATATATCTATCAATAGCGGTATAGCTACGTTCATAATTTCTGGAACCCCGCTGAGAATGTCTTTCATAACTTAACGTTTAGGAGCGTTGACATTAGATATTTTCAGTGTAATAAGGGCGGGCCACTTTAACTTGTAATAAGGGTCAATTTTGTGTATACTTGAATGCGAATATTAGTCTCATGCGCCAGTCTCAATCGGGATAAGCCAGTTTCGTTTTTAAAGGGAAATGACAAAAAGATATTTTTAAAGGGAGAAGACAGTAAACTTAAATGATAATTCCGCACTTGTCCGATAACAATCATGAATAAAGTATTCAGATCACATAAATCTAGAATCGCTTGTTCTAAGGCTGCAGTTTATTACAAGAGAATCACGCAAGAAACTAAGCAAACTCCTACCTATTAATATACAATCCGATAGGTAGGTTGGCATGTTAGTCTAGCATTGAACAAAAAGTTAAGTCCGTTCTGAGTAGCGTATAGAACACCGGTACATGTCATGTGATGTATAACTATAATTGAAACTGTTGGTATAGCTTTGTCTAAACTACCTCTTGTCACGTCACGTTTCAAGATTTGTCTCAAACGTTCAAGGTAAAGTTAAAAAAAGCTTATAAAAGAGTATTGTTTGTTTTAATGGGGGTAGAGCAAAGTTTGTTCTGAGGATTTAAGTGGTTCTGGTTTTTCTGTTTATTTTTATGCTACTCAACTTGTCAGACTTGACTGTTGATGGGCTGATGGTAAACAGTAAGGTCGTTTTTTTGACTATAAAATCTTGTGCCAAATCCATTTTTTTACATTAGTATATACAAAATGGAAAAAATATAAAAAAAGTAGTCACCACAACATGGACGTTTGGATCACCAGGGGAATCACCAGCGCGGTATCGAACCTTTAAAAAACCTGAAACGCCTTTTTAGAACAGCCCCATGCAGGTAATCTCTTGGGAAAGCCTTGCCAGGCAGCTCATTCTACAATGATGCGAAGCAGAAAAAATCTCTTCGAACGCACCGTACACCCGGCATTCCTATGGTGTGACCTATCTTAATAAGTACTTTTGAATTGAACAGTTTGTTTTTATATAATTATTTTTTGAAAAATTTAATAGAATTAATTTAATTTAATAACTGAAATTTACATAGACAGACTTAAGAGATTTAATTTCTACATCTTTGGGATTATGGTCTTTGTTTTATTTGGTCTTTGTGTATTTGTTTTCGACCAGCGAATCCCTGTGTAAAGAATTTAATATAAAAAGATCTCTGTTTAAACGCCTATCAAAGTTATTAGACTTAAATGCAGCAATTAGTGATCAACATCGCACTTTTATCGTGTTGTGGATCGCTTAATGAGACAAGGTGTGGTAAAATTTACAAGGGAAATTTAATAAAACGTACAACCTTAGTAGGTATATTTTTTCGTCAAATTTTCAAACCAACGATATTATAATAAATATATTTTATGTGTATATTTGTAGTTCATGAATATTAAATATTTAATTTCACGTTATTTTAATTTCTATTTATGTTTTCATGTTCATACTGATTGTATGTAAGTTTATATGTTTCATGTTCGTACTGCCTCCTACTTTTCTGTTAACCCAAAGGTCAACTGGTAGGAAATGCTTTGTAGCATTAAGTTTACCTCTGGTATAATTTAAATACCAGCTATGAAGCTTAAATACATACTTCTATCACTTCACTTTCATTTAAGTAAAGAAATAAGACAACTTATTACAAATAAAAACTTACAAGCTTTCATTTCTATATTAACAAGTGGTCGCGAAAAAAGTGGTTCTGCTCGAAAAAATATTCCTTATACCAGACCGCAGACCAGCGCGTCCAATTGTAAATCATGTGGTTGTAAAACCTTTCAGGTGCAATTCAGTGGAGGTTTACACAAGTACCGAAGAATTAAAATATACCTAAGTATTTTATTATAGAAAGAATCCAAAGTAAACATCCAAGTGAGTAGAATAATTTATCCAACTCTCAAAAGTCTTACAACTGGGAGTGCAACTTATTCACATATCTATTATAAAAAAAACATTACTATATTGAAGATGGGACTTCGGAAATAATCGAGAGAAATTGAAAAAGTGCCAAACAAACCTTATTGTTTGTTTGGCACTTTTTGCCCTTTGAACATGTCTGTGGGTTCTGTTCATGTGAGCGTACTGTATAAAGTAGACAGATAGATCTTCACTATTTTATTTAGTCGGATTTTTTATTGTTACTATACCAACAAATAATGTAAGGGATAAGTTCCCCGAACAAGAATAATACTTTTTCAGCGTTTTGGTTCTTGTTATTCATCTGTTTTTTTACTAAAGTATTTATTAAAATATGTGATATATGAAAGTAAACGTTAGTTAGACTAAAGTTATGGTTTTTGAGAGAGAAAACAAAGTGACAGATTATGAAATTTTAATCGGAAGTGAGAAAGTAGAACAAGTGAATGAGTTTGTGTATTTTTGATCGTAATTCACGAGAGATGGAAAATGTGAAAGTGACATCGATAGAAGGGTGAATACTGGAAACATGTTGAATGGGGCACTTTACGCCTTTGTAAGCAGTCAGAAAGTATCCGAAAAGGCACGTCTGGCAGTTCATAGAGGTGTGCTGGTATTTACACTAACGTATGGAAGCGAATGCTGATTATGGTAGAAGAAACATGAAAGTAAGATTATTGCAATAGAGATTAGCGCACTCGGAAGTATTCTAGGTGTAAAATTGAGTGATAGGATCTTATGAGAAGGTTGATGAGTGTGAATGAAGATATAAGTGTGTGCCAAGATCGTAGCAAGTGGAAGAATGTGATCTCTGCCTACCCCTACGGGAAAGAGGAGTGACAATATGTATGTATGTATGTGATATTGATCCATTTGACCAGACCTCTACCATGTAGTTAATCGGCAACTAAACCACTTCTTACGTCGACAGATACCCGAGGAACAGGCTGGTTTTGTCAAAGGCAAAGTAACGCGAAAGCAGATCCTGGCCGTCCGTCAAATGAAGGAGAAGAGCAAAGAAGGGAGGCATTTAACTCAATATTAAAATTCGCCTAATATGAGCTCTGGTTATCCCTGTATGGAGTGGAAACATCGACAATTCTAAACCGATAATGTCAGAGGATTGATGCATTCGAGATGTGGTCCTGGAGGCAAATGTTAAGAATTCCATGGACCTCCAAACGTACCAATGACCAATGTATCGATCTTATCACAACTTCACATTACAACCAGATTGTCAACTGTGTGCTCCCAGCGCATATTTGTATACTTCGGCAACACAATGCGAAGAGGTGACGAAAGTCGATTGTTGTTGGGAACACTGAAGGCAAGCGATCACGAGAATGCTGACCAATAAGATGTACCGTTTTAGTTAAGGACTTGTCGTCATCCAAGCTTTATTCTGTCGTGAAGGAGGCGTTAGACAGGATCCGATGGAGGCGGACAGTCCAATCCTGAAATTAACTCCAAGTTGACCACGATCCTCAAACATGAGAATCCGACGACTACAGATATAGAGAGTAATTTTGATAGTACACACCTTTTTATTTCATAAACATATTTCTAGTAGCTTGACTTCAGAATTCATCCTTACCTTTTTATTTTTATGTTAATAATAAGCCTAAATTACTTTTTGTAACATCATTTAAATTCACGTGAAAATCAGTACAGCTGTTGTGGAGATAGCCACAATAAACAAACAGTTTTATTATTACGTATTTTTATATGCACATGAAAGCTCTTATTTTAGTTACAAACAGACACTTCTACATATATATGTATATAATAATGTATTATTATGAATAAATGTGACATAAACTTACTCCTTGTTCCATTTGTTTCCATCGATGTTTTCATATTTGTGCCCGAAAATTCTCGGGACGTCAAAGTATCTTCGTCTTAAGTATCTAACTTCCCAAGTAATATTTTCCATCAAACATTGACGAAGGTTGTTTCGGAATATGATGCCCTTTAGCCACTGGTTAAACCGAGCCACGTGGAATAAACTGAGCTTAAAAGCTATATTCCATGGGGAGACTCCGTATTGTATTTTTCCGTTCAAATAATTTAAAAGTGGACATATCACAATGGTTTATTTGAAGTTACTAAATGCAATAATAACATGTATGCTGCGCCGACCCCAGAGAAACTGAGAGCTGGGTAGAAAAATTCTGAAGAAATAATGCAATATTAAAACGATTATACATGTAGGTGCTTATGATATATACCATGCCCTAAATGACTACATCATCATGCGCGGAAACTAAGTATATACTAAAATTGGAATAGTGAAATTTAACCTACAAATTAAACATAGAGAGTCATTTAACCAATGGCAGCTTTGTTTTGATGTACTTATAAAGAAGGTCTAGGAACTTGTGACGTGATTTTCGACGCTTAGAAGTTTTAGGAAAAAATAGGTCTTGCTGAGGATTGTTTTCAGTAAAACAACTAGAAAGTGAATTAAGCAAAGATTTTTTGACACCTTTGGGAAGATCTGCATGAGTTAGCATAAACATTTAAGCATTTAATTAATTTAGTTCATTTAATTTTTAAGATAGCTGTGTATTTTGTGTTGTATATATCTATGTTATTGCGTGCTTGTTGGTTCACATAATGATTACAGTACTTTCGAATTTTAAGCACGCTATGTTCGCTTGTTAGTAATTGTGCATTAAGCTAAAACTTTTGTAAAATGTAGTAGATACGAATTGATGTAACAATTGTTGGTGAGCTCAATAAATAAATAAAAAAAAAGGACTAACAGATTTTTTTATAATTGTCCTTTTGTTTTGTGTTGTGTATCTACTGAAATATTTAATAAATAAAGACTTGTTTTATGAGTGCATTTGCTGTTTATTATTAATATTTAGAAACTTCGAAGAGACTTAAATGATTAATAAACAATTATTAAAACTTCAGTAAAAAATATAATGACCGACAAAAATGTATAATTAATTCATTTTAACTGTTTTACATGTAGCATGTATAAAGTAAATAATGATACAGAAATTGCACAAGGCGTTCTTTCTAAACTGATCAACAACATAGATAGATAGATGGTAGTGTTGACTAAACGGTTTTATCTATAGGGTTTACCTATAATATTTTATTTAATTGATTGTCTCAGATCTTAGGAAATAATTTTAAAAAAAGTTGAGACGAGTCTCTTGAGGCATTCTTTCGTCGTCGTCGCCTTTTGGAAGCCTCGTTAGAGTCACCGACAGGCTGACAGACGTACAAACTCCTCCCCCCTTTAGAATCTCGACAGTATGACTGACAAATCCCCCGGATAAGAGTCACTGACAGACAGACAAATCACATCAGACAGGTTAACTGGCAAACCTTGAGAAGTTCTGACAAAAAAATCATTTTTTTTTATTTCCTGAATATGGAACCGCTTATATCTCTTTCAGTGTTGTTAAATAAAATACGAAATTTTCATTTTTCTTGTAAAAACTTGACGAAGCTAAATAATCCTGTCTGTCTTAAAGACAGTAAAGTATATTTTATTTAATTTTTATGTAATAATTTAATTTACTACATACAAATATTAGTGTTCGCCAGGGATCTTCTTACGTATTTACATATTTCATCATCACCTCAGCCCACTACTGTGCACGAGGCTCCTCTCACATATCAAGGTAGAAGCATATTGGGTCATTTTCCACCACGCGGACCCAGTGCGCATTGGCCGCAAATGTGTGACGTCCAGCTGTTAGATTTTTTCAAGTCGCCAAATTAGGCCTCTATCATCTCTTAACTGCTACCACATATACATAGTGATAACCCAAAACAACCAACCAACTTCATTTTATTTTTCACAACAAAATGTATTGTCAAAACCATTTCACAGAGCAAATATTTTTACAGCTTTCGATTTTAAAAGTCAATTTACATATAAAATTAATTTACTTCTGCGGATCGATCATCACCCATCATTCCGAAGACCTGACAAATGCAAACAAACTGTTCGTGATTCGAACTTGTTAAGGCGCTGCTTATCATCGAAGCCTATCGAAGCTTTATGTCAGTTTTTACTTCTTTATCACTGTTATAAAAATTGCATTACTTAATTGTCGTAAAGATGGCGGTTCAAGTGACTACATTTCCAAAGACTGACTTCTGTGAGCTCTATGCCCAACTTCCACGTTTACGAACACCTAGTTCAGCAACTTATTATACGTAACTTTTTTGTTTTTTCTTTGTTAGTAAAACTTTGTTGTCTATAGAAACTGTACTTTCACATTGATTTGTAGTAAAAACTATTGTTTTAAATTAGTAACGTTTTTTCATACAAGTCAAAACAACAAGTAACGGAATTAAGTTTACTGTAATTTTATGCAAATTTAAGTGTTGTATGAATAATAGCGTCATACCTTTTAAATATTTCCTTCCCAAACACAATGATTGCTTTCAACTCAATATTGCGTAGAGATATAATTTAAGATATAGTTAAATACAAAATGAGTTTTGCTTTCGTAGTCGTTCTTTTTTTGTAATGTACATTCGATAAGAATACAAGGTGTATATCGCGTGCAGGTACCTATACTCCGCTTTTTAGACTGTTGTTCAGCAGTGGAGTTATGCTGATAACTGAAAACCTGCCTAGGGAGTTGTGACGCTAAATGAACCCTTATATTTTTCAAGATACTAATGCAATAGCAAAAAATATCCAATATATTCATTTACAAGTTTTCAGCTTGCCTTACCCAGATATGTCTTTCAATCCAATATCTAAGTACCTACTACGCGATACAGTCGCAAAGAATAAAACCCATATTAGTATTAAACAGTTGTATCTATTCGAAAATTTCTATTCTATCGATTGGTGTATTTATAACCTCGACATTACATCTGTTTAACTGATCCAAAATTAAATTTCAGCTTATTACTTATATTGAAAATTTTGTGAATAAATCGCTCGTAGCTCCGTGCAACTAGATGGTTGGTAACAATATATGGATCACCGATAGTCGCTAAGCATTGTTAGAAGTTCAATAGGCGGCTTGAAAACAATCTAAAGGTCACAGCTTATTAGAGCCATTCGGCACCCACTTCGCTCCGCCTCGCCTCCTGCGGCTAGTGTTCTTTATATGCACTTAAATAGGTATGCGCACTACTTTAACTCCGTAGCATCACTGAAACGGCTTGTTCGAAATTTCTCCACGCACGGACGGCAGGTGGACCCACTCGGTGATGACTTGCTGCTTGCATGCTGCTGCTGCTAGAGTAGATTGCACGGGGAGGCCTTATACCAGTTGTAATCAGACTTCTTGAAAATTAGTTTACCACGCGACGTTTATTGGTGATAACGCGGCGTCTACCGGTGGAGCATCTGTCGACAACGAGTAAACGCCGTGCGACGAGTTGGTGCGGAGTGGGTGGCGGACCTTAACACCTGGACACCACACACCTCCTGCGTCACTCTGCACTAGATCCGCGTGGTGGTGTCTTGTTTTGTGAGAGGAGGCCTAACCCTAGTAGTTAGACGTTAATGGCCTGAGATGTGACCTAAATTCCTGTCATACTGAATAAGACGTTAATATGCTGTGAAGGAACCTAAACACCTCTCACACTGGTTTGTAGAGAAGGCCTGAGCCCAGTAGTAGGACGTTCCTAAGCTAAGGTGTGACCATAATCCATCTCAGCTTAATGTGTATAAGAATACCTAAGCCCATCAACCGTTACTGCGCTGAGATTATGAAGATGATTATATTTTTGAATTTAGCAACACTATTTTCGGTCCTATAATCTCAGGCTTCATTTGGCTTATATCGTTCTAGACAACGAGGACAGTGAACTTAATTAAGGACATAATAAGGGACTATATCGCAAAGTGCGACCTGCACTTAAGGCAGTCATTACACGCTAATTCAGACTATGGTTTTGACGTAACTTGGTTGACAGACACCCTAGCGTGTAGTTAACTTGATAGATAGGTTTAAATAAATAGGTTAAATGTTACAAAAATGGCTGCTTGCGAGTTTAAGCTCAATGGAATCGAGCACTACTTATCTATATTACGGCTACTACTATAGTACTATTATATTTTAATATTTATCAATTTTTACTAAAGTGCAAAGAAAAATAATTATTTATTGTAATATTGAATTGCTTGTTATGTGCACGGTGGTCGGAAACGAGCACCGGTGAACAACATAGTTTATAGAGGTCAGTCCTTGGATGGGTGACCGTTTGTGTGGCATTTGATATAGAGCGCTTCCTTCTTCGGAAGGCACGTTAAGCCGTTGGTTCCGGCTACCACTAAATGTGATAGTCGTTAAGTCATGTTAGAGGCCTAATGGGCTGCTTGAAATATTCTAACAGCAGGACGCCATACACCTGCCTCCGCCAATCTGCACTGGGTCAGTAGACCCATCGATCGATAGATCCACCCATAGATCGTGGCGGAGTATGACCCAATACCCTCACACCTTGGTTTGTGAGAGGAGGCTCGTGCTCAGTAGTGGGACGTTAATGTGCTGAGATGATGATGATGTCAGTCCCAACAATATATTTGATTATATTGAAATAATATGTCTATGGCAGAAACTTTTATAACAACTTTTGTTTTTATAGTAATAGCTAATTTTATTCGTAACACAGAGGTCTCTAGACCAAACGTGTCACGTGGTGTGCCAGCCCTTGGTCCAAATTGACATTAGACGAGATCCCAAGTCCTTAGACCCCTTTTAGGAAACTCTCGGGCAAAACATAGAAAAGTTCATTGGAGATGCCGCAACCGCACGGCACATAAACAACACATCGAAGGCAACAAAATAAAATAAAATATACTTTATTGTCTTTCAGATCAACATGATCATTTAGATTCGTCAAACATTCACACACAAAATTGAAATTAGATATATTTTTTTAACAACAGTGAAAGAGATATGTACTATACAACAAATAGATAGGTACATTTCTTATTATCTTATCGATTTTCTGAATTCTTAGATAGACCTTATTTGTGCAACTAGGCCAGGCAGAAAGTCAAAGCTTTACATCGCAATATAGCGGAAGGCACTATTTTAACTGGATATGCGCGAGGGTATTCGAACCACAAACTCCTTTATATCAAATAATTTGCCGCTAGATTTTATACAAGTACCCTAGTTTCTGCATTGCAACGACGGAACCAGCTTAACATTTTTAAGGAAAGACACTTGAGAGAATTTGTTTTTTATACCTGCAGTTGTAAGTTGGTTGTTTTAGCGTAAGCTCGCTTATTATGGTTGTTGTTGTTGGCATATAATAAATAAAAATTAATAATCGCTATATTTGCATACATACGTTCCCGCCTTCCGAAAGTTGCACATACAGGTTAGCTTGGGCTCTTAAGATCTTAGTAGGATCACCTGATATATTTATTACAATATTTTTATTTTCAGCTGGCTTGCGACCACACTCGTGCTTAAGCTTATCGCCATATTGTCTTGCTCGATACTGTCAATAAAAAATAATAGATAAATATATCACCGCATATCACTATTTGTATGAATTTCAGGTGTACAATCAGCATGTACTTTATCTATAAAAATAAACAAATATTTAAGTAATTTATTGATTCAGGCGTTACTTTGCGGAAATCCATTGTAAGCAAGTGATGGATTGAAAATATCTTTGTAACAATTCCCGCGCTACTATAATTTCCGAAAAATCGGGAAACTATTCAACACGAAACGTGTTTCGCCCTTACACAGGGCATCTTCAGGTAAGATAGGAGCCTCAGAACAACGATGTCTTCACGACCAACGCTGAAACGAGAGATTTGAATGTCAAATGATTTGATTCAGTTTGAATGTTAAAAGCTTTTTATTTAATGTGTATAAAAGTAATGCTCTAAATATAAATAAAAACTTTTTTTAATTTTTTATGTCTTTTGGCCTATCTGTTAGCTAGACAAAATTTTTAGGGAGTTTACTGGGAGATACCATGTTAGACGAATTAACTTACTAAACTAAATTTTTATCCATTAAAAAAATCGCAAGCGGACACTAATATTTCAATAATCCTAATAAATGTATAGGTATCTAGGTATGTATAGGTTTATATATATAGGTAGGTATATATAGGTAGGTATATATAGGTAGGTTTTGACGACCGATATGGCGTGGAGGTCTGTATACCTGCACTTCACTCGAGAGGTCGTAGGTTCGATTCCCACACAGGATAAATCTTTGAGTGCATGAACATGAATATTAGTTCTGGTCTGGGTGTTCTCCTATGTATCTAAAGTATGTATTTACAAAAAAAAAAGTATGTAAGTATGTTTATCCGTTATTTAGTATCCATAACACAAGTTCTTAATAATTTAATAATACTTATCTAGGGACTAAATAATTGGTGTGATTATAAGAGAATATTTATTTATTTATCTGCAGCATATTATGATTTCATAGTGAATTTAATCAATTAAGCTTATTGTGCTATAACGTTAATAGGCAAAGTGATACTATTCATTCTTAAGAATACGCGTCGTCAAAATTGAAAGCACCCACAATTTGGGCACTGAATAGGGCTGATAGAAATTCGCACAGCCAACGTTGGGTCGAAACAACGCGCGAGCCTAATTTTCGAGCCGACCCAACCCTAACGGCATAACAGGATTCCATTCACCAAACATAATGGCGCTTTTACATTTTGCTCAGGTACTTCTACAGCCATCTGCTTGCGATATAAACACGTATTCGCGTGAAATCTGAATTCCAAATTGTATCGCTCCATTCGTTAAGCCAGATGGCTTTGCAAAATGATTTTTTGCTTTATCACTCTGCGACAGTCTTTAGGTAAGCCCACTCTAGGAGTGGTACACTTTGTGACAAAAGATTAGCTTTGCTTGAACACCTTAAGGTCATTATATAAATCGCTCTCAACATTATTTTATTCCAACGAGTGACAAGCTAAACGGTATTATGTACACTTGATGATCGGTGAGACTAATGATAGTATGCTAAAAACCAGTACAATGCCATCTAAAGATAGTCGCATAAATCACTATATTGGTTTTTACAACCCATAAAGGGGTTTTAGGCATTACAATTAGTTTCTCAAGGCCTAGGCCACGTATCGGATCAGAAAAGGGATGTCACTTTGCGGCGGCATAATATGAACGATTATATACGTAAACGCCTTGATCACAAATAAAACTACAACCTAGCGAGAGAAAGCCGTTACCTTAGTTGAAAATTCGTTGGGAATTTGTTTGTTACGCTTTTACGCATAAAACACTTCTTCCGATTTTGATGATATTTGGTATGAAGAAGGCTATTATTAATCATTATATTTTCTTCTACGGAGATATTATTCTCATACAGATGATTGTTAAACTGTAAAACACGGAAACAAAGTCACGGAAGTGACTTTCGGCTTCGGTTCCATTTTTGAAATAAAACTTATATACAAATCGAAGATTTGAAATATGTGAAACAATGTTTAAAATTTATACTCAATTTTGGACAAGTAAAAGTTTCCATATAATCATAACTGAGTTTTAAAGAATTTTAGAGTAAATAAAATCTGGAAGAAACTCTGGCATTTTGTGTGTTTATTTATTGGGTTTTAACACTCGCCGCAAACCAATACTTATTATATTTGTTATTAAATGTATCGGAATATCGAAAAAGTAAAAAGGTATCTCGAAACTAGAAAAGAAAAATCACGGGCACAAACTTATGTTATACTCGTATGCAAGTGACAAACATACAATTATTGGTGTTATGTGAATATACACTTTACTTTTTACATACATAAATAATCTCTTTTTCCTGCATTTCATGGTCTTTAAGCCTAACAAAGTAATTTGTTGAGATTACACAAAGAAACTTTGAAAAGCTTTGTCGAAAAGAGAAAACCACTAAAGAAAAAGTTGTCGTAATTACAAATGTTTACGTTGGCACTTCAAAGCCGTTTCTATGCTTTGTATATTTCAGTATCGATTAGGGTATCGGAGTAACGTTTTAGTTGGACTTTTAGATATCATTTGTTTTTGGAACGAAGTTCCTTATCGAGCGTTGTGAAAGGGAGCTAGATGGAAAAAATTCTTAAGAAAAGTTGTCACGACACTTTTTCACGGTCTAGTTTCAGGATACCTGGCTTTCACCCAGTAGGCTCAGGTGCGATTCCTGGTACGGGAACTTTTCGTTTCCTCTTTTCAAGTGTTTTATTATTTGATTTATTGATTTGTTTGTTTTTTTTATGTTTTTCAATAAAATAAAATAAAATTTAATGTAATTTTTAATAAGAGGCTAGGATACCTGGCTTTCACCCAGGAGGCTCGGGTTCGATTCCCGGTACGGGAACTTTTTGTTTCCTCTTTTTAAGCGTTTAATTATTTGATTATTATTGATTTGTTTGTATTTTTTTTTTCATGTTTTTTAATAAAATAAAATATTTTTTTCAATGTAATTTTTAAAATTTTTTTACAATTCCTTCACTAATTAATCGAAAGGAACTTCGTTCCATCTGGGTGTCCCTTGACACCTCTCAAGTTTTTTTATTTTTCAATTGTTTCAAGCTTTTTGTTTTAAGTCGAAATAAATATTTAACATCTACTAGCGCTGTTACCATCAACCATTATAAAATATTGAGCTCTTAGTGTGAAAGACACATTCTTGTAAATATTTTTCATGAAAATACAGCTGAAGGCGGAAAAAGTAATAAAGACTATTAAGTCAAATTTAAATCATTTATTCAAGTTTGGCTCCATTAAGGTTTTATGAAAGTCACCTTTAAAACGAACGCTCACATTCATTCGGGCGGCTTGATTGTAAAAGGACGGGCAAGAAAATCGTCAAGGTTGGTTTTTTCTCTCGCCAGCTACAAGAAAATGAACTTCATTTTATAATCATTTGAAAAGTCTATTAAACTTGTGTTCTGCATTCACTACATGTAAAAGAAAAAAAGACAATAACTCTTTTTTGCAAGGTGTGCTGAAGGGATGATCGGATGATGATCGTCCGGTAGAAACTGGGCTAGAGGTACGAATGATAAGCCTTTATACAACTCAATAAATTTCGTTATTCAGGATATGTCATGCATCGCAATACGTAGTTATCACAGTCATTCGGCTGATTGTAGGGATTGATTGATTAATAGTATAATCATAATCTTTAATAGTGCCATTAAAAGCAAATCCGATCAGCGCAGTATCAGTTTTTCAGTAGATATGTTTTTGTAGTACCGTACTAAAGTAGCAAATTTGGCACTTCAATGTTACCTAGGCATTATCTGACATAAAGAGAACTTCTAACTTTAAACATTAAACCGATTTTATGCCTAACACCTGTTCGAGTATTTGACCGTTACCGTTCGCCATGTCATTTATCCGTTATGAAAGTCACCTTTAAAACGAACGCTCACATTCATTCGGGCGGCTTGATCGTAAAAGGACAGGCAAGAAAATCGTCAAGGTTGGTTTTTTCTCTCGCCAGCTACAAGAAAATGAACTTCATTTTATAATCATTTGAAAAGTCTATTAAACTTGTGTTCTGCATTCACTACATGTAAAAGAAAAAAATACATAAACTCTTTTTTGCAAGATGAACATAATTACGGATAAACTTAGTAGACATGAGCCGAGCATTCCTCACTGGCGGCACCCGTTCATGAGTTTGACGCATGAACAAGCCATCATATCGCTCAACCATATTTAAGGGAACTTAACGACTCGACACATGACGCCACTACCGCAAAGACATTTAAGTGAGTATGATAATATTTTATGTTGCATTTATTAATAAATAGGTAAAAAAACTTGAAGGAGCTAAAATTTATTTCTTCGTGGTTTTTTATGTGGTTTTGGTTAAATTAAATACCAGTAGACAGTTAGGCACAAAACCATAATTTTTTTTCATTGGGAACGATCGGTATTTCGTGCCGTTTTTCGATGGGTCGTTAACATGTGCTTTTACCTTAACCTCTTCTAATATAATAGCGCTATTACCACAGACCCCACGAAAGATTACCTAATTAATGATTAAAAGATTTACCTCTTCGTATGGAAGATGGTCTTGTAAAATTCCTTAATTGGCTGTGATTATAATATGCCACGTGATCATGTCTCGATTTTTTCACTAGCTTCATAGCATTTTTTACTTTTCACTCTTTACATCCAAAGCCTTTTTTATTTTCTCAGCCAGCGATATGGGCAGTCTAACTATAGCCAACAAAAAAATGGTATTTCTGGTTATCATTTTAGAATATCTTCAGATTTTTTTTCGGATGGAAACTCATCAGATAACTGTCTTCCTCTGTGGCTGGAGGCTTATTTATCTATTTATTTATTTATGTTCCAGAGCCGCGGTAATCCTTTCGATCTGTCCTGCAACCCCAGAGGAATTTCAAATATTAAGTTGTGCATGCCGTTATGTACCGTTTTGTCTCATAGTGCACAAACAAAATTCTCCTGCTAATGGGTATTTGTCACATTCGATCAATAACTGCTATATATTTTCAAAAATATTACATAAGTTACAATTCACGATGGCACCTGTCGAATTGAATATGCAAATGATGCTCATAACGCATTCTATAGCTAGTGACTCACAATAATCTGTTATAATAGGTTGGGGAAAAAGTCTTTTCGTATTTTTGTATGAAAAGTCAAGACATTTTTTTCAAAGTTTATTTACATTTATTTACAATATATATGTACCGTTTTGTTGAATAACTTTCTGCCATTTTGTGGGCAGAGACATTATCCCGTTACTGTAGAAACTTTGGGACTTCTGATCAAAAAAACGGGACAAATAGTTTTGGCAGTCCTCTCTTGAGGTCAACCTTACAGAACCTAAAGAATTCTGCAGAGACCGAAACAGGTGAAAATCTGAAGGCGCAAGGTCAGGGCTATATGGTGGATGCACTAGGACCTCCCAGTCGAATTCTCTTAATTTTTGCTGAGTGGCTAAAGATGTGTGTGGTCTAGCGTTATCGTGATGAAAGACCACACCCTTCCTGTTGATCAATTCCGGCCGTTTTCTCTCGACTGCTTCCTTTAATCTCATCAGTTGCTGGCAGTAAAGATCAGAATCGATGGTTTTGCCGGGCGGTAAAAGCTCATAATAAACAATGCCCTTCCAATCCCACCATACACACAGCATCACCTTATTTCGTGTTAGGCCAGGTTTGGCCACAGTCTGTGAAGCCTGGCCAACTTTCGACCACGACCTTTTTCGCACGTTCTTGTCGTACGTGATCCACTTTTCATCGCCAGTTATCAATCTCTTCAAAAACGGCTCGGTTTCATTACGTCTCAATAATGAATCGCAAATGAGTACACGGTTCATTAAGTTTCTCGTGTGGCACCCAAATATCGAGCTTTTTTGTATAACCAGCTTTCTTCAAATGGGTCAAAACTGTTTTGTGGTCAATTCCCAGTTCTTCAGCTACATCGTAACTACTAACATGCCGATCTTGCTCCACTCTTTCAAAAATGGCGTCCATTTTATTCGTAACAGGGCGACCAGAGCGAGGTGCATCTTTAACATCAAAATTTCCGGACTGAAAACGTTTGAACCAAATTTGTGCTACTCTTACTGACACTGCATCAGGTCCATAAACATCACAAATTTTTTTCACTGCTTGAGTTGCATTTTTGCCTTTTTTATAATAAAATTTTAAAATGTATCGAATTTCTTCATTAGATTCACTCATTTTTACGGAGAGAAAAACAAATGAAAAATAGCGGGAAACAACTTTTTTTTATTTTTTTCTTTTCTTTATAATGGAACCTTTTTAATGTTACCAAAACCAGCCAGACACAAATAGTACAGTCAAAAAAATTTTATAATAAGTTTATACCTACGTTATGCGAAAAGACTTTTTCCCCGACCTAATATTTAGTACTTATAATTCACCATATAAGAAGAGGCGTACCGTTCCCTTGCTTCTGGATGTTTCATTGAAATATGTTTTCCGTCTTTGTTCTAAGTCTTATTTCTTAAATCCCTTGACGCGTTAACGTGTTTACAGAAAATTAGGCTGAGGCCTTTTTAGGGTTCCGTAGTAAACAAGGAACCCTTATAGTTTCGCCATGTCCGTCCGTCCGTCCGTCCGTCCGCGGGTTAGCGCAGAGACTATTAACATTAGACAGCTGAAAATTGGTGTGGGTATACATATTAATCACGTCGACAAACCTGTAGAATAAAATTTTTAAAAATATTGTTTTGTAACGTACCTCCCCTACACGTAAAGTAGGAATGATTTTTTTTTCTCGAGTCTATCTTATCATGTTGGGTATCGTTAGAAAGGTCTTTCAAAAGTAATACGAGTTTCTTAAAACCATTTTTCGATTTAGGGATCCGTTTTCGAAACATTAAGCTTTAAAGTGGAAAAAATTTATAGAGTTCAGTATCCGCCCCCCCACCAGGTAAACGGTACTTTCAGAGTGGCTGAAAAAATTCACAATAGTAGTATATATAATGAAGTTAAAAGGAAAACTATCACGGCTAAGTAGGCTTTACTGGTTTTCGAGTAATGGACGACAATCAAATAAATTTTTGTATTAAATGTATTAAAATTTCATTCATACCGTAGTAGTGATATCTATCGGGGAATAGCTGAACCTGTTCATATAGCGACATTATGGCAAAGGGTGACTACGGAACCCTATATTGCGCGTGGCCCGACACGCACTTGGCCGGTTTTTTTAAGATTTAGCAGCGCAGTAGCCGAGCAAAACTCTATAATTTATTGTATTATTTAAGTTAGGGCATTATACCTAAGAATAAGAATATTTTTTATTGACAAAATAACATTACATAACAATTAGGTTAAACAGTTACAAAAAAACGTTACACAAAAACAAAACAAAAATATATTTTTAAAAAATATATCAATAATAATAACAACAACTTATGGTAATGTTACCTGTCAAAAGGGCGATACATCAGCATAATGCTGCTGCATCTAATAAAACAGCAGCGCTGGTGTTCCTGCACCGCCCTTTTGAGGTAGAGTGGCGTAGAAGAAGAAGAAAAAGCATTAGCTTGTTCATCATAAAACTTGATCCTATATTTACAAAACACCAGAGAAATGAGGTTTTAAACTGCTGCCGTTGACAGACTATAAGATTTTAAATCCTTAAATCGTTTTATACCAACATAAAACGATTGTGTGTCGTTTTCTTATTCAACTGCAAACCCGAAAACGAGTTCGCCCTTGCGTCGATTCAATTATCTCGAATGAATGAGCAAACATTTTCTGAATAACTGAACCTACATTTTGTCGCTCTAAGAGCCACGCAGAGATCCCTTTATATCTATATTATCTAGCAATAGTGCTAAGCTAACTTAAATCATAGTTAAGGATTCTGTACACTAATACCGGTATTCTTATAGATACCGTTATTATCAAGGCCAAATGGAAACCTCTAAACGGAAATCGAACCAACTATGAGGTAAAAAGGTCATATTGGGTTTCAAAGATTCTAATAAGAATGTCATAGTAATATGAATCTCTCTTAACAATCATATTATTTCTTAATAAAAGTATAGCTGTCTAAATTTAAGAGAATAAATAGGGACAATTATTTTATTATTTAGACAACATTTATAAACTCATCATGTCACCCCATTAACGTCCCACTACTGAGCACGAGTCAGTAGTGGGACGTTAATGGGCTGTGATGATGATGATGACTGAGCACGAGGCTCCTCTCACATATCAAGGTAAAAGGGGTATTGGGTCATACTCCACCACGCTGACCCAGTGCGGATTGGCGGAGGCAGGTGTATGGCGTCCTGCTGTTAGAATATTTCAAGACGCCATTAGACCTCTCAAATGACTAAACGACTATCACATTTAGTGATAACCGAGACCAACGGCTTAATGCGTCTTCCGAAGGAAGGAAGCGCTCGATATCAAATGCCACACAAACGGTCACCCATCCAAGGACTGACATCTGTAAACTCTGCTGTTCTTCGGTAATCGTTTCCGACCACCGAGCACCGCAAAGCTACGAGCGCTTCGCAAAGCGACGATTTAAAATCGTACCGCCACATAAAACCACAAACCTAATCAGTAAAAAGCGACCTTCTCACTTAACAAAATAAACAGTCTGAACTCTTCTCATATCATCAAACTTGTTCTAATTAGTTCTAAACAGAGTTCAACCAGCGAAGTTTGATGAAAAGTACTTTATTAAAAGCCGGGATATTACTACAGGGCCACGTTATGCAAAACAGAAGTCAACTGTGGGAAAATAAATATGGAAACTACCAACTAGTTGTTTGTGTAGCCTTTGAACGTCAAATGGCGGACAAACAATAGGTTTTCTATTGTTTCTGTGTGTGACTGATGGCGTTCAACGCGTTAAAGGTAATTTAAATTCATTCATAGCGGCGCTAGACTGGTCGGAAGCAATTATTGAATTTATTGCAGAGCAGAATTCTGTGTTTCGTGTCACATTTGGTAAGCTAAACTTAAACATTATTTTATTTCTCTGTATCATTACACATCCACAGTATAGAAATACTTTGGACACCAGATTAAGTTGTTGAATCGACAGGATAAATTAAAAGTCATAGTGAACGGCTTGATATAATATAATAAGTTGAAATACCTTCAGTTTAAATTCCCAGTCATTTTATAAATGACGTAGACGTTATCAACTAGTTGTGGAGGCAAAGGTGTGCTGAAGGGATAATCGGATGATGATCGTCCGGTGGAAACTGGGCTAGAGGTACGAATGATAGGTCTTTATACAACTCAATAAATTTCGTTATTCAGAATATGTCATGCATCGCAATATGATAGTTATCACAGTCATTCGGCTGATTGTAGGGATTGATTGATTAATAGTATAATCATAATCTTTAATAGTGCCATTAAAAGCAAATCCGATCAGCGCAGTATCAGTTTTTCAGTAGATATGTTTTTGTAGTACCGTACTAAAGTAGCAAATTTGGCACTTCAATGTTACCTAGGCGTTATCTGACACAAAGAGAACTTCTAACTTTAAACATTAAACCGATTTTATACCTAACACCTGTTCGAGTATTTGACTGTTACAGTTCGCCAAGTCATTTGTATCCGTTTCATTGGGATCTACATCTAAATCAATTATCTAACGTTGCTACTTTATTCAGCTAAATGGAAATCGGTCAGGCCGGAACCGATTTCGGGCATCAATCATCATTAAGAATGGAGAACTCTTGTCATAAACGTGGTTACTCATGTGAAGCCGTTTAGTGTAATGTAACAACTCTGGTAAGAATGTTCGTGTTACAAGTTCTTCCAAATGGTTTTACACATTCATTAATTCCTTTTGTTAGGCAAATACTAATCAAAAAGTTTTTAACAAAAATTTCTATCACGTCACGTTACTTTTCTTATTATTAGGATTTAGGTTAAAAAGTAATAGTACCACCTCGTAGATGAAAATGTTTTTGATGGGATTGTAACATTACACGCATTATGTACTCGTGAGTGAGCACCTTAACAAGGCCCAAGCAAAATACGCTGTTTGATCTAAGTATAATATAAATGCCCATTAAACGCTAAGCTTACAGGTAAAACCGGTAAAAATATTTGTTAGAGTTAACGACCCAAATCTTATTTGTACTTGTTCTGTTGTGTGTAAACGACAATCGAACTTTCAACAATGAGGTTGAAAACTTTTGAATGGATTAGTATAAACAGATGCTTTTGAAACTTCGTTTATCGTCTACACTTTACAAATCTGGTCTCATTTAACTTTGAATTTTCTGACAGGCTTCTTATTACGAAAGATTATTAACAGTGAATTGTGAAACATCATTGAATAGATTAAAATCTTTTTGCATGACGAATAGTTTCACATCTGGTTTCGCGGAAAACTTAGAAACCGATGCAAATTATTTATTTTGATTGAACGCTCAGCTGAAATACTACGACCACTTACGATTTTTATTTTTATTTGAAACCAAATGTTGTCTACCCCTCATTTGGTAATTAAAACAAAGTACAAAGCTTTACTACAGCATTGATACTTTAGGAAAAAATGATTATCATAAGCCCGAGGACATCCACTACTCTCCCATAAATTCACAATATGACTAATTGCGGAGAGCATGTATCCAGCTTAATCTCTTAGGTCAAGAGATTATAATATTATACTAATATTATAGATTATACTATTAGAATATTATGCACATTCATAACATACATTGCCAATCTACAAATAATTTCCAAATGATTAAATAACAATGAAAATTATTTTTATTCTGTACAATTCATAAAATATATTTGTCTACCTTTCCAAGCTGTTATCACTAAAAATGGATACTAAAATTAATTTTACACTCACATCCCATACATAAGAGAGAAATAGAATTTGAAGATCTGTACTTTTTACGACGTCTCGTAGTCGTATAAAACAAAATTGCTATAAATTGTCTGGATGTATAAAGGGAATATTATTGTTAGGTACTCGTAGAAGGGCATTCGGTACAGTATCTGTTTTCAAATCTGAGCCGTTGTGATATTAATGTAATATAAAATGAAAGGTTTAATGCAAATTAAATAGATTGAGAGTAGATTTCTGTAGAATTTCGTCGCAAAATAAAACCTCAATGAACCTCTACCCCTGTCCTACCTACATTATATCTTTACAATTATTTGCAGCTTTTTCTTCGCAATAAATATAAAAAGTGTAAAATGAAGTATTGTCTATGAATATGTGAAGGAAAAAGGTTAATGGTTTATAATTAATCATTACGAGCCTTTTCAGGAAAAATGTCGTTAGCGCAAAAAATCCCGAAAAACTGATGAAAATCGAACGTATTAATATTTTGAAAAATATTTTTGAAAAACCTTCTTGTAATTTATTTACAAATCTGGCTTAGAAAACAGTTATTATATGATATTATCTTATAACATCGCATTTAGCGCTATATCCAACCAATTTATAATGAGATTAATTAATTTTACCTCGTAAGTCGTTATAAAACCTCTAAAGAGTGCAACCACTAAAGGAAAATCGCTGAACTCGTTATCCTATTAATAACAGTGCTTGCATAAAAGATTTAGCGTGTAACAGAGATTTATGCTGATAAGAACTCAATAATGTCTCTAAGGCACGTTGGCACGTACTGATGTAAATTTTAAGCCATCCGCATCGTGTCATCAGCAAAATAGCTGCGGGAGGAAAATCGCGCCGACAATTACATAATACAAACAGCCTTAATGAATTGAATAAGAGATGATTTGATGAGAAACGGGTTTTTGTTAATACGTCAGCTTTTGAATAATAATAAACTTTTTTTATTTTATTTTTACTTGTTTTGTAAATGCATTAGAAAACTTTTTATAGTTATTGTTAAATCATTAAAGTTATAAACAAGAGTTGGTACGGTTTTTCTTCCATACCATACAATGTCAATCCTGTAATCAAATACTATAAACATCTTACTATCATCATTTAAGTATTATTAAACATATCATACAACATTAAGTACCACACTTAAGATACTAATGGTCCTTTACTCAAGGATTTCAACGGCACTCTCTCATCACAAGGTAAATCAATAATCTAAATTAATCCTCAAATAGACCATTTTCTCGCCTAAGTCCACTTTGGTGGGGTCCGTAAGTGACGTAGATAACTTTAATTAATCACATAAACATAGTTAACGCTGAACTCCACTCAAATGTCTGTCACGAGCAATTTGGGGGTTTCTGATGGGGACGAACCCAATTAATCGAACGAGGATACGACATTTTCACGTTATTCATTTAACGGGATTTGTTTTAGGGATTTCGCATATATATATATATATATATATATATATATATTTATATATATATTTATATATATATATATATATATATATTTTCGGTGGCATTCTATTCTAATAATAGTTATATGTAACGCGTCATCAAAATTAAGAAATTGCCAACCTAATCTCGATTGAGAAATACTACTTGCACATTAAAAAATACTACTTGTACAACAAAAAACTGTATGTGATGCTTAATTATATTTTTGTTATTTTTTATTGTTAATGGAAGAGCGAAGTCCCCCGATACAGGCATAATTTGCTTAAAGGGAGACTCCGGCCACTAATCATTGTAACCATAACTTTTTAATGAATTTTTTTTTAATTATTTTATTATTATTTATTATCAGTTCTTTTTATTGAAAATCATTAAACCATATGCCTATTATTAAATAAGAATGAAATAAGAATAAGCATCTTCTATGATGCTGTATTTTCAAAAATACTATTGCAATATTTAACGATTCCTTAATGAAATCAAATACCAGTTTCGTCATTAAAATTATGCAAGTTACAGTCCTAATTGCGTGTTATATTTCTTTCTTTCTTTGTATAATAACATTTTCCTTTGGTTAATTTGTATCAAGTTACTGCAACGCTTATTAAGCTTTCGTATTTTAACTGTTTTGTAAACAAACAGTAGCTATGGAGACGTACTCGCATTAAGTTTATTTCAATGTTTTCATAGAACTGACGTATTGTTTTGGTAGTTGAACAGTTCAGTTCAGTTTCTGAATTGTTAATAATAATATTCTGAATAATAATAACTATTTTAATTTATAATTTGATAGTAAGAGTGAAAATGAGAATGTACAGATATTCTTTTGTACAATTTTTTATTAAAATTTTCACGATTTTGTATTAGTTTTACAAATAACCTAGTACTTCTTTATTAATGTTACTCATTCGTGCAATTGTTCGTCTCATTGAGTTCAATCATTACGATCCATATCTCACAATCTTTACATTTATATTGAACTCATCTCATAGTTTAATCAGTGCGGTGGCGGTTGACTGACGGAACATCTATCGAGCCTATATAGCCGTGACTGGAACGTTAAAACGGTTTTCCTTTCTAAGAGACAATTAGAGAAAATTTTATATTTTGATCTCTTATTTAGAGTATGTGTCTATGCCAATCCGCACTGAGTCCGGTCGTGGTAGAGTATGACCTGAATCCATCTCACCTTTGTACTTGAATGTAGGCCCGTGTTCAGTAGAGGGGTGCTCAGTAGAGAGGTATTCAGTAGAGGGTGTTCCGAAGAGGGGTGTTCAGTAGAGGGGTTTTCAGTAGGGGGGTGTTCAGTAGAGGGGTGTTCAGTAGAGGGGGGGTGTTCAGTAGTGAGGTGTTCAGGAGCTGAGATGATGATGATTAACACTGAACCCAATTACATAAAAAATATCTATAACAGATTTGCAAATATAATTAACTGGTGGGAGACTTAAGGTAAATCTAAGTTTTCCATATAAACCGACCCTTAAATAGTCAAAC
The DNA here is from genome assembly GCA_949126915.1 of Musotima nitidalis. NCBI lineage: Eukaryota > Metazoa > Arthropoda > Insecta > Lepidoptera > Crambidae > Musotima > Musotima nitidalis. The sequence continues at coordinate 12,440,753 of OX421419.1, forward strand.
TGTGTTAGGCAAGACTTATAGAGGTTGTATCAGGACGCAGTGTATTCCCCCCCAACTGGTCTCCACCTTGTCGTGGTGGGGGGGCTGAGTACCTCCCAGTAGGGCGTAGGAGGCGCTAGGGAAAAGGTAACACCCAGAGATTGGCGACTCTGGGTGCCCTTAGTACTGACTACCGGGGGGGAAACTAAGAGGGACCTGTGGAGGGCGCAGCGGGTGGGCCAGGAGGGCCCATCAAGCAGCGCCAGGAGGGTCTTAGGCAGCGGGGGCAGGGCCCTTACTGTCTAACCATGGACCCTTCGAGAAGTCGGCCACACACGCTATGGTCGCACAAGGAGGTAGGAGGGGCGCGTCCACTGCGTCTCTCTGAGGAGGTCCTCCCGGTTTTGGTCCGGGGGACGTTGGCCGCGGGCGGGGTGTCAGAGCTGCAACCCAGGTACTGGCCCCCCGCCTCTTTCTTAACAAGCGGCGGGCGTCGTCGGAAGATTTTTAGTGCGTATTACTGCTGGCGGTCGTGTCTGCCGGTGGTGAGACCCACACACCTCTCTCGGTCCCCCTTTGGCCGGGAGACAGTGCGTAAACGCATTTTGTTACCGACGTAAATCAAAAAAAAAAAAGGACGCAGTGTATTATGTTATGTTTAACAATATTTGTTATTAATTTAATATAAAAGTGTAAGTTATGCTAAAAAAATAATTGAAAATGCAATGCAAAATATGCATATGCTTTATTTCTACTATCAAAAGTTTTGAAAAGTTGTTTAACATTAGTGGATATTTCTAATGTTACATATATACTGACATGCCTGTTTCACCGAAGGGGAAGGCAGAGACATGTTATTTCTAATGTTTTCTCTTATTATTTAAAAGTAAGGTGTACGGCCGTGGCCATGTTTGCCGTGTGGTAGAGTCACACCGTGTCGAGAATAGTGCCACCCTCTCCCATCTTACGGGGAGTTGTAAGAGTCGACACAGAAAAGTGTTACCGGATAATGGGCAGCAGCTTGGCTTGCAATCACCAACTCGCATGCTCAGCGTGGTGATTATTGGCAAATACCCCAAAAATGTAAACTATTAGGGAGGCTTATTTTCAGCAGTGGACTAAACAGGGCGTCCCACACCAAAAAAATGGTTTTTCTTTTATTTCTGACACTCTTTTATTTAGCAAAAAATAATTCTTATGATGAAGCCTCTCGATCGATATACATAATAAAGTTGCAGGGTATTTTTTTCTCGTGTAGCGGGTTCGATTCCCGATTCAACCGTGTAATTATTTAAAAATCTATGAATGCAGTTTAAATTGTTTTTGAAATTAAAATAATGTCTTCTTTTAGTCAAATGTTCCATCTACAATATTCAAGATACTGGCCTCGATGTGGCATAGCCGTGGGACGCCCTGTATAAAGCTGATGTGATTATGATGATGAAGGTGTACGGTACCTGCGGCACGATTGCGGTGCGACCGGCCAGCTGCGGCGCGAACGCAGCACGAGAGCGACGCGCGGCATGGAGCCGTGCGCGTTGCCCCCCATCTGCGGTGCTGACGTGCGCTTCCTGCTCCAACCGCGGCGTCCACTGTTCGCTCCCCACAAATGAGCTGTGCCGTGCTCTGTTCAGGACAAGCAGTATATGACTTAAGACTTTTACTATCACGAAATTGTTATGCCTAGTTATATGTTTGTTAGACAGTAAAGGTCTTATTACAAAACGATATCTAAAGTTAGACCAGGTTTAAAACTATTGCTGTCACTTTCATTTGACAAGATAAAGACAGTGAGAGCACTAGTTTTAAACCTTTTTTTTTTTTGATTTACGTCGGTAACAAAATGCATTTACGCACTATCTCCCGGCCAAAGGGGGAGACCGGGAGGGTGGAGGCTCACTGCGGCAGACGCGACCACCGCAGTCCTACCCACTAAAAATCTTCCGACGACGCCCACCGCTGTTGAAAAAGGGGCAGGGGCCAGCACCAGGGGATTTGTAGTTTCTGGCACCCCGCCAGCGGCCAACGTCCCTTGGATCAGAACCGGGAGGACCTCCTCAGAGAGGCGCATTGTGTCGCGCCCCTCCTACATCCTTGTGCAGCCATGACGTGACTGGCCGACTAGTTTTAAACCTGGTCTTACATAAAATCTTGTTTTGTAATAAGCCTCTTTGTGTTTGTGATAATTGTATGTGTTAGTACATTTATTTAATCTTCATTTAACAAATAAATTGTGAATTTCTCTACCATAGCCTATACTAGTGCATTACCGTACTTAAAATGATGTAAACCGACCATAAAAAACTAAAATTATTGTAAATTTAAAATTGTATTTATGCTTTAGCCGCTGAAACAATTCTAATAAAAGTGACTTTAAAGACTATTTATCTAGGTTACATAGACGTAGTAGTGCCCATTTGCTTTTATAAATACAAACGAAAACTGGGACTAAATATTTAATCAGGCATATCTCAATGTATTTACGGAACTAATAATTGGAACAGCTATTGATTAGTATTAGTAGGCGGATTTCCACGAAGTTGCCACACGTTCTTAAGTACTTCGGAGAACACGCGACTGGTGTAATTAGATTACTTTCTTTCTTTTCGTACTTAATAACAATTCATTGGCCAATTTTCCTCGTATAAATATATATATACAAAAGCAAGTCATGTTAGTTACACTATTTATATCTCATTCAAGGCAGAAACGATTTGGCTTTAACTAAAAAAATAAATAACAATTGTACTTAATAATCATCAAAATTTAAATTAAATTACAATACACATTACAATTGGAAAAAATTTACTTAAGACAATATGTCAAATAAAATGACTTTTATATAAAATTATCTCACATCGTCGTTTTATAATTTTCACAATTTGTTAATTTAAGAGTGATTTTTGTAAATATATACCGAAATATAATTGTTTTAGCTATTTACAGTAGACAGTATGTATATTTGAAAGTGAATAGCTCTAGTACTTCTAATAAAAGTTAACACTGATTTGTGGTTGTGTGAGATATTCGAAAACATGAATTATTAACTAGCTCCGCCATACGTAAGTCTCGAACCACGCATTTTTGGGGTTAACAGGAGCACAACTATGTCAAAACGTAACAAAATACAACTCATCTTTAAATAAAAAAGAACTGATCTCATTATCACTCGACTTAATTATACAATGTTGGAATTCGTCTGGAAATATGTTAAACGTGTCGGAATTAGGGTTTGTTTTCCACTTAACTCATTACTTGGGAAAGTATTTGAAAATCGTTCAGCAAAATCTCAACCTTTTGACGATATTGTTACCAAATAAACGGTCGTCCGTAAATAAAATTTACCGTTCGAGTTTTCTCACGGAATTATTCGTCGGGGTTGATGTTTCTGACTAATTTGCCGTTCCCAATTAAGCTATTTATATTTATTTAACAATGTATGCCCATAGGACCGACATGTAGATACATAAAGACAGAAATTATAAAATACATGTACAACGGTACTGCTTATCCATTTCAAAAGGTATTTCTTCCAGCAGACCGAAGAAGGAAAAAAACATATAACTACAAAGTAGACGTTTACAAAATACGTTACAACACAAAAATATTACATGACTTAATTATTATGTTTCCATTTACATTTGTTATATATGCGGACATGTCTTGTAACAAAGTTTAACACTTAAAGGGTGTCAAAGACAAACACAAATAAATATGATTTATGTTTATGTTCATAACCTGTCCTTTTACTTGGGACAAAACATCAAACCTTCACTAACTTTTAGCTTAGTGTTTGTGTATTTTTCCATAATATAGTACCTAAATATGCAACAACAGCTTATAACCCAGGAAATTCATCACGTATAAGTTTATAAATTATCTTAATATAATATTTTTTCTTATGTTTATCTCTCTCTGCTTTAAAAAGGGTCCTTTCAATTTTGTCAGGTGTCTTTTGTGTTTTTTGACAATGCTTCGGTTTTTCCAGCTCCGATGAAGACTTTGACATGCTTTTCGCATCAACAGATTTTTTGTGGCTATTTTTATGTTCAGAACCATTTTATGCTTGGATGCATGTGAAAGACAAGCCCGGCGAAGGTCCACTTAATGGTTTTTAACATTTTTACCGACTAATTCTTAAAAACGGGTAAAATGTTACATCATTGTGGAACACCCCTCTGATACTGTTTTTGCACTAGGTCTTAAACAAAGAGTTCGAGTTCAAATCTTACGACGTTTGTGGCAAAACAAACGATTTTTATCTGAGTGGCTATCGACTTCTATTATACGCTACATAGTTGTTATCAATTCTTGTTAATAATTGACTGTTTGTAAGTGTTGAATTAGGCCCTCATTTTTTTAGACTGCATCGACTGCTTTACATCTAATAAATATGATCTGTCATGAAACGAAAAGGGTAGCTAAACCGATGGACTAAAGAGAAAATAGAGAAAAAACACGGATAGATTGTAGCTTAAAATCATACGGCCAAAATGTTTTGATCTTTTTTAATTACATAAAAAGAGCTAACAAGCTTCTCTGATGTTTTAATCTCAACTAAAATTAACCTGTTTTTGCATAATATCTGTTTCACATATAAACTTTATGTAAATAAATCTATCTATAATATGTGTGATATGATATAATGTTTCAAAACTTTTTTTTTTCTTAAAATATATTAGTGTAATGAAATATAGAAGCGCTCTTAGCTAGCGTGCTAGGTGGCTATGTAAAGCAGAGTCCACTGAGCTCAGTCCTTGGATGGGTGACCGTTCGTGAGCTATTTGATACTTTCCGTCTGCGGAAGGCACGTTAAGCCGTTGGTCCCGGTTATCAATTGGGTGGCTTGAAATTTGATAACAGCAAGACGCCACACACCAATCCGCATTGAGTTCGCGTGGTGGAGTATGACCCAATACTCTCTCACATTGGTACGTGAGAGGAGGCTCGTAGTGGGACGATAATGGGTTGAGATGATGAAATATTATTAAATTATAAGACAGTTTCGACAGCCCAACTTCTCATTCAAATGGTCCGGCTGACCAACTTAAAATTTTATATAAATTTTTAAGGGAAACACGCGTTGTTTTTCTAACTGAAACCCGTCGAAGCCCTAAGAACCGTCAAAAAGCCTGGCTCTAACGACGTGGAAGATGTGGGTCAACATAATAATGATAGTCAGCTCGCTCCCTGCTTTCACGTTATTGATTTTCAAGTCTAACCTTTTTCGTAACGTTTATACAATGAAAATGTCGCAGTAATATCAACTAATCTGTTATTTATTTACCTAACAAATCCACCGTTGGATAATGTGATACAACAATAAACACGATCTGCATCACGTGACTTCATTATTCCTGTCGTAGCCCGGCAACAACCAATTAAATATCTTTGAATTGGAAATGGAAGTAAGCGTTCATTTAATATAAAGTTATTGAAGATGATTCCGTTTCTAAGGCAGTGGAATATTATGTCCAAGGTTCGCAAACTCGTTTATTGTTTTGCTGGAACGGAGAAATTTATATTCTACCACAGTCTCCAGAGAGTTTCACTTACCTTTTACGATCACAAACGTTTCTGCTTAGAACCTCTTATTGTAATGAGATCATAACACTGTAAAAGTATGACATCTATTAATAAAAGCCGTCAGATTTTGGATTGGAATAAGATCTCTTGCATATTTAAATGAAAATGGATCGCTTTATTACAATTTTGGAAGATAGCAGAGGCGGTTAGATGGTGAATTATATTTAGTTAGATTGGTATAGAAAAATTTACAGTAGGATATGATTGACATACTCGAAAGGTTTAAAATTATGTGTTATTGCAAGATAAATACTTCTGAAAATTTAAAAATATACCCTAAGTAGGTACTTAGGGTAGGGTAAGTAGGTATTTAGGGTATATTTTTAAATGAACAGAAGTATTTATCTTGCAATAACACATCATTTTAAACCTTTCGAGCTACCTAGCTATCTTTATAGCAGCTGGTCCGCAGCTCCGCAGCTGGAATCTCAGTCTATAAAGTCTTCAGATCATAAAAAGAAAGTCTTGTCGAATCTTGATTGCGTTTTGTTAAAAAGAAATTTAAAAAAATGTTTTTAAAAATATGAAATGATTTCAAGCCCTAGGCCGATTTTAATGAAACTTGTAGATCGACATAGAAATTGATACAAGCAAGAGTAAATGCAGGCAAGACCCTCCATACTTTTTTACTCTTTAAGGTGGGCTAGATTTTGGTGTATAGGGATCCTAACAACGTCTCAGGAGCCCAAGCCAACCTCACCTGCAAGTGGTGCAACCGCTGATCAACAGACGAGGCTCTAGCGAACGTAACAGATCCCGGTTAGCGGCAATAACCTCGCAACCTATTACGTGGGACCAACAATATAATTGTCGAAGGGGGGGCGTATAATACGTCTGTTCCTACCCCTTCGGGAAAACAGGCGTGAAACCCAGGTATATGTATGTACGAATGTAGATTTAGATTTTTTTTTAGAGAGATCGTTATCTCAGTAACAGAAGGTTCTTTATTAGTCGAAAGAGTGTCTAGTCTGTCTAGTTTCTATGAACTATCATGAATGATCAGTTAAAATAACACAAATAATCAGCAGACCTACTGTAATTTTTTTTTGTAAGTGCATAATTTTTACATTCTATCCAATTGACCACCACTGAATTAAACACTGTTAATAATTCTAACAAAATTGAGTAACATTCCTACGATAAGAATACACAGTACACAGCTCCGCACCATATAGAACATGGAATGTGTAAAAATATTAGGATATTCCAATGCTATTCAATATTAATGAAAAAAGGGGCTTCATTTTCCGAGAAGAAATTTATTTTGACATCGGTAGACTCGCTGCGACCGAACTGTATGAATTTGTACGCTGAATACCCATTGGGCATGTCACTCAAGCATTATTCTGACATCATCTGTGTAACTTTCCCAACTGTCATCTTATTAGAATTATTATTCAATCTTCTCCAATGTGACCTTAGCTATATCTCGACAGTATTAGGGCTATCGAATTATTCATTTATTTATTGAAGAAACTATATGTGCTAATGCTTATAATTAATTTACTGATCTGTGCCTAGATAACAGTGATAAGGTACAAGCTAAAGACACCTCTACATGCCTCTGGAATGATTGCGCCTGCATGACCAAATATTCTGAATTGTCCCAGCGCTTTATCTATTTATATGAAAGAAACTCGTGTTAGTTACTCTATATATACCTCAAGAACGGCTGAAAAGATTTGGCTGAAAATTGGTGGGGTAGCATAGATCCAGGTGACGGACATAGTATATTTATCGCGTTCACATGAGACGTGACTTATAACGTGGTATAACAACACACAAACGGGACTTTAAATTATCCGCTGGAACTCGATTAAGAAGCGCCGGCGAGTTATCAATAAATATTTTCCTGTAATCACTATAGTTATTTAGTTTTGAGATAATTATCATGGGATCAAAATACTTAAATATATTTGTTATAACATGATATAAATAGCAAACACCGAGACCAAAGCAAATATTTATGTTCATGCGCACAAAGATTTGTCCTTTGTTGGAATTCAATCCACGACCACAGTAGCGAAGTGCTGAAAGTGGTGTATGTATTGACCTCTACGCTATATCGGAATGCAATGTAGACGACTTGCCCTCCGTTAAAGACCTATGAGCCGAGAGCTATATATTCTGCTCAGCATCAGGATTGTTTTTTCTTGAGAGTATACCTAGGACAACCATGTCATTGTTATCGATTAAAACTAATATTAAGCGTTATAACATGAGTTTTTTCTATATAAATAGCGTCAGCACTCTTGGGCCAAACAGAATCTGCTCTGAAAGAGGTCTGCTACGCGAATTGTAAAAATAATACGTCTACGTTGAATAAAAATGATCTAGGATCAAGTTAAAAAAAACCTCAAAGAGAGATAGAGTGTAAAAGAAGTCTGCAAATAAACAGTGTTAATAATTTGGCTGTCGTGATACGAAATATATCAAACTAAAACAGGACGGAAACTTCTGATAAAGTCAATATTTCAACAGAATTTCTGTTCATTACTTGCAGAGACTAGACTCAAGTATTTAAAAAGCGAATGAAGTTTGGGATATCCATAACAGAATTTACTATAGTTTGACCGCTTGTAGCGTTGTATTGCCTTTTATTGAAAGCAAAGCTTTCGTGAACTGAAGCTTCTCATTTCATAACCTCATATCTTAAGCATGTATGCTTATTCGAAATCATATTTTTAATAATCATTTAAAAATGTAACCGTGTAAGATAGTATTTTCATTACAGAATATAAGCCGCAAGTACCACTTAACGTTGCCTCCATCAACGTAGACGTATTATTTTTTTAAGTTAGAGTTATGACTAAAAAAACAGCGGCCGTTATACACAACCCTATTAATAAAGGTTCGACGCGACCTTTGGTTAACGAGTACGGATTATGTAATGACCAAATATGTGAAAATATCTGAAGTAAAATACGAAAGGCCTGAATTATAATCTACAAAAAGTTTCTGAAATTTCTACATACATACATACAATCACGCCTGTTCTTTCCGAAGGGGTAAGCAAAGGCATATTATACGACCACATTTCGCAATTATATTGTTGGTCCCACGTAATATGTGGCGAGCCTATTGCCGCTAACTGGGAACCTTTGTGTTCGATCTCGCAGTGAGATCCCCCACATAGCTCTCTCCATTGCTCGCTCTGCGACTCGGTGTTGTATTGCGGTTGTGTAAATATTTTTTTAAGGTTGTTAACGTCACTTGGTAAGCTTAAAGCGCTTGTGTTACCAGTGCTCTTATCAGTAGCGTATCGGCGAGGTTTGAACTCTGTAATCACTAGTATATATGGGAATAATGTGCCACTTAGGTAAGACCTGACAATGTGACTTGCATGCATATAACCTCATGTAGCGGTACTTTGCTACCGGTCAAGCTATATTATAATTAAATATAGGTTTATTCCATCTATGTTATCCGTAGTACTGATGAGTTTCACACTAAATCCTTACAGAGGACCATTCTACGTAAAAGGGGAAGTAAAGGCATCTCAACGTTATTGATTCTTTGCGAGTTAAGGCAAAAGCTTTACAGAGAGCAGAGGCAGTAGTATGCACATTAGACATCGCACTGATCTCAAAGTAACGATGTCAATACATTTATCTTCGGAGTTCTCTATAATTAGAACTGTATATATTATGGACAGGCGTGTCGCATTATTTTGAGTCTTCTTTTTTTTTAAATAACGTGGTGTATTAGATATGTAAGATATAAAGAGCCTTTTTATTGTGTTTTATGTCGGTAACAAAATGCGGAAACAGGCGTGACATTATGTATGTAGTAAGAAATCCAAAAGAGTTTTTCGAGGATTGAAAAGTCTCGCCTTGTCATGCTACAATAGTTAATCCTTTTTCATGCCAGGAATCAAAATATTCTAAATGTAAATGTCTAAATGTCAATGTCTAAAAGTCAAAGGTATATATGGTCATAATAAGGAGAGAGAAGAAAAAGAACCAAAAAGGATACAAAACGAGAACAAAAACCGATTTGAAGTAAAGGAGCACTGTAGGTGCAGGTTGTACAATTGCAACGAATACAACAAAGAAAGAATATATGCCACCGACGCGATAATCACTTTATTTTCTGCAATAGACATGGTTATATTTTCTAAACCAAACTTTGAAGCGAATTGCAAAGTTTTTCATACGAGCAATTACAATTTACATTTTCATACGAGCATTACCGCCCATTGTACCATATATTTGTTTATTTGATTTTAATACCTTTTTATTTTTAGTGTACAATAAAGTGTTCATTCGATCATTCATTCTTTCATTCATTTATTCATTCATTCAAGCATATTAGATCCCACCACTTAAGAAATATGACTAAGAAATGTTCGTAGACCATAGTATAAAGGAGAAGGTATTGAACTAACATAATTTTAGCAGCTACAAGAAGTTGCGCTGCAATTATGCCGTTTAAGCGGAAATTAAATCTGTTCCCAGAATTGGGTTAATTTATAGTGCAAGTCGTTTGCAACTAAATAACCCTCATCAACCGGGTATTAAATATTTTTTATAGAAATCAAATAAGAAATCGGTGACCATATAATCCTTACTTTGTTGAAGGTGCTTCAAAATAAAAAAAACGTTAGGTTAAAATAAACAATTGCATAACTCAATGAAAAAGAATCTTTGTTACAGGAAAAGCAAAGTGCATATATCAACGCTTGTTTGCAACCCAAGTGTTTTTGCTATTGTAGCTGCGAAGTCCGGGGTTGCTGGACTGTTCGAAAGGGTTACCGCGACCCTGGGACATAGCAGGCTCAAGAAGGAAAATAGCTTAGTGGTTTTTAGCCAGTAAAAGTCTGACACGGGTGAAGCGAATGGTTTCCACTTCACCTGCAGCGTCGGCTGGTCATTTAATGATTTTCCATCCAAAATAAATTGTGCAGTACTAGGCCGAAAAGGGTCACCGAAGTATAGCAGAGTTTAATGAGGTCAGTCCTTGGATGGTTTACCGTTTCAGTATGTGTAAGCCAGGAATACGCTAGGCGACAAATGTACCCCCCCGACTGGTCTCCACCTTGTCGTGGTGGGGGGGCTGAGTACCTCCCGGTAGGGCGCAGGAGGCGCCAGGGAAAAGGTAACACCCAGAGATTGGCGACTCTGGGTGCCCTTAGTACTGACTACCGGGGGGGAAACTAAGAGGGACCTGTGGAGGGCGCAGCGGGCGGGCCAGGAGGGCCCGTCAAGCAGCGCCAGGAGGGTCTTAGGCAGCGGGGGCAGGGGGGCCCTGCTGTCTAACCATGGACCCTTCAAAAAGTCGGCCACACACGCTATGGTCGCACAAGGAGGTAGGAGGGGCGCGTCCACTGCGTCTCTCTGAGGAGGTCCTCCCGGTTTTGGTCCGGGGGACGTTGGCCGCGGGCGGGGTGTCAGAGCTGCAACCCAGGTACTGGCACCCCGCCTCTTTCTCAACAAGCGGCGGGCGTCGTCGGAAGATTTTTAGTGGGTATTACTGCTGGCGGTCGTGTCTGCCGGTGGTGAGCACCACACACCTCTCTCGGTCCCCCTTGGGCCGGGAGACAGTGCGTAAATGCATTTTCTTACCGACGTAAATCAAAAAAAAAAAAAAAAAGGCGACAAATGTACGAAGACATGTGTGTCAGTGACATGTCAAACAAATCCGGGTGATTTTGCTTGATATATCTGGTGACATTGTTTGGTCTGGTTTGTCTGGTGACTTGATATATCTGGTGACATCGAAGCGCTCGTAGCTCTGCGGTGCTCGGTGGTCGGAAACGATCACCGAAGTACAGCAGAGTTTACAGAGGTCAGTCCTTGGATGGGTGACCGTTGTGTGGCATTTGATATCGAGCGCTTTCGTGCTTCGGAAGGCACGATAAGCCGTTGGTCCCGGTTATCACTAAATGTGGTAGTCGTTAAGCCATGTTAGAGGCCTAATGGGCGGCTTGATAAATTCTAACAGCACGACGCCATACACCTGCTCCCGCCAATCCGCACTGGGTCCGCGTGTTGGAGTATGACCCAATACCCTCGCACCTTGGTATGTGAGAGGAGGCTCGTGCTCAGTAGTGGGACGTTTATGGGCTGAGATGATCTGGTGACATCGCGCGACTTATATCTATAACAACGTCAGGCGAAGTTGATGAGAGGCCAGTCCTTGGATTGGTGACTGAGAAGTGGCAGTTGCAGTGGCATTAAATATCGAGCGCTTCTGTGCTTCGGATGACAAGTTATGATGTTGGTCACGGTTAAGTATATATAGTAGACGTAAAGCAATTTAAAAGCAAATTGAGTATGTATTTTTGCACGTTGCACCAGTTTATCCGATGTCGCTGGCAACACGTGTCGCAGGACATTTGTCCCCCAGGGACATTCTGGCTTTATTAATTTAGGGCATGAACATTGCATGTTAGAGCAATTATTCTTCTTGTTGCAGTTACTATAGAGTTTTCAATTTAAACATGCAAAAACAGATTTTTCAGTCACCTTTAGCTGTTTTGGATTTAGATATGTGCATCTTTAAGGAAGTAAAGTAATACAACCTTCTCATGTCAAGGAATAAAGACTCTAGTATAGTCGCTATCAGAGTTCTCTCATTTAATAAGGTGTGGAGGTATGGCACTTATATCATCAGGTAAACGTCTTGTACATTTTGTGAAACGGATAAATAAAAAATGATAAGAATGGCTGCCAACTGCACTTTCACATTCCTTAATTTAAAACTTATTCGAGATCTCAAGGTCACATCGAGAGCTTTATTAATAGGGTTGCGAGTAACGGGCGATAACTTTTTTTTGTTATATTTCTGACGTGCTATAAATATAATATCGACGTTGGCGGGGTTGGCCTAAATCGGTACTCGTTGTTATGAAATGAAAATAATTTCTCATAACTTTTTAATTGCTTAAGAGTTTTACGATTAAACAAATGGGTTAAGATAGTTTTGTAGCTATTTTGTGAATTATATTTTTTTGGATTTACCGTTTTGTTATTGAAATACCCAGGTCAAGACATTTTTTTAATATTTATGCTCACCAATTATTGTATATATACTTTTATATAGAACCGAAACCACGAGCGTAGGATTGAAATGATGCCAACTGATGTCCAAGCCATATAATAAAAGTTTAAAATTTTAAAAGTCATGTATGTAAAACTTTTTGTTAGATAAAAATATTTACGAAACATATTGTAAATAAAAACCCGAATATTTTACACAGATCTTCTAGCTCTAAACTAAACAGAGTTGGAACCATGATTACTGGACAACATACTCGTATAAAGTACATGAATACTCTTTTACGTGAATAATTTCTCGGAAATCCTGTGTCGGAATCTGACGCGAGGAGCAGTGTGCAGGTATACCAACTGTACACTATTGTCAAAAGTAAATTGAACCGATTTCATCGCTTCCGATTGGCCCTCAGTCGTAATATCGAGTCTGTACCTGCAGAACAAATTTAGCCCAACCAAAAATGAGCAGGTGAGGCTGTTCGCAGACATACGTAGTAAAGCAACAATGTGTTAGCAGGTTGTAACGTTTGCATTGTTGTAATAACTTAATATTATCTTTACAAATATTCTATTTGTTATATTAATATAAGTGCTTTTAGTGGTTTTACATTTATTTGTGTCATATTTTGATTTCTTTGTCTGTCGGGGAGACGTAACAATGGCAGCTTTGTAACCCAAAATAAACAAATACCTGTAGGTCACGCGGTTTAAATCTCGGACGGCCGCTAGTGGTTATCTTCTTTATATAAATAATTCTACTGTACGTGTGTATGTCAATGAACTGCTCCTATACGGCTGGACCGATTAGAATGAATTTTGATGAATGCTTTTGGGTGGCGCCCTCTATGGTTAAGATTCAAAAAGGTATCTAGGTTATTTATCTATACTGCAACTAAACGGCTGGATCGATTTAAATGATTTTTTGTAAAGGCATTTAAGTGGGGGCCTGGATGACTTAAATTTACAAATTGGCGCTGCATTCAGTGTCTAGGTTATATAATTATAATATCATGCAGGACAATGTCTGCAAATTAATAAGTATCAATGAGAATTATTTTCCCAGTACAAATGCACGCGGGTTAAAACTTTTGAAATGACTAGGTACAACATGAATAGCAATGAAACTTACGAATATGAAGCCCGGGATGTGGCCCCTGCTCAGAGCAGGCCCGTCGCCCGCGGCCGCTCATGAGGACCTCTCTCCGCGTCCGCTCGTACGGCACTTCCCGCTCCTCGCACCCGCTTCCGCCAGCGCTAGGGCCCTCGTCACATGCGCCACCCCCTTCTTCCCTCCCCTCTTCCACTACACACGCGGACATTACTATCCTCGCGCACACACACAAAACGAAATTTCCACTCAACAGCTTTTCAGCCAAAGGTGTTCAACAGAATAAAAACTTTCACTTTGTTGTCAATTAATGTTTTAACCTCGACTAAAAATGGCTGTTACGTTAATTACCTCATGCGAGGAATCATGCTACACTGATTATAGTTTGGTTACTGCACAATGTATGTTTACAATACACTCATGAATCCGTCGTTTTCCTGTAAAGCACTGATAAAGTTATTGTCAGAAGTTCAGCACATCCAAATTATATCTGAAACAAAACAGAACGTTTATGAGACATTAATTTAATCAGGCGTAGTAGTGAAATAATATAAATAATATTAGGAATGGTCTCTTTATAATTTGTTAAAATACCGTAAATAAATTTTCTGACAATTACACCGTTATTTTACTCCAAGATGACTACTGTTAAGAACAATTGTTATGAATACTAAATAACGAATGAACATATACAATATTTTATTTGTAAATACATACTTAAAATACATAGAAAAACACCAAGACCAGAACAAATATTAATATTTATGCACACATAGATTTGTCTTGTGTGGGAATCCAACCCACGACCTTAGGAGCGGAGTGCGGGTATACTCGCCACCACACCATATCGGTCGACAAAATATAACACGGTACATTTTGTTTATAATTTCCGTTGACACAGAATAGTGGAATTCTGTTGACTAACCTAAAAAAGTATTCTATGTGTTGGTCATCATGGTCTACTAGTTCACATTAGCAAACATAAAAAGATTGAGACATCTAAACTATTACTATTAACATAAACACATTATTAGTAACTATTTATAATTAGCGGCCTCCCGCGAGATCTATAGTTATTGCATTCCGCTAAAATCTATAAGCTTCTACGGTATAAATAGTATCTTTTCCATATTATAAAAACCATACTACTTATCTATAACTTATACTAAAGCTGGTATAATGACTTCTATATTATAGTTAGACATATAGCGTATTGACATTTTGTTTTAGTTTATAGCACCGCCTTTAACCCTCTCTGCTAACCTTATGGTTAACTGGTAGAGAACGCCTTCGGCATTAAGTTCGCCTTTGCACTTTCTTTTTGTGTGCAATAAAGATTAAATAAATCCTTACTAATATTATAAATGCGAAAGTAACTCTGTCTGTCTGTCTGTCTGTCTGTCTGTCTGTCTGTCTGTCTGTCTGTCTGTCTGTCTGTCTGTCTGTCTGTCTGTCTGTCTGTCTGTCTGTCTGTCTGTTACTCTTTCACGCCAAAACTACTGAACGGATTTGAATGAAATTTGGCATACAGATGGTCTAGACCCTGAGAAAGAACATAGGCTACTTTTTATTTCGAAAAGGGGGTTGTAAAGGGTTAAAAAGGGGAGGGAGTGAAAAGTTGTATAGGATTTCTTAATTTTAAAAGATAAAACCATGAAACTTAATATTTAAGCACTAGATAGGAAATAAATAAACATTTGTTCTAGCGTTTTTGAAATTTTGTCCTGTGAGAGATAAAATAGGGGTTGAAAGTTTGTATGAAGTTCGAAATTTTTGAAAATAAAAATATAACATTTTGTATTTAGGCACTAAATAATTAACAAAAAATCGTTTGTTCTAGCATTTTGAAATTTTTACCAATATGGGGGTGAAATAGGGGTTGAATGTTTTGATGGGTGTTCTTCATTTTTGAAGATAAAACCATGAAACTTGGTACGTAGGTCTCTTAGGATGTCCAGAGATTTTCTACAAACGGAATTCTCGAAATTCGAGCGGAACGGAACGGATTCGGCACGGGAACTACGACGCCAAACTATTCTAGGAACATGATATTTAAAAATTTTGGGTGTATCAAGTTTAAAAAATATTTAGGCTTTTGAAGTTAAAGTTCCTTTTAAGTTTCTCTGCATCGACGCCGCTGATATCTACTATACCTACTAACGATTCTTATTAAATAATAAAAATGCTACCCAAAGATACTATTCCACGCGGACGAAGTCGCGGGTAACAGCTAGTAGCCCATATATATAATTTAAGGTTTAACCCTTTGCAAAGCAGTGGTAAATATATTTCCACCATAATTTGAACCCTATGTAGTTGAGTCAAGGTAGAAAAACAGTATAAAACTTCAACCTGTTCTGCCCCTTAACCACATCTCAGAATTGTACACCGTGTCCTGTGTTGGCAATTAAGACTTCAGTGTTCATTTCAAAGAAAAAATTCAACGTTACGAGTTTTACTAGAAACGGGCCTTCTTATGCAGTCATAGTTCCAAGTACACCACAATTCAATGTAGTACCTTTTTTTAATAATAGTCTTTAGAAGCTGAAGTACAGGTAAAATTTACCTAAATAAAGAACTATTTGTTTATCAGACGCCGGGTAGTCTGATTGCTTAGCTGTAGAATTGGCACGGAAATTATTATCCTCAAACTGCCAACCCTACGTGTTTCACGCCTGCGGGAACGCGGTTTTACTTTATAAAGCTACTTTAAAAAGAAACCTAGCAAATACTATTTTAGAAAGTTGGATATTTACGAATATTAGCTAAGGCCTAAAGCTTACCTAAAAGATATTGGCCTCATTGTTAAAAAAGGATAATTGAAAACCTAAATTACCGCAATTAAATTGCCGGTTTAACCTTAGGGCTCTTTTAGTTTAGACTTCGTACTACATACACACGACTGCAGGACGGACGGCAATGTTTTTGCGCGTGATACTATGGCCGCTCTGTGCGTTTTGTATAAAAAGTATAAAAGTTCTTGTGGCTTACCGTACTGCACAAGGACGTTCTGCTCTGCAACACACAATGTTGTAAATTAAAAGAACCTTAAGATTTTCCAGCTCATTTTGGATAATGTACGGTGGGATCAAGTTGATCAGGTAGGCCGTAGGTTTCCGTGCCACCTTGTAGTATAAGAAACACTTAAACGTATTCCACCAGCCAACTTTTCTATCAGAATGATATGCATAAATCCGATTATCCCACACCAGCACTTCGAAAATATTCCATCTATACGCACAAAACGATTTGCAGATTCGTTCCTGATATGAAATGCTAAAGAATTGAACTTTTTTCCCCAGCAACACAAACTAGCTGTCAAAATATAGGCTTAAGATTTTGCCTAAAGTACTAGTTTTGTACAGCTCTTACAGTGTGAAAAAAGAGTATATTGAACAACTTTATAAATATAAACAGATTGGGGTAAACTTACTACAAAAGCTGATTTATAAATGGTGATTGTCTGTTCTGATTTTCAGCGTCTAGTTATTTCAACGTCTGGTTCGATTCCCACACAGGACAAATATTTGTGTGTATAAATATGAATATTGGTTCTGGCCTGGGTGTTTTCCTATATATATTAAGTATTTATTTACAAAAAAAAAGTATTTATGTATGTTTATCCGTTATTTAGTATCCGTAACACAAGTTCCTAAAGATACTTATCTTGGAACTAAATAATTGGTGTAAGTGTCTGAAATATTTATTTAGTTAGAGTAGGTACCTCTGATAGAATAATCTAATCATCATTTAACTTCCTTACGTAAAACTGCTTTTTAAACAACAAAATTATATTTTGAAAAAGTGTAAGATTAAGACATCGGAAAACATGAAAAGATAATATAAAATTCTATAAGGACGAACTTAGAGGTCACTCCTTTTTTTAAAGATGGATAAAAAGGGCTAAACGTAGACACACACAATAAAACACAAATAATGTAGCTTCGACCACTATTGTTGTCGTTCAGAGAAGATATAAAAATTAAGAGCACATAATTTAGGTCGAGTAATTGCGAACAACAACACAGCAACTTTGTTAGTTTAGAATTTAATCAAATGTTTTCAGAGCAAGTGCATACTCAAATCAAAAGTCAAACCAAACTCCCTAGCCAAAGCCAGTGCTTATTGGGTAAAAGAGGTTGGTAGCTACATCTACTTACAATGTAGGTCTATAACTTTCTTAATAATTATATACTTACTTACTTTTTTATAACTCTCGGAACCTTATAATGTTATATCCTTTTTTACCCTTTGGACATCGTCGGTCACCTTATTGTGAATATCCAAGCACAACAGTAAATTAGTGAGAATTCACTATGTAGATTTAATGTTTATATCACGGCTAAAACAATGCAACATACTTGCTTTGCAAATTATTTGGTTACAATTTGTATGGAATTCTAGTGAAAGTGCATTTATTAATTTGTTTAGTAATATACATACATAGTTGACGAGTTAATGCACTGTGAAACCTTTCGTTGGGCGTTAAAAAAGTACATAATAATATATGAGATCTTATTTTACTCTAGAAACACGGATTCTTTATTCCCATCATCACATTAATACTGAATCGTGTTAAAAGAAATTATAATAAAAAAATATTCTGACAATTATACCAATTATTTAGTTCCACGAATTCCACGAACATACATAAATACTATTTTATTTGCAAAATATATACTTAATATACATAGGACAAAAACCAGACCAAAACAAATATTCATATTCATGCACACAAAGATTTGGAATCGAACCCACGACCTCAGGAGCGGACTGCGGTCTTACTCGCCACCACGCCATATCGGTCGTATTGTATTCAGCACGCGTCGACTTAAATACTATATATACCATTATCGGTTGGGCCGCGTCCCCTGAGCACTTTCATGAGTTTGGTGGGGAGCACACCTCCGCTCCCTAAACACTAATTTGCACGACATGGCAATAAATATTGTCTTTTTGATATATTTATTATTTAGGTGCATAGGGCTCCTACCAAGATCTTAAGTGACCAAGCCAACCTCACCTGCAAGTGGTGCACCTGCCGATCAACGGACGAGGCTCTGGCGAACATAAAAGTGCCCGGAAAGCGGCAATAGGCTCGCCTCCTATTATGTGGAACCAACAATATAAATGGCGTAGTGTGGGCGTATAGTATGCCTCTGCCTACCTCTTTGGGGAAACAGGCGTGATATTATGTATATATATTCTTATGTAATCTACACTAAGAAATAGATTTAAAAAAAACCTACATTATAAAAAAATTGGTAAAAGACACTGCTTATTCCCTTAAAGTAATCTACCATGAAGCCAGTGAAAGGAAAAACTTAGATATAGTGGGCATTTGCACATATCATTCCATAACTATAAACAACAATAGAGGGAGATAGAATCTAACGTATTATGTATTACGTACATAAATAAGAAATATATAAAGTCGTACATTTGAAGCATGGACAATAGCGAAAGTAAAGCTACGATTTTTTTGAATGTGCAAAGGTAAGGCATGTTATTAATGTTAATAGTTATATCGCCTTGCTTCACATCAACCTGTCCTAAAAAAGTGTCCTTTGTTAGGTTACCTTGCGCAATTATACAAACCCAATCCCCATAAAAAGTTGCCATGTATGCTATGTAAAAAAAACGTTTCCCATACATTCCCATAATGGCTCGATGCCGGAACCTTCCAAACGATTCCGGTCGATACATTCCCATTTGCCTTCCACAGATACATTGTAATCTTGTGTTTAGTGAAATACAAACGTACTATAATACTACGTATCGCCTCTGAGAGAAGTGAATATAGAGTCCATTTCGACATTTATAAGACCGGCCGTCCCTATTCTGACGATAAAACCACAACGGTGATAGGATGGTCTGCGTTATTTGAGATTAGTACCCCTTCGAAATCAAAGGACCCTATTGTACATTGTACAGCTATCTGATATCTTTGCAATATATCTTAATATTGTTTAGTTCTATACATACATACAATCACGCCTGTTTACACAAAGGGGTGGACAGAGGCATATTATACGCCCACATTTAGCCAGTTATATTGTCGATCCCACGTAATACCAGGGACTTTTATGTTCGCCACAGCCTTGCGGGTGAGGTTGGCTTGGGCTCCTTAGTTCTCCCCCCCCCCGACAGGTCTCCACCTTGTCGTGGTGGGGGGGCTGAGTACCTCCTGGTAGGGCGCAGGAGGCACTAGGAAAAGGTAACACCCAGAGATTGGCGACTCTGGGTGCCCTTAGTACTGACTACCGGGGGGAAACTAAGAGGGACCAGTGGAGGGCGCAGCGGGCGGGCCAGGGGGGCCCGTCAAGCAGCGCCAGGAGGGTCATAGGCAGCGGGGGCAGGGGGGCCCTGCTGTCTAATCATGGACCCTCCGAGAAGTCGGCTACACACGCTATAGTCGCACAAGGAGGTAGGAGGGGCCCGTCCACTGCGTCTCTCTGAGGAGGTCCTCCCGGTCTTGTTCTGGGGGACGTTGGCCGCGGGCGGGGTGTCAGAGCTGCAACCCAGGTACTGGCCCCCCGCCTCTTTCCCAACAAGCGGCGGGCGTCGTCGGAACATTTTTAGTGGGTATTACTGCTGGCGGTCGTGTCTGCCGGTGGAGAGTCCCACACTCCTTTCTCGGTCCTCCTTTAGCCGGGAGACAGTGCGTAAATGCATTTTGTTGCCGACGTAAATCAAAAAAAAAAGAGCTCCTTAGTTCTGGTAGGATCCATTTTAGGATTTAAGGAAGTTTCGGTCACATTATAAATGTTCAGTAATTGCAAGATGTACTTGTCTGGCGTTAGAAGCAAATCATAAGTAATATAAAAGATTCGTAGGCTGGTTGATGAAGTCATTTATGTGTATAGTAACCCATAAAACTATGTGTGACACTTAAACATAAAATAAAATAAAAAATTAAATTAATAATTTTAAAAACCCCCGACACAAAAAACATAAGTTACCTTTAAAAAGTAAAAAGTAATAAAAGAAAATAAATCCTAAAGTACCTAAATGTATAAGTATGTATTAATATTTTTAAAAAACACTTCGCGTTGGACCTTCATAAGGTCAAAGGTTTGGTAGTCTTAGATAAAATATGAGATAGGTAAGCATGTGACACTAATTAATTAGGAGACCGCCGGGGGGCCGTTTTTAATAATACAGTTGTAATTATTGTTGTTCTGTTATTTATGTTGAAATTCACTATTTTTAATTAATAAAAACTATAATATAATCAATGTTGGTCATGATTTTAACTTATACTTTTGCTAGAGGAGTTTCTGTTGCATTAAAGCCGCCGTTTATAGTAAAAAGTTATTTACTGACTTTTGAATCGTCATGAGTTCCGCCATTTTAGAAAAGAGAAAAAAGGTGATCGGGCATTCTATGTAGGTCAAACTGTACGGTGGTGTTATTCGGTATCTGTAAAATTAAATTAAGTGCTTAAAGTACGCCTGTATCCTTGAAGAGACCCAGATCCTGACACAACTCATAATGCGATTTCGTATACAATAGTCGTACCTACTTTCTTTAGTGTCCGTATTCCGAACCTTACATGACGACTATTCCATGCGCATTCCAATTGAAGTGTCGAAATATATCTCGAAACGAAATTTCTAACATGTACGAACTTACTTTTCAAACCCGATTCCTACAAAAGTAAGAAACAGAGACCAGCCAAGTAATAAAAAATAACATGATAGTTTGGAACAAAATATTTACACGAAAACCATCTTATTTTTATATTATTCAATCACCTACGACTACTATTGAACTTGTAATTTAATCTAGATCTTATATGGAACCAATAAACTTCATTACTGGCGCCATAAACGAGTGGTGAGAAGTGAAGTGGATAACCTAATGATGCCCCGGCGCTATTGGCATCACTTTAGTCGAGCTTAAAGAATAACTTGAGTGCAAGAGATGAAATGTGAGATAATTTTTTCACCCTCATTCATACTTGGTCGCTTGATTCAGTATTTCGTTTTATTATGACGACCGATATGACGTGGTGGCGAGTATACCCGCACTACACTCTGAGGTCGTGGGTATTTGTTCTGGTCTGGGTGTTATCCTATGTATATTAAGTATGTATTTTCAAAAAAAAAGTATTTATGTATGTTTATCTGTTATTTAGTATCCATAACACAAGTTCTTAATGATACTTATCTTGAAACTAAATAATTGGTGTAAGTGTCAGAAATATTTATATTATATGTCATGGCCATAAATATTTTATTATTTTATTTGCAAATGTTGTATCCAAATAGATAAAAATTTTTGCATAAATTTAAAATATCAAAATGCAAATGTCATGCTGTAAATCCTTGTAAAACTTAATAATCTAGGAAATATAAACTTAATGGAGTACAGAGCAAATGTTACAGAAGAAATTGAACGAAGAAAAAGTGTACAAAGTACAAGCCCTACTTATTTTGGAACAAGATGGCGCTCTATAAAATGTACTACAACAATGATTTATGTAAATATTTTTATGAACCCGAAACATATGGATACATCAACGAAGTGTCAGATTTTCACCGCGTAAAATGGTACGAGTGATCTTTAAGTCTATAAATGCATTATTTATAGTAACAACAGTAACTATATAAATTATTTCTATTTAGGTAACGTCCGTAAATTGTAGCTAATTGACACAGGGGTATAATTATGGGCAGTGAAACAACCTTTTGCTCTACGTATTCAAATCATCAATCATAACATCGGTGGTCATATGATCACTGAGGCATTTGTGTACATATCTAAAAAGTAAATAGAATGGAGTTTTGGTTCAAACTACTTTATTTACTTATTACATATATGAATTATGGTATGTTTTTCTGATGGTATAGACCTGGTTCTATAGCATTCAATTTTAATAATGGAATAGAAAACATTGATTGAGCACAAACATACATCATAAAATAAAAGGAACAACAAGAGGGGAAATAAATACAGAAACTTGAAAAAATTAATAACTAAAACATTTCATCATCAGGGAAACATATAAGTGGCATTTATGCAGTCCGCCATATATGGGTTGCAATAGTAACAGTGCTAATAGAATATTTTGTACTGCACCCCTTAACATCAAATACCATACAAACGGTCAACCACCCAAGAACTGACCTTTAACTGGGAACTCTGCTTTACTTCGGTGATTGTTTCCGACGTCGTAATATCGCGATGTTACCGAACCCTTCAAAGGTTTTTAGTACCATCGAAATAATTGTGCATGGGTGATTTTCTGCCAGTTTTGTAAAGGTTTTAATGTAAAGATCAAGTTCTCACGAAGAAGAACTCATGCATAACTTCATGCTTGAGCTGTTTTATTCCTGAACTGAAGTTAGTATTCAATACCTTATTTATTATACGATTTGCACATATTTTGCGTTAAGAATATCTTGATTAATAATTAATTTTTTTTAGTATGTAATCTACTTATGACAAAATGTACTATTTTTGAGATAAATTTCTTGACTTGTGCCAAATGCCCTTAATCGTGTCAAATAATATAAACCACATTAGCATGTATATTCGTTATTAAGGTAAATAGTACTTTGGAAATAGATGGAAAATGCGTGGTTTCGTAAGAGACTATGAACTCTTGGTAGCAAGCGGTGGCGGGTAAAGTCAGTCTGTTATAAATTAGAAGCAAACTATTAATCCTACAGATATTTGAAATTAGAAAGCTTTAAAATAAAAATAAGTTTTGATATTAATTTTAGTAGCCAATATTTAATTCATTTTAGTAGCCAATATTTAATTCATTTTAGTAGACAATAAAAATATGTAATCATAGCAAAATTTCTTTGTTGAGATATTTTTCTGTAAATCACGATTTAAAAAATTACAAAACTCGTTTTCTTTGTGTACACACAAGAATAGTTCCGCTAGAATAGTTTTAAATATACTAGGTTCTGCCCGCAATTTGTCTGTATAGACGTCATTATTTATTTCAAAAGGAATTATAATCATATGAGAACGAAAACCTGTATAAAATTTATTCTATGCATAATTAGATGTGAAATGAGTTGCTCCTTTCTTTCTTTAGATATTAGATGTTGGTCGTTTTAAGAACAACCGAGCGGTAATCTTAGACATATATTTTGGATTATATTATATTTTAAGACATAATTTTAAAAAGACCGAAATGAGGTTTCTTGAGACATTCTTCTCAATCTCGTTGCCTTTTGGGAACCTCGTTAGTCACCGAAAGACTAACTGACTGACGGACAGTCCCCTCCCCTCTTTGGAAACAAGAAAGGGGGTCGTCCCTTTAGACTGACAGATCACCCCGATACTAGTCACCGACAGACTGACAAATCTTGAGAAAAAACTACAACAGACAGATAAACTAACAAAGAATCCATTTGCTTTTATTTCTTGATTATGGTACTGCTCATATCTCTTTCATTGTTGTTTAAAAAATTATAGAATTTCCATTTTGTTTGTAAAAAAATTACGAATCTAAGTGATCCTACTGATCTTAAAGACAAGTATATTTTATTTAACTACAACTAATTACTTTCTTTATTCCGATAAATTTTCGCTAGTTCACCGTGTTCAGCAACATTAAGTGAAACATTTTAGAACTTTCCCATAAGTTTAAATTGAAATTACCGTCTTGGCGTCAGGAACTAGTCTCAAAACGTTTTTAAACTTCATTTGTCCCAGTTCTTTGCTAATTTTACTATCTGCAGTCAGTGTGCGAATTACACAGTATCTACGCTAACTTAGGTGGCAACTTAATAAAAGTTTTTTCTATTAAGTTATTTCTATTAGTATTTAATGAATAATCATTACATGACATAAAGTTTTGTCCAAATTGCCCCTGGCATGAAAAAAACATCCGATAAATTACCAAGCATGATAGACCAGCATCTAGGAAGGTCAAATTACTATAACAACATGAAACTACTGTGCCCTAGTTCTAAGGTCTTATATATGCCTATGTACCTAAGTCGAAGCAATCAGGCTTATTGAGTCGGGAATTACGCTCCATGGCGAGCTTCAAATTTTCCATAGTAGTTATAATAGTTTCGACTCATCGTTAATGTTGATATCGTTAATAAAGTCAGGTTATTTAGTTCTGCTGTATTACTACATTTATATCTTTATAACGTTAATTCGTGAGTTCATTAACTTATTTCGAGACAATATAAACTGAGCCCAAGAATTGATATTTGGAACTGATATACCAGTTGTGAAATAATTATATATTTTCATATATATTATTCATAATTTCAGTCATGTAATGTCCAAAGCGGAACTCTTACCTCCTCAATAGTTTCTATTATATTGTTAGTATTTTTGCCTATAACCACAACCCTGGGCAGGTAGGTGGGTTGGTGATCGCAGCTCAAGCCAGTACTTAGATGATGCTGCTGCCCATCATCCGGTAGTATTTCTCTTCGTCGACTTTTAGGGTTTTTGAAAGTATTATAAGTAGTTTGAAAGTTAGCACTAATAAAATACATAAGTGCGAATGTTGGGTGACGAATAATGCATTCCCATATTAGGACGAAAAGGACTGAAATAGAACCGATTCTCTTGGGTCTGACGCAGAATGTGCACTTGGCAAAATGTATCCTGGAACAAAACACGTCTATTTATAGAATTGTACGAGAAAGAAATGTAAATTATAAAAGCGGAATTGCTTTCACTTGGTTATAAAAAAAATCACCGATCTTTTGATAGTAGAATGTGAAAAGAAAAAAGCGAAGAGGATATCGATAGCGATATAGAACCGGTATACTCTAAGCGATAAGCAAAGCTAGATAAAAAAGAAGAAGCGCACCCCGTGATGGGATGGGTAAAAGGGATTAGTAAAAGAATTATCAAAAACGGTCTAACAGTTTTAGCAAAACAAATCAAACGTTTAAATTTTACAAAGAAACATTAGTGACATTGTTATGTGTTGATTATGCAATCAAATTTATTGGTCTTGATATTTTTTTCACTACCGATGAATGCAGGTTAATAACGACTCGTTATGAATGGAAATCTGTGTGCGCGGCTTTTGTTTAGCAGTGAAAAAGCTAATAAGATAGAGATTCAGGGATTGTTTGTTTTGGCAATTTTTCTATAATATTGTAGTGAGCTGTAATGCCTAAGTCAACATTAGTTTCTGATTTTTAAGTTTTATTGTTCATGGAATAATACGACAGGCTGCGAATTCCGCCCTTGAGTAGTTAGCATCAGAAACAAATTAACAAATCGCGTTTGCGAATGTCTACCGTTTTCCACCATTACACCCTTTTAGGGACATAAGTTCCGAAAATCCGTTTGAGTGCTCTCCTACGTTAGGGTTCGTGGTAACGAATACTGTTGCTTCTGATTTCTAAACATAAGTACCTAACAAAAACTGTCTAAAACCAGTATGAGATTTCTTAATGTTTAAATTGTTTATATATCTAACTCTGTAAAACGTTTATTTAAACATATATATAATTATTCTACTATGATGGGACAAATTAGGAAATATGATTTTTCTGGTTGAGAAGTTATTTCTGGTAACTATTGACTGATTTAGCTCTCATTCATTCCATACTGTATTTTACAAAACACTATTTTGATTTAGTGATATTTAAAAATAAATAAACGCAAAGACATTTTAATCAATTTTAAATTGTTTTTTCTTTTATATAATGGCATCGTGCATTAAGCACATTTAGCCAGTGTAAAGTTAAAGATATACTAACAATATTTAATTCATGGTAAATGAGAATGAGTCGTGATATGAGATGCCCTCCCCCTACACCTATTGAGACCTCATTAAAGATCTTGTGAGAATGTTAAAAGTTATATTGCACTGATTTGTTTCATTTACAACAACATTTATGTACGTTCACAAACACTAAACAGATTTAACAATTTTTGGAATATAAAACAAAACTGCAGTCATGGCGCTTCAGATTCCCGCCAAAAAGTCCTATTTTTATATAAATGTTAGGAATAGTAATTCGCCTTGTTTGCGTTATAAATCTTTCAAAAGAGGTTTCATTTCACTAAAATATAATTTATCATAGATGGAATAGGTAAAATATTCTCGTCGTCGTAGAATAAGTCTCGAACTCTCATAACACTGATAGAAAATACTCAAGAGGGCAGACGTCGCATTGTGTTGTGTTCGAGCAGGTTTAACAGTAAGCGTAAACGCAAAGTTGGTAATAGCTAATCAAATATTCCGTGTCAAATTTGCAGAGCGGTAACATTATTCAACACAGTTATGGTTCCTGACAAATAATTAAACTTATAAATAATCAAATAAAAAATCAAACAAATGTACTTGTTGAGGAAATAAACTTTTTTGTTTTTTTTTTTTTTGTAATATTGTCACGCCTATTTCCCGTAGGGGTAGGCAGAGATCACATCCTTCCACTTGCTACGATCTTGGCACTCACTTTTAGCTTCATTCACACTCATTAACCTCCTCATACACGCCCGTCGGTTTAGGGAACCTTTGACTTGCCCTTTCTCTAAAATTTTCTGAATTTGGTCATAAGTGGTCTTCCCCTCCCAACACTTCCAATCACTTGTCTATCATAAATCACTTTCGTTAGTCTACTTTCATTCATCCCCTCAACATGACCAAACCATCTAATGCTGTGAGCAGCCAGAAAGTGTCCAAAAAGGCACGTCTGGTAGTTCATAGAGGTATGTTGGTACCTACACTAATGTATGGAAGCGAATGTTGGTTATGGCAGAAGAAACATGAAAATAAGATTAATTCAGTAGAGATGAGAGCACTCAGAAGTATTCTAGGTGTGAAATTGAGTGATAGGATTAGAAATGAAGTGATTAGGGTCGAAGCTGGTGTAAAAGAAGATATAGTGACAAGAATTGAGAAAGGTATGCTTGGATGGTTTGGTCATATTAATGTCAGATAATAATAAACCTAACACACATAGTATTACACTTCTGAATTAAAAAATCGATCCCCTATTTCTATCCCCTACAACCTATTATTCGCATTAAAAAGTAGCTGATGTCCTTTTTAAAATATTAGTATGGATTAATAGACAGGTAAGAGTGAATTTTATAATTACATAAATAGGGCGGGAGACCCAAACTTGACGAGATTTTTGTCCAATTCTTCTACACTCAAGCCCCTGCTCGCCTAAGAGCTTTATTGGGATAAACTATTTCACTTTTAAGGCTTTAAAGGCACAGGATAGCCATTATAAAGGAATTTGCGGAAGGCAGACAAACAGTCTATAAGCCATGTCTATAAGCTGTTCTCTAGAGTTATAACGAATCGTCTAGCAAGAAGACTCGACGAGTTTCAGCCACCGGAACAGGCCGGATTTCGCAGAGTATATGGCACCATAGACCACATACACACAGTAAGGCAGATTATACAGAAGACCGAGGAGTATAGTCAGCCTCTGTGTCTGGCATTTGTGGACTATGAGAAGGCCTTTGACTCTGTTGAGATCTGGTCGGTTCTGGAATCCTTGCAGCGGTGCCAAGTAGACTGTCGCTATATGGAAGTGCTGAGATGTCTTTATGAATCCGCCACTATGAATGTCCAAGTACAGAACCAGCAGTCTAAGTCTATCCAGTTGCGCAGAGGGGTGAGACAGGGGGATGTAATATCCCCGAAACTGTTCACAAGCGCGCTGGAGGACCTATTCAAGACGCTGGACTGGAAAGGTAAGGGCATTAACATAAACGGTGAATACATCTCGCACTTACGATTCGCTGACGATATAGTCTTGATGGCGGAAACGTTGGAGGAGCTGCAACAGATTCTGAACAGCCTGGCATCAGCCTCGCGACGGATAGGTCTCGGCATGAATTTGGATAAAACCAAAGTCATGATCAATGCCCGCATTGTTCCGAGACCTATTGTCGTGAAAGGCCACCTACTTGAAGTTGTTTCCGAATATACCTACCTCGGGCAGATTCTGCAATTAGGCAAAAACAACTTTGAGAAGGAAGCCAAAAGGAGGATCCAACTTGGCTGGGCAGCGTTTGGGAAACTCCGTCGAGTCTTCTCGTCACCTATACCACAATGTTTGAAAACGAAAGTTTTCAATCAGTGCGTCCTACCTGTTATGACCTACGGTGCCGAAACGTGGACACTCACAGTAAGACTGATTCGCCAGTTCAAGGTCGCTCAGCGAGCTATGGAGCGTGCTATGCTCGGAGTCTCTCTGAGAGATAAAATCAGAAATGATGTTATCCGACAGAGGACCAAAGTCACCGACATAGCATACAGGATTAGCAAGCTGAAGTGGCAGTGGGCTGGCCATATCTGTCGAAGGACCGACAACCGATGGGGTAAACGAGTTCTTGAGTGGAGACCGCGACTTGGCAAACGTAGTGTAGGACGTCCACTCGCCAGGTGGGGTGACGATTTGCGAGCGGTCGCTGGCAGATGCTGGATGCGGCAAGCCGAAGACAGGGGAAAATGGCGCGATTTGGGGGAGGCCTATGTCCAGCAGTGGACTAGTATAGGCTGATGATGATGATGATGACGATGAGACAAACAGTGTGTCTGTCATTTGTCTGAAATGAGGTTTTGTTTGTTAATCCTTAATAATAGAAAAATGCCTTAAATGCGAAAATTTCTTTTATTAAGGATAAGTTAAGGGTAAGGAAAGTTGGTTAAGCCTAATCCGCCTTGCCGATTGTGACAAAACTTATGCGTGGTTTTGTGGAAATTAGTTGATCCCGTATAACGCAATTACTTTGGTTGAGGAAATAGTCGACTATATAATTCAGTTGATTTATACATAATAATAATAATATATTCACGCCTATTTCCCCGAAGGGTTTCGCAGACGTATTCTATACGCCCACACTTTGCCAATCATATTATTATAGTTAATCCTCCGTAATAGGTGGCGAGCCTATTGCCGTTTACCGGAAACTGTTATGTTCGCCAGAGCCTCGACTGTTGATCGGCAGGTGCACTACTTGCAGGTAAGGCTGGCTTGGGATCCTTAGGTCTTGGTCCCTAGCTAGCGCTAGTCAGCTAGCTGGCTAGCGGGGGCAGGGGGCCCCTGCTGTCTAACCATGGACCCTCCGAGAAGACGGCTACACACGCTATGGTCGCACAAGGAGGTAGGAGGGGCGCGTCCACTGCGTCTCTCTGAGGAGGTCCTTCCGGTTTTGTTCCGGGGGACGTTGGCCGCGGTGTCAGAGCTGCAACCCAGGTACTGGCCCCCCGCCTCTTTCTCAACAAGCGGCGGGCGTCGTCGGAAGACTTTTAGTGGGTATTACTGGTGGCGGTCGTGTCTGCCGGTGGTGATTCCCACACACCTCTCTCGGTCCCCCTTTGGCCGGGAGACAGTGTGTAAATGCATTTTGTTACCGACGTAAATAAAGAAAAAAAAAGTTCTTGGTGGATTTATGCAAATTATTTTATTCTTTAAAAATGGAAAATTATTTGAATGTAGACTTTGATGGAGCACTTAAGAATGTCGAGAAAACTTACCAGTAAAACATAATTACAAATTTTAAAAAGATATTCGTTGGATATTTTTAGCAGCTGGGTTCATTTTTGAAGGTAAAACAGAGTTCTTAGTCGCGACATTCTTTAGGCATTTACATTTCTCGACATTTTGAACCCTCTTAAGACGTGCCGTAATTATTACAGAAATAACGTTGTAAGCTGTGTTCGGAGATTTGGAGTAGGCTGTGCTTAATTAAAATGTGTAGATGCAAATATAGAATAACCTAAGTTGATTTTTAAATATATGGCTTTTCTTTAGTATTTTGTCGTATTTTTTATTGAGCGTTTCCGTACTTAGGAAAGCACGTTAAACATTAGTGCCGCCTTTTGCATGTCGTACATTAAGATGAAACAGGACGCTTAACACCTATTTCTGCTAACACGCGTTTGATAAGCCTGGTAGAGTACGACCCTAAACACTACTACATTGCTATGTGAGAAAAAAAAAGACTTTATTGTCTTAAAGAACAACAGGATATGAGCGGTATTATAATCAAGAAATGAAAGCAAAATATTTATTTGTCAGAATTTGTCAAGATCTTTCAGTTAGTGGTTTTTTGTGGTGGTGTGGTGTGGTGGTAACTCTTATCGGGGGGATTCGGCAACCTCTCGAAATTCTAAAGGGGAGAGGGAATCCCTTCCCCCTTTAGAATCTCGAGAGGTAGACAATTGTCTAACGAGGCTTCCAAAAGCAACGAGATTGAGAAGAAAGGAGCAATTCATGTCACTTCCAGGCAGATTTATTTTTCGCTCCAGTATTTTATTAGCCTATGCAATGCAAAGTAACAATCAAATATTCCCTCTATGACAAATCTAAATAAATGAATGTAACTACAAATCGTACATATAAAAGATTAAATTATATAACAATTTACCAGTAACTAACAACCTCACTGGCAGTAATGAACTTTAATATATGTTTAATGACACAGATGAAGTGACTACAATTTCGCTTCGAGAAAGGCTCTCAACTTCTGCAATAATAACTTCGGCGCGCTCTTTCCCTATAGACCGTCCACGCCAGATTACCAGTCTGATTTCATTGAGACAGCTAATGCTAAAGGCATATTCACAGTGAGATAAATCGAATAGTTATGATATTAAAAATATCTTTTTGGTTTTCGTCTATATGCCTCTATGCCGCACCCACTTGTCAAGGTACCTATATATACAACCTATATAAATGCCGCTTCAAACCTCGCTCCAAAGACCCAAATAAAAGAAAGAATTCGTGACAAATTTCCAAGCGTGTCAATGAAGTGCTACGCGGAGATTTCCATTACGATTTAGATTAGATAAGATTTAAAGTACTGCAGAGTTTTGCAAATTTTACGGAAGAAACGATTATTCGACCTCATTACAAAGGAAATGAAACTGAAGACTAGGCTGTGTGATTCATGACCTTGGTAATTCGCATTATGGATATATTTACATATGCAAAAAAATATTGTTCGTAAGAAATTCACAAACTCATCGGATTCGATCCCAACTATCACTGTTTTGGTTAATAAGGCTTTATATCATTATGCCTGCGAACTAAGTACTGATCAGTATATTAATATCACATATCAAGATACGATCTTCGTAGTATGGTTGGAAGCCTTGTTATTGTACGCATGCATTCAGTTCATATATTGTTACAAATATTACTAATAGAACGTAAGAGAAACTTCGTTAAGATCGGAACATTTTTTCGAGTATTAATATATACCTACCAAGATCTTGGGAGTCCAAGCCACCTCATCTAAAAATATTATTGGGTATATTATTATTATTATTGGGTACCTGCCGATCATCGGTAGAGGCTCTGGCTAACATACGTTACAAATTCCCGGTAAGCGGGCAAACTATCGCCACTTTTAATTATATTTTCCTATCGGAGAAACGGGAATATGTATTGTAAATCCATATAATATAGCAAGAACTGCTATTTTATGGCATTACATATTGAGGTATTAACGCGACAGAACATTCTCTCAGACTCTCAGTTTTGTGGAAAGAGCTTTAGATTGTATAACAATTCATTGTGTGTCGCTGGGTTACTACAGTAGTTTTATTAGTAAGCTGTTAATGTATTTTAATTTGTTTGTGTTTTGCTTTTACTAATTCCTAAGCAATGTTGTTTCATTTATTTTAGTTGTATTGTTGATAGATGATTTACTCGATGTAAAAGATGTGATTTTTAGATTAATGAAAAGCTTTTTTAAGTACCTACAGCCATTGAAATTGAAAATTACTGTATTAACTTATTCGAAACGGGAGTTTCATCAATTTTATAATGATTCGTGAGATCTAGGAGTACTAGTACTATGGCCAGGACTAATACAGTGTAGTGCATACTGCGATAACATACCTGATTCCACGAGTAAGCCCCGGACTGAATCTTTTGTCTATTTATTTGTAAATGAACTCATTTATAACCGGCTTCCGCGACTCCATTTCCAAATCTATAACGAACACTAACTCAGTAATGAAAACTACCACCGTTATTAATTACAGAGGATTGTGCAATCTTAACTCAAGGCTCCATTGATAAGATCAATCAGAAAATCGCCCAAAAGAAAATCCCAGTTAATGAAGGAATTACGCGAACCAGACAATATTCCAATTTCTTCGTGAGGTACGCAACATTAATTAAATTAGGTTCTTATAATCTGCTTTCAGCAGGGCTTCCAAAGGGTCGCTGTGTTATATATTATATATTACACTTATTGTAATTATATCTTGAATCTCTTTTGTCATCCAGTACAATTATGTCGCTGATAAAGATCTTGTTGATGGTTGTGTATCCGTTGGTCTGTTATTGTTGGTTTGTTAGGTATAAGGTTAGAGGGTATATAATAACCTATAAAAGTAAAAAATATTATGCTTTGCTTAGAATAGATACTTCTTCTTTTTCATCATCTCAGCTTATTAAAGTCCAATTGGTAACGACTGGCCTCTTATCACAAACGCACTCCGGCACGCAGTCATATTGCGACTTCAAGGCGGCACACTACGGCTGTTACAATTATTTTAATGCCACCCAATACCGCATTACAATATAACATGGGCATAAATCTGGGTGATCTTTTGTTGCAATTATAGCATGTGTGATTCGAAAAACAATTGTTTGATAAGTATGAAAAATACAGTAGAAAATGGTCTTGACGACTACCACATAAAATGATAAACAAGACCAACAGTTTGAAGTGACTCTCGAAGCGCGAAAGCGGTCGATATTAAATGCCACATAAACAGTCATCCACACAACAGTTGACCTCCTTAAAAGCTCCTTCACTTCGGTGATCTTACCCGATCGCAGCGCTTCATTTATCCGATACGTCTTAAAATAATACGTCTAAACTTTTTTCTTATGCAGACTACACACGGTTTTGGCATGGAATGTTTACTAATTACGCATTCCATTACGTCTAATATTTTTCTTTGCACTTTATCTGGTAAAATAGACGACAGGTAAAGACGAGAGTAGAGTAAATGGTTTATATGTTACATTGCTTCTACGCAATACATTAAACCTTATGGCAATTCTGTTAATTCTGTCAAATCTTTAAAGCCGTGGCTTTACTAACACACTACTAAAATCCATCTCTATTGTTACCTTCTACGTAGCACCTCGTCCACCACCTGCCAGATTATCTCCACCCCTCTGTAATGTCGGCTTTATGCCTCCAAAAATATAAATTAAGAAATGACAAATGCTGGCTTACAGCTCCATCTAAGCATTTTGGACGCATTACTATTTTAGGATTACTTACCAATAATATTCCATTTGTCGTCGATGTCGACGTCAGCTCAAATCAGTCGTTACCGAGCGTCACAAACCTCATAAAGCCGCCGCCGAAATAATCCAATATTTGTATTTTCTACTCAGCCAATACGGAATGTTGGTTTAAGTATTTACACCCCAGATATACCATAAATAACGCAAGTTAAGCACGATTTGTATTGTGATCAACCATACCGACTTTGAACACCAAATGTGACGTCACTGCCGATATTTAGTCACGAGAAATCCAAAATGATTCATCGACACTGATGCCGATGTTATAGTATTTAAAAAGCAAGAGACGCGCGCGGACTGTAAGTAGCGGATGCCAACCCCGACGACTGGTCGGGGTTCGGACACGCGAATCACATGATCTGTGATTTAAACCACAGATGTTCCATGATAATCGTGCTAATCGGCATAACGTGTTTACCGATGTAAGAAAGCTATACAAACAGTCACGAAGGACTGGACCTCTGAGAACTCACTGCTTAACTCGAAGCTTAGTCGTTCCGACTACCTTCCTTCGTGCCGCTAAGTGAAGACTACCAATTAATACCAGGCGAGCCAAAAGAAAAACAAATCGTTTTTTTAGACTCACATACTACCTAACCTTATATATTTATAACCTTATAGCAATATATGTAAGGCGAGTGGTGTATACCCACTACAAATCGAATCAGCCATCTGATCATATTGCTAGTTTCGCTTAGAATACAAACATATACGGCAAACAACTCCAACATACTAGACATTTGAATTAAATAGCCAACATGCCAGTAACACGAAAGTCCGCAATTTCTCGGTCAACGCACACTAATTGGATACAGCCTTATGAGGCTTTTGTTCAAGTGGTCTCTTAAAAATAATCAACGACTTGATAGTAGGTAAATGCTCATCTAACCATATGAATATTGCAGAGGCAAATTCAAATTCAAATCATTTATTTGCACAAATGTGGGTATCATACAGGTGTTTAAAATAATAAATAAATAATAAAGTACAGCACATTTACCATTTCTGGCTTGCAAAAGTTACATAAAAATTAGATTATAGATACATTTACAGATAATAATTAAAATTTACAATAATAAAAGAGAAATATGGACATGTCAAGTATAGTTGTCATAAAAGATAACACCAAAAAATTTAAACTAAGTATGTCAAGCTACAATTATATAAAAATAAAACTGGTCATTATTATTTAAAGTATGTCAGTATAAAATGTTCAATTAGTATCATTTAAATATTCGGAGACAGAATAGTAACATTTTTGAACCAACCATGTAAACAAATGTCTTTTAAATATATTCAAATGCAAGTTACAAATTTCCGACGGTAGGTTATTGTACAATTTGATCACCATATAACAACAATTTATTTTAAAGACATCCGTCTTTATGTGCGGTACAGTTAACTTGTTTGGATATCTAGTATTGAAATTACACATGTCTTTTTTCCTTGTAAACAAATCGGGATTCTGTTTCGCAAAAGTACAGGCTTCGTAGATGTACATTAAAGGAAGTGTAAGCAAACTCAACTCTTTGAATAACGGTCTGCAGGTAGTCCATGGGGGTACATGGGAGGGCTCTTTAAAAGGGCGTGAAATAGGTTTTAAATTGTAAACATGCGCTAGTGATGCCCCTGGGTTTGCCAGGAATGAAAGTCCTAGCTGTGTTCGTACACTTTAGAAGTATTGTAAGAATCTATATAATATTTCGATCATATGTGATATGGGCTTCAAAATGACTATTTATTTATTAACCTTAAAATATTGCCGCACACTTTGACATCTATATCTTCTTGCACCAGATAAGATCTCAGTTGGTATCTTGTAAATAATTCTCAATATGGAAAAATTTACAGTAAATGGCGGTGTCTAATCTATCACTAATTACTGAAGTTTACTTTATATTAAATTTCACTCAACATAATATAATCTTTTAAAGATAGAAGCCATAAAAAAGGATAAGGCAATTCTAAACATTAAACTTTTTTGACTAATATATTCTGGTCTGATGGTAATTTGGTCCCATAACTCTGCACAAATTAAGAACAAAAAATCGCCTCTTTCAGCAGTTTCAGCTGCTTTTATAATAAGATTCATAAAATTAATATTATTAACTAGAAGTATATTACCTATGTGTTACAGTCAAGTCATACAACTGGTCAACACTCATTTGCAAAAATAACCTTAAATAAAATATACTGCAAAAGCATGTTAAACTAAAATATTTTGTTTTAATTTATTTATTAAAAACTCAAATGTAAGTAACACTTAGTTCGCACACTACCACAAAGGACCCACTGTAACCGGAAGTCTATTACGAAACCCGGGTATGTGTTGATCAACCGGCTCAATAAGATCTTTGTGACAGATTAGGTTGTCAATGACGTTATGAAGACGGTTGTGACGTGATTGTAAGTAATGAGCGGCAGATCGCATGACACTTCGCTTTGAGTTGGTGATATGTATCAGATATGTCCAGGCCCATTTATTTAAGTGTTTAGTCTTCTTGCAGTGTTCCTGTTTTGCATAACTAAACATATAACGGGCTGATGGTGTTTTAAAATTTCGCTGATTTATTTCATAGTGACAAAACTTCTCATTATACTTTTTTCATTTATTTCATTTTATTGTAAAATAAAAGAAATAGAAATATTATAAAAAATATAGCTTAAAGTAAAAGTAAATTTAAAATATTTATTACATAAACATTAAAGGATATTTTTGAGTTAAACTCATAAATTTATGAATTTTCAATACTTCCGACACAAAGTGAATTTATTTCCCCAAAGATAAGTCCCGGGACAAAGTAAACACAAAAGAACTGAAACACCCTGTTTAGGACAACAAATTACTCGTGGATACGAACGATTTACTAACTGCTTATAAAACTTTGAAAGCAATTTGGAAAGTATTATAAAGATATTATGAGTTTCAACTCCATTTGGTCGTCTGTTCGGTGTGAAATAAGAATAAGTAAATAAAAGAAATTACGAAATCAGTCATAAAGAGAATATTAATACACCAAGCAATCAGAGTACATAAAAGATGTCGACGATTTTAGAATACCTTTAGTTAGATTTAGTTTCCCGAAGGGGTAGGCAGAGGCTACGCCCACATTTCGCCATTTATATTGTTAGTCCCACGTAATAGGTGGCGAGCCTACTGCCGCTTTCCGGGCACTTTTATGTTCGCCAGAGCCTCGTCCGTTGATCGGCAGGTGCACCACTTGCAGGTGAGATTGGCTTGGGCTCCTCAGATTCTGGTAGGAGCCCAAGCCTACACTTTACCTACCTTTAGTTTTGATAAATTAGTTTTATATAGAAAAAGTAGTATTCAGAACGTTTTACTCCACCGCAATCTTACTATAAGTACCTACTTTATAATTTTTTTATTTTAAACTTTGTAGGATAAGAATTTTCAAGTGTTTCTGCTCAACTAAAAATGTAATGTAATTCGATATCACTTTTCAAATAATACAGGGATAGCAATTTACAGCAGTCTCGGACCATTTGCCGCAAATAAACAAGAGTTCCGTCGTAAAAGTATTTAATAAATAATTTTATCTTGACTGTATCAGCACCTCCAAAGATCAGTTAGATTATTGAGGCTCTTTTAGGTTACAACAATTTAAAACATCTTCAACTGTCTCTTTTTAAATTTTCTCTTAAAGAAAAAGCTTAAAGCTGCTTACAACCTTTATCTTACTAAGTTAAATATAAACAAGTAGCATAATAATAAAAATTAAAAAATGGTTTACTGTGGATATCTGTGACTTGAAAGGCTTATCCCTAAAGAGTTTTAGGGCAAGGAGTTAAAATTTTGTAATTTGCGCGACTGCGTTTAAATTTTGCTGTAATTTACAAGACCATTAGATGCACTGAAACTTTTTCTTGTTTCATGCATAAAAATAAGTGGTTGAATTAAAAAAAGAAAAGACAATAAAAACATAGAACCTTTTGCTTTACCGTCGAAGCAGGTCGGTTAAAAATCTAGTGGTATTTTATTACCTGGGAACCGCGAACCGAAAGAAGGCAATGGTTAGGATTTATTATGAGACTGAAAAATAAACTTTAATGTGACTGATATAAAAATTCACGAGCATATCGTGTCGGGAGGTAATAAAATATTTAAACTTTTATTAAAATTCTACTTTTTCAAGTAGGTAAAAACATTTACTATTACTATTGTCATTTCAAACTTTTATTTAACACCAATAATGACTACAACATATTTTTTGGACACTACATAAAGTTTATAGATAATTTTTAATAAGTAAAGACAATATAATCAAATACTTATATATATATTACAAACTTCCCAGAGATGTGGGTACAAATCTGTCGAGTAGGTCATTTAAAATAAATTGAGAATAGTCTAATAAGTCGGTGTGTAATTTTTATGCCAAATCACACTTCAGAAAATCATCACATAATAATAATATATATATTAAATAAATACAAACAGCTCACGCCTAACCAAACAAGACATAAGTGTAACAGCACCTGAGCACTGCCGTTAATAAATTAGATCACTTGGTACAGTAACAGATGGTCTGGTGAGGACGCACATTTTATTCCACTTCGTTTTATAGGATGGACATTCACGGATGAACACCGGGTAGAAAGTCACCGATGTCCACGTGGAGAAATGCTCTCTCCGATATTGCAAGGAGCCTCTTTGTTTTATGGATTTTGTTTAATTTCTAA
Organism: Musotima nitidalis; assembly: GCA_949126915.1. Taxonomy (NCBI): domain Eukaryota; kingdom Metazoa; phylum Arthropoda; class Insecta; order Lepidoptera; family Crambidae; genus Musotima; species Musotima nitidalis. Next base: position 12,479,374 of record OX421419.1, read on the forward strand.
CGCTGATAGCGGAGCGAGATAATATCCCATTGTAAGGACATATTTATAAGATCGTAAGGACCTCTTAATTGCTTCGTAGTGTCCTATATTGTTTGAATATAACCTATTTTCAGGTCAAAAGTACCCTAAACCGACAGGCGTGTATGAGGACGTTAATGACTGTGAATGAAGCTAAAAGTGTGTGCCAAGATCGTAGCAAATGGAAGTATGTGATCTCTGCCTACCCCTACGGGAAAGAGGCGTCACATTATGTTTGTATGTATATATGTATATTTAATTTTAGTAGTGCGTAGCACGTCACATATAGCTTCTGCATTTCTTAATTTTATATAGTAACATTTTCGATGCATCCAATTCTTTCACATCGAATATATCGAATTTCAATTTTGTGTCTGAATGTTTGACGAATCTAAATGATCATGTTGATCTTAAAGACAATAAAGTATATTTTATTTTATTTATTTTCGTTTTGTTAAGATAAAATAAAAATTCAAGTACGATTAAATAATCGTACCTAAATGAGCACAAGTCCACGCGAGGTCACGTTTGTGCAAAGTTATGCAGTTTATGTCCATAATATGATAGTTTATTTTTCAGTCATAATACACTGGATATCACAAAAATCGGCCCACTTAGTTTTTTCGGTTTGTGTTGAACACTTTGTAATATTTTTGTGTAACATGTTATTTGACAAATATTTTACGTCAATTTCGTTGTTTACTCATCATGCTGCTGTAAAAGTCATTTTTTTTAGTCGTCGTTAGTTTCTCGTAACACAATTGTTTTCCATGTTGGTCGATCTTGTGCTGCTAACATTCACCAGTTCCAGATTCACCAGATTATTGGACCATCGGGTGGGAGTCTATAGCGTTTTCTGGTTCACGGTCGCCATTGGTGAACTTTAACGCCCCATTGGTCTTCAGTTCCTAGGGCTATACGCCTTGCTTTATCAGCCAGTTGAGTTCTTCTGTGGATTTCTCATTTTCTGATTCTATCACGTAGGGACACTATGAGCATAGCTCCCTCCATTGCACGCTCAGCGACTTTGAGCTTTCTGATGAGGCCCATAGTCAAGCAAGTTTCAACTAGTTAAGTTGTCTAGCTACTATACAAGTCTCATACCGTATTCTCTAACTAGACTCGAAGTTTACCTTCGTAAACTATGACAACTGAAGTACCACTTGTTTGGAATTCCGCCAACTAACTAATATTAGTACGGTTGGTCGCAGAAGTACACTGTAGTACTATGTCGCATCAAAATGGCCTATAATTAGTAATGTAGCTAACTGAACTAGCCCTTTATTTGGAGTGCCAAAGTATTAAAATTTTTGACTACTTTTACGCCGACTGTACAAGTCTAAATAATACATTTAATCATTAATATATTATACCTTGGTAAAGAGGGTGGGATACTATCAATAGCCCCAAAGGAAAATTGACCTTTTAACTAATTACTTAGGCCTTTTTAACTCTTAGCAAAGTGCATTAAGGTAATTAAACCATGTTTCACTTAACTAAGTAAAATTTGATTATACGATAATATAAGGGGATCCACTCAAGTTCCATTGAATGTTATTTGATGGCTCATTGTGTACTAAAAGAGCCTCCTCTATTCCCCATCAATGTAGGGTTATCTCTTTCACGCTCAAGTAAACATGTGCAAACATGCTATGATAACACCAGCTGTGCATATGAAGATTACGCTAATAAATACTAACCAATTACAGTGCGTAATATTTTTTTACTTTATGCTCTATTTAATACGCGTCAATTACCTACTAGGTGATCAGAAGTGGTATATGACTAGGACTTTGTTTAATAGGGCACTTGAAGATGTTGGTTCCAGTTATCATGATATGTGGTATCCGCTAAGCCAAGTTAATGAACGAATACGAATAGGTTTAACTACTTTTTAAAATTTTCCACAGGCTGAGTCCTGCAGAATACTCAGACACAAAATTTGTTGTCATAGATTATCCAGCACTCAAAGCAAGGTACGATATCTAAAGAAACTTATTTCTAAGCATACTTATTGTTACATCGGGTGCAAAATAAAAACAGCTTAATGAGTAGAATAGCTTAATGTTGACATGCAATAAATGATTTTGTATTATTATTATTATTTGTAGAATAGCAACCGTTTAAAAAACCTTGCTGACGCTTTAGAACGAAGTGTGAAAACATAGATCATCTCCCTGTTATTGCATTAAACAAAGTTACCAAGTATTTACTAAGGTGGCAAATTTTACGAATCAACATGACAGATATTGATTAAGCCGAGAAAGCTAAAAAAGAGGCGATACTTGTTAACCAATAGAGATAAATAAATTATTTTGGTCTCAAACAAAACTCTTCAAGTTCTACAAGTTGAGACAGTATACCATCAACAGTGTTAAGGTATTTTGTCAAATACCGAACTCTACCTATTTCTTCTTTATGCAACCAAAGTCTTGTATGCGGTGTATTTCCTGCATTATTTAAAAAAGCCATTTGTACGTATGTATACTTACATTCACGCCCGTTTCCCTCAAAAGACACTTCGTCAATTATATAGTTGGCTCTACGTAATAGGTGGCGAGCCTATTGCCGCTTGATGGGCACTATTTTGTACGCCAGAGCCTCGTCCGTTAATCGGCTACTGCACCACTTGCAGAAGAGGTTAGCTTGAGCTCTTTAGGTCTTTGTAGGATCCCGATACACCTATAATAAAATATCACAAAATAAGTAATCTACCATTGCCAACTTAAAACTTAGTTAAAAATCAATTTCTTTCTGTGCTGTTGTGCTGTAATAATTACTTGTCAGATAAACAAGCTTGGGATTACATTTTCAACATATATTTGTGTAAATTGAATAAAAACTCAACCAGATCCTACGTGTCCAGAGTGTAGAGGGATCCTACCAAGATCTGAGAAACCAAGCCAACCTCACCTGCAAGTGGTCCACCTGCTGATCAACGAACAAGGCTCTGGCGAACATAAAAGTTCCCTATAAGCGGCAAAAGGCTCGCCACCTATTACGTGGGACCAACTATATAATTGGCGAAGTGTGGGCGTATGCTCGTAATATGCCTCTGCCTACCCCTTCGGGGAAACAGGCGTGATTGTATGTATGTATGTACAATTTGGCAAAGAGAGTTTTTTTTTAATTTCTAGTATTAAAATTATGTGTTATCAAAGGTTTTAATATTTTTGCAAACATACATAATATTATCGAATATATACTGTGACGCAACCGTTAATATGTTAATTTTTTTAAACATCTCTCTGATAGAATCTGTGGACTTAAGATTATAGTTAGCTCTTATGGCGCGCTTTTGTAGTACGAATACATTATGTATGTCCGCAGCAGATCCCAACGATAACATACCATATGACATAATGCTAAGAAAATAACCAAAATAGACTAATCTAGCTGTTTCTTCGTCTGTTAGGAGTCTTATCTTTTTGATGGCATAGCAGCATAGAATATACCTAAGGAAAGAGGACACTGTATTCCATATGACAGATATTAGTCTATTTTCATTATTATTATATCAGGGAGGGAGCATGATATGTATAATTATTATTCTCCCTCAGTAAAAGGGTTCCCAGTACAATGGAAGTCATTTCAATCAAGCCCTTTTCCCGCGGCGATCGACCCTCACCTGATAACGTTAAGCTGATAAGTTACTAGGTATATTTTATTAGTATTATTCGAATACGTTAAAGTTCAAGTAAGGATTCGGCTTTTTTGCATACGAGTCAATTTATTTTGATGATAATACAATTATAGTTTGAGAACGGCCAGTGGTTTCATGGATGGAAATCTAATTTAAATGTAGATTTCTGTGATCCCCGGTGCTATGATGATCCTACTAATATTCGAAGTGTGAAAGTTTGTGAGTGTATGTTTGTTACTTCTTCACGCAAAAACTACTGGACCGATTGTGATAAAACTAGGTGTGTATAGCTGCAGTCCTGGGATAAGATATGCGATACTTTTTATCCCGGTATTCACCCGGGTCACTCCGCGAGGCGCTGCTAGTACGAAATATATGATTAGATGGTCGAATACAATCACGGAAGTAAACGCAGAGTTTACTGACGTCAGTTCTCAAATGGGTGACCGTTTTTGTGGCAATTAATGCCGATAGTTTGCGTGCTTTATAAGGCACATTATGTTGTTGGTCCTGATTATAACTCCATATATTAGTCGTGAAGCCATTTTAGAGGTTTCATTGGTTTGGAGAATTCTACAGCTTGCAGTCTTGAAACACACTCTAGTGTGAGTCCACGTGATGGAGTACGACCTGAGTCCCTTTCACCTTGATTCGTAATGGATTGATATGATAATGATGACTGATTGATAAATGGTATGAGGTTTCAATATTTTGTGGCACCTTGCTTTCCTTAGCATGTGTGTGAGTTTGATGAGCACAAGTAATAGAATTCTAATCATCTTATTACTTAATCTCTTAACTAAAAAAAAATAGCTGTAATATATGTGGTGACGATGTCTGTTTAATTAAATTAAAAATAGGCTTCTACCGTCCCATCTTATTATGCGAAAATTAAAATTGTTTTCTAGTTTGTTGTTGTAAATGAAGACGTTTATTTTTATTAATTTGCGCAAAGAACACTCTTAGCATTACAAGGCCTTTATAATGCCACTTTGAATATCATTATTTATTTTAATTAAGTGACTTGTTAGTTACATAAATAATACTAGTAAGACAAAATATTTAAAAAAGTATTTAAATTAGTAAGTAATTATGTAAGATTCGTTAAATATTTATATTTTTCGCATACAGTTTTACAGTACGTTTGTACGGCATTTCCATTTTGTAGATTCAGAGACTCTGATCTTTATCTTTAGTAAGGGTCGGTACATGTCGGACGGATAATGCGTCACGTATTTTATCGGTATACGCCAGAACAGAAATATATTATACTAAAACATTTCACATCGAGCATACATCTAAAATACGCTCCACGCATTTTCCGTCAGACATAAAACTACCCTAACGCTTGCGTCACGAAAACCAAAATAAGGCAAAAAAGGCAAAATAAGGTTGGGATCTAATCCCAACAATTTTTTTTGTGTAAGCATTTGGAAAGATCTCAATGCCTTTTTAAGTACCAGCTGTTTCAAAAATCAATACAGAAACCAGAATTAAACCGCACATAGAAATATTTTGACTTCGTTTGAAAAAGGACCTGCCCGTCTCGAAGCTTAAAATAATTTTTAGCTTTCACGCTGACGTCAGTAGCGTACATAAGTCGTCGTTATAACGAATAATCTACATACATTGTGTGCAATGAATAACAATAATAATTATTTACTAAATTTACACATATAATACATGTCCTTACATCATATGTGATGGTCACACTAGACACATTTTGTGGCGTGGTGTGAGTCACCACAATACGCCAGTAAAGTGGCTTTTGCACTAGAATACTTTCTTACGCGATGCCAGCCGGTGACAACGACGCATACGAACGCGACATACGGTGCACTGATAAGCGCATAAAAATTCAAGCTTGAGCTGTAAGTAATCGACCGCTTATCTATTTTTTGTCACCTCGGCTCAGGTTAGAGGTAGGATTTTTTCTGTTTCGACCTGGCTAGGAAATCGGCTCCTTCAATATACGTTTCGAAAAACAAACAGTACAAGAACAGTCCCGCAATATCCTCAGGTAGGCTACATACTTAAATACATGACAAAGTATTTTTCTTGAAACTGTGCCAGACACAATCGATGCTAATGACGATAGAATGATGGAGCCGCGTTGTCTAAACCAAACCTCTAATTTGGAGCATGCACTGAACTTGTCACTGCCATAATGCTATTAATGTCCGTTATTACCGAAGACAGTAAACAGATTTAGCAATTCATTTTCCAAGAAATAATAAAGTGATTTTTAGATCCAATTATGAATTTTTAAACAGATCCTTGTGGTATTGATAATTGATATTTGTGAATTCAAATAGTAAGTAACTTTAATTGGTATAATGTTTATAGTACAATTTATATGCCCATTATAACTTTCCAACATTAGATGTTAAGTTTTCGGTTGTAATATTCTATACTAAATAATGTGATCTATGTCCATAGATAAAATAAAGTCGTGTTAGTTACACCATAACTCAAGAACGGCTAGACCAATTTTAATTATTATTGGATATATTTTTGGAATTATCTTTGTCCGGAATAAGTAATGAAATTAATATTATTTTGTAACAATTTTACAATCCTAAACATGCACAACTATTGACTGTTGGGTGGAAAAAAGTTCGCCGGGTTAACTAGTAATTTATAATATAATAATTGACAAAATATAATATAATAATTGACATAATATAATATAATAATTGACATAATATAATATAATAATTGACATAATATAATATAATAATTGACATAATCTAATATAATTTGACGACCGATATGGCGAGAATACCCACTGTCCGCTCCTAAGGTCGTAGGTTCGATTCCCACGCAGGACAAGTCTTTGTGTGCATAAACATGAATATGTGTTCTGGTCTAGGAGTTTTTCTATGTATATTAATAATGTTTTTAATATATATTTGATGCTTGGGAAGATTCTTTGGACGCTTTAGGTGTTTTTTGCGATCGGCCCATAGCTTTAGACTGTGTTTATCATGAAGCATTGATAAAAAATTACGGAATTCGAAACTCCGCATTGGATGTTCTTATTTCATATTTAAGTACTAGGATTCAAAGGGTTGAGGGTAATGAAAAGCGATCTCAGAGTTCTGTTGTTAAAATGGGGGTTCCGCAGGGCTCTATTCTCGGTCGGAGTATTTGTATAATTGCACAAGGTAACCTAACAAAACCACGACTTGTTTTAGGAGCCACTCTCTTTAAGTGAATTAAAAAAAACACCATACTTCACAATTTGCCTTGTCGTTTTGTAAAACGACGCAATCTACAATTTGCCTCCGACATTTACATAAAGAATGTATTTGTCTTAAAGTATTGTATATTTTTGTCTAAGGAATGCGCTTAAATGTTGCACATAATCTATTCATTATATATAATTCAATCCCCGTTTTTGTTTTTATTAAAATATGAATAGTTACTATCTAATAAGCCTGTTTACTTTGATAATAAGCCTGTTAGAGTATTTATATGCATGTTGTGACACCTTCAAATGTTGTACATTTAGCTTGTTATAATGAATATTTACTTAGACATAAGAAAATAATGTCACAGCTACTGGTTGTCCATAATAAATAAATAAATAATGAATCTCGATTTTGTAAAGTACGGTGTTTATAATCACTGATTATATTCACAAATTATTTTGTCTCTCAACTACTCGTTTATTTATAAAACATTGCGTCACGCTGTCGAAGAGAACAAATGGATTTAATTTATTACAATTATTAATAATAAAAATGTATAACTTTTAAATAGTCCGAAATTGGAAAGCTTTGATCTTGATAGACCGTTCCCTTGTCAAAGTAACTCGTTCTTAATTGTCCAACTCCCTCTGATCCTATAGTTGGTCCTGAACAAATACTGTAAGTAGTTATTGGAATATAAAATGAGTCGATCAAACGCTATAGACAGATCGAATCGATTCTGACTTCTTACTAGGTACTTAATGTGTTATATTATAATTCTACACATTCATACAACGTATATGATTACGATAGTAATTATGCATCAGTCTCTGTTAAGTTTTCTCATCTAATATCCTATAATCCAATATACTTAGGAGAAGAATATGAGCTACTTTATATCTAGATTTTAGCATTATTCCTTTAGCTCGGGTGGACAGAGTTCTACTTTTTAGATTATCATTTACAAAAAAAACATTTCAAACGTAGACAATACAATGAAATCTCCACCCCCTACTTGTGCTTACCTTGCGTTAGAATTTAACCTTGAATTGATTATTTCAATTGTTGATGTGATTGTATAAAAATTCTACGAAAAGAAGTAATGTTGCTTAAAGTTTGTGTAGTCGTCAATTAAACCTTACCTCACAACTTATACTTGTCATCAAAGGGCCAGCGGTTATAAGCCCGCAATATTTGTGGTGAGGTTTTTCTGTGGCCGACTTGGTAGAGAAACTAGATACTTAAGTCTGTTACTTAACTAATGAGATACTTTCAATTGTGTCTATAACATTAGATACGACCAAATCAGCTCATAAAGCGTGGAGATACCCTCATTAGAATAAATGGGAGCTTTAGCAGATGGGCTATGCCTGAACTTAAGTAATATACCAAACAGTGTTTTGAAGAGTGAGTTTAAACATTAATAATTATTTAATTCAACTGCAACTTCTTTCCTATCCCGACAATATTCAGAAAACCGTACGTCAGAGGCAAACAATGGCAATCAGATAAAATAAATAATGCAAATTATGTAACCAACCCCTTCATGTATGTCTTAAACGTAAACTTTTTGTTACTGTAACATTTTTTGTCGGCGGCGGTGCTAAGTAGCATCTGTCAAAACTCATAAAAAATCCATTCCCCCTCTGCTAGTATTTCTCTCCAACTACAGCCAGACTCTCTTAAAGTAGTGATCCATTTCACCAGGCTATTAATGTTTCACCACCCCACGTTACTAAAGACAACGTAATTGTTCACAGTTAAGAATCGAAGGAGTTTATTCAAATCAATTTAGTTTAACAAATTGAACACTTTCGGTGCCACACATAAAATAGATTGTTCAGACTTACGTAGAAACGTAAAAAAACGAATAACACAATTTAATAACGAATTGATATTAGATTTATACGCTATAGAAAGTCTTGTAATTCAATTTACTTCGAGCATTTTAAATAATTCGAAAATAAGAAGATTTTGTTTTTTATTGCAATAAAGCTGGAGGTGTCCCTATTTTTACCATTACTCTACTTTTACTAATAACTTGTTATTATATATTTGCAACAATCACTAATGAATATTTGAAACCTACCCAATGAATATTATAAAATACACTTGAACAACATTTTACACCTCTAAAATGTTTAAATTTTTCTCTCTATTTTATCTCTTGTAGGTAGGGGTATAATCAATTATTTGTTAGAGGACACCTACATCGCATTATTTAACAACCGGCCTTAAAATTTTACTTCGATCCCTATTCACTCTATGTAGGATCTGTATTACGCTAAAGTCACGTTCAAGAGCGCAAGTTATTTTCAAGATTTAAAGATGATTATTAGCACTTTAAAAAGTGTATAATAAGCGCATATGAATAACAAATTTAAATACATAATCTCAATCCCATATTCCTGTAAGGTAGGCAGAAATCTTTATACAACTATGTAAAAGGGATATACGATATACTCGTAGCTCTAGAGCTACGAATATTCTTTGGACGGATTTTTTGTTTCATCTAGATGAAACGTGTAAAATGGTAAGATGTGGCTAGCCATTCGTCCACATTAACACTAGACGAGAACCCATTCCCTTAATCGCCGTCTACCTTCAGGCCATACATGGGGTGGTAGAATTCTTTAGTTGTGTAGGTCGTTTTGTATCTTCTTAAACTATAAAGCCTTTAGACGCAAGTTGCTCCATATACAGTCAGAAGTACGTTCAATTAAATATTGTGTTAGTTTTATTATGATTAAATTGATCATGTAATTATACAAAAGCAATATCATGGAAAATTACGGCCATTGAAAATGCGAGTACATTTTTATTGATTTTAAATAATATTTTTATTTTCTCTTCTATTATTATAAAGAGTAATGATGTGATTGTATGTTTGCCTTGAACAGGTTTTGAAAGTAATGGACGTAATTGAAGATTTCTTTCAGTAAAAGAATGCTACATTATTTACGAGTCGAATAGGCATAGGCTATATTATATTTGAATTAAAAATAGGGGTCCTTACGAAAAGTTTAATAATGTAAATCAAACAGTCATGTAAACTTGTAGGTCATATAAATCACAAACATCTCTATATCCTTAAAAAGTCTTACCCATAAATAACGTTGCGATAAATTATATTCTGCTCTATTCTAGATATGGGTAAATGGAACCAAACAAATTCAATTCAAAGGGTTCAATGTTTTATCGATCGGCCAATATGATAGCACAATATTTCTAAAGAAAGTTATCTTATTTTCTTTATTTTAAATAATAACTTCGTGCGTCTAGCACATTTAGCCAGTGTCAAGTAAGTGATATATTAATAATATATAATTAATTGTAAATGAGAATGAGTGGTGATAAAGATGATAAATGGTAAATGAGGTACCCTCCCATAAGCCCCTTGAGTCCTCAGTAAAGATGTGGGACTATACTGAGATCTCACATGGACTCCTTGAGAGAAAATTTGAAAAGTGATGTTGCACTGCTTTGTTTGATTTACCAACACTCATGTATGTTCACAAACACTTAACAGTTAATAATCCACCGTTATTACAAATTAATATTCAAAATATCACAAATTTTAGAAAATAAAACAAAACTGCAGACATGACACTTCACTTTCCCGCCAAGAAGTCTATCTTACTTATAAACAACGTTAAGAATATTTCTAAAATTCAAAAATCTAGATGGCATAGGAAGCTGTTGACAGACCCTTTGACAATTTTTAATACATCTGATGGTGTCGCTGAAGCATTGAAGCGAATTACAGGGTTCAATGGAGCTTCGATCGCCGAATCATATCTATATCCTTAAAGTTATCTTATTTATAAACAAACTTTGCGAAATATTTTCCTTCTTTCATAATCTACATGTATGTAGGGGACCCTTTTGACAGTTTTCGTATACATCTGATGGTGTCGTTTAAGCAAATTACAGGGGTCAATGGATTATCGACCGCCGAATCTTATCCTACTAGCACAAAGTAGTCCTACTTATAAACGACGTTGCGAAATATATATATAATTTAGATGTGTGTAGTACTTTGACAGTTCTTTTTATATACCCTATTCTCTTGTTACTTTTTATTTTTAAAATTTTGGAATCAAAGGTACAAACAATGATAATATAATTATTGTTCAATCCAAAGATGACAATGTTTAACCAAAAAGATATTTTCTAATCTAGAAGTGTATGGGACAATGGGACGTTTTTGACGGTTTTCTTATACATTTGACGGTGTCGCTGAAACGAATTACAGGGGTCAATGGATTATCGACCGCGAGAGGTTGCGTGTGCCGGCAGCCGGCGGGCGGTCGCGTTGCGTGAAGCACGCCAGGCCTCCACACAGGAACACAAGCCACTTGCTTTGGTACACCGCCGGTGCAACGCATTAGTAATAGGTAGTAAACACTGAAAGCCTAATGCATGCAACAAAAAGTATCCCACAAAGGTTTTTCCATAATTAAAATAGTTACAACTTCGTTAGGTTTAAGTCTCCCTACAATCATTTTGTCTCTTTTATGTATATGTGTAGTGTACTATATTATGAGTAGAAGCGTTCAATTTCATGTTAGTTTATTATTATATCTTTTTTCAAGTTTGTAGCACCGCATTTAACCCTCTCTACTACCCCTAAGGTTAAGGTAAGGAATACCTTTGGAATTGAGTTCGCCTTTGTGTCAGATTTATATATGTATTAAATAAACTTTATGCTGCTATATTTGTCAGACTGTAGGCTTACGTTTTTAACAACGCTAATAAGGTTGGTTGTTACTTTTTCACGTCTAAACCAACTTGATGGAATTAGGCATCCATAAAGCTAGAGCCTAAGAGACACATATGCGACTATTTATTTATAAAATTTTAACTAGGGATAAGACTTAGGCAAAATAAATTAATCTTCAGCATCTGTGTTCAAGTAACACACAATTGTTATCCAAGATTGTTATTCTAGAAAACTACAATAAAGAACCCGACGCTAAATTTATAAGTAAATATATATTTGCTTAATAAACTTCTTAGATGAGAGATTGCGAATGTCGACGAGTTTTCTCTGTCAAAAATAGTAGTTATAGAACTACTTTAGTAAGTATACGCTTAAAACCATAAATAAATTCGAATACATTGCAATATGCAGTATTTATTAATGCGCCTTAAACAGATCGTTATTTATTTCAACATACATACACATTATTACGCCTGTTTCCCCGAAGGGGTAGACAGAAGCATATTATACGACCACATTTTGTCAGTTATATTGTTGGTCCCACGTAATAGGTGGCGAGCCTATTGCCGCTTACCGGGAACTTATATGTCCGCCAGAGCCTTGTCCGTTGATCGGCAATTGCAACAATTGCAGATGATGTTGGCTTGGGCATTTCAAAACTTGATAAGAGTCGTATATGTATTTATTTTCAAACATAATATAAGTACCTCAGTAGGTGTAAGATAATGACAGTTCGTTGACCCGTATTTTACTCGTAACTAGCATCAAAAGGAGAAGGTTGTGATGAAGCTCGTTTTTGTTAAACATGTAACCTGAATATACGTTTTTGTTTATTACCTATCCACCAGTAACAATTAACAGTACGTAACGTAACCAACTGCTAATTAACTGTGACACATAAGACGGCTTTGTAATTAACATAGACATGTTCAAATCAAGATTGTTCTCCTTCACAGTTGTATGTAAAATTAATTACTCCTTTACGACAGAAACATTCGTAACCGTAAACATAACAGGAACCCATCTAAAGTGGTATTTGACATAACAATAGATACACAACACAATATTTGCTATGTTTTTATAAAAAGTATCAGATATGTTGTTTAAATAGCCAAGGAAAAATATTATGTACCGTTAGCAAAAAGTCTAACGTAAAAGTTTGACTTCGTCTAAGTCATACTATTTGGACCCTACATCGTCATCATCATAGCCTATGAACGTCCCACTACTGAGCTCAGGACATACCTCATAAATCAAGGTGAGAAGTTCCATATTGTACTCCACAACGTGATCCGTTGTAGATTTGTTGCAGTTAGATGGAAAAAGAAAAACTAGTTTTATCTTTTTATTTTCTGATGTAATCTATCAACGTATTTGACGACGATTTCATTTCCTCATTGCCCACTTGGGTCTCCGGCCGTCCACGAGGTTTGTTCTGGAGGTCAAAATTTCCAGAACGCAACTATAAACGTTCAGTGTTTTCTTTTACAGTGGCTTCTGAATACAAATTAATCCTTCGAGCTGTTTCTGCATCGCTCGTGCCGCGATGGACCTCGTATTCAAAAATAATGCGTTAATTTTTAATTTTCGATATTGAGCACAGAACGATGTCAAAACAAAATAAAATGGCGCGAAAACAAATGAAATATCACATTTAGAACACAAATAGAAATGCTTTAAATTTTAATAAATTTTTTAATTTGAAATTCCTAGCCAAACGGTTAAATGCCACAGCTTCGACTTAACTAAAATTGTACCCTACTTATTACTAATATTGGCACCGTAGGACTACTCGTAAAAGTTTGATGAAAGTCACAAAAAACTAAAAGTGTAAATAAATGTCAACGCGAAAGAGTCTAAATAAGCAGTGTTTTATGTTGAGAAATAAAAGCAACTTTCGAAATTTCATTATTTGTTCAAAATGTTTTCCGCGGGGCTGACTTGTTAGCTATAACATGAATAATGTCATATTTTCTCCCAAAATAGAACCTTTAGCTAAGAGCACTTCGGCTGCAGCATCGTATATAACTAGCGACCTTCTTCTATATTTTGTTTTCTCTTTTTGCACATTGTGATACGCTATTAACACTAAAATGTGCTACATATTTAAAATACATAGGTCACTCATACCTAGACCAAGACAAATGTCGTAATATGTACACACAAAAGAAATTACAATGAGGACTTAGAAATTAATTTAATCATCATCATCATTTCAGCAATTTCAAGTTCAATTTGTTTCCCACATTGATCGATCTTGTGCCGCTTGTATTCACCACCAGGTAGGAGGCCGTTCTCTACTAGTACTAATAATTTCATGCACACAAAATATTTAAATTAAAATCGAAACTTAGCAGCGGAATACATCTATACTGATTACAGACCTCCAACTATGTTGACTAAGGGATGTCACATATTTAAGAAATTAAAAATCCTCTTTGAAATTTGTGATCTCACAATTGTAAGAGATATAAAAACTATATTCCTTCTCAAATGAAACACAATTTACGAATTTAAATCGCGGTATATTTGACTTCGTCTAAGTCGTACTATTTGGACCCTACATCGTCGTAGAATGAAGCGCTCGTAGCTCTGCGGTGCTCGGTGGTCGGAAATGATCGCCGAAGTACAGCAGAGTTTACAGAGGTCAGTCCTTGGATGGGTGACCGTTTGTGTGGCATTTAATATCGAGCGCTTCCGTGCTTCGGAAGGCACGTTAAGCCGTTGGTCCCGGTTATCACTAAATGTGGTAGTCGTTAAGCCATGTTAGAGGCCTAATGGGCGGCTTGAAAAATTCTAACAGCTGGACGCCACACAATTGCCTCCGCCAATCCGCACTGGGTCAGCGTCTCCACCACGATGACCCAACACCTTGATATGTGAGAGGAGGCTCGTGCTCGGTAGTGGGAAGTTAATGGGCTGTGATGTGATGTGATATTGACTGATTTAGTACTGACATTTCGAATACTTTACAGTAATTCGTGGTCACGGGGAGACTGAGATACAAGTTGCAAATGTTAAAAGTAGCGTCACTAAAATATTAAATATTACACACTTTTGGATTCACACAAATTGAGTTTACTATTATCTTGCGAACTTGTATTATGTGGTTGACTTTTGGATTTTACTAATTATAATACTGTTCAAATTAGAATTTTAATTTCAATAGCCTCACAAATAAGTCTAGGGACAAATCGAGTCTCCTGGGGTCGCTCAAATCGAATGTAGTGGTTAAGTTCATCTAAATTATGGTCACATAATGAAGATCTCGTATGTTGTCTGTGCTTAACGTCAGCTATATGTCGATTTATTATATCGCGATTTAAATCCGTAAAATGTGTTTTGTTCGCGTAAATAGAAGAAAATATATACAGGCTGTATAGGGACCCTACTAAACCTTACCTGCAATTAGTGTACCTGCCGATCAACAGACGAGGCTCAAATTTACGTACGTACTTAAAAGTTCCTGGTAAGCTCGATCCAAAGGGCTCGCCACCTATTATGTGGGACTAACATTATAATTGACAAAATGTGGGCGTTTAATATGGTTCTGCCTACCCCTTCGGGAAAACAGGCGTGAAATTAGCGATGTTGAAGAAAACAATATTCCTTCTCACTAGGATAAACCTAAGTCTAATAAAGTAGACATCGATATTATAGACTAACTTGAAGAAACTCGGAACCCGCGATTCAATCACATAAGCGAGGTGGCAAAAAGGAGGAGAAAAGCTTAATAACTCAAAAGACACTCAATATAATTTAACTAGGTATCTTGCACTATTGGTGGTTTAAAAATTACATGTTGAAAATCCTATTTCATTTCTTAAATTTGCTCTAAACATTGCCTTTTAAACTTATTTGGAGCTCCATTTATTAATGCATCTGCAAGATTCAAATTCCACTAAAAATATAGTTCAATGAATGTAGATATTCACTCCCTAAACTCTCACACGTAATACATTAGGAGTTTTTTAAGTAAACAAGAAAAGTTTATTGTTGTAGCTGTCGACTTTGCGACGAAATCAAACGCGGCGAACCCGGGCCGGCCAAAGTTTCTGCGATTTATCTTCGTAATGCGTGCTCGAGTGCTCCAAGAAGAACAATAAGTTTATGTTACATGTCTAATGTTATAACATCTTTTGGCACATTTTTGATGTAGTGTCGCACAATGATATATGTAAAAATTCGGAGTTAGATAGTTTTTTATAAACAAAATTGTAACATAAATTCAAATCACGCGCAGCATTTTAGCCCCAAACTTAGGAATACTTATAGGAAACTAAAATACGAAAAACCTAGAACTAGACATATATTCGTTTATACGAATACACACATATATGTGCGGGAAGCAAACCCACGACCTTAGAAGCATCCACAAAAATGCGGAGGTAAAAACTATGTTATTTAAGTAGACAGGCAGGCGCAAAATCTGCTTGATTAAAAATGTTGCTTTACTACATCCTAGGTAACCGGATAGAAGCCAGCAGTTAAGATAACTTTCTCGATAAATATGCGCTGCGGCTGAGATACCGTGAGCTTTAAGTCCTGTCGGATGTGTGTTTGAGTCGGGTTTAGGTCCTGGCCGATGTCCATGCCAAGAATGCTGAGGTCCACCGAAATGAGCAACGGAGTGTAATGAATCATAAACAAAATCTGATTGTGTAAACCACAGTAAAAACAATGTTCACTCTTTTCAGGTTTCAAATTACGTTAAAACATGAAGTTCTTAAATCTGTTAAGGTGGGGAGTTCTGTGAGATCGGCGAAATTGGGATTTTTCAATTTGATTGACCTTTGTCATCTTGTGTGGAAAAAATAGACAGAAATCTCACATATAACACATGTAAACGTGTGGTTAAAAATAAAATAACCCGTTTATTTTTTTAATATTAGATATGTAAAGTTACATATCGTCTTTTTTCCAGCCATTTTACTTCTAAGCTATTAATCGCAAGAATTTTTAATTTTTCCAGGTTATGAGTAGATTAAATACCGAAAATACCATTCGGTTTCTTTTGCCAATTTTGTTTATTTATTATTTTTGATGTTTTTTTATTGAAATCGATGCACAAAATCCATCTGGAATCCCCTCTGCCGTGGGCGCAGAGACGCCTTGCTAGGCTTCTAAAAGTCTACGACATCCACCGTCCCCTTAAATCTCTTCAGTGTATGCGAGAGTTCTGAGTATACATTTCATATTTAATTATCAAGCACTTGTTAAATGTTCAGTGAGTATCGATTACAATTTCAGAGGTGCGTCGTATTATTCTGTTACGTGGAAATTGATTTACTAAGTTTGAACAATTATTTGAATTATTATTATTATTAATTACTGCTGCCTCGATTTTTTAATGCATTAGTTTAGCCAAACGTTCTAGAAGAATCTGCAATAAAAAGAGGGCAGAAAATTTAAGAATTGCATAGAAAATCGATTGCTCACCATCAGGGATGGTCAGGGATGGTGTCGAGTCACATCAAAAGAGAGAAATTTTTACCCCAGCAACTATCAATTGAAAGTAGAATTGTAAATGTTATTAAATATTTTACACAACTTTACTTCCAAGTGTCGTTAATAAGCTTGTTTATTTAGTAAGTCTTCAGCTTCGTCCTATAAGACCGCCTAAACAAACTCGCGGGCCCAGCTAATACGTTATACGATAATTTCCTCAAACCTGTTTTGTTAAAGGTTAATATAAATGCAAATGGCGCGTGTCTCACCTCCTTTCGAAGCTCTTCAGACGACCCTTAGAGTCCCAACAAGCCGCGATTTACCCACAGCAAGCCAATTGAGCTTCAATTAAGGTAATATGGTGAATTTGTTGGCAATCGAAATAGAGTTTTAAGGCCCTTATTGCATATTGAATTGAGAAACAGCTTGTTATTTCTAGAAGTAAATTATGTTTGTAAACACATCTAGAAGTGACGATATGACTGTGTTGTATTTCAGCGATATGACCGATTTTGGTTTACTTGTATTATTCTTCTAAGGTCGTTGGATCGATTACTTAAAGGACATCCAATTAGGTTCAAATACATGCCGGAAGTACATTGTACAATTTATTTAGCACATTAAATAATATAAGTGGAGCATATGTTTAGCCGTTATCCATTTTCTGTACCAAAAGTGGAACAGGCACTGTTTACTCTCAAATATTTTTTTATAAAAAGGCACATACTTTGTGATACAAGATTTGTGTTCTTCAAAATATCAACACTTTATAAGCAAGTGATGGATTAAAAATATCTTTATAATAATTCCCGCGCTGCTATAATTTCCCGAAAAATCGAGAAACTATTTAACACGACACGTGTTTCGCCCTTACACAGGGCATCTTCAGGTAAGATAGGAGCCTCAGAACAACGATGTCTTCACGACCAACGCTGAAACGAGAGTTTTGTAATAATAAAACAATTTTGTAAAAGAGCATACGAAGTTTCACTTTCAGTTAAAACAGTAACCTGTGATATAATAAAAGGTTAGTTTTACTTACTCAGTACCTGGTACAAAGGGTGACCAATCCAAATACATTGTACTGTTACAATGCGATTTTTATCTACGCATCGATCGTTAAATAATTGTCGATTCAAATATTTACCCCGTGTACCACCTGTCAGAATGCGTTTCGAAATCCATGCAATTCGTAAATAAACGCTGAGTGTGCTGGTTACACAATAGGTTCGTTTTGTAAATTACATGGCCGGATTTCATTGTATGCTGGCGTCTCAATAGCATCAACAATTACAATAGCCAGGGGCGATCAATATCTACCGGGTCGATACCATAACAATACAAAATATTTGGTTTATACCTCTGGATGTACTGATGATCAAATGATTTCTTCGAGAGGCAAAGCGATGAGCTTGTAAAGATATTTTTTGTGTAAACTTTTATGGGATGTTTTACTGAAAATAATATTTCTCTCGGAGATGAGATGATTCAATGATACCTTTTTAAAGTGTGCTCCATTTATAATTGTTTACATTCCATTTTCCTTTGATGTTAAACGTAACTTCGCTCATGGATAAATAATACTACAAAATTGCGATAATTTTCCTGTTAGTGTCTGACTATACTTTTTGGATTGTAAATAAGGAAATGACAATAGGTAGCAAAACTAATGTATACACTAAAATAAATAACTACTCGTATAGAAAACTTATTGAAAGAAAAGGTTAAAGAAGAAATTTTATAATAACATCAATAATTATATAACACGTACTGTGCTCTTCCTACCAAGATCTGAGGAGCCCAAGCCAACCTCACCTGCAAGTGGTGCACCTGCCCATCAACAGATGAGGCTCTGGCGAACATGTAAGTTCTAGGTAAACGGCAATTACGTGGGACCAACAATATAGTTGGCGAAATGTGGGCGTATAATATGCTTCTGCCTACCCCTTACCCCTACAGACGTAATTGTATATATGAACGAAACATAATATTGTGAATGCCCATTGTATATCCATAATATGCCATCATGAATACTATAAAATATAGCATCCACTATAGAGTAGATAAGTATACGTTTTCTATGATTACGTACGAATGAATCTTTCGGGTTATGAAAGCATTGCAATTCTAATTAATATTTCCCAAAGTGCCACTGTCTGACTGATTATGAACAGACGTATTACTTACCATCAGTTTACATTCTTTCTCACTCATCTCTCGATGATTAAAATAAATAGATGTACTATGAAATTAGATCTATTGGATCAATCAGGGATTGGCACCACATATTCCCATATAGCAAATACGTAGAATTTTAATATTAATTGCAGAATAAAGCTTTTGAGCTTTCTAAAAAGCAGGCTGCTGACCTCAAATAAAGTAGTTAAACAGTGGTCGAGCCGTGGATGGTCGCAAACTATCCTCGCCTTACTTTGACCAATGACACTTTAGTAGCTACTACTTAAAATTTACTGGCTAACTCAGAGGTTCCAAATGCTTATGTAACTTATTATTAACCTAAATAAATAATAATAATAAATAAATATTCTCTTAAAATCACACCAATTATTTAGTTCCAAGATAAGTATCATTACATAAATACTTTTTTTTTTAAATACATGTGCCATTGGACGGTGCCAATGGACGGTAATAGGCTCGCCACCTATTACGTGGGGCCAACTATATAATTGGCGAAGTGTGGGCGTATAATATGCCTAACCCTTCGGGAAAATAGAAATGAATATATGTATGTATGTTAGTTTTTTTTAAGCAGTAAAATGACATATTTTATTTAATCTTGTAGTCATAATTTCACAAACTCTGTTTAAGTCTTTTTGCGTATTCTGAGTGACAACCAATTTCTTTCTTTCTTTTATATAATGGCTTCGTGCGTCTAGTACATTTAGCCAGTGTCAAGTAAGTGATATATTAATAATATTTAATTCATAGTAAATGAGAATGAGTGGTGATAAAGATGATAAATGGTAAATGAGATACCCTCCCCTAAGCCCCTTGAGTCCTCAGTAAAGATGTGGGACTATACTGGGAACTCACATGGACTCCTTGAAAGAAAATTTGAAAAGTGATGTTGCACTGTTTTGTTTGATTTACCAACACTCATGTATGTTCACAAACACTTAACGTTTAATAATCCACCGTTATTACACATTAATGTTAGAAATATCACAAATTTTAAAAATAAAACAAAACTGCAGACATGACGCTTCACTTTCTCGCCAAGAAGTCCGACAACTAATTTGCTTATTGTACATTTTTATTTTTATTTTCGATATTACCATAGACTTGTCAACTTTACCATACATTTAAAAACCATTAGATTTCAAACCTAAAGACTAACCATAAAGATGTAGACATTCTACTATGAATATGGGAGTATAACATGACATAAACTCCGAACAAGATAAGAGAATGGAATCTTCAAAATAATTTCACAAATACTAAGTAGAAATTATGAAAAGTCGAAGCCATGTCTCTTGGCTTGAATCCTTTGTATCCTGTGGGTGATTTCTCGTTTACCTATTATATTACCCGTACGAAGTAACCGTGCATCTAGCGCTATCGTTTAATTATTCATTCCTAACTTATTGTATGTAATTGCTATGTACATGCATATAAAAATATTTTCTCCCATTAAATAATAGCACCGAGCTGAAATTCAGGTTATGGTCAAAAAAAATTTATACCACATGCAAACTACCCGTTTTTGTTTGTATCGTAAGAGAAGATTTATTTAATATTCAATGTAGTATGATCTCTTTTCTAGCAAGAAACTTTTTTTTTTTTCGTCAACAATGTTTTATTGAAGTTTGTTAGTGGTTTTCTAAGCAAACATATATTGCAGATTTTTTATCTTCTCGTTATTACAATAATATGTTGTTACTCTCCGTCGCCAGCACTGCATTTCATTTTTAAGTGAAATAAAAACAAACCGAAGAAAGAATAGAAACTGTTTAGATTGCGTGAAGTTGTGAGGAAGGCGCGTTGTCGATTACAACTAGGTGATTTGGAAACAAATTTGGAAGAATTTTCCGCGTCAAATCATTGATTTCCGTTTGCTTCTTTTCGCCAAGGGGCTCTGTAGACCTTTTGTTTTTCATAAATTTTAAATGATTTCAAAGAGATAGTATTGGAACTCTGATGCATTGTCTATGAATCATAATGCAGGGATACTCCTTAAAAAGTGGTAGGTATGCTATGATACATACTAACGTGTTCAAATAAAATAGTAAAGCCGAACATGTTCTGTTATTTTCTATAACATACAATGTCCCGGTAAGCGGCAATAGGCGCGCCACCTATTACGTGGGACCAACAATATATTTGGCGAAATGTGGGATTATCATATGCCTCTGCCTACCCCTTCGGGGAAACAGGCGTGATATTATCTATGTGACTATATTCTGTTAAGTGTTTTGTTGTATTCCGGTAAGTCGAGATACTCTTCGTTCTTGGTTTCTTCGGAATCAATCGCTGAGATACTAGTCGTTTTTTTTTACATATAGGAAAGCATTAAATGACAGCTTTCCGCTGTGTGTGGAGCGGAAGGGTGTGTCAGACTTTTACTGTCTTAGAAATATCCATGACCTTTAAGCTCGATGCAGCGGTAATTCTTTCAAAAAATCCCGCAGTGTGTGCAGCTATCTTTGATTAATTCACGAGGGTACTAAATATTAATCAATATATTTTCGATACAAGCACAAGCCCCATGCATAGGTTGTCTATTGTTTGCCCGACAAGTATATGCCATAATAATCATATGCCCGAATTTCATTTGCCCGAATTTCATTTGCCCCAATGTTTCGTTTACCATAAAAGACATGTGACATACTCTTGTTTGCCCGAACTTCAGATTCCATAATGATTCGAATGCCATAAATATTGTTATCCATAATTTTAATTGCACTAATATTATTTAACCGAATTTTCCAACGCCACGCTAAATTAATTTCCAATCTATTTTATCTTAACGCCTTTGTTCTAATAAATAAACGATTGGCTTTCTGGCACTTCGCCGGCCGCTGCCGCGGCACGCTCGCTTCGCTCGCTCGGCTCGTGCGTTGTCTTTCATGTTTCAAACCTAACCTAACCTAATTTTATAATAATTTTAACCTATTTTATAACATTATAAGATAATATTGATATTGTTTTTATTTCTATTAAGTACCTACTTATCACTATAATCAATCCATGTGACATGGCATGTGATAATTCCAGCTTACAAACAAGTGATATTATGGAAAGTGATTTTATGGAAAACAATGATTATAACAAGTGATATTATGGAAATTAACTTTATGGGAAACAAAGTTTCTAGCACGTGACTATTATAGTAAACAATGAGTATGACATATAAATATTATGAGAAACAATAATATGTCTGTTGAATAGTATGGCAATTAAAATTCGGGCAAATGAAATTCTGGCAAGTGGGGGTATCCCCCATGCATAGCTTGGTACTGTGGTATAGATAGGTTTATCCCTACACAGCAGGAAAAAAAACAATTAATAAATTGTTGTTATGTAATTTATCATAACAACACACTGGGAATTATATCTGTCAAATGTGGTTTTTCTAATCCATTCCTGTTTATTTACATATGATAGAGATTACCACGAACCTAACAATGTTGTGTGTTTAATAAATCCAGTATTTGGCTGTTTCCTTGAATTCTGTGGTCTGACTACATTATAAAATTTTTGGCGAATTTCATTCGTTGTTTTGCATTAATTTTGTGAGCGTCGGTAGGTACCTACGTAAAGTTTATTGGGTTTTTATATCTGTACTATTTATGTGAACTTTTTGTGCCGCTGATTTCAATATTACAAATATTACTAACAAATAACTCAAAAGAAATATAAGTTATTTACAGTCAAACAAGTACTAATTTCAGTGAATTTAGTTGAGCCGGTAAGGCGTGATTTGAATATCTAAACTCACAAAATTTAAAAAAAAAACATTATATTTGCAGGTTTTATATAAGAAGGTAATTCCATCGAGAAAAACGACAGACAATGAGGTTTAATATCTGTTAAGAACTATTTTCAACCAGTTCAAACCTATCCTATAACGTTATCATTATTGACCTTATTTATAAATATTTTAAGTGGGCAAAGCACCTCCCACCATTTGATACCTTTCATTTAGAGATCACTGCTCTATAAATGATGACATAAATGAATCTCATATCTGTGACACACATTAGGTCACTGAGCCAACAGAGTAAATATATATCTCTGTATAAGTAACAGTAGGTAAGTAGACCTGTCGTTTATTCTATTTTTAACTGTGGTAGTTTTACAATAGAATAAATGATAGGTCTAAATAGTCAGTAGCGGTCTTGTAGTAGTAGAAATAAATAAATCTTAATAAAATTAAGTAAATAATTATAAGAATAATAAATAAATTGTACTTTTATAAGCAATTCTATTTTGCTAAAATGTGCCTTATACGTCAGTCCTTTTGGAGTTAGTATAAATTTGAATTTAGTAAGGTTGTTCCTCGTTAACTACCGAAACCGCCACTTCAATTTCCTTTATTTTTTTTAATAAACTCGATAAGCGATATATTTTTATTTTAAACGATAAGTACAAAGACATAATTAAACTTTGAATTTAAAACGCTTCTAATGTCTGTTCTGAATTAATTACTAAAGACGCCCAATAATGACAATGATTTTCTATTCAAAGGGCGCAAGGTACAAAGAACTTTCACGTTAAAATTGTTTAAAAACAAAGTTATAGATATTATCGCAACAACGTCTGTGCTTGACATTGTCTCAGTTGCGGTTTATTCGGCGTACCATAAAATACGTTTGATACGCAGAAACCAAAACTAAATTAACTTCATTTTGATTGAGCGGCCTCGAATATAAACAAACAACTCATTCGTGTTTACGTGAACATGACATTTAATTATTTCAAGAACTTGAATTGTGAATAAATTGCGGTACTATTGTATGTAGGGTATGTAGTCTTAGTGGATATTTTAAATAGCCCTACTGTGTCTTTGGACGGCGTAAGAACTCTTGTCATACCATACCCAATTAAAAAGTAACATAGAACGTGACAATTAAAAAAATAGCCGTGTTTAATGTTTTGGGCATTCATATACATTATGATTATAATATTCGACTGATTAATAGATTCGTGTTATTTCGACTGTCCAACTTATTTTCATAAATTGATATTTTAGTTTTTCTGGTACATATGTAAGCACTGATACGTAAATTCTGGTACGTAAAGTCTATTACGTAAAGTCTAATACGTAAAGTCTGGTACGTAGTCTGGTACACAAAGTCTGGTATGTAATAATGGGTTCTATATTAATCATTTCATAACCAATACATCGCAATAATGCGCTCGAAGCCTCACGGTATTCGTTAGTCAGCTATCACTGAAGTTAAGCAGTGTTCACATAAGTCAGATCTTGGGTAAGTGTCCCCTTGTTTGGCATTTGATATCCCTACTTCTAGCAGCACGTATAATTGTCAGTCTCGGCTATCATTCTATGTGGTAGTCGTTAAGTCCCAAGTTAAAGGTCGATATAGACAACTTCGACAGTTGTAATAGCAGGATGCCACTCCTGCCTCTAACAAACTGCACTGGGTGTATTGTGGAGTAAGCACCTTGGTTCGTGAAAGAAGACCCGTGCTCACTAGTGGGACATCAATGGCCTGATAAAACGATAATGACATGTCTGGTATTTTCCTTAATATTTTTGTTATCTACAATGAAAGAAAGCTAATCATAATCTTATAACTGACAGAACAAATGAATATTATTGTATATTCTGATACACGTTAACTGCTTACAAATAAAGAATATTTTCAAACAGAAAAATAACTGTCGGTCATTTTCAGAATTGCATTGTTATTTACATACTATAAATAGTCTGCAGACGTATGTTAAAAAAGGGTCTGCAGATGTAAATATTAGGTCGGGGAAAAAGTCTTTTCGCATAACGTAGGTATAAACTTATTATAAAATTTTTTTGACTGTACTATTTGTGTCTGGCTGGTTTTGGTAACATTAAAAAGGTTCCATTATAAAGAAAAGAAAAAAATAAAAAAAAGTTGTTTCCCGCTATTTTTCATTTGTTTTTCTCTCCGTTAAAATGAGTGAATCTAATGAAGAAATTCGATACATTTTAAAATTTTATTATAAAAAAGGCAAAAATGCAACTCAAGCAGTGAAAAAAATTTGTGATGTTTATGGACCTGATGCAGTGTCAGTAAGAGTAGCACAAATTTGGTTCAAACGTTTTCAGTCCGGAAATTTTGATGTTAAAGATGCACCTCGCTCTGGTCGCCCTGTTACGAATAAAATGGACGCCATTTTTGAAAGAGTGGAGCAAGATCGGCATATTAGTAGTTACGATGTAGCTGAAGAACTGGGAATTGACCACAAAACAGTTTTGACCCATTTGAAGAAAGCTGGTTATACAAAAAAGCTCGATATTTGGGTGCCACACGAGCTCACTCAAAGAAACTTAATGAACCGTGTACTCATTTGCGATTCATTATTGAGACGTAATGAAACCGAGCCGTTTTTGAAGAGATTGATAACTGGCGATGAAAAGTGGATCACGTACGACAAGAACGTGCGAAAAAGGTCGTGGTCGAAAGTTGGCCAGTCTTCACAGACTGTGGCCAAACCTGGCCTAACACGAAATAAGGTGATGCTGTGTGTATGGTGGGATTGGAAGGGCATTGTTTATTATGAGCTTTTACCGCCCGGCAAAACCATCGATTCTGATCTTTACTGCCAGCAACTGATGAGATTAAAGGAAGCAGTCGAGAGAAAACGGCCGGAATTGATCAACAGGAAGGGTGTGGTCTTTCATCACGATAACGCTAGACCACACACATCTTTAGCCACTCAGCAAAAATTAAGAGAGTTCGACTGGGAGGTCCTAGTGCATCCACCATATAGCCCTGACCTTGCGCCTTCAGATTTTCACCTGTTTCGGTCTCTGCAGAATTCTTTAGGTTCTGTAAGGTTGACCTCAAGAGAGGACTACCAAAACTATTTGTCCCGTTTTTTTGATCAGAAGTTCCAAAGTTTCTACAGTAACGGGATAATGTCTCTGCCCACAAAATGGCAGAAAGTTATTCAACAAAACGGTACATATATATTGTAAATAAATGTAAATAAACTTTAAAAAAAATGTCTTGACTTTTCATACAAAAATACGAAAAGACTTTTTCCCCAACCTATTATGTAAAAAATATGTTCAGATCTTTATAACAGCATCTGCGATAGGAGATGGTCAAATGTTCCTAGTCATAATGTTGTGGCAGTAAATCAGCGGGTGTGGCGCGCCAGCGGTAACTCGGGTGCTATAAATTAGGACCAGGGGGGCATTTTATATCTATTCTGATAATTTTTCTTTACAAACAAAAATTTTAACACCTCTTTTGATTTATGTGGCTGTATAATGTGGATATATAAACTGCGTTCAACAGGATGACTTCAAAGTAATGTTTCAAATTACCAAAGAATCATTTGTTTCGGGACGTCGGAAATTGTCATTGTAACAAAATGGTTACTTGTTTCTTCGCCGCCGATTTGGTATCGAGATCGGTGAACTTACACTCAGAGGATTCGCTTCTACTCTTTTTCTTCGATTCCTACTTATGATAATTCATGAACGTAAAATTATCGAATCAGAAATGAGGAAATCCGTAGGAGAATTAGAGTGACCGACATAGCGAAGCGCGTTTGCAAGCTAAAGTGGCAGTGGGCGGGGCACATAGCTCGAAGAACCGACGACCGATGGGGCGTTAGGGTTCTTGAAAGGCGACCACGAATCAGCAAACATAGTAGAGGGCGGCCCTCCACGCGATGGACCGATGATCTGGTCAGGACGGCGGGGAGCCGGTGGACGCAGGCGGCAAAGGATCGATCTACGTGAAAAACAATTGTGGAGGCCTATGTTCAGCAGTGGACTTCAGATGGCTGAAATGATGATGATGATGAACGTAAAATATTTATCTTAGTCAGGGAGTATTCTATTTGTGTATTTATAAAAAAAGTGTCATCATCATCATCATCTCAGCCCATAAACGTCCCACTACTGAGCACGAGCCTCCTCTCACATACCAAGGTGAGAGGGTATTCGGTCATACTCCACCACGCGGACCCAGTGCGGATTGGCGGAGGCAGGTGTATGGCGTCCTGCTGTTAGAATTTATCAAGCTGCCCATTAGGCCTCTAACATGGCTTAACGACTACCACATTTAGTGATAACCGGGACCAACGGCTTAACGTGCTTTCCGAAGCACGGAAGCGCTCGATATCAAATGCCACACAAACGGTCACCCATCCAAGGACTGACCTCTGTAAACTCTGCTGTACTTCGGTGATCGTTTGCGACCACCGAGCACCGCAGAGCTACGAGCGCTACAAAAAAAGTGTGTAAGGTGTTTATTCGTTGTCAAGTATCCATAGAGTGAGTCTTAAGATTTATTTATTAAAGCTTAACATTTATTAAACTTAACTATGTAAATTTAAATTTCATTTTAACTACAATTTTAAGAATATCCTAACATCTAGTATAATTATATCCATACTACGTTTTTATCTATCGGTCTGGAATTTTCTATGAAAACGTTACTCGTCTAAACAATGTTCTATGTTAGGTATGACAATGTCCCGTAAATCAAGGTTATGAAGAAGCGTTCGCGTCGTTGGCCACATATTACGGGCTATGAAATTAATTTCGACGTAGCTCCACAATAGCACCTACCTTACTCGTGCGCCATCATCATGACAAACACCAGTTTTACGAAGCCTTAATTAAAGTTGCAGGATAACTTAAACATATATGTTTATACTTAAGTCTGTCTACAAAATACGTGGCTTTATTCCGCCAATTAAATTGCGAGTTGAGAATTTTTACTTAGGGCTGTAATATTGAAGGACCTTATGAAATGACAGTACTGTGTTTGCTTTTATTATTGTAATATGTATCTATAAAAGCGAAAGCTCACTTACTCACTTACTCTCTCATCACTATATTCAGATCCTACAAGTGCAGGGAGTCCTATATTTTGCATGGGGTTCCTTTTAGGACACAAGTGCTCTCTAAAACGATGGAATTTTGCAAAATTCAACCTCTAAGGGGGTAAAAAGGAGTGGCAACGTTTATATAAAACTTCTATAGTTTTAATAGTAGGGTTTCCCAATTACTGGAAAATATTCCTTAATTATAGGAATATTTTAGTTCCTGTGTGTGTTTTATTATTTATAACTTTATAAAGGGGTGAAATATGGGGTGTAAGTTTATATGGATTTCTTTTAATTTTTAAAGCTACTCTTTACTAATAAAGCACATTTTTATTAATGTTTAGAAACGACCTAAGGGCCTAAACGACTTAAGTGGAAAAATAGGGATTGAAAGATTGAGAGATTTAGCCGATTTCAGTTGTATTAGCGATTCCAAAATTACAGGAAATCTCCGAAACAACTACTAAATATACTTTAACTAATATATTGCTGACTAATGTCTTAGAGTAGTTAATTAATAATAATAAAGAAATAATAAATATTTTCTAACAATTACACCAGTTATTTAGTTCCAAGATAAGTATCATTAAGAACTTGTGGTATAGATAATAAATACTTTTTTTTGTAAATACATACTTATATATATAGGAAAACACGCAAACCAGAGTAAATATTTATTATCATGCACACAAATATTTGTCCTGTGTGGGAATCGAAACCACGACCTTGGAGGGGAGAGCGGTTATACTTGCTAATTTCAAATGACGGAATATGTCTACATTACGATTAAACAAACATAAACAGACTTGGCTAAAAAACAGTTTCATGTTGATATGAGAAAATTAAATTTACAGTTACAGTACAGGCGTTAGTACAGGCAGCTGAAGATTTAACTATAGCTACTTTTTTAAAAAGTACCTAGTATTATAATTGTTGTTGTAAACTGTTTCGCATGTGTTACATATTCATATTGAAAAACGCTTGTGGCACTTAAGTCTAGACGGTAGGAAATAATAGTTAAATAGATCGAGTTCATTTAGATCCGTCGATTTTAGATTTTATAACCCTGTTAATAAGGCATGTCAACAAGTAAATATCTGCTGTCTACATATCGACAAGGCAAAACAGCGCGGGGACTTTTAGTGGATATACGTAAGTCCCACATAACCTATTTAAGGGTATGCGTAATGACAAGAAAAGTATAATGGATTGTTACGTTTCCGTATCGTATTGAAGCTTTCAATGTTTTGTTAAGCCTTTAGTAGTTGTATCATAATATTAATCTCAATAAAACGACTTAACTTAACATAAAGTATAAATCACTTTTCCAAATAGCAAACTTAGACAGCAAAAACCAAGAGACTTCAAAACCATGCAAACTTTTTCCTATACTCTTTTGTTTGTAAAAAAAGCTAAAAATCCATTAAGCCTTACATTTTACACATTTATACACAATACCCATAAACAAATAAAACGGCTAGCAATGCAACGGAATTTTAACATACTAGTAACACGCCCTTGATTCGTTACCCTTTCTACATCTTGGGTCACATCATTGAAATTATAGTAGGAATCCATAATTGTTTCAAGGAAAAAAAATTACAAACTTCATAAAATTCAGGGATACTTTAGCATTCTTATGGTAAAAGAATTATCAAAATATGTCAAGTAGCTTTTGAGTTCATTCGTAGCACCACTTTATAATTTCAGTATAGATATATATTATTAATATTTAATACCACAACTAATCGTTATATTTGATGTAGTCACGGGCGTCCACTGGAGAACATATAGCAGGGCTGCAAAATGAGATTGCGATCCAGTCTAGCGAAGCGGATGAAAAAAAAAGAGATTGCTGAAACATATCGAGTAACCTCCTTACATTTTCCTGATATCGGATAGTGCTTGATTTAACAAAAATATATGCGTAAGAATTTATAATTTGTGTCGCAGTATTTACGTGATTATTAATGAATAGCTTTATTTTTGCTACTGGAAGGGAATGCTT
Source organism: Musotima nitidalis (assembly GCA_949126915.1). Lineage (NCBI taxonomy): Eukaryota > Metazoa > Arthropoda > Insecta > Lepidoptera > Crambidae > Musotima > Musotima nitidalis. The sequence goes on from OX421419.1 coordinate 12,509,436, forward strand.
CTTGGAACACAATTAAATTATATCTTCACATTAAAACTGTCAAGTGAATAATTAAGTAATTTGCATGAATGCAGCGTTATCGTCATTTAGTCACAGTCAAAGTCACGTAAAGTTATACCCCAGTAAAGTATGGCTTTACTACGGAAAGAATACATACATAGAAGCCTTTATAGTTTATGGCTATACTATAAAGACTTATATGGAGTTTTGGAATCAACGCGCGATATTCACGATAATACACTACATCCCTACACTTGTTCAGGTTACGGAAGTAATGTCTAAAATTTCACAATATTTTCACAAAGATTTTTTTTCCGCGATATGTATATATTTACAACGTTGGCGCTTAAACTCCTATTAAATATTTACAAATACACTATCAAATTGATTCTAGAAATAGTAATTACGTTATCTCAATAATAAAACAGTTGTGTGTAATGTGGGTTGTTGTGGTACGCGAGCTATTTCTTAATAACACGGAAAGCGATGCAAAATGGACATTTCCGGGCATCGTTTACAAGATCTCCGCTTAACTATCGATTACCATAAATTTTCATCCTTAGTTTAAACAGGATTATAGTACAACCTCAGGTGAAGTGAAGCCACGTTTGGAATTATGAATATGCTTTTGACATTGCCTGAATATATAATATTGAACGACATAATATATTTAGTTAAATAGTCATATAAGGTTATAATTTTTAGTGTATAAAATTTAGTGTTACTTCATTTATTCTTGTTAAGTATAGTAAATAATTTGCTTTATAACCTGCGAATGCATTTGCGTTGACTTTTGAATTAAGCCGAAGTAGTACTCACGGGATAAACTACATAATAAATAATACAATAACACTAAAATGATTGAGTACATAAAGTTTATTAACTCCTTATTAGATACACAATGTAACACACTAATATTATTAATTTAATTACATGGAATAACAAGTATTTTGAAGTCGGAAACAATTTCTCTTTGATAGACTTTAACTTAAGTCTGTAGTCTGACTAAATAACTTTGTTTTGTTTCACCCACTGTAAGTAAATGTTTAATTTCATTTAAAATTAAAAGTTTATTAAGAGATATAAGTACTTAATATTAACGAAACAATCACTGCACACACTTAACGATTACACCGAGTTGAGAAGAGTTAAAACCACCGCTATGAGAGATTTTTGCTACAAAATTTACAATGTTACTTTAACTTCACCATTCGTGCAAACGTGGTAATTTTATTACATTGAGCGTCGTCAAACATAATTTATGAGTGAACTTAACAAGTTTGTACAGGAATTATTTCCACGAGATATTCTTTATATCTCTTTACGGGTTTATCTTTCCTCTAATACTTTAAGGAAAATCAAACTTGTCTGAAACTCCATGGTTCTGAAGCTTTGTACTATAGATAAAAAGAAATATAGCTTTCCAAAAATCAGACATTTCGTCTTTCTTTTTTCTATATATCTTTTAATTAAATCACTGATTTATCAAAGCACAACTTAACCTAATAACCGCTAAAAAGTATTACATGATAACAAGTAATGACTTGAAACTTTGATTGATTTTATAATATATTCGTAATGGCTCTTTAACTAACTTCTATTTATTTTGGATCAAAGTATCTTTCTAAATTATATCTGATAACTCCTTTTCATTTCAATCGTATACACATTATTAAAAAATCATAAATGTTAATTTGAGTTTGATTTGAATTATTATAAATACATTCTGATCTTGATAAATTAATATTTTGCCAGTGCGGGTGAATTTATTTGTATGAATTGTATGAACTCGTTTATGAATTATGCTTTTAGTGATTAGCATTTCAGTTTGTAAATGTACAACACAAACTTAAATTATGCAGTAATTACTATGGTTTATAAAACACAGTACCCCTTGCCAGTTTTTTTCGTCTGCAAAATAAACGGATCAGTGCAGTGCAAACAAAACAGTGCATCATAACTTTCCAATTCTCTCAAGAAGTCCATGCGAAATCTCAGTATAGTCCCACATCTTTACTGAGGATTCAAGGGGTTTAGGGAGAGGGGATCTCATTTAACGTTTATTGTCTTTATCACCACTCATTCTCATTTACTATAATTTCTATGTTATTAATATATTTCTTACTTGACACTGGCTAAATGTGCAAACCGCACGAAGCCATTATTAAAGAGAAAAAAAAAGTTGTTTTTATTGTCAAGTAATCAAGTTATTTGCTTACACGTAGCGTTTGCGTCGTTCAGGCACTGTCAAAGTCAAGTAAAGTATGTCAAGTCAAACTCATACTTCAGTAAAGAAGTGGATATATTACTAAAGGTTCTATGAAGTTTTGGAACCAACAAGAAAAATCTCAATTCACGGCTACATACCACTTTCCTACACTTTTGTACGTCTTCGAAGAAATAGTCCAATATGAAAAATAAAATACTGCCGCAATGTGTCTTCATCCGCGTTGGCCCAAAAACATGTTTTTATTTTTTTAAACCAATGAATGAGAGAGTTCATAAGAAAGGTATAGTAGATTTTTATAATATGGTAAATAATTCATCAAAAAATAATCCGCAGTGCTTTTGCCACCGTTGGGTTACCTGCTGTCTTAGAGCCAACTGGTATCTCTCGCAGCGATGGCAAAAGACCTGACGGTATGACTATCGGCCCATGGAAGCTTGGCAGGCCGCTGGTGTGGGATGCGACCTGTGCAGACACCGTGGCTCCCTCACATGTATGCGCAACTTCGCGTCGTGTCGGGGCTGCTGCGGTAAGTGCTGAAAATCGCAAACGGGACAAATACGGAAATTTAGGGCCTAACTTTCTTTTTGTTCCGTTTGCGGTGGAGACATTGGGTCCATGGGGGCCGGAAGCAAAGCAGCTCGTGAAAGAATTAAGTGCTCGCCTCATTGCTGCTTCCGGTGACAAGAAGGCTGGCAGCTTCTTCTGCCAGCGTATTGGCCTGGCAATCCAAAGAGGAAACGTTGCCAGCATTCTTGGCACCATACCCATGGGCCCACAGTTGGAAGACATCTTTTATTTATAGTTTTTAGTTTTTATTTTTAATAATTATGTTACCCTGTTTTAGATTAAGTATATTATATTAAATACATTCATCAAAGTTTTGTTTAAATATACTGAAATATGACGACAATTAAGCAAGTGATGGATTAAAAATATCTTTGTAACAATTCCCGCGCTACTATAATTTCCCGAAAAAGGGGAAAAGGGTGTTGAATAGTTTCTCGATTTTTCGGGAAATTATAGTAGCGCGGGAATTGTTACAAAGATATTTTTAATCCATCACTTGCTTACAATGGATTTCCGCAAAGTAACGCCTGAATCAATAAATTATGACGACAATTGTTAGGGATGTCGAAATAGATCTGATAAACTATAGGTCACGCGGACAAAGCTGCGTGCATAAGCAAGTATAAATCATTATACTTTTGTTTTTCTCAAAAGCTTTGCAGTATCGTTTCATACAAAACAAGAAACAAAGGTAAAATGAGATTATAATGTAAGTCTCTTATTTAAATCTGTTTAAGTAGATATTTAGGACAGATCCAATTATGTGAAGTACAGGGAGGTAAGGGGGAATAGAAGGTTTTTGGCTGCAAAATAAGGCTATGATAGACTATATGTAGATATGAGACAAGCGTTAGTATCTCCGGGGTACTAGGTGTTCAGAAGCGATCACCCAAGTAAAGCATAGCTCTTAGGAGTCAGTCCTTAGATGGGTGACCGTTTGCGTAGCATTTTATATTAGGCTGCTTTTAAAATCGATAGAGCATCCAATTGATAGTCAGTACGCTTAGTGGTTAGTGTTAATTTACCCAAATTTGAAGAACTGACGTGAATGTGGCTTTTAAGCACTGGTACTCTTATTATACTTTTTAAAGTGGCTTGTTATTTCAGTTTATAGATATGTGACTCAATCATGCTGTGACGGCCGAACAGAATGAGCTAAAGTTTAGCGATAAAAGATAAATAATGACTTTTATGTGCATATGGACACAATAATACATTACTGGGATAAGATACATTTGTGCCAGGATGCTCTGGCAATGCCGTTTCGTATGATTTCTTAGAATAAATTTTATATGAGTACATTTTTAAGGCGCCAAGACGCAGGTAAAATATTACTAGCTATTCCTGTAAGACTAGATATAAATGACACAAAAAAATCAAGTATTATCAAAAAGCATTATAAATAAAACCCTTTTTATAGGTTTTAATCGCGGCTACGATTTGACGATTCGTGGTCACGGGCTCTACTTTACTTCAGCACAATAATTATTTATCTATTATGCATTAATTAGTTTCGTTTCCTAAATGCAACAAAACGGATATAAGTACAACAATAATGTATGTTTGTACAGAAGAATACTATTTATTTGTTCCGTTTGCGGTGGAGACATTGGGTCGATGGAGGCCGGAAGCAAAGCAGCTAGTGAAAGAGTTAAGTCCTCGCCTTATTGATGCTTCCGGTAACAAGAAGGCTGGTAGACATTCTGCCAGCGTATTAGCCTGGCATCCCAAAGAGGTAATGTTGCCAGCATTCTTGGCAACATACCCATGGGTTTACAGTTGGAAGACATCTTTTATTTATAGTTTAAATTTTTGCTAAATAAGTAAGTAGGTAATGAAGTTTCATAATTAGAACAAAATGTTATACAATATGTTTAGGGAAAATAAATATACTCCCATCGTTAAAAAACACATTATGGACGCTTCATACTAACATATAAAGTAAAAATAAACATAAAAAAATATTATTCTAATACGTAGTTACGCAATTTCTAAGCTTATCAATAATTTTATATTCAAAGAAGAGAACGTAAATCATACACATTGAAAATGTCGGAAGCCTTTCCCTAAACGTTCGCCACCATTTGACCTCTTGCGCCGCTGGGGATTTCCCCGAGGAGCTCAATATTTGGAAACGTGCTCTTCGGGCGTATTAGGTCTAGCTTAAAATCCCATAAGAGGACTAGTCATAAATGTACGCAAAACCTTAGTAATTTCCATAATTGTATTACCAATGCAAAATTGTATTACTCGTAAGTATTTATTTAATTTAAGATTAATATTTTAAAATGTAAACGACTTAGTAACATAATTAAAAATGTTAAAGTAAAAAAGTTAATTATCTTTGTTAATTTATCTAACTTAATAACAACTTTATTCAATGGAAAAGTAATACATAGTCGTTTACTATTTTACTTCTATATTTTTCTTATAAAAACCTTAATAAACTTACTACTAAGGTAACTTATGTACGTATTTTTATTATCAAAAATATTATGTTCCATATTGCGAAAATCGCAAAAAAAATATTGCAAAAAAAATCCTACCCTCATATTGGTGATAAAATTAACAAAACAGAAAATTCTTTTGAAAGTATACGAAGAGCCAAAAATGTAACTACTCTCACAATTTTGTATTGTAAGAGGAGTTAGGGAATCAGGATTCAGTGCGGATTGACTGAAGCAGATGGGAGCCTTCCTTTTGTGATAATCAAGTTTTCATTTCAAGCCGCCGTAAAGAGTATTTTACTTTATTTCTGAGGCACAAAAGCGTACGATATTAAAAACCACCCGGACCCATCCAAGCAATGATCTCAGTGAACTTTGAACGTGTCTATTCCTGACTGGTCAACCAAGGTCTCGTTAAAATAAGTAAGTATTTTACTATTATTTATTATTATGGATGTTTGATATTCTTTCACTAATCATCATATCATAACATTATTACGGTTGCTCTTAACTTAAGCCCAGGGTCTGCTCACTAGTCTAACCAGATTTGGCTGAATATCAGCTATTACATGGAGAGACTGCTGTCTGACCTCTGCAACCAAAGCATCATTCTATGGTTAAACCAGCTGTTAGATTATTAGAAGGCACTTACCTCCTCGTAACGACTGCCATAAATGTTCACGACAGCCAAGACCAACGGCTTAACGTGCTATTTGAAGCTCATAGGGAGCGATAGTATGATACTGTTTCACCCAAAAACTAATTAATGGATTTTATGTAACTCTACAACAACATAACTTATACATCAGGTTAACACATGGTCTATAGTTTATAAAGATATTGTGAAAAGTACAGTATCTGTGCAGACGAAGTCGCGGGTACCATCTAGTATGTAGTAATATTTAGCATTTCTTTAGAGCTAATAAAATGTTTACCCAAAATGTCATCTTCAATTCCAGATATTCAATAACAGATGCAATTACTGGCTCTCTTTGAATAGAACGACGTATCGACCTCGTTTCTTCAATTCAATTATGGTTGGAAAGGTTGACATTTTTTGTTGATTTTCTCAGAAACTTAAAACATTTGGTAAATTGCGTACATAAAAGAAAACAATGTATTTGCTTGAGTTATAAATACTTAAAGTAACATAATAAATACTTATATGACGGCGCGTTGGTAGCGCCTCCGTTTAAATAACTTTGGAATGAGATTTGACATCGGTAAGTCTGGTAGAGCGTTGTGTCGATGGTCGACGCAGTCATGTTAAATGTCACTGTTTTAACGAACGTCAACGGCGAGCCACCACGAGCTAGACTGATCGCTGATGTTCCCCCTAACTTGAATTGCTAAGGCCAAACCTGGCCAAGGCGGTTATAAGATATCATATTAAGATCTATATAGTTGTGGGTGTACATCCTACCAAGACCTAAAGAGCCCGAGCCAACTTCATCTGCAAGTGGTGCACCTGCCGATCAACGGACGAGGCTCTGGCGAACATAACAGTGCCCGGTAAGCGGCAATCGGCTTGCCACCTATTACGTGGGACCAACTATATTATTGGCGAGGTGTGAGCGTAAATATGATTTGCCTACGCCAGCGAAACAGGAGTGAATGTATGGGTGTATGTATAGTTGAAGCAAAGTTCTCTTTTAGCACAGAGATACCTTGATGAAACGTGTTAAATGGTGAGAGGTGGCTAGCCCCTCGCCCACATTGCCACTCTAGTGGCAGTGGGAGATCCCACTCCTTTAGTCGTCTTCCGCTGGTTTAAAACTAAGGTAGAGGTTGTTAAATGTGTATCACAAACGCGACAACATGTAGGTAGTTTATGGGCGGTCAAACTCCACAAACAATGGCGAAACTGGGGTTACACGCAATAAAAAGCGCATAAAGGGCGTATAGTTCACTTTGAAAATGTATACGCTTCCGTATGCGTATACATTTTCAAAGTCCGTAATCATCGCATAGCTATAGACTACGTTCAGGTGATGATACTAAAGCATCAAATTTTAAAACATAGTGAGAAGGCTCTTAACGCCTTTCATGTTAGTTTTACTTTTTTTTAATTTTATTATATTTTGGACAACAAACAATTGTATAATATTAAAAAAGCTAAAACTAAATGTGTGTCATTGTGTAACCAGCGACGTTATCCACGACAGAATGAAACGATACTTAACTTAATTAATTAAAGACATATTGCATAATTTAAAATACCATAATCATTAATACAATAATATTATATCCTGGGATATAATAAGGATGATAGGATAAGATCTACATATATATTTTAATGAAAAATAAAAAAGTAAAAAACATTGTGTGCATTATTCTACAGGTGCTGATGCCTACAGTATTTCCCGCTTAAAATTATGTGAAGAGAGTGCAAGTATGTTACTGTCCTTTGTATTGTTATTGAAAGAATTGACGATACGGTAGAGAGGCGTTTAACTGCATTAGTCTTCGAGCAACAAGGCATAAATAGGCTGTGCGGACGTGACTCTCTGATTCGTTGAGAAAAACTCGGTGTGCAGTATTTTGTATTTCCTATCAAATCTATAGCATCAAAACCGTCGTGCAAGAGCTTGTACAAAAATAAGTAATCAATAAATAATTTAATATAGTGTTAATAAATTACTAATCAGCTTGTAATAATACATTTTTGAAATGACTTGAGTACGAATAGAGTTTATGGAAAAAATATTTCATCAATAACGTAAATGTTTAGTCACTGATTAGTCTTTAACTAGGCTAGATTATATTTTGGGTGAGAGTTACCAATTAACTGTCTTACTAATTATATAGAGACTTTCCTTATGTCTAGCAATAGCATATTTATTTCTTTGCTGCATAAGGTAATCTACTTGCACTAGATGATGTCTATAATTAGACGGTCCCTAGATTGCTATCTCTCGCTGGAGTTAATTAAAGGTATTGAGATAGGGAACCGCTTGCAGGCTGTAATCCAGTATGGAACTATGTAGTACGGCGATCCGACTAAATGTTCAAATGCGCCGCAGACAACCAGTGGCCCCCCTGATAAGAAAAGATGTAGTAGGAAAACCAAGGCTCCCCCCCGACTGGTCTCCACCTTGTCGTGGTGTGGGGGCTGAGTACATCCCGGTAGGGCGCAGGAGGCGCTTGGGAAAAGGTAACACCCAGAGATTGGCGACTCTGGGTGCCCTTAGTACTAACTACCGAGGGAGAAACTAAGAGGGACCTGTGGAGGGCGCAGCGGGCGGGCCAGGAGGGCCCGTCAAGCAGCGCCGGGAGGGTCTTAGGCAGCGGGGCAGGGGGTCCCTGCTGTCTAACCATGGACCCTCCGAGAAGTCGGCCACACACGCTATAGTCGCACAGGGAGGTAGGAGGGGCGCGTCCACTGCGTCTCTCTGAGGAGGTCCTCCCGGTTTTGGCCCGGGGGACGTTGGCCGCGGGCGGGGTGTCAGAGCTGAAACCCAGGTACTGGCGCCCCGCCTCTTTCTCAACAAGCGGCGGGCGTCGTCGGAAGATTTTTAGTGGGTATTACTGCTGGCGGTCGTGTCTGCCGGTGGTGAGTCCCACACACCTCTCTTGGTCCCCCTTTGGCCGGGAGACAGTGCGTAAATGCATTTTGTTACCGACGTAAATCAAAAAAAAAAAGGAAAACCAAGGCTATATCAGAAAATTATTGATAATAAGTATTCATACTTCCAGCATTTCATGTATTTAATACGGTGGCACTCAAACTTGTGGCATTACCTGATTGATCTGTTGTAATGTGGTCATCGTAGCTTATGGATTTTGGCAATATCAAAGGCACAAGCGACGAGCCAACCATTTAAAAACGCGGCAAAAAAAAATTATACGTAAGTATGGTTATCCGTTATTTAGTATCCATAAGGCAAGTTCTTAATGATACTTATCTTGGAACAAAATAAATGTGGTGTGATTGTTAGATAATAATTATGATTATATTAGAATTAACGTATTATGTTATGGTTGCTGCACAGTTGTCAAAGTAACGATGGTAATGGACTTTCAGTTACATACTAACTTATAGCAAATTTTAATTATTTTATTTTTGTTAACTTGGATTCTTACAAAGTTAAAACAGGAGTATGTTGACTCAGCTATTCGAGGTCTGGTAAATTTACCGTGAACCGAGTTTTGCGCTGGAATTTGACGAAGTTTTACGTCCGCATTTATTAAGTCACAAAAAGCAAAGTTGTTCTTACACCAACTTATTATTAACAGTGAAACGAGTTGAAGCTATCACTTGTTATTTGACTTTAACTCCTAAAGCTCTATGACTAATATTATCTAATAATATAACATGAGAGGCGTGGTGAGGCGGACAGATTTCTATTAATAACTATCGGAAATAAATTCTCTGCATGAAACAATTAAGTCCTGAATTAAGCTATATTGTAGTGTTTTATATAGTTTTTTAGAGATTCCTATTATTAAAGAACTATTTCCGTTTTATGCAGGCATGGCAAAGAATAGTTCTAATCTTTGTATTTATTAATTATGTTACTCAAAATCGCCATTACGACCATTACTTTTACAGCGACAGTTGTTAAGCCACACCGTTGTCATCATACATCAGCCTTATAAAGTCCACTGCTGAACTTCAGCCTCCCCAATGGATGACATTCTATTAAGGGTATTTGTCCACAATCACCATCCTTGCCAGGCGGGTTGGTGGTCGCAGTTCATCTCATTACGAAGGAAGACGCTGCTGCCCATCATACACACCATAATAAGATCTTTAAATAGTGACCAAGACGGCAATGGCTGCTAAAATGAAGCGTTATAATTTACATGATAAGGACAGTGTACGGCGCCCTGTTATTACGTGTGATATCTTATCTCCCAAAGCAACGAAAAGCTGCATATAAAAGGCCCATAAAAGACTAATTTTTGAACACTGCTTAATTAACAAGTGTAAAACCTTCATATTGCATGCTTCAAGAGGCAGAATATGGCTGTAATTTTATAAGCATATATCCAACAATTTTGTCGTCTATTCGCAATAACATGATTTGATTGTTTGCGACCGTTCGTTCATTATCATATCCTAGCATTATCCCGATTGCCCCAGACTTAAAAGGGTCTACTCACTGGTCTAACCACATTTGGCTCACTGGTTAACCTCAGTTGTTACATGGAACGACTACCATTTGACCTCACCAACCCAAAGGGAAACATTATTCTATGTGTAAATCAATTGTCTGATGTATGATGACTACGGTGTGGCTTAACAACTGTCGCTGTAAAAATTAGAAGGCACTGACTACCTAGTGCTTTCCGAGGCACAGAGCAAGCGATAATGTTTGCGACCATTCGTTGTGCTACATAATTGTACATAAGTGTTTGTATCTATTTTTCTAGTAGACAGTAAACATATTCTAACATCTTTTCTATTTACAATGCTTAGCGGTCGGCCTCGAAAATAAAATTTCAAAACCCCATTACAGCTGAAATTCCTTCAAGACGCTTTAACCTTAATTTGACTAAGTAATTAATTTACATTCTTAATGATATCAAGGCAAATTACGTTTCGGGAAAGAAGGGACATATCTGAAGTGGAAAATAAATCGTTGTTATAGAGAAAAATATATCTAAAAGAAATATTTTTACAAGAAGCTTTTATTTGCATATTATTATTATAAGTTACTCGTTGCTGTCAGCAACTGCGGTTAAGGTTTTATTTTCCTTCTAACTTTATAGGCAATTGCGTAGATGGATTAAAGCACAGCATATTTTTTGTTGCTGTGTAGTATCGGCTTAGAGTCGAAGAAATAAATCCTACCGGATGACTGGCAGCTGCATCATCCTGCGAACTGGCTTGAGCTGCGATCACCTATCCGCTTGCTCTGTGGTCTTGATAAGGCTTGATTATGATAATGATGATATTTGTGAAACGTTCGTAGGTCTGCGATATTAGTTGGTCGCAAAACGATCACCGACACCTTTCGAAGCACGGAAGCGCTCGATGCCACCTGCCATCCAAGGACTAACCTCTGAGCTGTGAACAGCTTTACTTCGTTCATTCCAATTACCTAGTACACGGAGCTACGAGCGCTTTAGATGTAGATGTTTAAAAAAGTATCTACTCTTTATCGTGACGTCAGAAAAATCTATTTGTATATTCAGCCTGATTCGTGCGTGTGTCAGTCTAAACGAACATTGCATTTTATAAATAGATTCACCCTCAAAATCGTGCTACTACTAAATAGGAAATAATTGAATTATATTCTTTCGTTTTACAAAAGTTGAAACATTTAATGCGACTTTATATATGTTATAGTGAAATGTAATAAATAATACCAGTTGTATAAATAGGAAAGTTGGTTCTGTTGGTCCATTTTTCAGACCGAATCGGTGTGACGGATTTATTTGGAATCCTGTATGTACGGATAGTTGGAGCACCGAAGAGTGACACTACTTTTTATTGCTGGAGAATATACAGGGGGTTGAAGCCTCTGTCGGCATTACTAAAATCAATACCCAAAAAGATCGAAATATAAAAGAATATTGTAAGTTATTAAGGCGCTCCTGCGCTAAAATTCATTGTTAAATAAATTCGATATTTATTTCTTAAAATCAAAATACTCTTCATAGTTGCACATACTAGTTACACGGATAACAGGTCAGTCGCTTTTAAAGTTATTAAGCGCTTAATACAAATATACATGAGTCAAACAATTTAACAAAGGCAAGTGGAGGCGCCTTTAATAGTATTAGTTTGGCATGGCGCTGTTATATGTGTGTGTATCATTAATTATTTGTATGTAATAAATTTACTTATTTTAAAAGTTTACAAGAAGGCTGTTTTAATGGATCATGGCTCATAGTGGAAGCGTATCATTGTGAAGGCATATATATGTCGAGCTGTAGATGTCGTTAGGCAAAAATTATGATGAGGAAAACTTCTTGCTAATCTTTTGATAAGATATATTTGAGCTAAACACAAATTTTTACTTATTTAAAACCTACCTTTGTCAATTATAAATACTAAAAGGTACTACAATTTAACATACAGAAGATATATTATATAGAAGAAGATAGGAGATATAGATATACATAACCTTTTTATTTTCAATTAAAAATACTGGCTGACGAAGAATAAGAAACGCTATTGTAGTGAAATCCCTTTCCAGTTTTGCCAGCTGCAGTTTTTATTATGTGAGGCGAGTATATCATGAATACTCGACAGCGGGTAAACATATGTAAATCAGAACGTATTGAATCTAAATCTGGACTCTTTCCTTGTTTTAAAGTCTCCGTCGTGTCAGCCCTACTTACTGTAACCAGTTGATACTATAAGTCTTTTGTGTTTCAACTCGAACGAAAATAGACGTATAAAGATTTAATATATTTAAATCAGATTTAAAGATTCCAAGGTGGCGTTCGTGACCATAATCGATGCGCTAACAGGGATCCGTCCTTGGATTTGGACCATCACAACACCGCCTACCTAACAGGCGGCTTGCATCTTTCACTTTATACTTGTATTATACCTTGGTTGCCTTCAACAACGTTTTTAGAAGCGTTCGTTGCTATGCTATAAGCTATGCTAGGTGGTCGGAAACTATCACCGAAGTAAAGCAGAGTTTACAGAGGTCAGTCCTTGGATGGGTGACCGTTTGTGTGGCATTTAGTATCGAGCGCTTCCGTTCGGAAGGCACGTTAAGCAGTTGGTTCCGATTATCACTAATTGTGGTAGTCGTTATCCATGTGAGAGACCTAAATGGGCTAACAAAAATAAAATCTAACAGCAGTATGCCATACACCTGCCTCCGCCAATCCGCACTGGGTCCGCGTGGTGCATAACCCAATACCCTCGCACATTAGTATGTGAGAGGAGGCTCGTGCTCAGTAGTGGGACGTTAATGGACTCAGATGATATCTTTACTACATTTACTGACGCAAATAAATAAAATGCACCAAATAATTTCAAAGCAAATAAAAATTTATATTTATAACTTTGATGTATTTTTTTCAATCGCCCGCCGCCGTTGAAATTGAATCGAAAATGGCTGCACGCGTCCGGCGTGGCGCCGCGTTTTATAATGCCAATAAGTACGAGGAAATCGCTTCTCAAATGGATTTAGCACATTTGATGCTATATGAATTCAAAGTACAGTCTAGTTCCAAAAAACACTAATGTCTCTAACCTAAGTAGTAAAGACTATTAATTAGCAAGAGAGATATTTGGTGGGACGCTTTGATTAACTAAATATAAAGATATATAAATGAAAAAACAGTGACATTTTTTACCTTTAATTAACGCATAACCCTAGCTGTCATTATTGTTATTTATTTATTTAGAACATGCATTATAGCTAAATCGCAAAACCTATTTAAAGCTTAGATTGCGAAACATATGTATAGATATTACGTATATAAAATAACAATAAATAAAAAATATTTAACAATCAAACCAATTATTTTGTTAAACAGAAGTATCATTAAGAACTGGTGTTAAGGATAGTAAATAATGACTAAACATACATAAATACTTTTTTTATTGTAAATACATACACACATACTTAATATACGAGTACATAGATCACCCACCCACCAGAACAAACATTTATATTCATGCACAGAAATATTTGTCCTGTGTGGTAATCAAACCCACGACCGCAGGAGTGGTGTGCCTCCACGGTAGTTTAGTTAAATTTGGTATGTATATAATCATATAAATACCAAAGTGTTTGACTGTATTGCTTTCACAACGAAAATATAGATTCTATTTATCTTGCAAAATCCTTGAATGATATGAGCCAGTATATCAGATGAGGTGAGATTACTATTTGATGGAACTACTTCAAAGCATTAGGTACTCTAATACTAAAACAAAAAAGAAATCTCTAAAGTGATGAAAATAGAAGAAAAATGAACTGTAAACACATATACAGGACATAAACCTCCTTTTTAGAAGTCGGTTTAGGGACTATTTTTGAAACACATTGCTTAATAGACCCGTTTCTCACAAATGGTTTTTATTGCTGCAACGTCAGGTGACATTTACGCCTAGGTTTGTTTCATAAACTGAGTTAAAATTAAGATTTTACAGAGTTGTTTACTGAATACGTGCATGACAGGAACAGAGTCAAACAAAATTATTTACAAACAAGAATAAGTGTCTAAATATTGTTTTAAGGGCTTATAAAAATATAATCTTTTTTGTTAATACTGAAACATGTATTGTTATTTGTTATTATTACAGCGAATGTAAAATACTTTTTAGAATTTTATGGATTTATGGCACAAAACTAGTATAATATAGCAAAAAGCTCGCAATGGAAATTGTGTCGTCAAAGGAACACTGTATGTGAATTGGCTGGGGGACAAACAAAAAACGCGAAAAGTTTTTTACGGAGAAACATACTTTATAATAACAGGAAAGCAAAAGACAAACCTATTCACTTTATACTTCTTTTTGTACAACCAACTTTGTCAATGGTATTTATTTATAAAAAAAATGTTGATTGAAAGAATGAAAACGGTGTTGGCGCCATAACGGAAAAAGGACACATCAAGGGAGTCATTAATTTTCTTTAACTGGTGTAAACTCGAGTTTTTATGAGTAAATATAGTGGGTTTTAAGACAAAACTTCTATGAAAACATACAAGTATAGCAACGTGGCATATTATCATGAATTCGGATTTTTCTTGTTTATGCCAAAGCTTTATAATAAAGTGTCTACCACTTTACTGAGGTAATACTATGACTTGACCGTGACAGACCTTACTTGACTGTAAGTAAATGACGAAAACGCTGTTGAATTCATTCAAATAACTTGAGTTATCAATTACTTTAAACAAGTGAGTCCATAACTACATGTCGAAGAAAAAAATTGCTTAAAACTGACCCATCAATGCATTTTCCAATGGTGATGCATGATAAAAGAAAGTAATATTTATTTTTTAAACTGATACGGAGCAATTAATTTACAGTTCTAAAATTTTATTTCCTATAACACTGTAACCGGATCGTAAATCCTTTACACATAACTACACGAAGCGGCGACGTTTCCTGCGTTTTATCGGGGCGCGGTCACACAAGTTTTCTTTGATGTAAGGTAGTAAACGGCCGCCTGAGAAACAATAGAAATTCAGTTATAACTGGAGTCCGTTTCCTTTATGGGCGAAAGTGAAAAGAAAACGGTAAACCCGATAATAGCATACATCGACCTTACTTACCTACCTACGATTATTTATATGACATACCGATGAGATATAACGCAAACATCGACCTTCATTTATCAAACTGAACGTATTCAAGTATTTATTCATTGGAATTTGGTCTAGAAACCGTACTTAGGATTAGTTTGGTATTGAATTTTGAATCGTATTTATGTATCGTGTTGGTATTGATAATTTAAAAGAGCAAAGCCTGTGAAATTCTACCTAGTTCTTCTTACAGAGCGGTGGCACTTAGATTCACTTACACTAAATATTTTTTGTTTTTTTTGCATGTTAGTGAATCTAAGCTTCGTGATTTCAGTGTATGCATATTTTGATTGTTTTTTATATTTAAATTTGGAAGTTTTCAAGTACTATGTAATAGTTTATGGAATAAAAAGATTTGAACTTTGTATAGTATCTTTTGCAGAGTATATTTTACAGAAATATGTTATAGGTATTATGTTAAAGGTTAGATTATGTTTGATTTCGAAACACATCATAATAAGAGTATAGAATGATTATTTATTGACAACATACATACATTCCTTCTGAATAATAACTTAAAATTAATACCTAAAAGCAAAATACAGAACTATAGAAAGTAATTAAAAAATAGATCATGAACATTATGCGGTCAACTAAGTTCAGCATATTTTTTTTTTCTTTTCTACAATTTACATTTAGAGTGTCATAAAATTTTGTAATAAGTATATTAAACTTTTTCTGTGAGTATGACTCACATGTATTCGACTCTGACTGTACAAGCTCGGTCGACTGATAGGTTATGACACGTGACGGTTTTATAGTTTAAGCTATTTTGGCGCCTTTACGGCTTATACGAGTATGTGTATCATGGTCGCTCGAGATCGACTATAATATGTACCTTTATGTAGATTAATGTATTACTGATATTACGCGTAAATTCAAGCTATGGCCTTATAAACTTGACCTATTTGCTACTAATAAAGATTTAAAAATACGTGATAAAGGGTATAGATGACGACAAATATTTGGAAGGTAAGGGTTAGATTAGTACTAGACGCCAGCTTTTGGCTATGAGTATATAAGCAATCGTAGTTGAAATTAATATGAATACTCTTTACCCTAATTAATAAGGCTCGATCGCTCTAGAGCAAAACCCGAAGTTATTTAGACCATCATATTTTGGTTAATGTTAATATCACGTAAATAAAAATAAAACAAATTAGTTATTTTTAAGTTGACGCTTTTCTACTAGACCGAGGAGGCCGAAGCGAATTTTTTTCTTCGAAACGAAATCTTTTTATAATTACACAAATATAAAGAAGTAGAAGCAGGGTGTATTTGGATCCTACCAAGATCTTAAGATCCCAAGCCAACCATTTGCAAGTGGTGCACCTGCCGATCAACGGACGAGGCTCTGGCAATCACAATGTTTCCGGTAAGCAGCAATAGGCTCGCCACCTATTACGTGGGACCAACATTTTAACTGGCGAAATGTAGACGTTTATTATGCCTCTGCTTATCCCTTCGGTGAAAAATGCGAGACTGTATATATATATATATACAGAAGCAAGTATAGCGCCAAGATGCTGCCCTATTTATAAACAAGTGGTGAAGAATTAAGTTTCATAGCAGTGATATATACAAATGGTATTCAATCAATGACAACAGATCGATGGTACGATGATATGAGATTTTCAAGTTTCTATAGATAATAAGTATTTATTTAATTAAAGATATACAAAACTCTCCATAATGATAAATATCTTATTCTGAATCTTACGCATTTCGACAAATTATTTTTCTGTCTGGTAAACATATAGGGTAGAATAATTGGAATGAGCATGATTGATGACAAGCGGGTGAATATAACTTCTCAACTCAAGCTCCTGTCCGCAGTGTATGGACGCGCATTATTGAGCCAAAATTCAACAAACTATGTATGTGGAATTTTATTAGAATATGGAATAATGCCTTCAAAACTATTTAATATAAAGCATAATTGGTTTACTCACTTAACTTTTTCAGGACATCGTTTGCCAATCGATCAATCCACACTAACGGCGTAAAAATTATTGAAGGGGTACAGAAAGTAAACAGCAATTTATGAACGTAAACAGAGTTTGTTAGACAATTTATATTTTATCGTTTATCTACATAGATAACGACGAACATCACTTTTACGTTATTTATGTACCGGTAAAATTATTGCACTAGTAAATAAACTTAGCTAAAGAAGGGCTACCTGAAATCATACTGCCAATAAGGTAAACTAAAGTTTCTTCATAAATTAATCCCATGGTTTGTATCTACGTGATTTTGTGAGGCATCTACCTACTATTACTAGTATTCATCAGTCTTTTTAGGTACATTGTGCGCCTAATAAAACCTTGAATGTTACAAATTTGACTATTCGCTGTTGATCAAGAAGCTCCGCGCTAACTTTTATGTATGAGTTTTTTCTTCATTCTTCAGATATGTAAAATAGAATCTAGAATAAGCTTATAAGTGTAGTTACTACTTCATGGAAGAGCGCTGTTATCTGGAATACAGATATTCATTTATCTAGTCCAGAAACAGATGTTCTATGTACTAATGTTACCTTAGATTTAAGCTGTATTTGTATATGTTTTAATCATAAGTTTTTGTGAAAATAAATATATATATTATATTATTTTCATAGCTGTATTTTATCTCATATTGGATACATACGTACATACATACAGAATAACCGAAGAATAATAATAATTAATATGGTGTTTGAAAAATGGAACAGCCAAAGTTATTTGCCATTAAGAAACAAAATGGCATAATCTTTCGACCACTAGTACTGTGAACTTTGTATCCTGTATAAATATGGCACTTATTTGCTTGCACAACGTCTTAATACAATGAAAACATGAAGTAAGGATTCCTCATTTTGCTGCCAATCTTTCGGACGAAGCGATATACTATATGTAAAGACAAAATGTAGTACAGTTAGGAAATTTGGTTGTTTGTTATGTTTTATATATCTTACTCCTATACTTCCTTGCATAATCCTTACATTTCTACTTGGTATTTAAATAAAGTTATATTTCATTTGTCTTTAAAACGACGTATGTGGAATTACGTCCCTTCTAACTGCGCTAATGCTTCTGTCTATCACTTCTACCGGTGTTTTCAACTGCGACGAAAGTTGGTCAACAACATGCTGACATATGACCATGACACATACACAGTTAGATACACATCCGGATCAAACTAGATCAAACAATCTGAATTAATATTTAGTTCTTAGTTACAAAGAGTTACTTACTTACTTACTTAGTTAGACATTCGTTGTATATATGTAATTTTTTGGTTTTATGGTCACTGGTATGTATGGTATTTATCGATTGATGCTTGAGATTTTAAATATAATTAAACTTTGATGTTTTCAATGTGTATTTCTGTTTACTTTAAATATAAAAAATAAAATCTCGCATCCACCTCTGGGTATTAACACCCCACTGCTAGAATTAGGTCTCTGCTCACAGATCAAGTTTCGGGTGGTCATACTTTAGTAACTTGGAAAATTTCCTTAATCAATAGGGCATCATACTCGGTGTAGATCACATATACGTAGAACTGAACACGCTTTTGAAAGAACGATGGTATAGTTATCAATATTTTTTCACTTTCAACGTTTACGTCTGTCGTGGGAATTTTCCAATAATATATTTGTTCTCTATAAACCTTTTTCAAAGAATTGCCAATCCTTATCTGACGAACCTACACCATTTATTAATGTCGTTAGGTGAAATTTAATATGTCTCTTGGCTCAGCTCCCCAAGAAGCTGTTCTGCTTTTCATAAATCCCTTGGCAGTTCATGTACAAAGCAAAATTACAAACAAATCGCATATAAATTGGTTAAAATGTTTCAAGAAATATATTTTAAAAATGCAACACTTGCCAGGTAAGTTTTAATTACAATACCTATCTAAATGCCGCAGATAATGAATCAAAAACCCTTTGCCGTGAACCGTATTGAAATCGGTCAAGACGTTTTGGTGAAAATACATTATTACAATGACAGAAAAGTATTTTTGCCATAAAATACGACACAAAGAACAACGATATTAATATAACTTAACCTTGGACTATTTGCACTAAATAGGCTTCTGCTCAACATGAGCCCGAACATTAAACAAACACAATACAACAACAGTTTACACAGAGTCTAATAAATTCATACGTTAAAGCATATTTTGTACAATAAACCCTTCCCCATTGCGTAGCTTATGAAAATCAATAATAAATGAATACAAGAGTGGAATGAGTTTCATATTTTCTTCTAAGTTTACTCGTTAATGAATCACAAATCCTTTACAGAAAACAGAGTTAAAATCCGTCAAGCAATATTGGAGATAAATGAGAGAACATTTTAAAGAGCACTAACAAACAAACTCACATTCCTGTGCCATTGTGCCTGTAAGAAAATTGTGAGTGTGCACAACAAAGTAACAATCATTCTAAAAGCACATTTCTCATGTATAGTCTCACCTTCCTCTTGCTGTCACGAATAAAAATATAATATTTCTTTATTTTTTTTGTCTAAATACCACCGACGATCAAGCAAAAACCAATTGGTCAAGTCGTTTTGGAGATTAATGAAAAAACATTCCAAGTGCACACAAATACTCTCATCCTAAAAGCATATTTCTCAATAAACGCACACATACTTACATTCCCCGTTCCGTGGCGCAAAAATCAATAATAATTTAATACAAGAGTGCTATGAGTTTCTTATTTTCCCAGTGATCCCCATATATGTCACGCATTATTTATGTACCCTATGTAATTTTCCTTCTTAAGAAGAGTTCCGCGAGTTTGTTTACTTTTTTGGTGTTAGTTACTTATATACCGTATTGTTGTTCAAAGTAAGAGTAAATATATTCATGATTATAATTCATCGATCAACTACGAGAGATAAACACATCCTTTGAATAATGGAACAGATCGCGACAATGCCCACGTGTATATCATTAGATATGACACAATTTCACTGTTATAATTTAAATTTAGTTATTTATTTAAGTAAAAAAAAAAAAAAAGTAAAAAAAGTTTAAGATTTCTGTGGTCCCACTACTAAGAACTTCTTAAGGGCGTCCTCTTACGCACGGTTTCTTTTCGTCAAAACAAAAAGTCTTTGAACGACGAATGACCGATAAACATAAGATTTTCTATTGTGTCTGGGACCGACGGCGTTCAACGTGTTTAATAAATACTCGAAAATTGTACAGCGTCGTCCAACGAAAAACTAAGCAAAGCTTATAGGAGGGTTTTTTTTCTACGGAGTAGATAACGGATAAAAGTACTCAAATATGAAAGTATTTTCGTTTTTGTAATAACTTTTTCGTTTCGTGTTATAATTATATGTTTATACTGCATAGAACCCAAATGAAGTTCATGATATTGCATCTTGTTGGAATCGAACCCTCGACTTTTGTTTAGAAGAACGAGTTTGTCGATCTCTACGCCATATGAATAATCAATTTTTTTTTTATTTATTTGAGATAGATGTCGATTATATTGTATATGACATCGTTATCGTCGTAAATAACAAATGCAATTAACCAGCTTAGTGACTATGTTAATATGTATTCTAACCAAAAAATATGTTTCGGTAGTTACTTATAAAACATTAAAAAAACAAATATTTGAAGGAAGCGAACCCGCGACCTGAGCGCCACAGGCACGGTTGTTGAATACTTAACTATTATAATAAACAAATATGTGTACAAAATAATATCTGTATACTAATTGTCTGGTCCCTATAGAAGATCTGATCCGTTTATTTCGTACTATTTATAATAGGGCATTCGCGCATAAAATGTGTGAGATGTCTGACAAAATTTATAGTATCGTATATTATTCCTTTCATTTGCAGTCACTAACTATCCTAAATTGTTTTATTATATCGATTATTCGAAATATGTTAATATCAAAATATTTAAACAGTTTTCAAAGTATAAAATAAAAGAGCACAGTTGAAGTCATAACAACAAAACATTTACTTACTCGAAATGTCTGACCTAAAATAATAAAACACAAGCAAGTTTAATCTCCTGGAACGGCACTTTATCACAATTTCTTAACTGAATCTCATTGTTTACTTACGATTTCGCGCGATTTTAGTGTGTACGGAACAATTATGTCAATTACACAAATCCCCAACTAACTGGAAGCCCCACACAATCATAGGACTTCAAACTTATAGGACTGAAGTAGTTTAGAAAGTCAAATAGATTTGATCGTCACAAAGTGCTACGGTTCGTAGTTCGTAGCTCGTAGCGCTGTCGCGGGCCGTAGCGTGCCGTCTGGCGGGCAATAGGTGCACGACTGCCGCGTGGCGTCCAAATCGCTTCAAAACACCTATTGTAGCGTTACTACAAACCCCTCACTAACACCTAGGGTTGCCACATTCGTGATTCATTATTTAGCTACATTTCAACAGATATGCAAACAATTAATAATGATGTTATGAAGCAATACGTACTTTCATACAATAATTTTAGTACTTAAAATAACCTATTAGGAGTTATATGAGCAGAAACTCTAACTTGAACTAATAACGAAATACCACATGAAACAAAGCAACCGCAACACATTTGTAGAAAAAATTAAGTAAGCGATAATCAGAATCGTGTCATAATTAATTGTTTAGCCATAAGGTGAACCATACTTAAATACTACATTTTTAACATCAAAAATACCAATAAAACTTAGATATATATATATTTTCATATGAAATAAATCGGTTTTACTATTCAAAATCTATAAATATGAATATTCGGTTTCATGTAAAACGAACAGTCTAGTTACCTCAAAACAACGCAGTCAAAACTACCTAATAGCTCGCATATAAAACTTGAGACGGCGTTTTTAAATATGGACAGATTGCTTAATTGAAAATGTTGTTTCAAGAAGAGAAAAAGCCCATCAAAAATGTTATGTGTGAAACTATTTGTTGTTTTATTCAGAAACTACCTATTGAAAACACATACAACGATTTGTATATGCATGAACTAAAATATTGTGTGATGTAGATATGAGTATAACATTAACCCATAAACTTAGGTTTGCGGCACCCACTTTCGAGAATTTCGATAAAATATAATTTCCTATCAGCCCAACGACCAAATCTGGAAATATTTAATGACTCCATAAACATTTTT
The DNA here is from genome assembly GCA_949126915.1 of Musotima nitidalis. Taxonomy (NCBI): domain Eukaryota; kingdom Metazoa; phylum Arthropoda; class Insecta; order Lepidoptera; family Crambidae; genus Musotima; species Musotima nitidalis. The sequence continues at coordinate 12,532,047 of OX421419.1, forward strand.
AAAAATAAAATGCTCCATTTTATAAAATACATGATTAATCTTGTTGTTTAAACTCTTAAACTTGTATACCTTTATTTCCCAATTTGTTACATTTTTAATTTAGTTTTATATTGTTTACTTTAGTTGCCACAGTTGTGTCATCTGTATAAGCTTCTGTATAAACTTTATCTTTATTATTTTTGGCAAATGTATAATATATAGCGATGTTGATGTGCCTAATAAATAAAATAAAAACTTTGTAATAAATTGCTGCCTAATTAACTAAGTAGGTATCAGCAATATTTTAAACTGACCTTATCAATATTAGACATAATTATTGTTACAAAAATGTATTAATTGGCGTTTGCACATATGCAACGGAATCCATATACAAGAAAATCTTTAAACACAATTTAACATAATTTTTTTCGTCTGTGAGTATACTAAATACTACTAAATAAAGTAAATATATACTTACTTCTATTATTATCTAACAGACGTACTTACATGGCTCCGCTCTTAAGGTTGTGGGTTCGATTCCCACACAATATTTTAGTTCATGCATATACAAATCGTTGTATGTGTTTTCTATGTACATTAAGTATACAGAAAACAACAATTTATGTATGTTTTATCCGTTATTTAAAATCCATGTCACTAGTTCTTAAACATACTTATTTTGAAACTAAATAATTGATGTGATTGAAGGAGAATTACTTATTATTATACTTACTTTTTTCCAAACCTGTCAATGATTTATGGCCACTGAGACTGGAGAGTGGTGAAACTAAGATGACCAGTATCTCCATAGACAAACTCTTAATAATAATAAACTAAATTTTAAACCCCCATCAGTATCGCAACCAATATACATTATAAAACAAAAGCACGAACACTATTAATTCACTCAATTACGTCTAGACGTTACTTAATGATACACGTAACTTAGAGCCCACCCAGTGCAATAATAACTCTAGAGCTATTATTGAACTGGGTGGGCTCTAGACTTCACTAACTGTAATAGCAAGTCCCACGTACCTGCTTGTATTACCATTCCTAGTTCTCTGTTGAAATCAGTATTTTTTTCGATTTAGATAGCCCCATGGATCAATCTGGCAACATATATAGCGTTGAATATAGAAATCGGTTTAGTAGACTCAGAGAAAATTGGCCTACATATAATAAATAGGATTTACGGAACCCTAAAAAACAACATGTCAAATGTAAAGCAACTACGTAACGTTTCGAGATAAGGTAGATAGTATCCTTGCACTTCGCTTGACTCGTCTTAACGAGAGCCCTACCGTGCCCCCCAGATAATAGATAAAACAGCGTATAACGCAATGACACGAAGTGAGAACATTTGGAGCCGTCACCATAACACGGTTTAAATGTCGAGCGAATGAAAAGCAAACTTTCATATGCGATCCCGTCAAGCCCATTTTTTTTGTTTTACGTCGGTAACAAAATGCATTTACGCACTGCCTTCCGGCCAAAGGGGGACTGAAAGGGGGTGTGGGGCTCACCCCCGGCTGACGCGACTGCCAGCAGTAATGCCCACTAAAAATCTTCCTACGACGCCCGCCGCTTGTTGAGAAAAAGGCGAGGGCCAGTACCTGCAGCGTCTGACACCCCGCCTGCGGCCAACGTCCCCCGGACCAAAACCGGGAGAACCTCCTCAGAGAGGCGCAGTGGACGCGCCCCTCCTACCTCCTTGTGCGACCATAGCGTGTGTGGCCGACTTCTCGGAGGGTTCTTGGCTTGACAGCAGGGGCCCCCTGCCCCCGATGCGCCCTCCACAGGTCCCTCTTAGTTTCCCCCCGGTAGTCAGTACTAAGGGCACCCAGAGTCGCCGGTCTCTGGGTGTTACCTTTTCCCTAGCGCCCTATGCGCCCTACCGGGAGGTACTCAGCCCCCCCACCACGCCAAGGTGAAGACCAGTCGGGGGGGCATCGCGTCAAGCCCATAATTATCCCATTACAATGCAACGCAAAATATCTAAAAGCTTTCTTGTCTTACACAAATTAACAAGTACTTACCTACAGTTAATATATAGTTGCATTTACAGTGCCTGGGTTCCAGCCCGGGTTACCGCAGACGAGTTGATTCATTTTAGAAAAAAATCGTCTGATAATAATCATTATAAGGCTACCAATATTATATATATTATGTAAACATAGAAAAACTACGCTTATTATATAAAATAATAAGCGTAGTTTTTGCTCACCACATTTTAATTATTACTTCATCCTGCCTGATGGTAAGCAGCCGTTGCAGTTCAAAAAAGTGAACGCGCTTCATATCGTGGAAAAAGCACGGCACAAAGCGCACCCACTTATGACGGCCTGCTGAAATGTTGTTACACGCCCGGTTAAATGACCCGGGAATAAAGGAACTAGGAACGACTTTTGGTGTCTTGGTGTGTTGATAGTCTGCACAGTGTGTGAATGGTTTCTTAGACCAGCACGTGTTGTTCGGGAAAGGAAACGAGAAATTGCTTTTTTAAGACGATATTTTACTAAAACTAATTGTACTAAAAGTGCGAGTACATTTATAAAACATTGTGAGTAGTTCAATACTAAAAAACAATAGGTTTGAACCCAAAGAGACAAACCACTGTTAAGTGGTTAGTCGACTTTATAAGGACCTTAATCTAACTGGGCACATATACAAAGTATTTGTTCAAACCCTCTGAAATCTTAAAAATAATTATCCAGAATTAAATGCTTTATGCCTAATGTAAAAATCGGTAATAACGCAATTGAAGAAGTTTTAGAAGCTCATAATCTCAGCCTAAATATGGATAATATATTTATGGATAGTCTAAAATTACATAATCATGTTTTAGAAATAGTTGTCTGTAATTCTGTTTTATTCGTTTTAAATACTATACTGAGAGGGAAAGTTTAGGAATATCTTTTTGAGAAATAATCTTTGTGAATCTTCTACACTCTTTAGTTTAGAGATTATTGATGACACAATTATTGATGATCTTATATCAATCAAAACTGCACTGCAGTCTATTATAACATTATATTTCTCTATATTATTATTTGGTATCGGTCAGAAACCTTCACCGCCGTATTTCTCAGTTGCTACAACTCTCATCATTCATAGTCATAACAGCAGCATTTTGTGATAGTTTTAGGTATTCTGCTACTAAGAACTGGAATTATATTCCACGACTATGAAGAATTCCTCCGCCAATCCGAACTGGGGCCGCGTGGTGGAGCATGACCGTGCTCTGTAGTGGGAAGTAATAATTTATTTAATTATTGAGACTTTCAAGTTCTATCATCAAAAGTATCTTTTAGTAATAACCAACTTGGCGTCAAGATCAGCATACCGATTCTTAAGAAATCTCCATAAGAAAAATATTTGTGTAGATGATCATGGTCTGGACCTATTCTGTGTATTGTAAGTGTGTATTGAATATTAAGCTTGGCTTTGTTTAAGACTAAAACTGCTGTCTCTATGTTTTAGAACATTTAATTAGTTTTGCAAAGAAATAAATGGTTATTGTTTCAATCCCAAGACTGCCAAGAACAAAAATATAACTCTTTCTCGTCATCATTAACACCTCAGCCCCTTAACGTACCACTACCAAGCACGGGCCTCCTCTCACGAGTGCGGTTTACTCCCAAGGTGTGTAAGATAATTCAAGCCGCCCAATTACGCCTTTAACATAGCATTAACGACTATCACACTTAGAATACTACTAACAAGTATAAGAAGGCCCGTGCTCAGTAGTAGAACGTTTACAGGCTGAGACGACTATGATGAATGTCGTTTAGGAAGTTGATTGGCACTTGTGTTTGTATTTCATGTGGTTGATGTATTTTATAGAAAGGATCCTTATTTTTTAATTGTTATTTTAGAAATGTTCATGTCCTTTTCCAAATATTTATTCAAAATCTACTTAGCCAATGTCACCGAAATATCATTGTAAATACCTACCGTCCCAAACGCAACATAAAATTTTAATTGGGTCAAGTTCCCCCTATACCGGTTTTAATCACCTAATTACTTGAAGCTTTAAAGTGTATTACAATTATTAATCCCGGGGGCAATTAATGCATGCTTACGTGTCGCTTTGTTACCAGCCTCACTTTTGTATTAAATTCATTTTCAAAACCATGCTCATATTAAGAAATGAAAGGGGCACGTGTTGTGGGTAATAACAGTGGGGAACACTTGAAATTACAGTTGAAGTCAGATTGTAAAATTACGCTTCTGTCCATAATCTGGTAGAGTTTCTTGAAGTCGCTTATTATTACCACACCTACGAGATGATGAGGGTGGTTCAAAAATTTTATATAGAGTGCACGCTATTCGGTTTTCGTTGGCTCAGATTCTGAAATATTCTATGTCAAATCATTAGAAATAGTTACTTATATAGCACGTCATTGTATACTTTTAATGAAATTTCGCAACACTTTGCAATATTGCAATGTCAAGTTTATTTAATTTTAAAAGTTTATTTATTAGGTCGGGGAAAAAGTCTTTTCGCATAACGTAGGTATAAACTTATTATAAAATTTTTTTGACTGTACTATTTGTGTCTGGCTGGTTTTGGTAACATTAAAAAGGTTCCATTATAAAGAAAAGAAAAAAAATAAAAAAAAGTTGTTTCCCGCTATTTTTCATTTGTTTTTCTCTCCGTTAAAATGAGTGAATATACATTTTAAAATTTTATTATAAAAAAGGCAAAAATGCAACTCAAGCAGTGAAAAAAATTTGTGATGTTTATGGACCTGATGCAGTGTCAGTAAGAGTAGCACAAATTTGGTTCAAACGTTTTCAGTCCGGAAATTTTGATGTTAAAGATGCACCTCGCTCTGGTCGCCCTGTTACGAATAAAATGGACGCCATTTTTGAAAGAGTGGAGCAAGATCGGCATATTAGTAGTTACGATGTAGCTGAAGAACTGGGAATTGACCACAAAACAGTTTTGACCCATTTGAAGAAAGCTAGTTATACAAAAAAGCTCGATATTTGGGTGCCACACGAGCTCACTCAAAGAAACTTAATGAACCGTGTACTCATTTGCGATTCATTATTGAGACGTAATGAAACCGAGCCGTTTTTGAAGAGATTGATAACTGGCGATGAAAAGTGGATCACGTACGACAAGAACGTGCGAAAAAGGTCGTGGTCGAAAGTTGGCCAGGCTTCACAGACTGTGGCCAAACCTGGCCTAACACGAAATAAGGTGATGCTGTGTGTATGGTGGGATTGGAAGGGCATTGTTTATTATGAGCTTTTACCGCCCGGCAAAACCATCGATTCTGATCTTTACTGCCAGCAACTGATGAGATTAAAGGAAGCAGTCGAGAGAAAACGGCCGGAATTGATCAACAGGAAGGGTGTGGTCTTTCATCACGATAACGCTAGACCACACACATCTTTAGCCACTCAGCAAAAATTAAGAGAGTTCGACTGGGAGGTCCTAGTGCATCCACCATATAGCCCTGACCTTGCGCCTTCAGATTTTCACCTGTTTCGGTCTCTGCAGAATTTTTTAGGTTCTGTAAGGTTGACCTCAAGAGAGGATTGCCAAAACTATTTGTCCCGTTTTTTTGATCAGAAGTCCCAAAGTTTCTACAGTAACGGGATAATGTCTCTGCCCACAAAATGGCAGAAAGTTATTCAACAAAACGGTACATATATATTGTAAATAAATGTAAATAAACTTTGAAAAAAATGTCTTGACTTTTCATACAAAAATACGAAAAGACTTTTTCCCCAACCTATTAATTTTAAAACTAGTGCTGTCACTTTCATTTGATAAGATAAAGACAGTGACAGCACTAGTTTTAAATCTGGTCTAACTTAAGATCTCGTTTTGTAATAAGCCCCTTAGTATTTTTATATTATTATGCTAATTTAGTTTATAAGTAATAAAATTGTGAAATTTGGAACACTCGAACCCTTTTCTACCTAAAGGTGCTGATATATACGATCTGTTAATAAAATGAAAATAATCTGCGCCGCTGATAATTCTTTTATTCCTGTATACATAAGCCCAAATAAAAATGCACGATTCTGTCTCTCGCAGTAGACCGGTAATCAATTTGATAATGAAGTTTTGCCAGGCAGTTTTTATTTAGTTGATTGATCTTTAAAAAAATACATTGAGTTTTTACCTCGTCTGTCCTATAACATATTATGTGAGAGTCCTTTAGACCTAATATTGATAGAAATCTTGACTATATTGATAGAATAATAGGACATGGATAAAAGATTTATTTTATCCTATTAGTACATGTTCTTAGATAGGCATAAATATTTTAATGGTATTATTTTGGAATTTTCTCAAAATTGAATTTGCAGACATTACTGTTTTAAACTCTTTAACTAGATAATCTTCCAGACAGCGACAACGACTTGGTCGCGATAGTTTTCGATAAGAACAGTGAGTATAATGTTAAATTAGCCTCACTGAGCGGCTTTAATAACATTTTCAAAAAGGCATTCAAAAAGTTACCTAAACGTAGTTTAACCTTTATCGCCTAAAACTGAAAAGTAATCGCTATAGAAATTGAAGATTCAGTTGATTTGGTATCTTTATCCCCAGCTCCTAGCCACATTGCCAAAATTTATTCGCAATTACCAAGTACGTCCTTTCCACGAGCTTGACAAAAGGTTATCGAACCACCGCGCACTTGTTGGAAAAAGCGAACTACGTTGCTGCGAATATAATAACTTACAAGATTATTTTGCAAGTACTAAGGTAGTAGAATAAAATTTCGCTTACTGTATTATGTACTGTACTGTATAAGCTTTATACTACACCGAAAAATAAAAGGGTAAATTTTTAAAGAAGGACTTTTTGTGGGTAACAAAAATATTAGGAAGTTTTTCACTTCTGAAGACAATAACAATCAGAATTAAGGGTCGTTAGTACATTTTAAGGATAAAAAGAGAAAATGCAAAAAAGTGACATCTATGATGCACAGCGAATAGTTATGTTTCGAAAACTCTTAGCGGCAGGTGTGCTAGAAAGCAACTCATATGTAACATACGGCATATTGTATTTAAAGAAAGAAAACTCTACGAATGTCACCGTGCGCAGCTTCTAACGACTTCGCAAATTGTTCTAGTTTGTTGGCCTCTTCTCCAAGTTGTGTATTTATTTGCAAAGTTTATTAAGAAAACATTTAGGTATTTGGAATTGCAAAATAAAAGTCCTACAGCAGCCTAATGAAATCAAAAGACCAGCATATTATTATGTAAGATTTGTACGAACAACAAAATTAGATAATGAAATCAATAAACAACACAGCACATTAAACTAGGTAGATGCGAAAAATAAAGCACGGCGAGGAGACCTCTTGTAACAAGCTTGCAAATTGGACTGATAAATTCAGCTGATCCTGAGAATGCGATCTTTTTAACTCACGACATAAATCTATACCTTGACAAATTCTGACAAAGAATCCATTTGATTTTATTTCTTGATTTTGGTACCGCTCATATCTCTTTCATTGTTGTAAAGAAAAAGAAATATGGAATTTCCATTGATTTTAAAAATTTGATCCATGTGTTTAAAAATTTGACGAATCTAAATGATCCTGTTTATCTTAAAGACAATAAAGTATATTTTATTTTATTTTATAATAAGAATGACAATGAAAGACACGACATGAGGCATGAGATAATTTTATTGAATGGGAAGACTAGAGACTGCTGGTTAGGTGTTTTGTTTTATGAGTTCTTTATGACGCAGTAAACAGGAAGTAGGTGGAGGCATTGTGAAATTGCTAGTACATACGAGTATAACCCCTTATTTCACCAAACGCTACCGGAGGCTTACTACTAAAAGCAATAGACAGAAACGATTACTGTTATAGGTGGGGATACATAGACGTACTATATTTTAATGCAAAAAACTTGATTTTGAAATAATTTAAAAGTATATGTTATATTGGAATGTGATTGATTCGGGTGTTGTTTTGTTTTTGAAACCCGTTATAAAAAAAGGACACAATTAGTCCACAAAATCATTTTTGATTCAATTACAAATTTAAAAGGTATATATACCGTTTGCAATTTACTATTACTATGCGCGAGTTTCCCTTTCTCGACATGCAAAAGGGGAGTAGAGACAGCATTTGCTACAACGTAACGTTAACATGGGACGAGACATTATAGGCATAAGCTTTGTTTGCAAAAGCATTTCCATGTAATTAACGTTCCTGTGAAAGATCCACGTTATGTACGACGTAATGCTCACAGCAAGTAAACCTGAAATTGAGTTAGGTACCTGTAACGTTTCTTTCTATCTTGCGGTCAATCTTTCTTGTCTTGAGACTTGTGTTCGACAAAATGGAAATACGGCGAATGTTCGATGTAACAAATAAATGATATAATACCAAAATGAGTAATATAACAAATTATGCTATACATTATACGTGCGTGGTAAAGCTAGGGCACTCATTATGTTACTGCTGGCCTCGAGCTGCCCGAAACGTAAATTAAAACCTACTTAAAACCTTTTTTTTTTATTTATAATAAGAAGATCTAAGTGAAAAAGTAAACAAAATTTCTTAATCTTATCATACGATATTATCCAAAATTTGCCGCTTAAGATAATTCTTGTGAGTGTAGCCGGTAAAAATTACATGTAAGCTGCTGGTAATTGTAGGTAGCCACCATTGATAACTATGCACTTTCGCCAGTTACAAATAATTCCTATCTTGCCGCCAATGAATCTTTTGGTTTGGTTCTTAGGAGACGCTTAACAATTTGAGATTTAGTGGGTTAATGTGTTGAAGATGCAGAAGGCTCCTTCTCGTACTAGTTGTAGACTTTATTGAGACATAACTACGAATGCATTGATTCGTGTCCTTTATGAAGGTAGTGCTACCGAATATTTTTAAGTCAATGCCGAATATCCAAAAAATACTGACTATGCTCCTATGTAATTTTCTCCTGCGTAATAATTACATATTGTCTTTGGGAAATATTTATTCACTAGCGGTCGCCCGCGGCTCCGCCCGCGTGTATGTCGGTAACCGCTGCAAAATGCCTACCCAGGAAAGACACGGTCAGCAAAATGATTCCCAGGTAGATTCACAGACACCGACACGACATCGACGATGCAGTCATTATCCGCAGGCTACATAGATTTTTTTTATGTTGATGTTAATGATGAAAATATTTAAATATAATGAATACTAAGTTTTCACTCCTACCAGCAGTCCCGGAGTGCAACACGTTGTTTTGAGATAAATACCTACAGCGATTATTGTAGAGCTTCTCTATAAACAACATTTGACGTTAAATTATTTTCAGGTAACAAAATAAACTGATGGTCGGGAGCCCCGACCCGTGATAGGGCGTAATAATTTAATTTCGCCATAACTTCAAAACCAAATGTCCAATTATGATCATTTCAAGACCAAATATTATCTACATAAACTGCACTTAGTGATGAAATAATTTATTTTGATAAGGATAAGCATAAGTAAAATAAATGCGTTTAAATGTAGATTTTGAAAATAAAAAGATGGTTGTTGTGCCTCACTCGACATAGATAGGTATAGTGTGTCACGGACTTTTAAGTAGATATTTAAAAGACATACAATTAATTTGTACATTTTGTGGTTCTATTTTTTATAGTTTAGGCAGCGTATGCAAAATGAGTAACTGTTCTGGTTGATGTTTTGCACTTTGTGCCCGAAAAACCCAAATATCTTACAGAACCCAATTTTTTTCCAAATTAAAATTTTGCCTATGTTATTTAGTGATAATGTAGCTTTCTAATAAAAAAAGAATTATTAAAATTGGTCCAGTACTTTTTGAGTTTATTCGTTAAATACAAAAATACAAATCTTTCCTCTTTATTATTAGTGTAGATGTACAGTAGTAGACCGAATCCCTGGCGATTAAGCAGGACCAAATTGCCAAAGTGAATGTCAGTCTCGATCGTGTCTTAAAATGAGGATCTGTAAGCATGTTCATTTAATGCCAACAAAATACAAACAGATCTATGATTCTCGTCCAAAATAAATTAGTCCGTCCTTAATCCTCCCTCCCTACAGAACTCTCCGTTACCCATTTACCTCAAGTCAGTGTTCACCTCAGGTAGATCTCAGTTTTTTTGGCAAGACTACAGACGGAAATCCAAAATGACTGACTTCATGACTTGGAAAAAATAACATCTTTTTGGAACGAAGTTCATTATCGCGCGTTGTAAAAGGGGGCTAGACGGAAAAAATTCTTAAAAGTTGTCACGACACTTTTTTACGGTCTAGTGGCTAGGATACCTGGCTTTCACCCAGGAGGCTCGGGTTCGATTCCCGGTAAGGGAACTTTTTGTTTCCTCTTTTTAAGCGTTTTATTATTTGATTTATTGATTTGTTTGTTTTTTTGTGTTTTTTAATAAAATAAAATGCTTTTTTCAATGTAATTTTTAATAAGAGGCTAGGATACCTCGCTTTCACCCAGGAGGCTCGGGTTCGATTCCCGGTCTGGGAACTTTGTTCCTCTTTTTAAGCGTTTTATTATTTGATTTATTGATTTGTTTGTATTTTTTTTCATGTTTTTTAATAAAATAAAATCTTTTTTTCAATGTAATTTTAAAAAATTTATTACAATTCCTTCACTAATTAATCGAAAGGAACTTCGTTCCATCCGGGTGTCCCTTGACACCTCTCAAGTTTTTATTTTACATAATGGCTTCGTGCGTGTAGCACATTTAGCCAGTGTCAAGTAAGTGATATACTAGCTGTTACCCGCGACTTCGTCCGCGTGGAATAGTATCTTTGGGTAGCATTTGCCTTTTTCGCAATAAAAAGTAGCCTATATCCTTTCTCAGGGTCTAGACTATCTATATACCAAATTTCATTTAAATCCGTTCAGTAGTTTTGGCGTGAAAGAGTAACAGACAGACAGACAGACAGAGTTACTTTCGCATTTATATATGAAATAGTATATAGTATATAGTAAGGATAGTAAATTAGAATGAGTGGTGATAAAGATAATAAATGAGATGCGCTCCCCTAATCCAATGGAGTCCTCAGTAATGATGGGACTTTACTTTGATCTCACATGAACTTCTTGAGAGATTTTAAAAAGTGTTGTTGCACTCTTTTGTGGGATTAACCAACACTCCTGTACGTTCACAAACACTTAACAGTTAATAATTAACCGTTATTACTCATTAATGTTCGAAATATCACAAATTTTTGAATGTTAAAAAAATACTGCAGACATTACGGTTCACTTTTCCGCCAAGAAGTCTATGCAAAATTTTAAGGTATCAACTCTCGATTCCTTTTTCATAGCATCAACTCAAAATTTTAGTGTTTAGATCTGTGCAGCTGAGTAGGTACTGACTTTGACATTTCTTAAGAGGTATGTTTACATTTAGCCTGTGTTAATATAACTGACAATGACATGAAAGCTCAATATTAGCAATCACAAAACGCAACTGATCCAACTAAAATCAGATTCAGAGTCGCATGGTTGTAATAATTATATTTTTGTAAAGTACTCGATAATGGCAGCGGTCAAGAGTTTAGAAGATTTGAAGCAGGAAGAGTCTATAGAGAATGGAGAGGAAGAGGAGTTGGATGCTGTAGACGACACAGAGAACAAAGATCCCGCCAAGAAGAAAAAAAAGAAAAAGAAGAAGAAGAAAGGTTACAGTCTTCTATCTAAACAATTCTTAGACTTAATTACTTTTCAATGTATTCCAACCTATCCAAATCATATACACCGACACGTATAGCTGTTTATTTCTAGCGTGACAAAACTAACCTAAAGATTTGAATTTTGTTGTAATGGGGTAACTAAAATAACAATAATATTACTTTTTTTTGGATATCCCACACAGCGCGTCCAGTCTATTGGAATGTGTGGAGTTGTATGGGTATAATACAAGGGATAAAACACAAATAAATAACTTTTTCATATATTCATACTTATATTACATAGCCAAGACCAGACAAAGACAAATCATGTACACAAATATTGTTACTATCTGAGAAACAACCTTAAGAGTTGACTGCAGATATACTGACCACCTTACTATCTATTTTAAACTAATGCATTCACAACAAATAGTTACTGGTGTACCTATATATTTTTAGTTGAAACTGAAGGAACAGAGGAAAGCAAAGACAATGAAGTGGTAACAGATATTTCTGAGAAAATCAGTGCTGTTTCTATTGAAAATGCTGGTGAAGGAGAGGAAAAGAAAAAGAAGAAGAAAAAGAACAAAAACAAGTCTGGCAAGGGAACCATTAAGGAGCAAACTACCCCTCCGACTATACCAATTGCTGAGCTATATCCAGAAGGTAATGGATTTTACTATTTACACCTCATACATGAACAAATAATACTTTTTAACTCTTGGAAATACTTAGGCAGGCTTGAATTAAAACCACAACTTAGTCTGTGGCTTCATAATAAGCATACATTTCATAAAAACCTACATTAAATGTGTTTAGCTCTTGTGCAAAACATCCTTAGTAGAATAAAGTAAATTTTGTAAATTTAAAATGATGCTGTGATTCGAAGAATTATAAAATTGTTTTTTAAAGTTTTGTTTGTGACTTGCAATGTATATCAGTAGTATTTTTAGTCATCTACAATTAATGTTAAAAAAATAGTCAAATATGCATAGTTTTTATATAGCATATAAAAATCTAATTAATTGTTTAGTTCTGATACTACTGAACCCTCATATAATATGGATGTATTGTAAATTATTGTTTTTTATTATTTTGTTTAATTAAATGCTAATTATTTCTAATTAGATGAATAGGCAATAAATTTGCAAAGAATTTCATTTCTAAATAGCCACCACCTTGATCAGGTTTAGTATGCAGTCCCATTTCCTATGGGATTATTTATAGTGAGGCCTATATTATTCAGAGCTTTCAAAAGAGAATTTTTATTATTACTTGAATTGAGGTTATAGTTTTTTGAGTCATTTTTCATGTCCATCTAAGGAATTGCTTACAGGAGGCCTACCGCCAAATTCGATGGATTATCGGTAATCCATCTAGATCAAACTTTGTTTATGTTAATTAATCCGTACCGGGGAATCTGCCGACAGCCACCTCTCATTCATGGACCTTCAGTCCGTGACAGACCAATAGGTAAATGGAGAACGCCATTTTGTTTCGATTTTCATGAGTTCGGCGGTAAGACAGAATCAATTCGAAATCCATTTTGCCTTATAAGCGATTGCCATCGAACTCGGCGGCAGGGCCCCTGTCTGAGGTTATGATGAGAATAATATGAAAATAAATTTAAAACTATTTATTTATAATTTCATTTACTTAAAATCTTTTATATAAAATCTACTATTTATAATATAAATTATAAACTATTTAAATATGAAACCTTAGTTGTGTACTTCTTTCTTTTTCCAAAAATTATTTTATCTCCAATGAATTTATTAAAAAGAAGAGTGTACTGATAATTCACACTTTCACAGGCAATTTCCCAGAGGGACAGATTATGGAGCATGCAATAGGTGAAGGTATTGATGAAAGAACTGCTAGAGACCGTTTCACCAGTGAAGAAAAACGGGCATTGGACAGAATGCAACAGGACATCTATGATGATATAAGGCAAGCTGCTGAAGCTCATAGACAGGTAAACATACCTGTTGTAAAAATGAATATTGATTCGGGTTTTACTTTTCCAACTACATGGTAGGCAATTGAATGGATAGACGGCTGTTATGAGTTGTTTCTTGATTTTTAGGGACATTTTGGTTGAGCGGTAATTGGCACAGTAGTTTTCGACCTTCAATTGCATATCTTTTGTAGTCAAACTCAACTGTCTTCTATTTATTTAAGGTTCTTAAAAATTACGTAACATTATATGAAGTCTGAGCTCCATAATTTACATAGTTTACTTTTGTCCTCCTTGCACCAATATAATAGTTATTTGATGACCATACTGGTAGCATTCACTATCTTATTCATTTATTAAGTATTCTAATCTTCAGTTTAATAAAGTTTGAAGTTTTTGTTATAGAAGAAATATATTTATTTAATCACTTATAAAAATGGTACAAACAATAATATTTGTGGAGAAAAACAATAATCTAGCAGTAAACATCTCAGCATGAGTCACTACCAGAGCTGTAACAACAGTGATCGTTTCCCTATTATCAATTATTATTATCATTTATTAACATGTGATTCAACAAATATGTTGTTTATATTATATTAAAGATATGTTTCATTTATTTGTATAGAGTGTATTAAAAGTTATAAGAGTGTATCAAAGTACGTTCTCATTTTCTATCTGAATATTTTGCATTGAGGATGTGATTCAATAGTAATATTGTGTAAGTAATATTAGCAAGCTCTATAATATACATTTTTAAAAACTTTAAATGTGACTATAGTTTAGGGCCATTAGTTCACCCTCAACACAGCTGGGTGTCGTTATGTAATTATGTGTAAAAGTGATATAAATAGACCCTGATCAAGACGACTACAGCGAGCTCCATATTCTGCTCAGCATTAGGGAATTTTTTTTCCTGGGAAATCAATAACCTTAAAGGAATTGAATGTCAAAAACAAATTGTAAAAAAATATTAGTGAAATTTTATATTGTATGTACTTTTTTTTTTGTATAATCGCGTCAGCGCGTGTCGCCCACAAATACACACACAGAAAAGCAGTCTATCGCACGCGTTTTATGGCCTGCTAATATAATAATATGTAGTTTTTTATACATAATAAAGATCATTTCCCAACAAATAGAAGTGAATAAAATAATGGAGCTCTTTTTTGGTTGTAGTTAAAAGTCACATTAAAATAACTTACTTCTTATTACAGAAGCATTGAGCATGATTGCATTGAATTAATGCTCAAAGCTATTGCTTTAATAATAATAAATAAATATTTTATGACAATTACACCAATTATTTAGTTCCAAGATAAGTAACATTAAAAACTTGTGTTATGGATACCAGTTAACGGATAAACATACACTTTTTTTTGTGTAAATAAATACTTAATATAGCAAACACTCAGACCAAAACAAATATTCTTTGTGCACGCAAAGATTTGTCCTGTGTTGGAATCGAACCCACAACCTCAGGAGCGGAGTGCAGGCATACTCGCCTCAACTCCATATCAGTTGTATGCTTTGAACATGAACTCAATGCAGAATAAACAAAGTTTCCACATCCTTTCCAGCATGAAAAGTTTTATCACATTTAAGCAGAACTTATTTCCAAAACGTTATCAGCAAAATCATAGCAAGGTTTAACTAATTAGAAAAATTTTGCTGAATCCGTTCAGCTGTTACAATATGACGGAGGAACAAATAGCCAAATTCCACATTTCTAATATAATAGTTGAAAATAGAACAATAGCATTGTATATTTTTTTTTTTGTTTTATGCAGACGCGTAACCACATCAGGCAATGGATAAGGCCAGGAATGACAATGATTGAAATCTGTGAGGAGTTGGAGTCCACTGCTAGATGTTTGATTGGAGAAGACGGGTTGAAGGCAGGCCTTGCCTTTCCAACAGGTTGCAGTCGTAACCACTGTGCTGCCCACTACACACCAAATACTGGTACATATATTCAATACCTCCACTAAGTATAATTTTTAAAACACATCAGCTGTGGCATGCACACCATACCTGCAAATAAGCGTTGCCTACCCTAAGCCTTTTTTTACGTCGGTAAAAAAATGCATTTACGCATTGACACCCTGCCGAAGGGGGACCGAGAGAGGTGTGTGGGACTCACCACCGGCAGACACGACCGCCAGCAGTAATACCTACTAAAAATCTTCTGACGACGCCCGCCGCTTGTTGAGAAAGAGGCGGGGGGCCAGTACCTGGGTTGCAGCTCTGACCAACGACCCCCGGACCAAAATTGGGAGGACCTCCTCAGAGAGACGCAGTGGACGCGCCTCTCTTACCTTCTTGTGCAACCATAGCGTGTGTGGCCGACTTCTCGGAGGATCTATGGTTAGACAGTAGGGGCCCCCTGCCCCCGCTGCCTAAGACCCTACTGGTGCTGCTTGTCGGGCCCTCCTGGTCTGCCCGCTGCGCCCTCTGCAGGTCCCTCTTAGTATCCCCCCGGTGGTCAGTACTAAGGGAACCCTGAATCGCCAACCTCTGGGTGTTACCTTTTCCCGGCTTTCGGTAGGTACTCAGCCCCTCCACCACGCCAAGGTGGAGACCTGTTCGGGGGGGCGCCTACCTTAGGGTACCCGAAATTTCTTAAATCTCCTTTGAATAATTAGAACTCCCACATTAGGGTGGTCCTTATTTGTTCAAAAAAAATTTTTTTTTGAAATGTTCATGGGGCACCCTTTCAAATTGATATATAGGCTTAAAAAGAAACATGATATTTTTTTTAGAATTTATTATTAATGTTTGGGGGTCGCGACGGGACTTTTAAAACGGTAAATTAAAAAATAAAGACATTTTCATATAAATGACCACATTTATTCATAGCGGTGGAAATTAAAAGAAATTACATGTCAAATTATTTAAATAGTCAAATCTGAACATAATATACACAAGCCAATTAAAAAATTACTTAACAAGGGTTGACTTTTTAGAGTCGGGATATTTTATTTGAAATTTTTTGACAAACAAAAAAAGATATTGCTTTTGCTCTTCATTAATGGTGATCAACTTATTAAATTCTTCCATTAATGTAACACAACGTTCGGCAATATCATTGACTACTCTGATTGACCGCACTATGTCTCTTCCAGCTTTATACTCCCCATCAGAGGGCCAGTCAGCAACATCTTTTTTTTTAAATGGGTTGATTTTCCAAGTATCTTTAAGAAACGGAATGAACGAAGTCATCGATATTTTTTCTTGCTATGTCTTTGGTACCCAGACTCATCTCTTATGCTTGTACCATTATTTGTTTGGTATCTAATTATTAATTATTTGTTTGGTAAAAAAAAAAAAAAAAAAAAAAAGTCAAACTGTTAAGACATATCTTTCCACGCTCCGTAATTTTCTATTTATATCCCCGTAATATTTTGTGCTACGTGTTTTAAACGGTGTTTACTATCTAAAGAAGAGAACTTAAGATCGTGTGAACAAATTTACCAAGACAAGTGACTGCATAAAAAAGGTAAAATCAGATACTAAAATTACCAAATCTTTGTTTACATCTGAGTCATCACAGAGTCATGAACACCATAGACAATCTGTGTTCGGATACGTTTATATAAGGTGAAGCAACGACAGCGCCCTCTTCAGCGACGACAGCGCCCTCTGTAGCGACGACAGCGCCCTCTACAGCTACGACAGCGCTCCTTGTAGCGACGACAGCGCCCCCTGTAGCGACGACAGCGCCCTCGACAGCGACTACAGCGCCTCCTGTAGCGACGACAGCACCCCCTGTAGCGACAACAGCGACGACAGCGCTCCCTATAGCGACAACAGCGCCCTCTGTAGAGACGACAGCGACCTTTACTGCTACGACCGCGCTCTCTATAGCGACAACAGCGCCCTCTAGAGCTACGACCGCGCTCCCTGTAGCGACGACAGCGCCCTCTGTAGAGACGACAGCGACCTTTACTGCTACGACCGCGCTCCCTATAGCGACAACAGCGCCCTCTACAGCTACGTCCGCGCTCCCTGTAGCGACGACAGCGCCCTCTGTAGAGACGACAGCGACCTTTTACTGCTACGACCGCTCCCTATAGCGACAACAGCGCCCTCTACAGCTACGACAGCGCTCCCCGTAGCGACGTCAGCGCCCTCTGCATAGACGACAGCGACCTTTACTGCTGCGACCGCGCTCCCTGTAGCAACGACAGCGCCCTCTGCAGCGGCGACAGCGCCCCCTGTGGCGACGTCAGCGCCCCCTGTTGGCGCATCACCTGGCCGTGTTGTAAGCTGCTCAATCAGTGAAGAAATTTTCGTTCGAAAAAAGAATTTTTCGTTCGCGCACCGCCGCCGAGGCAACAACATTTTAATCACGCTCCGTATATTTTAAATCTTAACAGTAGTAAAACGGAAGAGGTTCATTGCGTTAACGGCGTCTATCTATTATCACCATGGCACCTACCTTTGGCAAATGCGCCGGCTGCCTAAATACTTTAACATCAAGGGAATACCTCGAGTGCATGCATTGTAAGAAAAAGTATGATATTGAATGTGCCGGGATAAGCTCACAGCGATATAATAGCTTCTATGCCAACAATGACAAAAAACGAACCTGGAAGTGTTCTGAGTGTATAAGCAAGACGCCAAAAACCGGCAACCTAAACACCTCCCTCCAGTCACAAACCCATGAGATCGAAAACAAAGTCACCTCACCCAGATCCGAAACAAGTAACGTTACCATCAGACCGAGACGGGAGGCCTCAAGTTCCAACATACCTCCCGAAATACCGCACTCCGAGAAATACCTAACCGAGGACAGACTTCGCCGCATACTGTCGGATACCATAACTAACATGGTGACAGCTCAGTTGGAGTCTCTGAATGCACAGTTTACCGACCTACGAGAATCTGTGACATTCTTTAATCAAAAATACGAAGAGATGAAAATAGCCCTCGAGGAGAAGACTACAATCATTCACGGCCTCCAGACTGATAACCAGAAGCTGAAATCTACAGTGTCGGACCTGTCGCATAGAATTAACTTGGTGGAGCAGACTATGAGAGAGAGCAACATCGAGATTAATGGAATCCCCGAGCACAGAACCGAAGACCTAGCTAACACGGTACTACAGCTGGCAAAAGTAGTTGATGCCACCATCAACAGTGATGATGTAATGCTTGCGACTAGAGTTTCCAAAATAAATAAGAGCGACACTAGTAGGCCCCGTACCGTCGTCGCGAGATTGCGGACCACTCGTCACCGCGATGCAATCCTAGCTGCAGTTGCAAAGTTCAACAAAGGTCATCCCAACGACAAATTGAACTCTCACCACCTGGGATACGGTGGTGCACGCTGTCCGGTCTACGTAAGCGAGCACTTATCACCAACTAACAAAGCTCTCCACGCCGCCACTCGCTTAAGAGCTAAAGAGTCTGGATATAAATTTACTTGAGTGCGCAATGGTCGGATCTTTGTC
Source organism: Musotima nitidalis (assembly GCA_949126915.1). NCBI lineage: Eukaryota > Metazoa > Arthropoda > Insecta > Lepidoptera > Crambidae > Musotima > Musotima nitidalis. The sequence continues at coordinate 12,551,078 of OX421419.1, forward strand.
AGAAAAGATGAGTTCAGCGAGGCAAAGTTTATTCGAAGTCCAGAAGATCTTCACAAGATTGTAAACACTTAGTTGTTTTTTAATTAATTAATTCAAGAGTGTAACAGTGTATTGTATTCGGATTCGACATTTACTATCAAAATGTTCGCGGTATTCGCACCAAAGTTTGTGACGTCTATTCTAATATCCTACTCTCGGACTATAAAGTGATAGTGTTTACAGAGACGTGGCTTAACGAGTGTATTTCTAATAGTGAATTCATCGACTCACGCTATGTTGTATACCGCCGTGATCGGTCAAGCACATCGAACTCCAGGCTGAACGGCGGAGGCGTGCTTATTGCTGTATCGCGCGAACACCCATCCTCTCGAGTAAAAAAGTGGGAAACGGACTGCGAAGACCTTTACGTTAATATTACAATAAAAATAAACGGTAAAAGCACGATTCTGACCGTGTGTGCAGTATACTTGCCGCCGCCGGTCAGCCTGGAGAGGCAGCAAATATTCCTGGACAGCGTTGACAGAGTCATGAATGAAACTCAAAATGTAGCGATACTAGGCGACTTTAATCTTGGCTTTGTTAAATGGAAACCTCAAGATAAGATAACCTATCTTTTACCAGAGAATTATGACACAAACCTTGGGTATTCATTAGTTGATTTCATGGCGTTAAATGAACTTCACCAATTTAATAATATTCTGAATAAATCTGGTAGAATTTTGGACTTGGTATTAAGCAATATACAGTCTGCAAATGTATCTAAACCTCTAGATTTATTAAGTAAGATAGACGATCACCATCCATGTGTTCTGTTGACTATTCCTGTCCATTTCGATGTTATCCACGGAGTATTTCCAAGTAAGAGAATAGGTTACAATTTTTACAAAGCTAACTACGACTCGATTAGGTTTGAACTTTCAGATGTCGATTGGATAAGACATTTTGGAAATGTAAATGTGAACCAGGCGGTCTCGGTATTCTATAGTACATTGTTCAATATTATTAAAAAATACACCCCCGAACGTCAGGCTCGTTCTACCAAGTATCCAAACTGGTTCAGTAAGCAACTGATAAAATTACTTGCTGAAAAGAACAGGATTAGAAAGAGGTTTCGTAAATTTAGTAACCCTCGCGATGAAATCGAATTTCATTTACTTCGCGAACGTTGTCATAAACTAGTAAATATATGCAAGAGTAACTATAAAAATAATATAGAGTCAAATATTAACAGAAACCCCAAACTATTTTGGACATACATTAAAGACAAGCGAAATAACCGGTCATCGATTCCAAATATAATGAAAAAAGGTAATTCAACCGCTTCCTCGGGCCCCGAAATCGTCAAACTCTTTTCAGATCAATTCTCCTCCGTGTATAGTACCTCTTATAACCCGAATCTCTTGACTACCGAATCATCGACAGGAAAGTCATTATCAAAATTATATTTCACGGAGAGAGATGTCCTGAAAACCATAAAACTTCTCGATCAATACAAGGGTTCCGGTCCGGACAATGTACCACCTTTATTTATAAAACGATGCGGGCGATCACTCGCGGAGCCTCTAACAATCCTGTTTAACATTTCTCTAAGGCAAGGAATTTTTCCAGAAGAGTGGAAAAGAGCCCGAATCGTGCCAATTCACAAGAAGGGCGACCAAACTCATGTGGACAACTACAGACCTATCTCCATGTTATCATGTTTTTCCAAAATGTTTGAGTCTCTCATCCTTCCTCATATCAGTAACCTAGTGGATGATGGCATATCAACCTCTCAACACGGATTTAGACATGGGAAATCGGTAGATACAAACTTAGCAGCTATGATCTCTAATATTTCAAGAGTCGTTGATGCAGGTAGACAGGTGGATACAATATATACTGATTTCAGCAGCGCGTTCGATAAAGTGAGCCATCCCGTACTAATGCTAAAGTTGAAATCCTTTGGTATCGGAGGATCATTGCTAACCTGGTTTGGCTCATACCTAACAAAAAGACCTCAGGTGGTTAGTGTGGCTGGATACGACTCTGATGCATACTATGCTCTGTCTGGCATACCCCAAGGATCGCACTTGGGATCTACCTTATTTCTCATTTTCATTGATGATATAACGACTTACATAAAGCACAGTAACGTCTCGCTCTTTGCTGACGATTTAAAAATGTACTTAACCATAACAGATTCTTCAGACGTGGAACGTTTGCAGGACGATCTCAATAGTGTTAACCTCTGGTGCAAAAATAATGGAATGACTATAAACCCCGACAAATGCTTCCACATTAGCTTCACTAAAAAAATTAACTTTACTAACTCAGTATACTCATTGGATGGTAAAGTTATTACAAAAGTTGACAGGGTTAGAGATCTAGGTGTTATTATAGACAGTAAACTAAAATTTAATTATCACGTTGACGCCATAGTTAAGAAATCAGCACAAATGCTCGGTTTTCTAAAACGAAACCTACACGGATTTAAGCGGAGGGAGACCAGGATAATCCTGTACAACAGTCTCGTCCGCAGTAGGCTTGAGTTTGCATCTGTTGCTTGGAACCCAGTTTACACTAATTCATCGCAAAGAATTGAAACGATACAACGAGCTTTTACTAGACACCTTGCTTACGTCTCACCAGGCATTTACCACAGAGTTCCGTATCAGATGAGATTGTCTTTCTTCGGCATGATATCTCTTAGGGATCGTCGCACTGTCTCGGATCTGTTATTCCTCCACAAGATACTTCATGGTAAAATTTCGTGTCCCGACCTGCTAGCCTGCATCAATCTAACCGTTCCTCGACGATATCCACGAAAACGTCTTACTAAAGTTTTTACTATACCCCCCTCTAGGACAAACCTAGGTCGTCATCATCCTATGGCTAGGGTTTGTAATACGTACAACAATATGAATGCGAAGGCATTGGACTTGGACGTGCTTGACGGTTCTCAGAGTGTTTTTAAGAAAACTGTAGTATCGATGCTGCTTGACCGCACGACAAACGTATTGTAAATAATAACTGTTAATTAGTGAATAGCATAGTTTTTAGATTAGTTATATATATATTTTTTCTTTAGATTATAATGTTGTTGCAAGAATGCTGTGAATGCTAGTAAAGGCTTGCATATATAAACCTGTTACGTGTAAATGATAGTTATAAGAATATCTATATGTTTAGCTGTAAGCATTCCTTTTTAAATAAATAAATAAATCTAAAGCAATTTCGTCAGCAAAAAATGCAAATGATACGAGTTCCTCTGACAAGTACCACAAATGTCCCATAATTTTATTTAAAGCAACTTTGGATAGTGCTGGATTTATATTTTCGAATATAATCAGGTCTTTTAATAGCTGCATATCATTTCTGGATGCTGACTAAGCAACAGCAGCTTGATACCAGTGTTTAACGTAAATCATGACTGAAATAATGCAAACATTCTTTTTTGGTCATTTTGAACTGGTGTCTACATAACAATATTTTCAAGCAATACATAGCTTTTGCCATCCAGCGAGCTCTGTGCAGTCCTGCTGGCATTCTAAATAATGTTCGTTTCTCAGGAACTCCTTCTAGGTAAACAATGGTAAGGTTGAGTAGCTCTTTATAATCATCTTGAGGCTGATACTGCTTAAGTTGGTTTAGAGCGAAGGAAATCATATCCTGAGCTACGTTTTGAACTAATTCTAGCAAGTGAGGATAAGATTTGACTGTTTTGTAATCGGTCTGGTCAATTTCGCTACAGTAGTTCTTAAACCTTTTGAAAATTAAAATATCAGGCCCACTTGAAGGACCTAGTGCCGTCCCCACGACAGCTTCTAACATTATCTCTAGTATATGATGGCGACATGCAAGCCAAAGCATATCTTTCTCCATTTTCGGTGGAAAGAGATCCACTGTGTCCACTTTTTGACGACATAATAACACAATAAGCGAGGAAAACAAAACGAAAGACGCGCACGTGCAGTCTCGCTTACGGCCGAAACGGAACTTACTTGAGCGAGTTGTTAGGCGTGCCCTTGAGAATGTCAGGTAGGTAGGGGGGATGAGGGTAGTCAAATTAAGATCAAGTACTCGTTGACGTCTCATAAAAACAAACAACTCAAACCCTGTTGTAAATTCCTTAATGAAAATGTTTCTTGATAGTTTATCTTATTTTAAGTTTTATTCTAATTTTAAAATGTCGGTCGCAACCCCTAAACATTATATAAAAAATCAAATAAAAAAACAGTATTGATGTTAAAGCACATAGAACATAATTAGCGGGTGCCCCGTTGATATTTTTCACTTTGAAAAATAAGGACCACCCTATCCCACATGTGTCTTAGCATAACTAGACTTGAACAATCAGCCGACACATTAGCACACCAGATAGCGCTTCTAGTCTTCTAGTCTAGCCTAGCTAAATAAAAATCCAGTATCTACTTTAGCTTGACCACTAGATCATACTGTATACAGTGTAGGGCCTAATGTGTGTATGCCCTACCCGAAATTTCTTAAATCTCCTTTGAATAATTAGAACTCCCACATGTGTCTTGGCATAACTAGACTTGAACAATCAGCCGACACATTAGAACACCAGATAGCGCTTCTAGTCTTAGTTGCAGCATTCACCATACTGTTATAAAGGGTTTCTAACCATACTAAATAGAATATGCTTGGTTTTCGTTTTTATAAATTAATTTTGCAAAATTATTGTATTTTCGAATATTCAATGAAGTAATCGGCATGTCTTACTTATCTGACCAGTCTTAATATAAGCTTTCAAGGGTCTATTTTGAATAAAAATCACTTTAGTAAGAATCTGTCAATGCTTTATTTTACATTGTTGTTATTATTTTAGGTGACTCAACAGTATTGGAGTATGACGATGTGGTGAAGATCGACTTTGGTACCCATGTGAATGGTCGTATCATCGACTGTGCTTTCACATTGCACTTCAATCCCCGATACGAGCCATTGGTTCGGGGTGTCCAGGAGGCCACAGAGGCCGGTATCAAGGCTTCTGGGGTTGATGTGAGGCTCTGTGACGTGGGTGCTGCTGTTCAAGAGGTATTGTCAACATGTTATTCCATTTTCATACAGGCTTACATTGTTCATTGCATTACAAAAACAAATTTATGAAGAACAAATAATTTTAACCTAATTGTCCATATTATTTGCTTAAATTAGATTAGTTTATTGATTCAGGCGTTACTTTGCGGAAATCCATTGTAAGCAAGTGATGGATTAAAAATATCTTTGTAACAATTCCCGCGCTACTATAATTTCCCGAAAAATAGAGAAACTATTCAACACGACACGTTTTCGCCCTTACACAGGGCATCTTCAGGTAAGATAGGAGCCTCAGAACAACGATGTCTTCACGACCAACGCTGAAACGAGACTGAAACTCTCGTGTCGTGTTGAATAGTTTCTCGATTTTTCGGGAAATTATAGTAGCGCGGGAATTGTTACAAAGATATTTTTAATCCATCACTTGCTTAAATTAGATAAGATTATTTTGGCACAATAATGACAATCATTTTTGGATTGCATTAACGAGTGGTACAGGAATAGAACAGTGCCACCATATCTCAACGTACGAGTCGATGAAGAGAAATCCTTCTGGATGATAGGCAGCAGGGTCATCCTGAGGACTGGCTTAAACTGCGATTACCAACCCATCTGTCCAGCGTGGTGATTATGGGCTAATATCTCCAATAGAATCTAACCTTTTGGGGAGGCTAATGTTAAAGCAGTGGACTTTATAAAGTTGATGGATATATCATTATGGATGCTTGTCCTTATTTTCAATATACTGTCTGATTTCTATATAAATAATAATAATAAATAAATATTTCAGAAACTTACACCAATTATTTAGTTCCAAGATAAGTATCATTAAGAACTTGTGTTATGGATACTAAATAACGGATAAACATACATAAATCCCTTTTTTTTTGTAAATACATACTTAATATACATAGAAAAACACCCAGACCAGAATAAATATTCATATTTATACATACAAATATTTGTCCTGTGTGGGAATCGAACCCACGATTGGAATGCGGGTATACACGCCACCACGCCATATCGGTCGTGGAATCCATAAACTAATTAGAACCATGCCATACCATAGCTCATTTTGTGTGAATACAATGTGTGTAATGTGTTAGTGATGATAATTTTATAACTTATTCGATGGTGTATGGTGTACGACGGTGTACTTCGATGGTGTACGACAATGTGTGTAATGTGTTAGTGATAATAATTTTATAACTTATTCGATGGCGGCATTCACGGATGACTGTAAAGTATTTGAAACGTAGAGAATAAAAATAGTTGAATAAACCGTGATTTATATCCGTAAAATGTGTTAATAAATATTTCTGCACCTTTTATCATCCATCATCGCATCCCATTAACGTTCCTCTACTGAACACATACTGTTATCAGTACATAATTCACGTACAATTATTTAACAGGTAATGGAGTCAAATGAAGTTGAAATTGATGGACAGATTTATCAAGTAAAACCAATCCGAAATCTGAACGGTCATTCTATTGGACCCTACAGTGAGTTACTTTGCCTTAATTGTTTAATCTTGCTAATAGCGTAATAAAATAAATTAAACATTTATCTGCTGTAAATTAATTTGGTGTGAAATTAAGTGTTACAATTTGAAAGCAATCATAATTTTATTGCCACATTAAGTTTTTAGTTGAGTAAATAAATAATTAATATTATTATAAAGAACAATAAAATTATATAAAAGTAGCAGATTTTCAAATATCTTAGTTTTTATCAAAAACCCGCTTAGTTCAACACACGGACCAAGCTAGTTTTTCTGTATAATAAAATTTTTCTGTATAAAAAAATGTGGTGCTGTGGGCAAACCGCCTTAGTACTACTTATAGGCGGCACGAAAGTCTAGCGCTGACCGTTTATGCGCAGTAGTCGAAAATAAGGTATCGCATGGGAGAGAAAGGGCGTGCGTAAGCGCTCATTGGCTCTCTAGTCGTACTCTCTCACTCACTCTATGCGCAGCTATCCCTTCCAAATTTTGTTTATCGCTAGACTTACGTGCCGCTAAGTGTACTTGACTTCAATTAATTACTGTAGACTAAGGCAGCTTTTTTCAAGTTTATTTATAAATAAATAATAAATATTATTGACAATTACACCAATTATTTAGTTCCAAGATTTCCCTCTGGGTTGTGGAGGTCAGTCGGCAGTCGCTCCACCTAATAACTGAATTTCAGTCAAATCTGGTTGAACCAGTGAGCAGACCCTGGGCCCTAAGCTTAGGCTCAGTCTAGGGCATCCGGGATAATGCTAGGATATGATGATATGATTTAGTTCCAAGATAAGTATCATAAAAACTTGTGTTATGGATACTAAACAATGGATGATATACATACAGAAATACTTACTTTTTTGTAAATACATGCTTAATTTAATATATAAAACAACTAGACCAGAACAAATATTAATGATTACGCACATAAAGATTTGTCCTGTGTGGGAATCGAACCCACGACCTCAGGAGTGGAGGGTGGGTATACTGGCTACTACGCCATATCGGTCGTTGAATGTACTGTACTTGTTATGAATTTTCACACTTGTTTACTTATTGAGGGATTTACGCCGTGCCGACGTTCCGTTTAGTGGCGGCATCTTCAAAGATTCAGATTTCAAAGATTTCTTCAAAGTTCTATTAACGCATATCTTGCCGGAGGGTGTTGGGAGAGGGAATAAAACGGAAGATGTAGAAGGCAACTAAGGGAATAGTATATCGTCTAGTGTCAATGTGGGCGAAGGGCTACCCATCCATCACCATTTGACACGTTTTGTCTAGACATCGCTGTGCTAAAAGTGAACTTTTCTAAAACTATATAAATATTTTAAAGTCGTAGCAATATTTCTGCCTACCCAAAATGGGACATCATCATCATCCCAGCATTATTCCGGTTGCGCCCCAAACTAACGCTTAGGGCCCAAGGTCTGCTTACTGGTCTAACCAGATTTGACTAAATTTCATTTATGACCTCCGCAACCTAAAGGGAAACTTCATTTAACCCTCAAATGGACTTTCTTTTTTACGTTTTCATTAAATATATCTGATAAGGGACATGTACTGCGTAGGAAAAAAAATAATCTAGACTTCAATTTACTATAGTTTTTTTTTAAACGACAGTTACGATAACTAGTTGTCAAAATTAATAACAATAATAAATAAATATATTTTTTGACACTTACACCAATTATTTAGTTCCAAGGTAAGTATCATTAACAACTTGTGTTATGGATACTAAATACATACTTAATATACATAGAAAAACACCCAGACCAGAACAAATATACATATTTATACACACAAATATTTGTCCTGTGTGGGAATCGAACCCACGACCTCAGGAGTGGAATGCGGGTATACTCGCCACCACGCCATATCGGTCGTCAAAATCAAAGGATTTATCTGTGGTTTTTAGTATGTCATTTGAAAACAACACCGCTCGTTTAAGGGTTTATGGTGAAACCAGTACCTAACCTACCTCTAATATGAGCCTGATATTAAGTGTGTTTGTTTATGGTCCTGTTAATTTATTCAGGGATCCATGCTGGAAAGACGGTGCCGATAGTGAAAGGCGGCGAGACGACTCGCATGGAAGAGAACGAATTCTATGCGATCGAGACATTCGGCTCCACGGGCCGAGGGCAGGTCCACGATGATATGGACTGCTCCCACTACATGAAAAATTTCGAACAGCAGTTTGTACCGTTGAGGTAACTTTGGGAAACTTCTTATATAGTACTTAATTACCATTCAATGCTTGCAATGTTCAGCAGTGGTATTTTTATGGCTGAAATGATGATTGTGGAAAACGTCAATGCCTTAAGACTGATGACTCCGATCAGTGTGTGTAGCCATGACGTACGGTAATTAGACCTGATAATAAGTATAAGGTCAGCCATTGTCCAATATTTTTGTTCATAAATAAATTATCTTGCAATATCTTTAGCCAATCAGCTAAAACGGGTTACACAAAAATCAATATTTGTTTACAAAAACAGGAAAAAATACTGATTAAATAATAAAATTGTCCTCAGATTGCAATCATCGAAGCAGCTGCTGAACTTAATAAACAAGAACTTTGGAACACTGGCATTCTGCAAGCGATGGCTGGAACGCGCTGGCGCATCTCGCTACGCTATGGCCTTGAAAGACCTGTGTGACAAGGGCGTGGTCGACCCTTACCCACCCCTTTGCGACATCAAAGGAAGCTACACGGCTCAGTTCGAACACACCATACTTCTACGCCCCACATGCAAGGAGGTCGTTTCTCGCGGTGATGATTACTAGCATTCGGTCTTAACGCTACCTGATCGTCAATAACAGTCGCTTGTTCTGTAGAACATGTAAAGGACTGAAAGCCAGCACAGTTAGGCTTTAGACTCACGGAATGTTGACAAACAGTAGTGCGTGCTCTTTGGGGTGCTAAGACTTTTTTTTTAAGTGTCTTTCATTCGTTCGTGGTTTTATTTTTTGACTTGCAAGTACCCCAAAAGATTCTCTAGATTTTGTCATCTCTTAGTGTGGTTTTACAAAGGTGCTATTCGTTTTCGTCCGTAAGCTGTATAAAACTGTTGCTTACACTATGATGACAAAGCTCGCGATGCCGAAAGCGTCGCTGTAAAACCACGCTTATAGGACTTACGACCTAAGACAATCTCGACTATGTTTGTATAACAGACTATGAGGGTAGTAATAACAGTGAAATCTAGTCTGGAGTCAAAAGACACGCGAATTTGTTTTATGTTATTCCGTGAGTTTTAACATAAACCGTTTATAAAATTGACGAATAAAGGTAGCGTAATAAACAAACCAAATGATGAATAAAACTTGATAGACACGTTTTAATGCTTAGTTGCTTAAATAATAACTCAATTATAACGTTTAAGTTGTTATAAAGTTATTTTCTCCAATTCTTGAGGAAGAAATTTCTTCCAGTAGTGATTTTGGCGTATTTTTAACACGCTTATATTGGCTTGTAACTATAATACCTAATGTTGTATTGTATTGAGTTTGTTGTCTATGTAATAAATGTATATGTACACAAAACTTAGAACTTAAATTTTACACATTTTCCGATATCCGACTAAAAGCCGATTTTTCAATCTCCAATTAAAATTTATTCATAAGATATTTGAATATACTTACAAATTGAAAATGCGTTCTCATCTATCTCATTCACTAGTTTACTTGTGACATTTCTTCTCTTAGGATAATAAATCAACGATTGCAAAATAGGCCTTAGAATTAATTTTTTTTAAACAGTTCAGTTTGGAAGACGTCATTTTAAATCCAATATGGTGGATTCGTTATTGATTTTGCACGTCCATGATAAGGGTTTTAAATAACCTTTGCACTGGTCGATTACCCGTGGAATTTCAATTGTGTCTTGATAAACAGGAAACAATACAATTGTAATTCTATTGGTCCTGTCTGTCGGCAATAATTAAAAACATGTTACTGGTATTGTTGTTATTCGTTTCAGCGGACGCGGTTTTGTTTACAATCATATTTTGGGTTTGAAATTAACTTACAAAGTGATTCACACCTTATGATTTGTCTTTTAAAAAAAATTATTATTTGTTATAATTTTAACAGATACTTAATTTTTGATTAATAGAACGAATATTTTTCGTTATAGGGCGTAAAACAAAAAGTATTGAAACCTGGTAATATCGCATAGATGTTATTTGTCAATCCACATCTTTAGAGCGCCGCGTACCATTGAGTTGTCAAATAAACTGGCGGGGCATTTCTAAGAGATGACTGCCAGGGGTACTATAAAAAAAGGCGTCATTCTGATTATTTTAATACGTCACTCTAGTGTACTTTTGGGTGCGATATATTATTAAATCGCACTCTACTCGGAAAGCATTTAAGGGCTATTACTAGTTAATGATACTAAAGGTACACTATTAACCTACGCAATAGAGTATACGATCAAGGTAAATAGTACATTTTGAGTTGCTCAAAAGTGCATAACTATACAGGTCTTTAAGTCTTTAAGATCATCGAGTGAAAGGCCGGTTCGCTGTCGCCATTGAAAAACCTTAACGCCCCATCGGTCGTCGGTTCTTCGAACTATATGCCCCGCCCACTGCCACTTCAGCTTACAAACTCGCCTCGCTATGTCGTTCACTCCAGTTCTCTTACGGGTTTCTTCATTTCTGTTTCGAACACGTAGGGACACTCCGAGCATAACATTGCACGCTGAGCGACTTCGAGCTTTCTTATAAGGCCCATAGTCAAGCCGTCAAGTCTCAGTACCGTACGTCATCGCTAGCAACACACACTGGTCGAAGACTTTTGTCTTGGGACACTGAGGTATTTTTGACGAGAAGATATTGCGCAAATTCCCGAACGTAGCTCAGACGAGCTGGATGCGACGATTGACTTCTTTCTCGAAGTTTGATTTGGAGTTTTTCCCAGGTATACGTACGACGTCGTATATCAACAACTTCGAGAGCCGAGCCGATTTGTTTGCGTGTGTGTGTGGCCCAGGCGCGTTGACGAGATATTAAGAAAAACCAACTTATAAAATAACGCTTAAAATTTGTTAACATATTGCTCGGCATGGATCAGGATCTTTTTGTAATATATTATACTTAGTAATATTAGATCATTAACATGCTGTAAAATATTCAGTTTGAGTTTCCACTTAGTATACTTGCGTGTATAGCAAAGGTTTCTAAGATTATCCATGAGGCTAAGAAACAATTATGAACTGACTTTCTGAATTATGTTCGCCAGTCACGATTCCGACTTTCCAACAGGACGAACATTAAGATGACCCATTGGTCTCACACCGGGAAAATGAGGAAGACAAATGAAATTGCAATAGTTTATTCATACAATTTTATTTTGCTCTTGGTAATGCTAAACAAACGAATATAACATACCCTCTAGCGTTACATAATTTATCAAATTTAGTATTCATAATTGCGTACACGTACCTACACTACATCTAAGTTAAACTTCGTATAAAATCTTATAATAACGTGGACCTATTTGTCGCTCAAAGAGAAAAATTACAATACCTACATACTTTTAATATTTAAAACTCTTGCCGAATTATATTTATTCATCGTATAATACTTTACTAAAATATAAATTAGAGAACTAAACGTCTACTCTGATGGTTATTTCGTTCACTGAAAAGTTATCAATTCTGCAGTGTGTCACAACACTCATGTTTTTATATTATTAATATTCGAAAACACTGGCTGTTCTGCTTAATATGAATAGGCACTATGTATATTGCTTAACTCAAATGTCATCCAATGACTATAGGACTAGATTGTAAAATCTTTAGGCTACGTCCCTCATTCACACTGTCCGGACGACTACCAATGGCCGACAGTGAAAACAAGTACTAATAAGAATTAAGTACACACTACCATAAAACATGCGAAGATGTGACAACTCAAATATGGGTCATCAAATAGCCAAGTTAACTTTAAAATAATGTTACTTTTAACCTCACTTTAAAAAAAAATAAACTAAAATCGTAATGATAAATGGAACTCATAATTTAGGTACTGGTGATAAACCAAAGTAACTTAAACAATACCTTATACCAAACTGGTAAAGTATCACAGAAATAACAATACCTAGCTAACCTATTTGTAAACATATAGTAATAATATCCAAACAAACACCAGATTTCCATTAAGATTCCAAAGAATTGGTCAAAGTATTATTTCACTGCTACCATAATACGATACAATAGTTCCATAAATTATTAAAAACATAATTAGGCATAATTTTTTATCAAACATCACTAATGAATACAAAATTAAAATTTCAAATAGTACATTGCACCATCAATGAATTATAACACAAATTAAACGCTGGTAATGCCAAATGATACAATTATGTTCGAGAATAAAAATTATAGCCAAATTAGAAACTCACAGACTTGAATGAATAATTTAGATTCAATTTTCTTTTTGTATTAACTGACCATCCCCATTAATGGCAGACACCATTGTGTAGGGCCAATTATAAATTGACTGCAATGGAACATGTAACAACTCCACCAGGTACCGGTAGTTGGGCTCTGCAATCATTCAACACAATATTAGAGTTTATTTTTTAAATACCATCATCATCTTAACCACTATTCAGCAGGGATCCCCTCTCACAAACCAACAGAAGAGGGATTGCAATCATTCAACACAAAATAAACCACTATTGAGAATTAAGACCATTTCGGTTCGTCAAATTTGAACAAGCAAAATGGAAATACAAAAAAAAATCATGAAGCAAGAATAAAAGCAAAATGGATTATTTGTCAAGGTTAGTCATCAGTTTTCTTTGGTTTTTTCTCAAGATTTGGCAATCTGTCGGTGACTCTAATGGAGATTTGTCAGTCAGCCTGTCGTGATTCTAAAGGGGGTAGGGGATTGTCCGTCAGTCAGTCTGTCGGTGACTCTAACGAGGCCTGCACAAGGCAACGAGATTGAAAAGAATGCCTCAAGACACTGACCTTATAAAAAAAAGATAATAATTAAAAAAAAAAAACATTTACTAAAGTTTATGTGTGAATCATATCATCATCATCATCTCAGCCATATGACGTCCACTGCTGAACATATGCCTCCCCAATAGATTTCCACATTGAGCTATCTTGAGTCACCTGGATTCACCGGCGAATCACTGCATAACATTAAAAAAATACGCACCATTTTCTGGATTGATGTAACCTTTTCTTATCAAGAAATCTAATAAGACAGGGGCACTGGTAGTCTTGAACTGAGGAGATAAAGCCCTTTGCACACATTCTTCAGCTGTCAATAGTTCAAAACTCTCCACCTCTCCGTCCGCATTTTGTGGCACAAAGTCCAATGGCAATTCAAGATCATATACATATTCAGTATTTGGAAACAGCCCTCTCTCACTTTCGAAATAGAAACTGTAAAACAAAAATATTGATAATTTAAAAGGCCTATAAACAACCGAATGTCTATTGTTTATTATAGTATTGATATTTCTTTTCAATTTATTTTTATAGTGTACAGGGATCCTACTAAGATCTGAGGAGCCCAAGCCAACCTCACCTTCCAGTGGCGCACCTGCTGAACAACAAGCCGTTTTGCGTGTAGGACAAGTCTACTCCAGTGGTTTACGGCAGATATAAAGGGCCCACTGCCATTTCAGCATACTAATCAAGGGCTGTGCTGGTAACTTTTGTTCTTTGACAGATCACGGAAATAGCAAGCATAGCCCTCTCCATAGCTCGCTGAGCGACATGGAATTTGGTATTTAGATTATTTTCTACCAATAGCAATAAGACAAGAGCATTTTGGTTGTTCCATACCTTACACAACCAGCAGGCACCAAGGTCTTTACAAGTTCTCCTTGGACAGAAGCTTCTTCGGCTGCCTCCTTTATAGTAGTTTCTAGGATACCATATCCTACTGCTAGACCACCACTCACAAAGCAATCCCATTTACCTACAAACAATTATTTTTTTTCAAATATGAACTATACACTATAAAGGACAATAAAATATCTACATAAATGGTATTGTAGAGACTTATTATATTATCTGTTACAAATAGCATAGAATGTTTTAATATTACAGAAATTAAAACTATAAATCACACTGAAAAAGATAATGTAACTACACATATTAGAAACTCACTTTTGGAGTATAAAAAACTTATAACTTAGGTTAACAGATAATAGTACCTACAGCCAAAATAAAAATAAACACAGGGATTTTTATACAAGGTGTCACTCAAGCATGCAATCCACCTAATGGAGCATAGTCACCACATTTTATAGATGCTTAAAATACCAGGGGCATCACTATGGCATTGCCAACCATAAAAAAAGGTTCAAGCCATTTGATGGCCTCTGCTGAACCCAGGTCACCTTAATATTTTTCCAAATTAATCAATCTTTATAGTCCGGCATTACATATCATGCTGTAATGGCCTTTAGAAACCTTACTATGAAGCTCGTTTAACAACCCAAGAGATTATTTTAATTTATAGTAACTTAAACTGATTTATTTACGTTCCTTTATCACTAACCTGGCCATGTTTGTTTAGTAAAACTTCTTTGTTGCAACCAGATACAAAGTCCTTTGGTAGGATGGTTCAAATATCCAGTTACACTTACACCATAATTCCTGATTCCAAACAGACAGATAGCACTCCTATCCATTTCCAATAGACTCTCATGGCAAAATGGAGTACTTACTTCAAAACACTGGAATTGAATATTAAAAATATAGTAATAACTATTACATGAAGTTTAATCAAGAAGAAACAGCAAGACAACTTTTGGGTCTACCATTTCTTTGTGTCTTAGTAACCTCTCCTTTAATGGAATTCATACTCAAAAGTTAAATTATGCATATATTTTCTGTAACTTAGACAGTGCAAATAGAATAATAGGGAGTTATATTTAAAAAATATATATATTTCCTGTGACTTTTATTACAGATGGTAATGCCTTTTTGTGCCACCTCTCTTCAGACACTTAAAGTTTTAAGATAAAAACTCTTAAATTTAACATTGAACTGAATTTAAAAATTCATAGTGTCATATCATTCATTGCACTTAAAGGCTCACAAACATTTTCCAGTACCTTAAATGTACCTCCTCTTTTAGGCTTTTATGTTAAACAATAGTAATTAAAAACAAATAAGTTTATGATTGACCCCAGCTTAGGAATTGAATTAGAGAAAGTGAAAAAATATATATACTATACCTCATCGCGCCAGCCCTTTAAAGCACATATTTCATTATCTTTTCTCAAATGTCCTAATACTTCAGCAACTTTAGTAGTTCTCTCCCTATAATCTCTAAATGCTGGATTTAATTCAACATACTTTTCAGTAACACTAAAAACCTATAAAATTAAAATCACAGTAAAGTTGTTAAAAAATCAGTTTTGTGACAACAAATTTCACACTTCTATAGGTAATAAATTGTGAGAGGTTAAATCTCACAATTTATTACCTAGCGAAATTAAGAAAGCCTTAATCTACATTAAAGAAAACCATCACATTTTTTTCAGACATTTATTTATACTACTGATATACTTTCAGAAATGTGTCATATCAGTTAAAATTATAAACATTGATCAAAGATCATTCAAAATGACCAGATAAATTGTAGCCAAGCTTCTCCTGAATGGAGGAAAGACTAGTACAGTAGTAAGATTACTATATATTTATTTATTTAAACTTTATCGCACAAATTAAAATTAAAATGTACAAAAGGCGAACTTAATGCAGCAAGGCATTCTCTACCAGTTAACCTTTGGGTTAGCAGAAAAGTATGAGGCAGTACGAATAAGAAAACATACAAACTTACATAGAATTAAATATGTGTTATTAATAAACTACATATACCTATACACAAAATTAATAGTAATTATGATATGTAGACTCAATCGGATGATAACTCCTCAAGAAACAGTAAAACCCTTATTTTTACTAAAATACTTCTAAAATATAAAAAAGTAAATTGAACTTTTTTATATACTGCCTCATCTAAACAACTTGTAGGTGAGTAATAGCAAAATTTTCACACTATAATTAGTGAATTAATTAGAGCCATAAATTGTTTAATATTTAAGTATTATAATATACATATATAATTTATATCCTTTATGATATACCCTACCAGTCAGTTTTGCCTCACTCACCTCAGGGAATCTTTGCAAGTGTTTCATAACATTTGGTCTTATTAGACCGACTTGATGACCAGCAACGAAGAATGGCTTACAGATACTCTGATGTAAACCTGAAATGATGATTATTCACAAATAAAAACTTGTGAGATTATAGAACAACAGAAGTAATGTGGAAGTATGTCTAAAGTATACCTGTCAAGTAAAAGCAGTTGAACTTTCTAGCTAATTTTAAAAGATCTGAAGAACTAGTCTGGATAATGGAATTCATTTCTTTCATCCTACACTATCAGACACATAAAAAATATTGTTTCGCCGCCTACTGACTTCTGAAGATACTGTTACGCCAATCCAAAACAAATCACGAAATGGAAATTCAGCAATTTTATAGTTTATTTGGTTTCATTAGCACAACAGTTTGAAATTTTGTAACAATCGTTTTTTTCTGCTAGTTAAAGTCACTAGAACATTTTTAATGAGTAATTATTTCTGTATTTTTACAAAATATAACCCGTAGGCGAGCGATGAGTGAGTGACGGCTGAGGAGGGGGGAGGGGGAACTCTGTTCTTCAGTACATTCAGTAGTTCAGTTATACACAATCTGTTTCTCTATGGAGGCAACAACATGACAACACTAGTCAGACGACCCTCTCTCTATCAAAAAAATATTTGTGGTAAGTTAAGTATGTAGATTGTAGGTAGATATTATTCTATTTTCCGACACAAATGTTATTAAAAATATTATAATAACGATTTAATAACTTTTAAATTACAACGAATGTATGTAAATGTAGATTGAAATAAACCATAAAGAAATAGAAGCTGTTATAAAAATATAAATAAAATTTACGATGTGGTTTGTTTGTTATTAACCGATTCATTGCGTGTCCCACTTTTAGGGACTTTGGTCCATGGCGGCTAACACATTTTCTATGACGCCTCTGTGCGTCAGCCGCCACCCATTAAAGTGACGCCCTTGTCTTCAAACTTCAAATATTTATTGCGATCATGAGTAGATAAATATAGGATGTTATAAAAGGTAAAGGTACATACATGATACCCTGTTAGGGCGCAGCAAAATAATTTTGATATTAAATTACTTACATACTATTTAATTAATCTTATATTATATTATTTATCTATTTATATATTATTATACTCATATATACCTCTATTATTATTTTTCCGATATATTTATACTCTTGACTCAAACATTTCATAATTGAATTATTATTTATTTATTTATATTTTACACTGTGTTTCAGTTTAGTTCTGTCCTTGAAAAACTCTTTTATATTGTAATAACATTTTTTGGTCAAGTATTTTTCAATTTATTCTTGAATATATTGAAGCCATGAGTCATCTTCAGCCATGATTGAACATATTTTGTTTTTTGTTAAGATTTTGGCGTGTTTATGCGTGTTTACGTTCAGTCGGCGTCAGATGTTGAACGTAAAGGTTTTGTTAATTCGTTTAGAGTGTTACAAAGTGACTTTTCTACGTAATTTCGCTGGAATGGCTGGTAAGTGATTTAATTGGATCAGTTGTTGAAAACCTTTTGTGTATTTTTAGTAGAGGTTTACGAAAGGGTGTAAAAGGAGTGCCTATATTTAGTTTATTAAGTCTAAAAACCATAATTAAATGCAAATTGCATCCAGTGTATGCCTGCGAACTTTATCAAGTCGTCTGTGCATCTTCGTAGTCACGGAACAGAAAAAACTAGTGGAAATGGTAAGTGACAAAATTAGTTTGAAGACCGTTGTCGCCAAACTCACACAAATAAACCATTGACCGTATATTACACTACAGATAAACAATGAGCGTAATTGGTCATTTTTATTTTAGTCAAAATTAGCTTAAGTCAATTGTTCTACACCGGAAAATATACATTCATCCACTATAATAAGATTTAATTTGCTTAAAAGAAAAATACTTAAAACATTTTTTAAACAAAAATTCAAACTACCTATGATTGTTGAGAAAGTATCGCTAGATGGTGTTGTTGTTTGTTGAAGCAATTATAACCCTTATTAAAATCGCAATAAGGTTGTCATTACCGCCACAGACGTAGATTCTACTGCTAGTCTGCCAGTGCAGGGTGTCGCTTTGATTGTTGCAGTAGAAAGCGATATCGATAGATACGTTCGATAAAAACATGAAGTTTTTGAGAAATTTGTAATAACTTTTATTATACCTACATCGAAAATAGAATAGAATGAAAAACACGTTTATTTAAAATTTATTTTATTGTCCTTGAAATAAAACATATTTATTTAAAAACTGACGTTGTGAAAGTTTTATTTTTAATTTTAATAAATGATGTATGCGAACATTTATATATTTTTCGACAATTGCTTTCATCAAATCAGTGACATGATTGGACGCAGGAAATATATATATTAGGTCGGGGAAAAAGTCTTTTCGCATTACGTAGGTATAAACTTATTATAAAATTTTTTTGACTGTACTATTTGTGTCTGGCTGGTTTTGGTAACATTAAAAAGGTTCCATTATAAAGAAAAGAAAAAAATAAAAAAAAGTTGTTTCCCGCTATTTTTCATTTGTTTTTCTCTCCGTAAAAATGAGTGAATCTAATGAAGAAATTCGATACATTTTAAAATTTGATTATAAAAAAGGCAAAAATGCAATTCAAGCAGTGAAAAAAATTTGTGATGTTTATGGACCTGATGCAGTGTCAGTAAGAGTAGCACAAATTTGGTTCAAACGTTTTCAGTCCGGAAATTTTGATGTTAAAGATGCACCTCGCTCTGGTCGCCCTGTTACGAATAAAATGGACGCCATTTTTGAAAGAGTGGAGCAAGATCGGCATATTAGTAGTTACGATGTAGCTGAAGAACTGGGAATTGACCACAAAACAGTTTTGACCCATTTGAAGAAAGCTGGTTATACAAAAAAGCTCGATATTTGGGTGCCACACGAGCTCACTCAAAGAAACTTAATGAACCGTGTACTCATTTGCGATTCATTATTGAGACGTAATGAAACCGAGCCGTTTTTGAAGAGATTGATAACTGGCGATGAAAAGTGGATCACGTACGACAAGAACGTGCGAAAAAGGTCGTGGTCGAAAGTTGGCCAGGCTTCACAGACTGTGGCCAAACCTGGCCTAACACGAAATAAGGTGATGCTGTGTGTATGGTGGGATTGGAAGGGCATTGTTTATTATGAGCTTTTACCGCCCGGCAAAACCATCGATTCTGATCTTTACTGCCAGCAACTGATGAGATTAAAGGAAGCAGTCGAGAGAAAACGGCCGGAATTAATCAACAGGAAGGGTGTGGTCTTTCATCACGATAACGCTAGACCACACACATCTTTAGCCACTCAGCAAAAATTAAGAGAGTTCGACTGGGAGGTCCTAGTGCATCCACCATATAGCCCTGACCTTGCGCCTTCAGATTTTCACCTGTTTCGGTCTCTGCAGAATTCTTTAGGTTCTGTAAGGTTGACCTCAAGAGAGGACTGCCAAAACTATTTGTCCCGTTTTTTTGATCAGAAGTCCCAAAGTTTCTACAGTAACGGGATAATGTCTCTGCCCACAAAATGGCAGAAAGTTATTCAACAAAACGGTACATATATATTGTAAATAAATGTAAATAAACTTTGAAAAAAATGTCTTGACTTTTCATACAAAAATACGAAAATACTTTTTCCCCAACCTATTATATATATCGATATATCGTAATACATTATTTTCATTTATCGATAATATCAGTATTTCACCTGACTACATCATTAACTATGTAGCGAAGAACATTCGACATGGACTTGCCTAATACAGTTAAGCCAAAATGGACTTTATTTAAAAACATTAAGGTTTATTTTAGCTAGTCGTTCAATTAAATAACGTGTAAACTGAAATTACATAATTTTCTTAGAATACAATTAAAATATTACTTACCGATGGTACGAAACACCTTCATTTATAAGATTTTTTCTCCTACTATCATTTTTGCACCATAAAATGGAACAATACGGCATATTTTTTAAAATCAAGGGAACGCAACGACTACCAACTCGACGTGATGTCAGAACACAACTGCGGCTTGACTCAATGAAGTAAGCGTAACAGCGCCTACTTGTGACACGCGCGATACGCCTACTTAGCACTTCCACTAGTTTTTTCTGTTCCGTGTTCGTAGTAGTTGCAGATCTTCGTCTGAGTTTTTAGTGAAACGAAAATCGTGAACTATTCTGCCCCAATAGCCATCCATATTTTTGAAGGCGTGTATAAGCATGTAGGTCCAAGTCTTGCATTCAAAGTGTTCGGGATCGAGTTCGCCTTCTTTGATTTTAAGAACAAAAACCTTCATGACGACATGTGGCGTCATACGCCAGTCGTAAAAGAAATTAAATTTGGTTACAAAAGGTTGGCAACATCTGAAGTTTTTAAATTGGCATTAAATCATAAAACGATTCATACAGGCTAACCTACGTGACAAATAATGACAATTCTGTTCGTTTGGACTCTCTAAATAGCCATTACAGAGGAATTCTTTGAGTCGCCATTTGGCGTCAAACGCCATACGCAAAAGATATATATGACGCCATAAGGCGTCATCCGCAATGAATTCCCATTTATTAATACTTCTAACAAATCAAAAACAGACTATTGGTACACATAACTTTTTTATACTTTACTTCCGTATTATCAACAAAGCAAGGATATCCAATAAAAATAATTTGTTATTGTATGTACACATATCTCCCAAATTTAAAATGTTAAAAGATTTTGGGTTCTCTTTAATCAAAAAACGATTTAACGTGAACCATTTTTGTCAGTTATCGGGCTGCGTAAACATTTAGCTTTGCTTTAGAAAATATTTTTTTGACTTGATTGACATTTATTTTTGTTGATTTGGTTTTGTTGGTCGGGCATACAGGCGATGCGAAATAATTTGTTGATGATTAAATGTCCAGAAGAGCAAGGAATTAAATATTTTACGTATGTTTACATTTTAAACATTAATTAATTTAAAAAAGGTTTCTAATAAATCATACATACTGTGTTTTGTGCTCTTTGCTAGCGAAAAGAGCATAAGAAACAATGTTTTATCGTGAATGTGAACAGTGAAGCAAAAATATTTTACTATTATTGAGATCTTGGTACCTATGAGATGTACACAAGTCAACTAGTATTATAACATGAAAATTAACTTATTAATATATAAAATTGACCGTCTTTTAAGTTGTACTCTTTGAATTTTATCTTTCAGAAGAAGTGATTCTAGAAGTAGGTAGGTACTGTCTAATTAGGTAGTCAGTACTGTAGCAATTCACGATGTCTACAGCAGATGTGTCACTTGGTATCTTGAACGAATTATCACCTGCATTTCGGCCTTATATACAATGTGTTTATCAGGATTTAAAACTTGGTGCGTAAAGTTTGTCTAATAGAGTTACTATATTATCACTATATATTTTTAATTGGTCGAAACCCATTTATAACTTTGTATATACTTTCAGGGTTGTGCAAAACAAAAGTTGACATTGAACGCATATCAGGTACTTCAGAGGAGGTAGACAATCAGTTTCGCTTAGTTCTACCTTATTGTTCCAAAAAGCTCAAATGGGAAATTATATTTGATACTACGGCACCTTGGTTTGCCCCTGACTTCAGATTTGATGATGAAAGTTTCCTCAGTAATGTTGATGAAGAATTCCTAGCAGCAAAATTACCAAGTCTATGTAAATGGGATGAATGTGATCCTAAGGCTCTAAGTAATGTTATAGCAGAGCTGGTTACCTTGTATAAAAATCACCAGGTTCGGATTACTTCAGTATAGTTAACTAATTTTAATTGAGTATTATAAATGAAATATTAACCAAGATTTATATTTTAGATCAGGAAGTTGAATGAAGATGAAAGCTCCCGTGCATATTTTGAATACAGTGCCCTTCTTGGAGATGCAGTCACTTCTGAAAAGGATATTGAAGTGTGGGTTGGGAATCATGTTGTTGAGTTCTTAATAAGACTTAGTATTGACACATCAAGATTACCAGAATTGTACAATGACAGGTAGGTGTTGGGTTTTCCTGGACTTGTACCTATACCAAATTATTTTATTTAAATTTACAAGCTGTGATAAGGTCCACTATAATCTGTAATATATATTAAATCTTATGGTAACTATTGGTGGAGAGTATAATTAACATTGTGCATTTTCTTATAGACATTTACTTGGTGTTATCATTAAAATGATTTTTTTTCTTTCATAAAATTTTATGAACTTATCTCTATAAATAGCCATTTTACATTAAAAACAAAAAATTACCAATAGTTCACTTGGTGCAGTGTTAACTAAAGGTATTGAAATATGTGCAAGATTAATTAAAAAGAAAATGAGAATTATTAATAAATGTTATAAAATTACTTTTTCAGAATAAATCAAAATCCTGGCATTGATACCGCTTTGCTGCTTGTCAGATACCCGAACTCAACCAATGCTGAGTTAATACTTTCACCTTTACTTACAAAATCACTTGGGAATATTACTTTACCAGTGTAAGAGTTTGTCCTATATTCCCAAAGTCTATATAGGTCTTAACAAAAAATTCAAAAATATTATATTTTACAGAATGCATCAATCAGGTGTACTTATGGACTATGTCCCTATGGTTACAGATTTACTAAATAATAAGGTAAATATGCCACAGCCATTATGAAAGAAATTTGAACATTATGTTATTTAACATAAAATTTAATTTTATGTTATCTTACTGATTTTAGATAAAAGAGCTTTTAAATAATGAGAAATTAAAAAGAGAACTTCTTGCACAACTTATCGTCAAGTATGAAGGTGCTGTCCTGGAGCATGATGCTAATAATGCAGCATTTTTGTTTGAAATGAATGATTTCCATTGGGTATTGCAAATAGATATTGGTAAGTTCATTTATTTTCTTTTGTTGACTTGTACTTATGTTTTGTTATAAATTTGAACATGAACACAAGCTACTGATTTTCAGGGGAAAAGTTTCCAGAGAGGCCACCAATATTGACTCTTCGGTCTGTTTATCACAGTGTCAAAGGAAAACCGAAATGTAAAGTTCTGTCAGCTTGTCCATATAAAAATTTTGAGGGCTACATTGAACAACAAGTTGAAATTTTCAAAAACGAGTGTAAAGGGGTGGTTGCTGGAAATCAACTTGTCAATGTTGAAAATTGATATTAAATAAAAGACTATACTCACACTGTAGTAATTTTATTTCTTGACAAATCTCAATTTGAGTGACTGAATTAATAATACTAACTTTATGCCTACATCATTACTAAAATTTGAAGTAAATCTTGTTATTCAATTGCTATAGCATATAATTGTATTATTTAGGTAATTCCTAGTTATTTATAATGTGGAGTTGGTTATACTAAAGAAAATAACAATCAATTAAAGGAATAAGTACTGTGGCCTAATTAATAAATGTTAGTCAAACATAATAGATAAAATAAATTAATAGCTATCAGATAAAACAAGTATATAAATCACAAAGAGTTTCCTCAGTGACATCTATTGCCGACATAAGAACCCCACAAACAGTTCATTATTTTATATCCTGAAAATTTTGGGTTTAATTTGTTAAACTGGAATTTTTCTCATTTCCAATCAATTCATAGCGGTACCTCATGTAAAATACTTTCATTCTATCCCAAACATTGTCAAATGAATCCATGGCTGGCCTCACATCTAGAAGTGCGAACTGGTATTTATTATCTACTTCACCCCCATCATAATAATCAATTATGTAGCGGACTTCTTTACCACACCTGTCTACAATCCAGTCATGACGGTCGAAAGGTAGCTCATATCTGAAATAAAGGACAATATTAATATCAATTACAATGTTTCTATGTGTTATTCCCGTAACTACAAAGTATTCAAAAAGATCACATATGAATTAGCAAATTTTTTACATTATTTTGTATAAAGTAATTGTGATTATACATGGAAGACACTAGGGAAGTGAAATTCTGCAATACTACTCTAAAGCAATCAAAAAAAAAATCTAACACTCCCAAAATATGCTTATTATTAAACCCTGATTTATGGGAATTCACATTAACGGGTTGTACAACAATGGTCATTGTTTATTATCAAGTCTCAAACAATCCTTACCCCATCAAAGAACGAAAACGAGCTCTGGGACTATATTGAGTTGCTTTTCCTCCAAAACTTTTAAGACGAGGGTGTCCACACTCTTTAGCATGTAATGCTTCCCACTTTAATACTTCTTGCCAGGCCTGAAAATCAAATGTATTATTGTTTTTGCTGGGCAAACAATTTATTTCAATATTATAAGATTTACAATATAAGTAAATTACTTGTTCATTGTTTGCATTGTGAATATGTATGATATCATCCATGTCTTTTTGCTTGATATCATCATCTTTCCATCGCCAACCCTTACGAAGCATTGCATTCCAAAACATTTGTTGGCTTGGATATACCCAAAACTCTGTAGAGTTATCAGGCATTGCTCGGGGAATAGATGAAACTTGTCTGTTGGTTGGCAATGAATATGGTTGATCTGGTGCTGGTTGTTGATTAGCGGGTGGCATCTAGAAAATGATTTTCATTTATTGTTATTTCATAGTAAGTTATTGTTATTAACTGCAATACTTAATACCCACTTTTAACCTTTCAAGGTTGGATACAAACACAAATGATATTCTATCTCCTATTAGAGTTTTTTTTCACTTTTTATGAATCATTAAAAGAATAGATTAAACCAAATTTATAAAAGAATGTACTGAGTACTTACCATATTATATGGATTGATATCATTTCCATGTTGGACAGGACAATCAGACGCTGTTTTGTCTTTAACTGTTGTCCCATCCTTATTATGCATAGGACACTCTGGAGGCGGGGAATGAGCTATTTGGTGATCTATAGGTTTTACATTAACATTGGTTTCTGCTGATACTTGATTGCCCATTTTATTTATCTTACGTAAGACAGGAGAGGTTATGAATACATACAGATATATCTAAAAAAATAAAATAATTTAGTGAATTATCCCAATTTGTGGAGATTAAAACAGCACATTAATATATTTAAAAGTTTCAGACTTTACTTTTTAGATTTTCAAATAACTAAACATTTGTCGATCGTCCGTCACTACTTTACCCACTAAAAAAATTCGAGACGGTTAACGGGAGGGGGGGAGGTAACTAGAATAGAGATGTATTTGAAATACTTAGAATCGCGTTCCAAGCGTATATTTATCTATCGAGTATTGAAGTAACTCGAAATTAAAGTATTAAACCATTGCACAAATCATTTGTGTGAGGTAGGTCCCTATCTACTAAAAACTGATATGGTAAAGGTGTTACCTAGCAACGATTGGGTTGTTATGTTGTAAAAACTATGTCTGTCTGAATAAATACCTTTATTTCATTGTTTTAATTTTTGCTTATATTTTTCAACTTCAGCTTCCAAACCCTGAGGAGCTAAAAATCAAAATTTATTGAGTAATGTGAAGCACATCATAACCAAAACATGAACAATAGCGACGAACCTGGTTTATCTTTTTAAGAAGAAGCACTGTTCGAGCTGAGCTTGCCACAGATACTCAAGAAAATTTTAAACTACGACAGTTTGACTTGTCAACCACCTGTAGTAACGGCACTGTAAAGGAAGAAATTTATATGAAACAGCCTTATGGCTATCAGGATGGCACACGACGAGTCTGTAAATTAAAAAGTAGCTTGTATGGCTTTAAACAAGCGCCGCTGTGCTGGATTACTTGTATTGCTGAACTCTTATGACAATCAGAATTTCGACAAAGTGAGGCTGATCCCTGCTTATACAATATACGAAATAAAGGACAAGCCGAAGAACTTTATTTGCCTTTATGTCGATGACGGGCTAATAACGTACAACACAAGTAAAGCAGGAGAAGACTTCTTCAAGGAATTGCAAGCGCGATTTAAAATAACCAGCAAGCCGGCTTCTTATTTTCTTGGTATAGATATTAAGTTAAAAATAAACCGGATAACATTATGTCAAAAGGGTTACATCCTAACAGTTTTAAACAAATATAGAATGGCTACTTGTAAACCTGTACCAACGCCTATTGTCAAAGAAAACGAGTCTGGAAGGGAAAAGGAAACAAATTCGAATTTCCCATACAGGCAAGCTGTAGCTGCATTGGCATGTTATTTTAAGACAACCATAGAGCACGGGTTAATCGTTGAAAAAAAAGTCGTCTCCACGCTGTGACTCTGATTATGCAGGAGACTCTACTACTGGAAGATGACTTCTTTAACGGTTTGTTTATTCTCTAGAGATACTGTTAGTTGGAGAAGCCAAAAGCAAAAACCGTCTCCATCTCATCAACTGAAGCGGAGATTATAGCAGCTAGTGAGAGTGCGCAAGAAATTTTATGGTTGAAGCGTTTTCTAAGTGATCTATCTTATTGTATACAAGCGTACGAAGCTCATCAAACTTAATTGTTTTTTGTGAAAGAATTTGTCGCCAACGAAGATTTTGTTGTAAAACAAGTTTCTTCGGAGCTACAGCTGGCCGAAATGCTGACAAAACCGCTCTTCGGCCCAAGGTTACATAATCTAAGTTCCAGAATGGGACAAAAGAATTTTAGCAGCTGAATAAAGCTTATTAACTTAAATTCTATTTAAAGTTCGGAAGATGTGAAGTAGGTGCCCAACTCACTAAAGACTGGTCTATGGCAAAGGTTGGGTTCTTACGGTTCAATAACTGTGTCTGTCTGAATAATAACTTATTATATTGTTGTCTTAATTTTTGCTTATCGTATTCAACTTAATAACTTTCGATAATTACAGCATTATGGTGGGGGGGCTGTAGTTTGAACGAAATTTTTTTTCGCCAAATGTCGAATGTATTACTTTCATACTATGTTCATATGTATACTTTTAACTCATCTGTTCCTATCCGCAATTAAAATTTTCTGGTTTATTGGCTCTGTCATAGTTTAGTAAGTTCATATTCTCTAGTAACGAAATTCGCTTCAAAGTACACATGGAACGGTTTGTGTGATTTTTTTTATTATTTCCTTATTATTTTTATCCTCTCTCACAACTCTACACCGTATGTCATAAGTCAGGTGAGTGACTGACAGCTAACAGGGAGTTAAGTACTTAATATTTTTGTGTTAGGGGCCTATTGCTATTGAGCGATGCTATTGATTGCCTTTCTTTAAATATAATTACATGTTAAACCTATCTTTAGTATTATTTCAAAATGAAATTAATTTCAACCTTGTTAAAGGTCAATTCAACGGCCTTAAACAATATACTAAGACGAAATCTAAACAATAATGTTGCAACTATAACCAAGATTCACAGAGATATTTATACCCGAATGTATCCGACGACTGTGGTACTAGCAGACGGATCTTCAATAAACATTAGATATCATGAGCCAAGAAAAATTATTAAGGTATGAATGCAGAACTTATCACATTATCTTAACCTTGTTTAGGAACTTTTAACTTAGGTACTTTTTATACAATTCATTACAACAATTATTTTCATATTTTTGCAATGAGCAACTTCTTAGAATCTTTGTAAATAAAAACCTGTGGGCTGAGGATTTTAAGAGAATTCATACAATAAACCTTTCATACATAATTTATTATACAATGTGAGTAGGTACTAAATGATCTCAAAATAAGTAATATATTTTTTGTATTTTAGCTACCTTTAGATTTGTCGCTAATCTCGGAAGAGGAGAAGAAGTTAAGACTTGAAAAAAGAAAGCCAAAAAAGAAGGTCAAAATAACTGATGATGTAGAAGACAATTTTAATGCCAAAAAGTACTTGAAATATATGAAAAAGTAAGAAATGTTACATTCAAAGGTATTTAAGTTGTACTGCGATAGTGCCTGTGGATATTGTTATATTTGTTTTAGGTTTTAGAAATAAAGATGAATGACAAGGTTGACTGCATATTTTTTAATTGCTACTGTAACCAAATATATTCTCAGAAATCCCTTATAGCTCCACCTAGCCCCTAACTAAACAATGCTTGTATTGTATTATTTCACAGTAAAGTCATAATATTAAGGCTTTCCTGCATCGATTCATTACAGCATACTTAGTTTTTAATATATATTGTTATATAAAACTATACACTGTGAAGTGCTTTTAGCTCTGCAGTTCTAGGTGTTTAAAAACAATCACCATAGTAAGCAGACTACACAGAGTTCAGTCTTTTAATAGTTGGCCATTTGTGTGGCATTTAAAACGTTGACAGTCAATGCATCACATGTGATACATTTTTGTGTTAGCTGTAACGTCTGTGCATCACATCACATGTAATGCATCGGAAGACATTAGCTGAATTTTCATTAACAGGTTTTATGGGCTGGATGTCTCAGCTAGGAATATTATTTTTGGCAGGCGTGTGAATATGAAACTAAGAAAATAAAAACACAAATGTTGTGTGGGTTCAGACAATACTATTATAGTGTTAATATCAAGCACTTTAGACATTTTAACTGCCTACCCGCACCACACCAGTCTCCGCCAATCCACACTGTTTTAATGTGGTGTTGTATGACCCCAATACCCTCTTACCTTGGCTCGTGGGAGAAGGCCCAGGCTTGTGAATCTTTAATGGGGTAAGATGGTGATATAAAACTGTTTGGTTTTGGCAAAAATAAGTCATGGTTAACTGCCATGTGACAGATAACAATAGAGTTTCATCTGTGCTGTACATGGAAGTTAAGGGTACTTGCTAAACATTCTTGGTAAATAATATTGGTGTAGTATGGTCGTAGTTTATAATTAGTTTACCTTATAGAATGGTTTTCGCTACAGAACTCAGTATAAGTATTTATTTACCTAACTACTGTGTTTTATTGAACACTAGCAGTGCCCCACATCGTTACCCTTCTCGTGGAAATACCGAAATAAAATGTTTGGAAATAGTAAATTATTAGTATAATAGAAATTATTTTGGCCTCTGCTTTGTTTCAATTACCTACATTACATTAGTAGGGAATGTTTAGCCAAATCTGGTTAAACTAGTAAGCAGACTCTTCCCCCCCCGACTGGTCTCCACCTTGTCGTGGTGGGGGGGCTGAGTACCTCCCGGTAGGGCGCAGGAGGCGTTATGGAAAAGGTAACACCCAGAGACCGACGACTCTGGGTGCCCTTAGTACTGACTACCGGGGGGGAAACTAAGAGGGACTTGTGGAGGGCGCAGCGGGCGGGCCAGGAGGGCCCGTCAAGCAGCGCCAGGAGGGTCATAGGCAGCGGGGCAGGGGGCCCCTGCTGTCTAACCATAGACCCTCCGAGAAGTCGGCCACACACGCTATGGTCGCACAGGGAGGTAGGAGGGGCGCGTCCACTGTGCCTCTGAGGAGGTCCTCTCGGTTTTGGTTCGGGGGACGTTGGCCGCGGGCGGGGTGTCAGAGCTGCAACCCAGGTACTGGCCCCCCGCCTCTTTCTCAACAAGCGGCGGGCGTCGTCGGAAGATTTTTAGTGGGTATTACTGCTGGCAGTTGTGTCTGCCGGTGGTGAGTCCCACACCCCCTTTCGGTCCCCCTTTGGCCGGAAGGCAGTGCGTAAATGCATTTTGTTACCGACGTAAAACAAAAAAAAAACAAAAAAAGTAAGCAGACTCTTGGCCCTAAGCTTAAGTCTAGGGCAACTGGGATAATGCTAGGATAATATGACATTAGTAGGGAATGTTTATATGAAGTGTAAAAAGTCCTTGATCAAAGCCAAGACGCATTCTATACATCGCATCTTGCTTGTAGCAAGCAAGGAAACTTGCGCAAAAGACCGGGTCTTTGTGTGTGGTTCACTCAAGCAGGCACTATTTAAAGAAAAAAACCTATGAAATAATGCTTACAATTCTTCCACGGCTGGACATAGGCCTATCAGATAACATAGTTTGAAGATAATTTTTATAAGAATATATATTTTTTTGAGATGGAACATCCTCCGTAAATTTTACAAATATAAAGTAGTGATTTCTCTTTTGTTTTTTATTCTCAAATATTAAGTAACATTTTGTAAATACTTAAGTACCAATCGGAAAAATAGCCGGATCAAGTCCAAGCCCTGTAAAGTAACAGACAAAAAAATTAAAAATAAATAAACAATCGTGTCGCCCCGCGCCCCGCCCGCCGTCTAACTTCGCGTCGCGTCGAGCTTCCATACTAGGTGATGTTCCCAAGTCCCAATTAAATAAAAATCAACCAATCAATGTCTATTTTATATGTATACCTAACCCGTTGGTAACTTATAAGCAGTTTGTTATAAGAAAGCTGCAATGGGTTGTGCACAAAGTGAAATATCACCTCAAAATGAAACACCGAAGAAAGGATGCACCGACGTGCTTTGGTTAATTATTTATATTTTGTTTTGGATTTTAATGGTAAGTAGATATTACTGTTTGTTTTGTAATTTATATATGTTTTAGAACACCACTACAATTACCAATTACTAGTACCTATAACACATATTTCAGTAGCAGTTTGTATATAAAAATCTCTAAAATACAGAGCGAGAATAGGGTATGTAATCTAGGCTAGATAGACTATTCCTCACTTAGAACATGTTTAGTCAAAACAGTTTTATCTCCTGTTTATGCATCATAACTTTGTATACACACACAGATAAATTCACTTCAATTTCCATTCGCCGTACTAAGAGAATAAGAAATAGTCAAAAAGGAATTCAAATTATGGTGATATATAAATTTTAAATAGATGCATTTGCCATTTTACCCCCTATAAACATGTTTTCTCGTATGCATTAATCTAAACAACACTTTCTTTATAATTGATGCACTATGCTGTACTGTTCTGTTTGTACACAATGCTATCTCTTAGAGTTTAGACCCTTTTTGCTTCTTCCTTTTTACTACTGCAACTCTATGCCTACCTACAAGAATAGTTTAATATGGTTCAGCCATTATTATTTTTAATTTATTTTATTTGTTACAGATAATTGTTGCAGCCATTTCATTTGTATATGGAAATCCTCAAAGATTAATTAATGGCTATGATTCATTTGGCAACACATGCGGAGTGTCTCATAATAAAAAACTAATTAACTTCCCCCGAATAAGCACCGCAGATAAAAGCTACTTGTTTTTTATGGATATCAAAGAATTGCGCAAGTCCCTAAAAATATGTGTGAAACAATGTCCTACCAGAAAAATGGACTCCTTAAGTGATCTTAAGAGTTTTTATAAAGAAACTGGATCTAGTCTTTGTAGATATGATTTTGATATGAATAATATTACAAGTGCTGCCAATTTGCATAACTACATAGGACCATGCCCAATTTTACCAGTTTATGATTCATTTCCACTTTTGAATAGATGCTTTCCTAAATCAGCTCAAGACTTGGCCAAAAGAGTATTTACTGATTTCTATGACCTCCTCAACAGCTGGGACACAGTTGAACAAATGTTGTCTGACATTTATTCTTCCTGGAAGGAAATAATTATGTGTGTTATAATAGCATTCAGTAAGTATGACTAAAAAATCTAGTTTTAAAGTCTGCACAACTCTTACAATTGAATTGACCTAGAGTTAAAAACATAACTGATAAGACAGGGTTATTTTTGCATTTAAAATAGTATATAATAAGCTGTTTTAACCACTAATAGTTCTCATTCAATTGAAGTAACAAGTAGCAATGAGGTCACTATTATTTTATTTCAAGGTGTGGGTTGTGACTCCTCAATGACTCGTCTAGTTATAACAATGTGTTTCACTATGACGATGACTTATACAATACAATTATGAAATATTACATACATACATAATTGAAAATGCTATAACCATTTATCCATTTAGTCCTTTCCTATGGGTCAAACTAAACAAATACAACAAAATAATTAAATTTATATTTGAAAAAGTATTAAAAACTTAAGTGGAATAAATAAAGCTAAATAGTACTTCTTAGTGTTAGAAATAGCTCTTAAAACAGCGAGACTCCCTAGTGAATGCATAATCTTTTGTATGTCACCTTCCATCCTTTAAAAGGCATGTTATGCCATTTGTCACAGTTATCACGATATGTGTTGGTTTTTATGTATGCTTAGGCCGTATTGGATGGTTGATTGATGAACGAAATTGCATGCACATGCCAGTTTCATATAAAAACAGAAAACTTGTTACAAGCTTATTAAATATTTATATTTTTTATATAAGCCAGTTGTATCACAAAGGCCTTTACAGATTTGTTAGATATTCCAATTATTTTTATTTCAGTTTGTTCTCTGATCATGGTATCTATCCTGCACTTGCTAGCAAGTTTTGTATCCTGGATATTTATGATCCTTGTATCTATAGCAAGTGTAACTGGTACATCTCTTTTGTGGTATACATATCACGAGTTGAGAACTAAGCAAAGAAGTTTTGCAGACACTGCTTTTCTTGCTGTAAGTATTAAATTGTATCACTTAGACAAAACACACGTAGTACACTATTACTTTACACATGTTGGTTTTTAAGTACCTACCTCATGTTTTGATATTTTGTTAATTACTAAAATAAATCTTTTGGTTCCCCAATAAATTAAAAAATAAAACAAAATGATAAAATCACTACCAACTATAGTCGAATCGGAATGGCAAAAATAGAACCGTAAAGCTTAAAAACACATGCTGAGAGTGGAGCTAGTGCTGAGAAATCGCTTCATATCAATTTACATACAGTCACGCCTGTTTCCCCGAAGGGGTAGGTAGGCATATTTTACGCCCACACTTCGCCAAATATATAGTTGGCCCCACGTAATAGGTGGCGAGCCTATTGCCGCTTACCGGGCGCTGTTATGTTCACCAGAGCCTCGTCCGTTTATAGCTAGATGCACCACTTGCAGGTAAGGTTGGCTTGGGCTCCTTAGGTCTTGGTAGGATCCCTATACACCTATCATATTAATTTAATTCATAATAATTTGAATAATAATAAAAAACCAAGCCTCCACTTCGTTTTACGGTCACTGTGTGTTGAGCTTTATATTTTCTTCATAGTTTTTTCAAGTGCGTTAACAAAGATCATCTTGGTCATCTCATATTTGCCTTACCAAAAGGCATTTTTCCCCCCTTATCCTCTGATATTTTTTACAATGATATAATGTATTAAATAACTTACTAAATGTATTTTAATACCTACCTCTGTATGTATGTACAACATAACATTTAATAATGCTAAGTGGTTAATTTCAGGAATCCTTGAAAAATGAAAAGGCATTTTTGTGGTATGCTATTATAGCCACAATCATAACAGTGAGTACCGTTTTTAGTAATTAATTACAGAGGTCGCCACTATCCACCCTACATACCATTATTGTAATGAGTAATTAAACATGATTTAGTGATGGTGATAACGATTTTTGAAATGACATGTCGTGAAAGTCATGTACTAGATATTTAAAGTAGGTCATGAATGCTAATAGGTGAGGCGACTGTTCCATTACGATGAAACACTAACAAAACCATTATCGATATGACAAATACTATTTTGCCATAGTTCTTTTTTATATCGATAAATACAGTAAGAAGCCTACAGTCCTAGTTTTCAAATAACATGCATGTGTGCAAAAATATAGACAGCAAAGATCCTTCGGCTTGTCAAGAGGCATTTGTTTTAGTTCTATGTAGAATAAATGTATATTACGTAGTCCCTATCTATTTAGAATCTAGCTTAGCTGAGTTTACAGACGTCAGTCCTTGAATGAGTGACCGCTTCTTTTATATTTAATATTTATCACTATTCCATTCCATGCTTTGAAAAGCACAAGTCCTTGGTGCCAGATAACATTATATGTCGTAGTCGTTAAGTCATGTCAAAGGATCAATTGGGCGTCTTGAAAAATTCTAACTTCGCTTGAAAGAATCCGTCATCATATAATTTTGACATTAAACGTATTTTTTTAGAATTATTTTAATCCAACCGAGTTTTAGAACCTTGTATTCATCTTCAAATCATCTGTTGTTGTGTTACAAGCGGAAGTGCAGAGAAAGGATACCCCCATGTATGTTCTGCGATTTTTTATAACCTTCAAGTTATTTTTTCTGATTTTTTGGGAATTACGGGACCTGAACTAATTGAAAAATATTTTAAAAAGAAAGCGGAAGATATTTTAGACCTTTTTATAGATATTACATCACAGTTACAAAGCTTTTAAATTTTATTATAAACTAGCGACCCGCCCCAGCTTCGCACGGGTGGTATGCTAATAGTAGGAGAGCTGGCAAGATTTTTTGGGTAGGTATTTGAGGCAAGCTGAAAACTTGTCCTGTACCTCTTCTATTATATCCCAACACGAAACTGCAGACCTGGCTGGTGAGTAGCGGGGCTAAATCAAGCCCCAAATTTTTAAATCTTTTTAAATTTTTTATGCAAAAATATACTTGAGGCAATTTGTAATTTTTATATGTTGTAGTTTTATATTTACAGAATACAAAATAAAATAAGCCAGACGAAGATATTTCAGCTGGGGTTTTAACATTGCCAGACGCGTCCAAAAATATTTTGCAAAAAAATATAAAAAATGTATTTAAGGCAACTTGAAATTTTAATAGAGTATTATTTATAACTAAAAAATAAGACTAAAAAAAAGACAGATCATTTCGGTGGGACTTTCTACCTGCCAGGTGATCTAACAAATTTTGTATGGGTGCGAGTGCGGAGCGCTATAGACAAACTGTAGAGTGAGAGAGAGCGTTTATCGGCAACTTACAAAGCTAACACTGAAGATGAACCATTCAAAAAAACTTAAAAAAATTGTGATACTTTACCTCCGTGCAAAGCTGAATTACAACAACATCTTTTAAGAACGCAATATATAACAAGTATTTGGAGAAATGCCTATTTGCGATCTCCCAGCTCTTTGACACCAAATACAAACGGATGGACACTTCATGAGGATACGCTACATTGCCACTGGTTCGACGGAGATTGTATGCCGCAATCAGTATTCGACGCTATTGTTCATGATAACAATAAACAAAATAATATTGAAAATGATACTGCAGGTGCGTACACATATATTTTTTTTTATAACAGCTGCATTTTAATTTCTATGATTTATTTTATAAATCCATATGTATTACTTTTCGCAGATAATGCAGAGGTATTAGACACCGATGAATCGGAAGTTGATTCTGATAGCTCTGATGAAGAAGCATCTACAGAAGAAGAATGACAATTTCTTTTTTATATGACAGAGAATTAATTACATTGGTATTTGTATATTCCAAATAATTCTGCAGCTGTATTTCGTTATATAATTTTTCTATTTTAATAAATCTGATTTTGTAATTTTATATTTTTGTAATCATTACTTTATAAGATCACCTGGCAGGTAGAAAGTCCCACAGGAAAGTTACTCCAAAATTTCGACTGAAAACCACATGGGTATAGTAAGTCGCGTGACCTCGTCAGAGCCAATAGTAACGCAGCAAGCAAGAACTCACTCTACAGTTTGTCTATAGCGCTCCGCACTCGCACCCATACAAAATTTGTTAGATCACCTGGCAGGTAGAAAGTCCCACCGAAATGATCTGTCTTTTTGAGAGTCTTATTTTTTAGTTATAAATAATACTCTATTAAAATTTCAAGTTGCCTCAAATACATTTTTTATATTTTTTTCAAAATATTTTTGGACGCGTCTGGCAATGTTAAAACCCCAGCTGAATCGTCTGGCTTATTTTATTTTATGTTCTGTAAATATAAAACTACAACATATAAAAATTACAAATTGCCTCAAGTATATTTTTGTATAAAATTTTTTTAAAAAAATTAAAAATTTGGGGGTTGATTTAGCCCCGCTACTCACCAGCCAGGTCTGCAGTTTCGTGTTGGGATATAATAGAAGAGGTACAGGACAAGTTTTCAGTTTGCCTCAAATACCTACCCAAAAATTCTTGCCAGCTCTCGGACTATAATATGAATAGTGACGTATAATACATAATTACAAAATGTCTCTATATAGGCCGCGAATACCTACCACCGCCGCAACCATAATTTTTTGATTTAGCGTAAGTTTATTCGTTTGATATCTTGTAAAGTACTGATCGAAATTACATGATGTAAAAGACAAATTTAATCTATGTTTAATGTCCAAGCTTACTAACATGTTTATTTAGATAAGAATTAATGTCATACATACTTAAAATGGCTTCCTTAATAAGCCATTATTTTTAGTAAAAAGTAAAAGATAAAATTGGTTATTGTAGGGTATTCTTGAGAGATAGACATATACCATCGCGGACTTTTTTGAAGAATTTTATAAGTTGTACATTATTTTGACTAATCTCGTAGGTTTTGGCCAGCGTTTGCAATATAAGCGCAAAAAAGTGAGTTGAATTACGACATCACATCACAAATCTCACAAATTGACAGTGTTCCACTACTATATTATGCATGTATTATACATATACACCTTCCTCTTGAATCACTCTATCTATTGGAAAAAAACCGCATTAAAATCCGTTGCGTAGTTTTAAAGATTTAAGCGCACATAGGGATATAGGGACAGAAAAGGCGACTTTGTTTTATACTATGTAGTGAAGTACATCTTATGAAGATGGTATTGCAATATAAAAAGATCTATACCATCTTCCACTATCTTTTCAAAATATTTCCGAATTCGTCGAGAATTCTCAAAAATTCAAAAAAAACATGTTAACTTGAAAACTATATAAAAATCGCGGGTTTTTTAATGTGACACTTCATTATGACCTCATCCTTCGTGATGGCAAGCAGTCGATGTGGACTAGACAGGGCAGAGCGCTCCATATTAACATAGTAATAACGCTCCATACCAGAATAGTAAGAACGATCATACCATACAAGCGCACCCATACATAGGTCTGCGAAAATTACGTTTCACGCTCCTCGAATGAGACTCGGGACAGGAGTTAGGAAAGATGTGCACCGGCAGAGAACTCCAAAGGCGAATGGTCTTACACAGGAACGACTTACCAAATCTTTTGGTCATGCGATTCTAATCGGCGATTAATTTATTATAGTGATATTATCTTGCAGGTGATTTTGCTGTTACTAGTTTGGGTGATGCGTTCGCGAGTCTCATTTCTGGCCGCTCTATTCAAAGAAACTGCTCACTGCCTCGGCTCGATACCGTCCTTGTTCCTGCAGCCAATCATTACTTTTGTAGTACTCGTGCTATTCTTCTCATTTTGGTCACTAGTTGTGGTAAGATTAAGTCTAATTATCGAACTAAGTGTCCCATTTTTTTCCAAACTAAACTGAATCTTGAAATTGAGTCTGAAATTTCTTTAATAAACTAAAATATTTTTATTTATTATAGAACTTGTTTTATGTTACTATAAAAATGTATTAAAAAATCAGTTTGATTTGAAAAAGAAAATCTAAATTAAATGTCAAAATAATGATTTCTTTATTGATATATTGAACTGATTCCAGGTGTGTTTAGCTACGGCTAGTTATCCAGGGATACCATATAAAACAAACTTTTTCATTAATGGCACACCTTTGCCAGATCATCTTGATAATACTGCCATTCAAGCTCAAAACGTCAACAAAAGTAAGTTAAAAAAAAAGAAATTATGTAAAATTAATGTATTTTCCGCCTTAAAAGTTGTTTAGACATGTGTATTATGCCATCGTCGACCAAATCCTCGGCGAGTTTACCTCACTCCATTTAGAATGTAATGACCGTGAGATAACATACATATTACACTAATTATATTAATTTACAAAAGTGTGTGACCTCTCAGGTCTATTAATACGTCAAATTGTTAAG
This sequence comes from Musotima nitidalis, assembly GCA_949126915.1. Classification (NCBI taxonomy): domain Eukaryota; kingdom Metazoa; phylum Arthropoda; class Insecta; order Lepidoptera; family Crambidae; genus Musotima; species Musotima nitidalis. The sequence continues at coordinate 12,589,530 of OX421419.1, forward strand.
ATTGCGTTTAAAAGCCTACGGAAATAAGCGTATCACCTAGGAAATACACATTATACATGTTATTTATGCAAATATTATAAGAGGAACTTCAACACTTTATTTTTGATCGCTGACCCGGCAGTCGTTCTGCCTTTCTATATTGTTAATACAAAAACGTTATGTGGAAATTAGGATTGAAAAATAGAGAATCTAAAAACGACATATTCTCACACCAAACAAATATTACCCAAAAAAATTAATATTATAACGATGCGCCATTTAGAAAGTTCGCCTTTTAGCAAGTTTCGCGCTAAATACTCAAAATGGTTTAGATATTAAGAATGTTTCAAACTGTAGGTGAATAGTAAACCTAAAAGGAAAAATAAAAAATTACCACAAGTTTTTTTCACTTTTCAAAATAGATAACTGGCACGCGATAATTAGTCGCAATGCCATTAAATAAAAAGTTTTATTGCCTTAATTGTCAATAAAAAAAAGACGTGTGGCACTCGGCGACTGCCGCGGTAAAGCTATTTGATATTGCATAGCATTTTTTATCAACTTAAGCAATTACAATTATTTATTTTTATGTACATTTATAATATCATATATACTTTCTCTGCGTGGCATTAATGTGTAGGTATGACCTATACATAAAAAAAGACGTGTGGATTGCGGGGCGAGGAAGGGGATTACGCATGCGCAGTAACGCCGATACAACCAACGCCACCTAAAGGCGGGTTGCTGAACTAAAGAGACAAGCGTGATATTTCTAAAAGTCATTAAAAGTTCTGCTATTTATCGATATATGGATAAACTAAAAAGTATCACCGCTGTGCCGGTCGGAGTGTTAGGTTTTTTTCGTTACAGAATTTCTGGATTCGGTCTCCATGCTCAAGGCACGCTGAAGCTATGCAAAAGCTTAATAAATTAAAAATGGTTCATATAAGATAATAATAGGCTTAAATGTTGACACTGGCCGTCACGACATCGTGAAACAAAATGACAGAATATACATCTAAAACTGTGACGCCATGACACTTCTGAACGGACATACGGATGACTTCTTCCGCCGCCTTGCACATTTATCGTTATATTTCAACAAATTTACACAAACCCTTACAAATAATTACTAGCAACCCTTTCTCTAGAATCACGCTATTTGTTATTGAAAACCCTTTGAAAATCCGTTCAATAGCTTGTAAATTCACAGACAATTAGGGCAGGGGACTTTGTTTTATGAAATGTAGAGATATCATTTTTATTTTAAAGCTCTGGACAATGTGGAGTTCGACCCGTTGTGGGTAAAGAGTATGTGGTGGATCTGCCTCATCTCCCTCATATGGGGCAGTGAGTTCATACTCGGGTGTCAACAGATGACAATTGCTGGTGCTGTTTCTCATTGGTATTTTAGGTAAAACATGTCCTTATTATTCTTGATCTGAGCTTATCTTAGAGCTGAGAATTGAGCTCAGTCACGTGCCATTAGAGAGGCCTATGTAGATAAGAACAAAAAGAAAATTATAATGATATCTTTATTTTTTAAATTAAATGCAGTAGTATAATATGGAATTGACTAACTGCGTTTTGATAATTCATTCTTGAGTCGTACGGTTGACTTTCACTCCAAAAATATATTGGTATGCATGAACATTGATAATCTTGGTATGAGTGTATTCTATGTATAATGAGTATTAATTATAGGGAATATTTTTTTATGTTACAAATTGTGCTCAGTTTCGCTGTGTTCTATTCTACCTTTGTTTTTAGATTATGAAAACAGGCTCAATCTAACCAAGTACTTATTGATTAACTGTTTACCTAATACCAAAAATAAGGCAGATAACTTGGTTGTCAACATAATATTCTCTTTTATTTATGCATCAGTTTAGCAGCAAGTACCGTTTTGTCCTATATATACTAAGAAAGTATTTACAAAAAACAAATATCCGTTATTTAGTATCTTGTGTTATGGATACATAACACAAGTTCTGAATTATACTAACTTAGGAACCAAATAATTGGTGTGATTGTAATAATTATTAATTACACAGGCCTGCAAGCCTAGTGCAGAAGTCATAGTTTACAAATATCCTTGTCACATTTATTTTTCTGCTAATAAAGATTATTTATGTATTTATTTAGTTTTTAAAAATATTAAAAGAGATATCATTTTCTGTTTCAGAGGCCCACACGCCAACTCCCCAGTTATATATTCGATTGGCAAACTTTTGAAGTATCACTTAGGGTCAGTAGCTAAAGGCTCTTTCTTAATCACTCTGTTCAAAATTCCTCGTCTGATCCTCACATATTTACATGCCAAGTAAGTACTTAATTTAAGCATATAATTATATTAAGTATGTAATTAAATATTGACATCAAAATTCTATTAGTTTCTTCTCGCGCTCTTTTATTTCTTCTGAACAATACCAGGGAACTTACTGCTTCTGGGAATATTGTAGCGCAAATTTAGATTTTTTAAAACATTTTGTAAGGAATCGAATTATACTTATATAATTAAACACATTATTAACATTTGGAGAAACCAAATAAACTTTATGATCCTCATTTTAGCTGTTCTAAAGGCTAATTAAGAGCATACTTTTTTTTCACTCGCTATTCTGATTCACTATTTTATGCTTATCATTCCATGAGTCCGTACATATCAGTTACGTTTGGGTTTTATATAATTTTTTTTTAATAGTGTGTATCGGAAGTTTAAATACTTTATTCGTGTACATACATAAAATAAATTATAACAATTATATGTTATAATTTATTTTAGGTTATCGTCTAGAGCAGAGAAAGGTTCCGAATGTGCGAAGTGTGGTCTCAAGTGTGGTATTTGCTGTTTCTACTGCCTGGAAAAGTTCATCCGTTATTTGAATCATAATGCGTACACCGTCATTACTATTGAGAGATGTCATTTCTGCAAAGCTGCTGCCAAGGTAAAATCTAGTTTTTTTATAAGGGGGCGTGCATAAATTACGTGAGATGTTAAGGCCCCCCCGTCGAGTGAGGTCGATCGTCGGGTCGGGTCAGGTCAAATCTCATCTAATCTTACATTGGAAGGAGGGGGGGGGGGGGGGGGGCAAATATAACGCAATTTTTTTTCTGATTGAAACAAAAAAAACATTTGTGACTAAAAACTATTTTGGTCCATTTAATCAGATTGTAATTTTAAGTGTAATTGTAAGCGTAATACGTTTAAGATAATTCACTAATTCGTTCGAAAGAGATTAATTTCATTCATACTTCGACGTTATACATGTACTGACTGTCATGTCAAACAACCATATTTTTTTTTATACCAAATAGCTCAATATATGGTAAAGTGTAGGGCCCCAAAGCCCGCTTAAAATAAACTTTTGGTCAATTTCACAGTAAAACGGTTTAATTTTTTTGTCATAAATACGATAACATCTCGATTTGGTGTTTGGCTCTCTCTATAGAACAGATGTCGAATTACAAAAAAAAATATATCAATGCATCTGCATAAAAGGAAACTTGTGGCATAAGTTAACTCAATTTTGCAGTTTTTTTTACATTTACGTCCTTTAAAAACTAGATGTGCGAATAAATGTAAATTTTTTTATATACTATAACTCACGCGCTGTTTTATGTTGCAGGCATTCAGTGTGATAGTCAACAACGCATTGCAAGTGGCAACAATCAACAGCGTGGGCGACTTCATCCTGTTCCTGGGCAAGTGCGTGGTGACGGCTGCTACTGGTAGCGTGGGTCTCCTTCTGTTGCGTCGGAATCCTGAGCTGCATTTCCACGCGGCACCTACCCTCATCATCTGCGTGTTTTCTTTCTTTATCGCTCACTGTATCCTCTCGCTTTACGAGGTAATAATTAGATATTAATCGTGAGTGATACTTCTTAAAATTATAGACTGCCACACAGGCCCTAATCGGCCCTATCATGGCATACAGTTTTAAGATGTAACAATTGATAAAAAATTTGCTTCTTTTATTATAAAAGATGCAGAGAGTATTTCAAAAATCGTCAGAAAAAACCAAGAGTGATGTACTTTATGTCATTGAATTAAATTTTTCACCAAACGACTTAATGTTTGTGATTTCATGGCAGATCTGGCCGTTTAAAAATATCAAAATTGTCTCATAAATTGAGTTCACCACGACATAGTGTTGAAAATAAACTGCATTCATAGAGGTTATTACTGGACTTCATGCATCCGTTTGAAACAAACATGCATACATTCACGCCTGTTTCCCCGAAGGGGTAGGCATAGGCATAATATATGCCCACATTTCGCCAATTATATAGTTGGTCCCACGTAATAGGTGGCGAGCCTATTGCCGCTTATCGGGCTGTTATGTTCGCCCGTGCACCACTTGCAGGTGCAGTTGGCTTGGGCTCCTTAGGTGTTAGTAGGATCCCCGTCCGTTTATAACTAGTGTATAAACCATAGTTGCTAAATAGTTTGTAAGTTACTGAGTACCACATAGTTGCTAATTTCCTATATTCTTTCAGATGGTGGTAGACTCTCTGTTCATATGCGTATGTGAAGATCGCAATCTGAACGGTTCTGATGGAAAATGGAAGAACTCGCGCCTAGCCGAGCTCGGCGGCCACAAACGAGAGACCGACATCGACGGGCCCGAACTAGAAGATCTACAACAAAAGTACTAAATAACATGTTTTGAGGATGCTGCTGTCTGATAACGCTTTGGTGTTTTTAACCGTTTCTTATTTTACTAATTTCTTTGGTCTTTCCATGTGGTATTATTTTACAGAAGGATTAGCCGTAAAGTCATGAAAGATAAGTTTTTTAGTTGCGTTCCGCGTTTTTTGGATTCGCTTTCAACGCTCTTTTGTTAACAGTTTTTAGTTTTACTAAATCCCTTGGTCTTTCCATATATTATTGTTTTATAGAATGATTAGTTGTTAAGTCAGGATTATAAGTCGCGTCCTCTGATTTCGCGGTCTTGCCTGGTATGCTGGTTGTAGCTTTGTGAGGTCACTTAACATTTAAGTAAATTGTTATTTTCTATATCAGAAACAATAACAATAAAAGAAAAAGGTATGGATAGATTTTAATAACATTATTTTTGTGGCAATAGCTTCTGCAACAAGAATAATGCTAAAAATAGCACTCGTTAAAGCACGAAAAATTTATAGAATTTGTTAAATATTACGACTTCGTCAAAAAAATTGTCTCTAAAATATAATATTTTCCTCTTACAAAATTAACGCGAATCTAGCTTTTGAGGTGTAATTTCTTTGCTTCGTGTCTTGTCTATGATTATTCTTTATAATGTTAAGTATCTTTATGTTATTAATACTAGTTTATTCCCCTGATTGTTGCAATTTAACATCAAATTCTATTATAGGACTAATAAGCTATGTGGATCGCATGCACAGGTTTGTTATTAATATATGTATATAATATTAGCTCTTTAAAAATTCAAAATTCGTAGTCTTTGCCTACAATATTAGGAATCATATTGTTTTTGACCGTCATAAGTGGGTGCGCTTTTTCCGATACAAGACGGCTAAGGCGCTCTCATTTCTTTTGACTGCATCGACTGTTTGGATCTAGTCATTATGACAAGTCATATAAAACACACTGTTAATTTTTTTTTATATGTGTGATATTTAAATACGTTAAGATATCTATTTATATTCTATTTATATGAAGCGCTCGTAGCTCTGCGATGCTAGGTGGTCGGAAACGATCACTGAAGTAAAGCAGAGTTTACAGAGGTCAGTCCTTGGATGGGTGACCGTTTGTGTGGCATTTGATATCGAGCGCTTCCGTGCTTCGGAAGGCACGTTAAGCCGTTGGTCCCGGTTATCACTAAATGTGGTAGTCGTTAAGCCATGTTAGAGGCCTAATGGGCGGCTTGAAAAATTCTAACAGCAGGACGCCATACACCTGCCTCCGCCAATCCGCACTGGGTTAGCGTGGTGGAGTATGACCCAATACCCTCACACCTTGATATGTGTAAGGAGGCTCGTGCTCAGTAGTGGGACGTTAATGGGCTGTGATGATGATGATGATGATCTATTTTTACCTCTTTTTTTGTTTACAGATGAATTTATCAGGTCAGGTGCACAATGATCTATAGGCGATCGAATAATGTTTTAATTTTTCTGACGTTTAGATTTAAGAGTATAATATTTTGAAATCAAGCATAATAATTGAATTTGTATTACTTTTACAGTACAATTAGACTATTTTTATATCTTTTTTATATTTTTCATTGAAATGTTTTTGCATTTTGTAGAATTAAGGATAGATAGATAGATATTTATTCAATAAATTTTACGAGACTTAAAACTATATATTTTTGCTGAATAAATACATAATTTGGGTAAAGGGGCAACATTTTATTTGATCTATGAAAGTTAAGGAATCTCTTTGTTTAATAAACATGTAATTTTGTTAATTGGTGGAAATTTTGTTTTTACATTACACGTAACGACTTGCCGACGTTAAAGTGTAGTGTAAAATTTTTTTTTTTAAATTATTTAAATAATTGTCAAGAATCTCTTAAGAAAAAATAATAAATGTTGTTGATAATATTGATATTTACGCATACTTTTATTTGATCTTTGAAAGTTAAGGAATCTCTTTGTTTTAGTATAATATTTTGTAATCAAGCATAATAATTAAATTTGTATTACTAAATTATATTTTTTAAATCGTAATCTGTTATAATATTTTACTTTTACAGTACAATTAGACTGTTTTATATTTTTCATTAAATTATTTTTGCATTTTGTAGAATTAAGGATAGATATTTATTCAATGAATTTTACAAAACTTAAAACTATATTTTTTGCTGAAAAAATACATAATTTGGGTAAAGGGGCAACATTTTATTTGATCTATGAAAGTTAAGGAATCTCTTTGTTTAATAAACATGTAATTTTGTTAATTGGTGGAAATTTTGTTTTTACATTACACGTAACGACTTGCCGACGTTAAAGTGTAGTGTAAAATTTTTTTTTTTAAATTATTTAAATAATTGTCAAGAATCTCTTAAGAAAAAATAATAAATGTTGTTGATAATATTGATATTTACGCATACTTTTATATACCTGCGACTTCATCAAACATTTTAATCTTTAAAAAATTATACATTTGTAAAGTCTTTACTTAGTTCTTATAATGCTAAAAGTTTATTAAAAATCTCAAGTTTGTATTAGTAATGTACTCGTATACCTAAGTTTTTTTTAACAGTTCGCGTACAAATTCCTAGAAAATGAGCTTATTTGTTTCTCCTTAAAGAAACTAAAAGTATGTTCGTGTTCATATCATTTTCATTTATAAAAATAACAACTTTAATATTTATACTGATAAAATCACAAAAAAATGGTTTTCAACGGATAGAGAATTTTTGCGCGAACTGTAACTTTTTATATAACCGCCTATTGTTGTTTTAACCGTCCAATAGTTTAACAAAATGTTTTCTCAGAGTGATAAAAACGCAAACATATAGAACTTTTTATAACTACCGTTGAAGTGAGGAACATAGTGAAAATTTGAGGTCTTAATCCGAATTACTTCTTGTATGTTCAGTATTCAAGTTGTCATGTATATTTAGCTTATTGAGTATGTATGATGTACACCACGGATATAGATATACAATAGATAACGCAAGTATCAGGATTTGTATTGAAATCAAGCGTGCCGACTTTTGAATACCTAATGTGACTGCGGATATTTAGTGACGAGAAATCCTAACTGATTTATCGAGACTGATGCCGCTGTAATGTAAAATCGTTCACCGCCGCGGTGCCATAGTGACCCCTCGGCATTTGCTGAATAAGCCTTTTCGGTGCCACATGTGTCTATTAATTTATACTTTTGTTAACCAATGTATCATGTCTCACGGAATAAATTATTTTCTTTCTTTCTAAAAAACAACAAGAAACGCGCGCGGACTGTAAGTAGCAGCGGCCAACGCCGACGAGTGATCGGGGTTCGGATACGCCAATCACATGCATTTTCGTCCTGAGTTTAGTATGAAAAATTACTATTATAACAATTTTACTTTCGGATACGCCAATCACATGCATTTTCGTCCCGAGTTTAGTATGAAAAATTACTATTATAACAATTTTACTTTAGAATTTTAGAAACCCTTTTATTTCATAATCATATTATGGAGGTTTATAAAAAAAAGATTATATGATAACATAAAGAGGCGGCCATTTTGAATAAAATTTATACCGGAAAGCGAACGTGCCTGATTTACTGTTGTAGTTACTGATGAATTAAATCGTTTATTGAACGTAAAAGGTATATTTTAAACTGTAAAGACAGTCAGACATTTTGTTTTAAGTCCTGAACATACATGACATAATGAATCTCGGTAGCCTGCAATTATGGCATCTATATAAATTAAATGTCCACTTCGTTGGCCACGCGGTGTATATCACCATTAAAATAAGTTATAAGTACATTTTGTTAACAGAATATTAATTTATCACAATATAGTACCTATTTTAGTAAGTAACATAAATACTAGAAAGAGTCTCGAGGCTAGGTATATTTTTTAAACTTTATCATTGTAACATTTTTAAATTTATAATATACCTATGTACACAAAATTTGTAAAAGTTAAATCATTTATCACTATTCTACAACTATTTTTAAGAGTAAGTAACAAATTAATTGGAAATCTAGCATGTTAATTGAATTTAACACTTTTTAAGGTAATTAAGATTTGAAATAAATTAAACAATATTTAGCATATAATGATATGTTCAAGTAAAAGTCAATATTCTCCAGCATTTTTTTTAATTGGCTGCTTCTAGTTATTCGCATTTATATACTCAATCAATATCATCGCAAAAAACGATTAAATTACCTCTATTTTTACATAACAAAAAAAAATTGTTAGTTATGTAGTGATTAAAGTTTTACAATGCTGCTCACGCCTTTTTACGTCAATTTTGGAGATTTTACTCATTTACTTTAGGTGAACTATCAATTTATAGTTTTTGTCAAATGCTCATAATTTTGCTTACAATGTGTTGTAGAATGGTTCCACTTTCATGGCATGTAGTAATAAGTCATCTATAACTTTTTACAGTATCATTACGTTCAGTTTATTGGTTCTCTATGGAACAAGGTGAAATTTTAAACAATACTCAAACTAATATACACTTTGTTAGGATGTCTTTTATTCAATACCTATTGGTTTAGTTTCCTTTCATTGAAATGAGCATAGATAGACATTCAAGTATTCTTTGCTATTTAATTTCATACTAATCTTGAAATATTCATTCACCTGTATAGGTACACAATATTAAACATTTTCTACCTCATCTAACTCATCTTCCATTTACTTTATATTATTAATTAGGCATATATTATAATGTGTACCGCTATGAATTTTAATGATTATAAAATAAAACATGGTGTGCAGAAAAAAAATTGTTTATATTTATTTTTTCTTCTTAAATTGCTTCCTCTTTTTAATTTGGTCAGATATTGCTTTGCTTTTAGCTTTCAGTTGCTTTCTCCTGATTGCCATGTCTGGTTTACTCTTTGATTTTTTCTTAATAATGCCTGGTTTACTAGGAATGGGCACAGTATCTTCAACTTCTGCTGAGGGCTCTTCTTGTTCTTTATCTTCAGATGAATACTCTTCTTCCTCTTCTAAAAATATTGAATAATTTAGTATTTATTATAAGACTGAATTTTTTATTTTTATATGGGCAATAAAAAAATGTGTCCATCATATATTTTAGGTATTGACTCAAAAAGGAATCCAATAATCAACATTAGTTTTCGCATAGTCTATCTCAGTGTCAACTAAAGCTTAGGCTAAAAATATCTAAGCCGTAATTTTTGTATTATAGATATTACCAAAATAAATATTTAAATAGTTATATTTTACTCAAAACTAAGTTCATGTGGGTTGGGTCCATTTTGAATAACTACCCCCAATTTCAACTTATTGGTTCAGTAATAAAATAATCTAATTTCTTTATTTATATGTTGATACACCAAATACATAAGACGAAAAAAATCAGATTCATAGTCTTGTTGGTTTAAATAGGTACTTATTTATAATTTTTTTTATGAAATTTAAAATTACTAAAATCTATTAAAGTAGCTAAAGTAAACTATTATAAGCATTTTCAGATCGCAAACCATCTTACAAATTGAAGAAAAAAATTATAAAGCAATATCTTGTACCAACAGTGGCATGCATGCTGTTGGTTCAAAGTTCCTGCCTTACATAAATGTATATACCTGGTAGAGCTTGTAAAACAATGATTGTCTTATTTCTGATGAATTTGATAAAACCAAATTTTTGATGATGAACTAATTACTTTTCGCATTAAATATATTTTATACTGTGTTGACTCACCTTTCACAACAATCTCTTCTGCCTTTTTAACAGGATCACCTTTGAAGAATTCTCCATCGTCAATATCAGGATACCCTGTCTCTGGCTTTGTAGCTTCATAAACTACTTTCTTTTCTATTCTTCTTTCATATTTGTGTGCAGCTTTTTTAGAATAAGCTTGCCGAAGTTTAGCTGGGCTGATGTATTTTGGATTCTCCCATAAAGTAGTACCCCCAAAGGAACCAGAAAATATTTTTACCTAAAGTTAAAATTGAATCAATTAATTATAACAAATAGTCCCTAACATGAAAACTTTTGTACTTGTAAATCGAGCTTATAACTTACTGGATTTAAAACAAATCTCGGCCCTATTTCTGCTAGAGCTCCATCTTCAGATAGAATTTGGTAATTTCTAAACCATACTCTGTTGTCTAAGATCATGAATGTGTAGACATGGTCAAAGAATGGCTGACTCTTTGGATGGTGATTGGGTACTCCAAAGATCTGAGTGAGTAGTTCCTTTAGCAATGAATAGTGAGGGTCTTTAGTGAACTGAGGATCAAATGACAGTAGTGGTCTGGAGCCTCTTAAGCAGTTGCCAGTCATTTTTAATTCTCCCATGGTATAAACTGAAATTTTTAACAATAATTACATATGTCTTATAGATTTATCATTGAAATTTAAATAGAAATATAGTAAGTTACCATTTTCAACAAGGAATTTCACACTAGGACCATTAGGGATATTAGACATCCAAAGATATAGATCTCTCATCTTCCTTCCTTCAAATAGTAAGCATTTGTTGCAATTTTTCATTTCACTAATTTCATTAACCACATACAAGTTCTTGCTCCTCTCCATCTTGGACTCAGTTTTGTGATGAGGCATCAACTTTTTGATGTCTTCCATTATGTGTCTGTGACGATGGTTAATGCCACGAGTTGCAAAAACTAACACTCGCTGTCTGTTTATCCATTTCACCTTCAAAATATATTTTAAATGGTAATTAATTAACATTATTGTACTAAAATTATTATTAATCGCAGCAATAAATCCTTAAACAGCATTTTTTTTTAATGTAATTGTTTAAGTTGCAAAAAATATTTTGACAATTATTCTAAACATCTGCTTGTTTGTTTACATGACAATATCTTTTTGTATGTAAGGCTTTGCTAGTTAGAGTTAATTTTAAAATAAAGGAGACATCAGTAAAAGGTAAGTAAAAAAATATAAGTAAAAATACATTTTAAAAAAACCAAAAGATTTTGTTCTCTTTAAAATGTTTAGTAAATAAGTACTGTAAATAAAATAAAATTTGTGTACCCGCTTTGGTGTAGGCTCATCGGACATCCGTACTGGTGGTAAAACGACCACATTCTCTTCTACTTTTTTTACTTCAGTAGGTATTTTCCTCTTCTTAGCTTTGATTTTCACCATTATTGAATACTTCACTTATTGCTTATCTTTTAAACTTAATAACAATTCACGTGGGAATAAATAAATCAGCTGGCTCTATGAAATGGGAAGAGGAGCCTTCAGAAGCTTCAAGTGCGTTGCAGTTGCGGTGCGTGTGTGTTTTAGGTTATGTACGTTTGACATTGACAAACACACCTTTTAAAAGTTTAAATTTTAACAAGTCCGCCGTTTTATTTAATGTGGCGATTTCTTCTTTGCACTTATACTTAATGACTGCCGTAATTGTATATTGACTACGTCTACGTTACATACACCTTCCAACAACTTTTTTTAAAACAAATAATTCATCTTTAGCCTACAGCCAAAATTGCATGCCACTTTTATTTCGGAACAAATACTACTCATATAAAAAAAGCAGTTTCATTAATGCCTATCTGTAATAAAATAAGGTTTTCCTAATTCAATAAGAACTACATATTATCTATTTTCTGTTTGTTTAATCGGGATCTTACAGGGCCACCGTAATGTTAACAGCAGAGCATAAATAATTAAAAATAAAATATTAAAAAGTGCTACGGGGTTGTTTCCTAAAATGTACTTACTCAATTACAAAATCAAAACAAAAACATTTGTGCTCCATTAATCAAATCACTCGACTTCTTGGCGGGAAAGTGAAGTGTCATGTCTGCAGTTTTGTTTTATTTTCTTACATTTGTGATATTTCGACCATGAATGTGTAATAACGGTGGATTATTAATCGCTAAGTGTCTGTGAACCTACATGAGTGTTGGTAAATTAAACAAAAGAGTGCAACATCACTTTTCAAATTCTCTCAAGAAGTCCATGTGAGATCTCAGTTCCACATCTTTACTGAGGATTCAAGGGATTTAGGGAATCGTATCTTATTTACCATCTATAACACTACTCATTTACCATAATTTAAATATCTCTTACTGGACACTGGTTAAATGTGCTAAACGGACAAAGCCATTATATAAAAGAAAAAAACCAATCCCTCGACTTGAAGTATCCGAACACGATAAAGTGTTTATTACGTCGGAGCAGTGATTCCGTACCTATACAGCATGAGTATGGTTCCGTCGCACGCAGTTCGCATAATCAGTTAGTATTGTTAGTACAGTAGTTTGTCATTAAGCGTTTGCCGATACACATATATGGCATATACAATGTTCAATTCTGTTAGATTTGCTGTACAATGCATTAGCAAATCATCTAGTTTAGAGCAAAATATCAGATATTATGCTTCGCAAGTTTTACCACAACTTTCTGCGGTAAGTTTTCGCTTAAAAGTATTTTAATAAATTGATAAATACATAATTGTGAAAGTGTAGGCATGATAAACTTCAACAAACACTACTTGAAATGACAAAGAATGTTTGCCATTTACAAAACAAAATACTCTAGTAGTTGCACGATTTCCGGTTGATAAAGTATCTCTTCCGGTTAGAACTTTCTTCTTGCCAAATCTCATCAAATTCGGCCAATTGGTTTAGCTGCGAGTCCGTCACAAACAAAACGCAGTGTACATTACTTGGGTTTGGATAGTTAGAAGATAATTATTTTGACATTACATATAAGTAATATACACATTAAATAGAAGTGGAATACTTACACCATGGACATGTGTTCCCGACTCTGCGGGCGAGCCCAACTATTCTTATTTTACTTATTGATAAAAATATATGTACCTACTGAAATTATCACTATAGAAATGGCAATAAAGGCCAGATTCTGGCGGGAATGGCTAAGTAGGTAGTGAATAGGCCGAAGTCGCCAATTAGCGTTATCCAATATTTAAACAATGATTTAGGTATATTTTATATATTTGGTCCGTGATTGCGCTAATAGATCTGACACATTCATAGTCGGTACCTACCTCCTTATCTGCTATAACGATTAGGGGAGACCTAAATAATAATTTAGAAAATTATGAGATATTTACTAATAAAAAGTAATTTTCTTCTCTAAATATCTTCTCAATAGTACCTACTGAACTTTAGGCTATACCTACTAAGATTAGTAAATTACTTAACTATTTGCGTATACTTAAATAAATTTGGTGCAGTCACACACATGACAACCCCATACTTACAAGGGCATACAAGCGATGTTTATATGCCCCTTGTATGTATGGGGTTTGATACCCAATGTCAATAATCGTATGATCAACGTTGATTGAAATAATCAACGCCCTAAAATCAGCAACTTAAAAGACAGATTCACAAGATCGACAGATCAAAAATCAACAGTTCTATAGATAGACAGATCAAAAGATCGTCAGGCAAAATGACAACATTTTGGTAAAATATAAAAATTGTGTCGATTAACACATTTTTCACTACATTCGTTTCTGAGCAAAATGTCATCGCCAGACCACAACACTACTTACCTATAATATTGACAAACAAAATCTAGATTCATTGGGTTCATTCAACAAACCTGTGTATTTGTTGCCGTCAATACCTAACTAGGTAAATTGGAATAATAATAAGTGACATAACCAAAAAGATTGCTAATGTTCTTAAATGAAACCCATTTTCAATTGACATTTTGATTTATTTATGTATTAATAAATATCTTACGGATATCAAATGAACTGAAAAGTTAGATAACAAACTAAATATTAAGGCGTTGATCATACGATTATTGACATTGGGTATCAAACGCCCCTTGTGATGTGGTGTCGGTTTAAATGCTTTCAAGGGGAAAAGACGAATAATCTTTAAAATAATAATTAAATTTTTAGGATAAGTACAATGTAAAAAGAAAAAACTTCGGGACTGTCCAAGCTTCAGATGTTAACTTCTTTAAATCTGTTCTTGGTGCTGATCGCGTTGTAACAGATGAAGAGGAAGTTCTTCCTTTTAACATAGACTGGATAAAAAATTGCAGAGGTACGTAAGTTCATTCGACTAGATACAAATATGTTTAGATCTTTATCTAGATGGAGCTAAAGCCGAGAATCTTACACTCACGGTTACTCACGCTAAGCATGCGAGTTAAATGCAATCCCCCGATTGCAAATGTATGGTGACGGTAATAACAGTTAATTTAATTTCCATACAATTCAAATTCTTTCGAAAAAAATATCTGATTATTCTTGTATTCTTTCATTTCATTACCTATGAAAATAAATTAAGAGCCATTATTGAAAAAAATGATTAATTCAATTACCTACTAATATTGTACTTGCAAATTCAGAGAGATGTAGGTACGTAATTTGAATAGGCACGTTGTCCGTTTTGTCGCTAAAATATAATTCTGCAATAGGAAACTACAGCAAGGTGATTGACTAATAAAGTCAAAATAATTAATTCACGTTTGGCTCATTAGAGCTCTTATTAAGGTCAAAACTTAAAAAAGCGCCCATTCACTGCGGGTGAATTGATCGTAAAAGAACGGGCAAGAAAATCGTCAAGGTTAGTTTTTTCTCCCGCCAGCCATATTTAGGCCACACAACTGCCTACTAAACCGCACTTGATTTGCATAAAGGATTATGGTCTAAGTCTCTCTCATCTTGAATTATAGAAGTACCAAATAATATCTTATAATATTTCACTCTGCTACATTAAAAATGATATATTTACTATCATCAAACACTCGCTGCCCGCGGGGTTTAAAAATGTGAAACTATGACAGCGCTTACGTCTCTCACACTTAAAATCAAATCATATTTATTGGGAAATACAGGGGTGTCCACTACATACATAAAATTAGCTCTATTTCATATTTAGCCTTATGGCATGCAAATATACAATACACAATGTTTATACTTTATCATATCTGATTAATCATTACATTGACAATTAAACGTCTCTTACACTTACCAGTATAATTTCTAATTGTAAGTTAAAAAACTTGTTGTTCTAGGTCAATCTAAAGTAATTCTGAAACCAAAAACAACGGAGGAAGTGTCACAAATTCTGTCGTACTGCAATGAGAAACGGCTGGCGGTGTGTCCCCAGGGAGGGAACACTGGGCTGGTGGGCGGCTCTGTCCCGGTCTATGATGAGGTAGTCATTAGCTTGATGCTAATGAACAAGATCATCAGCCTAGATGAAATATCAGGTAAGCGGAACTATGTAACGCTTTGTAAATACTTTTTCTGAATTACGACAATAACGGAAACTCTTGTGGGAAATGTTAAGCTAAGAATAATAATTAGGACTATACCTACTTAGTAGGCAGGTATACTTTCACAACAGTGAATTCGGAAGCGCCATCCAGCACCAAAGCATGTAGAAGGTTATAAAGTTTGTATGTGTAAGTAGGTATTACACTGTAGGCATAGTTTTCCGATAAGGTGATCGAACTAAAGTATTGTATCAAAATTTTATTTGGCTAGGCTAGGGTATTGTATAGGGATCCTACCAAGACCTAATGAGCCCAAGCCAACCTCACCTGCAAGTGGTGCACCTGCCGATCAACGGACGAGGCTCTGGCGAACATAACAGTGCATGGTAAGCGGCGATAGGCTCGTCACGTATTACGTGGGACCAACTATATAATTGGCGAAGTGTGGGCGTGTAATATGCCTCTGCCTACCCCATCGAGGAAACTGGCGTGATTGTATGTATGTAGGCTAGGGTAGGTATGCAGTGCTTATTTAAATGTCTATTGTGCACGCTGACTAGTGGATGAACGGAGTCTATATATTCCTGCGTTCTTGCCCTACAGTAAGTATCTCCTAGAAAATCTTGGACATACGAAGTGCACATTTAAAACAAAATATATTGATCAAGATAAATAATCAATCTTTTCCAGGTGCGTTAGTATGTGAAGCAGGGTGTATTTTAGAAAGTTTAGACAACTACGTTCGGGATAGTAATCTCATCATGCCTCTGGACCTGGGTGCCAAGGGATCCTGCCACATTGGTGGCAATATCAGCACAAACGCAGGCGGTCTGCGGTTGCTTAGATACGGCAACCTCCACGGATCCGTCTTGGGAATTGAAGCCGTAAGTGATAAGTATTGTTTTTATAATAAATTAATTCTAAACTGAAGAGGACTGAAGTTTTTTAATAGAATTCAAAAGAAGGAATGAGAGTGGTAAGTGCATTGAAGAATCTGATTTGAGTAGATATAAAAAGTTTTCTGAATCCTAGATGCACAGTATATACCTAGCTTTAGCTTGTTTTGAATTTTAAAGACAATTACATAAACATTTAGAACTTTTGGATTTTAGAGTGATAGATTTTAGAGATATTTTTTTTAACTTTTTATGTCAGTAACTATAAATACTTATATTCTTTTCCTGTAAGGTAAAAGCAGATGGGACGATCATAGATTGCCTGCGAGCCCTGAAAAAGGACAACACAGGGTACCATTTAAAGCACTTGTTCATAGGTTCCGAAGGCACTTTGGGTGTCGTGACAAAAGTGGCCATTAGTTGTCCAGTGTTGCCAAAAGCGGTTACAGTAGGATTTTTTGGTAAGAACTCGCCATATCTATGCCTTAGTTCACACTTAGAATTGTACTAACTACGGAAATAACGTTATATGATTGTTAAAACAAATGTTTTTGTTACATTTGAAACCACTGGTTGTGTTCTTGCACACGAGCGGCACATTAACGACAGCAGAGGCGGCTGCAGTCGCCCTTAGCTGCCGACAGGTCATGGCGATTGCAGTCGCTTCTGTTGTCAATGGGCTACTCGTGTGTAATAGCCCTTATTACGACTGTAGTTTCAGTTTTTTTATAGAAAGAGATAGAATTAGAATAGGTCTATTGCGTATATAACTATAAATTTTGGTTAAAATTTCAGGTGTAGAAAGTTTTGAAAATATCTTGGAACTGTATAAGGCTGCCAAATCATCTTTAGGGGAAATTTTATCAGCCTTTGAAATGGCTGATGCTGATGCAATCAGTAGCACAGTTCAAAATTTAAAACTACCGTGAGTATACACTATACTTACTTAGATATTTTTAAAATTTAAGAATAAGATTCTTATTTTATGAACTTTTTCTAGTAATCCTATAGCAGATTACCCCTTTTATGTGTTGGTGGAGACTCATGGAAGTGACGAGCAACACGATGGGGAAAAATTATCGAGGTTCTTATCTCAACAGATGGAAAGTGGACTCATAATAGATGGAACAGTAACATCAGAGCCAAATAAAATGAATGTAAGATCTTGTCTATTAAATAACCCACACAATAGTCATATTATCAAACACGCTTATTGTTGACCTTGAAAAAGATTCAAAACAACTGCTGCATTATCTACACCTATTTATCAGTGGTTATCTCAAAGTTGTTAAGTAATAATTTATTTCTTCAGTACACACAGAAATATATAAAACTAAAAACTGAAAACAGGGAAAAAAATGGTACAAGGCACATCTCATTCCATAAACACATTTCTTTTAGCTGTCCCGCGAAAAGAAAGCCTTTAGATAATGTTGGCATGGCATGTAGATTTGTAAATTATATAAACAAAATTAAAAAAATTTAAAACCCCCGACCAAAAAAAGTACGCATTTCTTGTGACAAAAGGTTAAAAATGCTTTGTCTTTATGTTATGCCTCCGACATAAAGGTGGCACAAAGTCCCGAGTAGTGGTCCGACATGCTTTAATTAAAAATTTTCATTTAATTTATTTTATTTAGGTACCTTGTCATTTATGGGTAATTTTGTGTTTTATTTTAAAATTGTCTGTTATATCAAGTCTATAAAATGTACCCAGGCCGGGTAGAAAAACAAAAAAAGATCAAAAACCATATATGTATATGAAATTTGATAACGAGTCCGTTGGCACGAGTTCTTAAGACGAAAACGGTTGGATTCACATTCGAATACAAAGTAACATTTTTCAAGGTCTCAGAGGGTACGGTAACATCGAAAGAACAATGTTTCCAGCCGCGTAAAAAGTTTAGATGGGGTCGCTTACGCGATCTCGACCAAAGGAAGCTGTTTAACAATTCTATCACACCTAACAAACGACCTGATGACCTTGAAGACCTGAACCGATTACCACCAAACATAGCTAAGAACACTCCCGACTGATATACCTTTCAAAATAAAAAAAACCGCTTTAAAATCGGATCTTCCGTATGGGAGCTACGATGGGAGACACATACACATTTACACACACACACAGACATGTCAAACTTATAACACCCTGTCGTTTTTGCGTCGGGGGTTAAGGACGGAGATAGAGACTAAAAAAATATTAACAGTAAAATGTACATTAAATTATGGACAACAGCAAAACATATCAACAGGATAAAAAGTGCTTATTTCGCTTGTTGTTTAAAAGAAATAACACTGCGAACTTTTTGAATGTGAAATGGCAAATCATTTTACATGCAGCATGCGAGAAGATATAGGAATCAGGTTATTTAAATTGTTTTTTTTGTATGTTTTAGACAATATGGAATTTAAGAGAGAACATATCAGGGGCAGGCCTTATGAATGGATACGTTTTCAAATACGACGTTTCTCTTCCACAAAAACACTATTATGAAATCATACCTAAGCTCAAGCAGCGTTTAGGTGACAAAGCTACGGTGGTTTGCGGTTATGGACATGTCGGTAAGCGCGTTAAGCAATTTACTATATAATTATCTCTTCACATATAAACACGTTGCAATCTTCGTTCGTTTTTTGCCTTGTAAATGTTCAGTTGATTGTGAAGTAGGTTTTTATCAGCCCTCGTTTCAGAGCCGAAATAATATACTTTTTACACATTGTGCATTTTCAAAACTGCATACATTAGTATTTCATATGATATAAGACCTTTTTAAAAAAATATATATAGATACTCGCATTTATTTAAGACCTAAGACGTTTTGTAACGGACTATATTTTATTTACAGGGGATGGAAATATTCACATAAACGTAGATGTGCCAAAATATAGCGAAGAAATAGTTGCTCTTTTAGAGCCATACGTGTTTGAGGAAGTGTGGAAATTAAAAGGCTCCATCAGTGCAGAACATGGCGTGGGATTCCGCAAGCCTCACTACATACATTACAGCAAAGAACCCTCGGCCCTGGATCTCATGAGGGACCTTAAAAAGCTAATGGACCCTAACGGCATTCTAAATCCGTACAAAGTGTTAATTTAAACAAGAATACGGTAACCAAATGTAAATATGTAATAAAATGTATTTCTTATAAAAAGGCAAAATATTATTTCCCCTACATACCTATATATACTATACCTATACTACAAGCACAACTTCAAGATGTGTTCAAGTGGATTATAATAGATGTAGATCTCCATATAATATTTTTTCGCTACAAAACTTTCTTAAAAACACCTCGTTTATGTGTTTCCGCATTACCCTACGCCTTAACAAGATTTGAAGAGCAAAATGGCGCGTAGCACCTCAATCTAAACAATAAGATTGAGGTGCCACTTTATGTTTATAAAACTTTTGAAGTAATCCACTATAAAAAATCAAGGTCAGGCCTCTTATCGGATCAAGTTAACCCATTTACGGTCGCTGTACTCAATCAATTACAGTAAATAACGTCTTTCATTAACATTTGGCCATTAATGGTTAAGCAAAATAAAATGATTTAATATACAAGCGCTTATTACATCATGATAGCTTCCATACACTTGAGAACACTATGTTAGAAACATGTATGAAGAACTATGGATGTCGAACCTCATGCTTACTTTGACAGCACAAAAAGATATGAAATATATATCGTCGGGGAAAAAGTCTTTTCGCATAACGTAGGTATAAACTTATTATAAATTTTTTTTGACTACTATTTGTGTCTGGCTGGTTTTGGTAACATTAAAAAGGTTCCATTATAAAGAAAAGAAAAAAATAAAAAAAAGTTGTTTCCCGCTATTTTTCATTTGTTTTTCTCTCCGTAAAAATGAGTGAATCTAATGAAGAAATTCGATACATTTTAAAATTTTATTATAAAAAAGGCAAAAATGCAACTCAAGCAGAGCAAAAAAAAATTGTGATGTTTATGGACCTGATGCAGTGTCAGTAAGAGTAGCACAAATTTGGTTCAAACGTTTTCAGTCCGGAAATTTTGATGTTAAAGATGCACCTCGCTCTGGTCGCCCTGTTACGAATAAAATGGACGCCTTTTTTGAAAGAGTGGAGCAAGATCGGCATATTAGTAGTTACGATGTAGCTGAAGAACTGGGAATTGACCACAAAACAGTTTTGACCCATTTGAAGAAAGCTGGTTATACAAAAAAGCTCGATATTTGGGTGCCACACGAGCTCACTCAAAGAAACTTAATGAACCGTGTACTCATTTGCGATTCATTATTGAGACGTAATGAAACCGAGCCGTTTTTGAAGAGATTTATAACTGGCGATGAAAAGTGGATCACGTACGACAAGAACGTGCGAAAAAGGTCGTGGTCGAAAGTTGGCCAGGCTTCACAGACTGTGGCCAAACCTGGCCTAACACGAAATAAGGTGATGCTGTGTGTATGGTGGGATTGGAAGGGCATTGTTTATTATGAGCTTTTACCGCCCGGCAAAACCATCGATTCTGATCTTTACTGCCAGCAACTGATGAGATTAAAGGAAGCAGTCGAGAGAAAACGGCCGGAATTGATCAACAGGAAGGGTGTGGTCTTTCATCACGATAACGCTAGACCACACACATCTTTAGCCACTCAGCAAAAATTAAGAGAGTTCGACTGGGAGGTCCTAGTGCATCCACCATATAGCCCTGACCTTGCGCCTTCAGATTTTCACCTGTTTCTAGGGATGCCCAAAAATGTGTATTGTATCTATATATCGCATCGTAACTGTATCGAACCTGGTTGTATCGATACGCGATATTATCGATTTCCTTTGTATCGATATATCGTATCGTAACCGTATCGCATGCCTTTCTACTAATATGCGATATAATTAGTATATAACGTGCAAAGGGTTATCTTTTTAGTCGATTTACTATATTTTTTAATTTTTAAAAAAGAAACAAGAGCTCGTAGCTCTGCGGTGCTCGGTGGTCGGTCACCGAAGTACAGCAGAGTTTACAGAGGTCAGTCCTTGGATGGGTGACCGTTTGTGTGGCATTTGATATCAAGCGCTTTCTTGCTTCGGAAGGCATGTTAAGCCGTTGGTCCCATTTATCACTAAATGTGGTAGTCGTTAACCCATTGTAGAGGCCTAATGGGCGGCTTGATAAATTCTAACAGCAGCCATACACCTGCCTCCGCCAATCCGCACTGGGTCAGTGTGGTGGAGTATGACCCCAATACCCTCGCACCTTGATATGTGAGAGGTGGCTCGTGCTCAGTAGTGGGACGTTAATGGGCTGAAATGATGATGACAAGAGTTTCCAATCCTCGTGTATCATCTATAGCTTTTTATACCACAAGATAATGTTACTCATTTATTAATTATATTTGACAGTACTACAAAGTCCAAAGATGTATTAATTAAATCTACCTCAAAGTCTAAACAAAAGCCCGCTGTTATTGTTTCATAAACTATTTTGTTGACGTTATCTCTTATTACTAATAACAATATATTTAATGGCAGTGTCTTTTTTCGTTTAGTGATATAGAAACTTTCAAATTAGGTATACAAATTAATCACCGACATAGTTTGATACTGTTATATATACGCATGTGTGCGGGCTGCGTTCCCGCTCGACTTCGACTTATAGTTCGAAAGCAGTATTAAATAAACTATGTGATTTTATTTCGCGTTTCGGTATCCCAGAAACGTTGGTGAGTGATAATGGGACATCTTTTACTTCGCAAGAGTTTGAGATATTTTGTAATCTAAATGGTATAAAACATTTATTATCTCCCGCATATCATCCGGCTAGCAACGGGCAGGCGGAAAGCTATGTAAAAATTATAAAAAAGGGACTCAAAGCTATTATTATGGAAAATTGTAATAAAAAAAATATTCAGGAGAAAATCGCAAAATTTTTATTTGACTATAGGAACTCTAAAAATAGCACTACAGGTCGATCCCCCTCGGAACTAGTATTCGGACGTTCTTTACGTTCACGGCTTGATCTGATAGGCCCCGTTGTGTCGTCACCTTCATCCACGGACCTCACTCGAACGGTCGAATTGAATCAGTCCTTACAGGCTAAATATTATAAAGGAACGGAGAGAGCAGCCTTCAAAAATAATGATTTAGTTTGGACAATGAAACATGTAAACATTAATAAATTTTGCTGGATTGAAGGAGTAGTTATAAAAAAACTCGGGCGAGTAATGTACGTCATTTACGTACCACAGCTAAAATGCGAATTTAAAAGACACATTGATCAGATTAGGCCGAGATGTAGCCCAACGCCTGCTTATGGGCATGACTGGAACCCTGACGCCGTTTCCGACGTGCTTCCGTCTGACGCCGCGGCTGTCTCGCAAGCTGGAGGGGGAGAAGACCCGACCAGAGATCTGAGCCAGGAGACTACCGCGTCGCACAGCCCACCAGTCAGCGCTTCACCGCCCACTCCACCGCGCACTATGACACATGTGCCACGAAGACGTCGAGCTATAAGTCCAATTTTCTCGACCCCGACATATGATCAGGATAATTAAGACGTAGTTAAATGTTAAGATTAATATAGTGTAGTGTATGTGAGCTTAAAGGGAGGGATTGTTATATATACGCATGTGTGCGGGCTGCGTTCCCGCTCGGGTTGACCGCAATAAAGCAGTGTGCAATTAACTAGCGTGTTTGACTGACGTACTCACATCCTGTCACTATCTCAAGAACATAACAGATACGATACTTTAATGCGATATTTTTATAAGAACGCGATATATCGAAGCGTATCGTATGATCAAAATATCGCATCAAATATCGATATATCGTATAGTGCTGTATCGATATTCCGATATATCGTATCGTAATGGGCATCTCTACCTGTTTCGGTCTCTGCAGAATTCTTTAGGTTCTGTAAGGTTGACCTCAAGAGAGGACTGCCAAAACTATTTGTCCCGTTTTTTTGATCAGAAGTCCCAAAGTTTCTACAGTAACGGGATAATGTCTCTGCCCACAAAATGGCAGAAAGTTATTCAACAAAACGGTACATATATATTGTAAATAAACTTTGAAAAAAATGTCTTGACTTTTCATACAAAAATACGAAAAGACTTTTTCCCCAACCTATTATATAAATATATATGCTCGCAACGGCGAGCGGTTCGCATTATAGGGGATGCTGAGGTAACAGCCTCACTCGAGGATCTACAGCTGCGTAGAGACATTGCATCTCTCAGTGTCTTTTACCGGAACTACTACGGCGAGTGTTCTGAGGAGCTTTTCGATCTCATCCCGCCCTCTCCTTTCCTCTCCCGAACAACACGTGCTGGTCTTCGAAACCATCCTCATACTGTGCAGAATATCAGCACTCGAATCAAGAAATTTGGGAGGTCGTTTCTGAGCAAGACCACTAAGCTGTGGAATTCGCTGCCGGCTCATGTGTTTCCTATTTCCTATGATCCCGGGTCTTTTAAGCGGGGCGTGAAACGGCATTTTAGCAGGCCGTCATGAGTGGATGCGCTTTATACCGTGCTTATTTCACGTTATAAAGCGCTTTCATTTCCTTATTGGACTGCATCGACTGCTTATCATCAGGCAGGATGTAGTCATTATGACGTGTCACATTAAAAAATAAATAATAATAACGATAATATTTTTTGGCTACTTAGGGTTACCTACTGATCTATTAGACACTGTACCCGCACTTTGCTCCCAAGCATGAGTTTTATTTAAAAATAAAACAATACTTGAAGTATTTACAGGAATCTTTAAAAATTTCTTAGAACTGAACTGTGTGAGATTTTAAATACATTTAAGGGGCTAATAAAGAAAGCAAAACGCAAACATCAAGATAAAATTAGAATTTTGCGCATACTATTCGTTAGGGTTCACAATGAAGCAGAATATATTTATTCAAAATGATCTTCACTAATCAATTTAATAACAGAGCTTGGTGATTTATAATAATTCGCTACACTACGTTTCGGCAAGCTGTTTTTGCAATAGCAAGTTGCTTATTCTTGTAGGTAGAAGATGAAATAAAACATCAATTATTTAAATGACTTTTATTAAAATATCCATTTATTCTTATAACATTCGTAATATCACTGCAACAAAATACAATGGAATATTATAAACATTTTCCTAATTGCTTCAAATAAATAAATCCAGTATTGCATAAATATATTCAAAAAATTGTATATTACGTTCGGAGCGCTCATTATCTATCACTCTAGTCGACTTTGGATTGCAAATCTATTTTAATTCTGCATAAAATATTTTATTGCTATATGAACGTCTATAACTGTAGAACTATAATCATTACATTATGACCGCTAGTTGTAGGTCAATAAATAGGATTAATCTCACATTCGAGGCATATATCACTTCATTCATTTAGAATAGGCAAATGTAATCACAATAAGTTTATTTATATTGTAACTAATTTGGCGTTTTCGATAGTTCTTTCAATGACACTTTAATTTGTGTTAGTTGCAATGGAACCAATTGTACTTCAACGGTAACACAAATATATTAACGCACCCTAAGCTTCTCGATGCAAGATGCTAAACATTAATGTTTCTGACAACGAAATAAACCCCTCGGACAAAACCGAATCGAATATCTACCGTTAAGTCTGAAGGGGTGACAATTGTATTCGTATAAACTAGGGATCCCTAGTCGTAATCGTTATATGTTACCAATGACGTGCAGCTGATTATAAAGAAGCCAATAAAAATAGTTGTCAGTGATACCAAACGTTTAAAATAAAAATAATTTGTGCTAAAAACACACCCAATTTAAAATAAATAAATCAGTTAAAATGTTTAAATCATAGAGTTTTTAGATAATAATGTTACAGGATTGATACTTGAGGCGTAAAAATATTAAATTACATGTCACCCTTCGCCAAGCCGTTTATGTATACCAATATATCGATGAAATGGAGGTTAAGAAATATTTTCTGTACGATAGCTCTCACTAACTAGTATTTAATTTTATCCATATGTATTTAATTTTATTATTTTGGTTAATATGAAAGTCTACAAAGTAGGTAATCAATAAAATCCTGTAAAGTAATAGAAATGACGAATTGATGAGATCACTAGATTAATAGACAAAATGTAAACAAGAATTAACATGGCCTTTAAATGGTGGGAGATGACTAACATATAAACGCAACAATAAATAGAATTTACGCACCTTTGGAACAAAATATGTAGATATTAATTAAGCGAAAATTTTGTTTGTTTACATTTAGTCTTGGGATTTGATAGAGCAAAGTGTTTACGTAATTCATAAAGAACTCAAAGATATAACTTTAATTAATTTATTGAAAAAATATTATGCACAGTGAAACGACAGACATACACTTAATACGTAAACACGCTTCCCGGATCAACAGACCAAAATGTTCAAAAAAACATAATATTATGTACTTATAAATCTATTTATTCTATTTGAAGCAAAGGCTAACATAGAATCTAAATTAAAAGCTTATCAGTTATGTCCAAATGCTTAACCACTCTTAGCAAAATTCTTGTAAGATTTTCTTCTTTTAAGTCCTAAACCCATAGTCCAGCCAAAAAGTAACAAGATATTATTAATTATATTAATGCATCTATTCCCGCAGTTATTTAATAATTATAAAATTTTTAGCTCAATGCACATAAGTTTTAAACACAAGAATTGTTTAGATATATTTTAGTGCTTATCATAAGGTACATAAATAAAGTAAAACAAGTATAAATATTGTAAAGTAAAAACATTGTGTGATTATTGCCCCTCTTAATCCAATGTTGTATTTTTATATATGGACTAAATAGTAGCAAAATATGTAATACAATACATTGCTTTGAAACTTATGTGCTGGTAAAAAAACTTGAGAGAAGTTCACCTATCACTTATTTTGTATAAATTTGTAATTCCCATAGGATGAAAAAGGGAAAATAAAGTACGAAATTTATACAAAAAGATATACTTGTTGGCTAGACTACCGTGTCATGTCATGGGCATTTAAAAACGATACAATTCATTATCATTTTCATATCTTTACGCATAAGGCTTAAGTAGAAACCAGAGAAAATGGCAAAAATTTAATTACTTGCTTATCACAATGAGATGGCAGAAATTGAGTACCGTGAAATATTGAATGGCAGGTACCATTTAAGGACACTACAGTATTTAATTACGTAAACTATTGCGCGTAACCTTTCATAGAGTGGTCATCAAGTTGGTATTTCGCCATACATATTATGTCTTTTTATAGTTTTATAGTATTTTGTATTTTTTTTTATAGTTTTTGCGATTGTTCTAATGTAAAGAAGACGCAATTCGGTCTGTTCCCCGCGGGTGTCGGGGCGCAATCACACAGGGTTATCGCTTGATCTGGTTGGACATCTTGAGGAATTCCAGGAAACCAGCTTGCATCTCAGCGTCCATGCCCGTATCCCAAGCGTCGTTTTCTAATTCCTCACTGTACGAAACAATTATAAATTATAGCATATTTATAAATAGCACCTCATGCGTATTGTTACTTATAACTAAACTACATCTGCATTAATATATTTCAACAAAAACATCACCAGCTATGATAATCAGTGTACCTTCAGCCACACTTCTGCATCCAACAAACCCCACTGAAACAGCGTGGTGCATCATGATCTGAATCTCTTACTCTTACCTTGGTTTGTGTAAGCAGGTCTGAGCCCAATAGCGGTTCATTAATAGAAAACTATCACCATTAATTTATAAAGACTCATACTTCTCTACCATAGGCCAAATGACGCCCTCTACTCGACTCTATTTTTTATCAAGTCAAAGGGACAGCCCTTCATACTTGATGAACATTTCCGTCTCAATTACGGTCGGTTCTTTACGCTGTGGCCCCCAATGCTACTTAACCAACCATGCACCTTCATAATTAGAAGCCACAATACTAGACTCTGTCCAAAAAACCTTTATCACTTCTTTTCAGCTCATTAATATATCAGTACTGAGCACGGGCCTTCTCTCACAAGCCAAGTGAAGAGGAATGCAAGTCACATTCTTCCACGCGATTGTCAAAGAAAAAAAAACATATTCCAACCTGGCCTCACTTCCTAGCAGTCAAAACGAATGAGAAAAAAGTTTTTGAAAATTTGCTTCCCCCTCATATTTTATAAATACTAAATTATATACTTTTATAAAATTTCATACTTATAAATACATATATATATTTGGGATAACTTTATAAAGTTTAATATAAACAACTTGTTATCTCGTACCGGTGGTATTTATCAAATCGTAAATAATGTTATCTGTGTTTCTTGATCCCAGATACTGATTCTATCCAAACATTTTAACTATAGAGTCATGTTATGAAAAAATATCGCAGCTACAAAAACACTTAACCAAGGTCAATTGAAAACAGAAAATCAATGACATTAATTTTATTAGAAAATAAAAGAGCAATGAAGGCACAAAATGATATTAATAAAATTTTAATAATTTTTAAATTTGCATGAATATTGATTCTGGGATGAGAAATCAATCCCAATTGCTGTTTGTTCTTAACGTGTCAAATTGATAGAAGGACTATCAAATAATGTAGCAAGACATAATTTTTAATTATTGTATTGCCGAGTCACTAATAGTACAAAACAATTTCCCACTTTAAATATCCCTTTCCCCTGTCTGTCCCTGTGTTATCTTTTGAACTACGCCAACGAAAGTTAACTTTTTATTTTTTAATAGATAAGAGTGATTCAGAGGGAGTTTTTTATGTAGGTCACGCGGACGAAGTCGCGGGCGGCCGGTATTTCATAAATCACTAGTTTAACACAAGGCACAGAGTTTAAAGTCATAAATTCACTACAAACTTTCAAAATTTTATTTTGCATTTCATTCAATATCATTTGATTCGATTTCGTTCTTCTGTACATAGGTGACCAAACAAAACATCTGTTAAAAACTGTAAGGGCTCTGAAACACCACGTTTTTTCTCTGCGCCAGTATGTGCGTTATGCTATAACGCGTTGTAGGTGTTGCCCTACGAAAAAACTACTAACTACATTATTAACATGGCGTTTGCAGCACTTTATAGTTGAGTTAGACGCGCGTCGTTGGCGCCCGAAAAAAAAAAGTGTGAGAACCTATACACGGGGTTACATAGACATATTTGAGAAAAAGCAAACAATCAAATGTCATAATAAATGTGTAACACTCACAGAATGTCGTCATCGAGTGCGGCATTCTTGCCCGGTGGCAAGTTACTCTGCAGAAAAGCGCGCTCCTCTGCCGTGAGCGCATTCCCATCTGCCAGGTAACCGCCGTCACTGGGCCCGCTTTCTGACTCGCCGTTTACTGCATTACATAAAATTAACATTGCATATAACTAAGATCTATATTACAATAGGGCATCAGGCATGTATATAATCTAGAGGGCTGACAAAGACAATTATACTAGGGTCAACAATCCCGACCCAAATCGGTCAGTTACTTTCAGTCCAACTTGGATCGTGACAGCAATACGTTGAGCGCGTTGTTATCCGCTAGATACCCGCCGTCTCTGGGCTGCTCATGAATCTGTAAAAACATTAATAAAGATTGTGAGGACATGCCATTTCCTAAAATCTTATGCGGTCCGGGGATGAGATGACCCTGTAGAAAATACTCATCTGTTAAGAAACTCGAAATATGTTACAGATTCTGTCAAAGAGAGATTTAAGCCTAGCTACTACTAGGCCCATTTTAGTCAATATTATTATTTCATTGTAATTTGAATTGTTGAAATTAATGTATGTAATTTAATAACTGACGTTATTATTATTATTTTAGATTTTTAGTTTTATTGACATTACACACATTGGTTCACAAGAACGAAATGTTAATTTTATATGACTTATATTTTATTTATGTATGTACTGATTGTGACTTGTGGGTGTTTTAGACTTGATCTGTTAACTGATTGGTTTCACTACAAAAGTAATCTTAGTTTAGTCCAGCGTTACTTTTTTGTTATTTAAAAGTGGTAGTAGCGCTAGTGTAATAGTGGTAACTAAATATTTGGCACTATATTAGTTGGATTAATTCTCATTCTTCGTGCTGGGCCCCTTTCTGAAGATATTGCGAACGTTACGCTCTTAGCGCCACTTTACTAGGGCTCAAGCTCCCGAAAAGAAGTTTGCAAGAAACTCGGATGTATTCGATCGGTATTCTTAAACTTATACCCTAATAGGACTGACTTATAAACGTATGTAAACGCGACACGTATTACGCACCATACAGTCGATCTTCGGGTAAGTTAATAGACAACCTCAGAATCGCCGCCTTGGTCGGCTGATAGAAATTCCTTTAGAAATAAGCTGTTTTTCATAAATACTATTATTATTTCTTTTGACATTTAATAAATTATTTTATCTACATTTGTAGATAAAATTTTGCAAAAGTTTGTTGAGTTTTGCTTGAGCGTGTCGTGTTGAGCTGTTTCTTAATTTCTCAATGTTGCGCAGGTATTATTACAAAGTTATTTTAAAGCTTCACTTGTTTTAACTTTTAAGTCAATCGACGTAAATTTCAACATCACGGTATTTAGGAAGCCTTGTTCGTGTCTAGACATTAGTTAAGGTGATGAAACACACTGCCACGATACATGTGAATACGTGTTCTGATGTTGCTTGTAAAAATTTATATTTGTAAAGAAAATACGCACAGTCAGACACATAAAAAATACACAAAAATTGCGTTCCGCGCGACCGGCAAGGAATGATACACCAGGTCCTGCGATGCCGTGTGATTTTGGAAGGGCACAGTCACCACAGCAAACAGCTTTGAATGAAATGAGTAAGGAGCCGCCGTGAACCCGCAAAACGAAACAACAAGCGATAGTGCGTAAAAGACTTGTACGATTATGCGAAACTGCACTCTAGCAAGTACTTACATAGACGCATCTATCTACGACAACGTGCTGTGTGGATGTGGGTAAGTGCTCCAACTAATGTCTTGACACGGAAAGCGATTTTCGTTGAAATTTTAACACTCCATAAGCACTAATATTTATGCGACCTTACATTTATGCCGCTTTCTCTTTGTTGCGATATTAACGGATAGAAATGTGAGCATTAAATCTGTAGAAATAAGATTAAATCTGTGCCGTCAGTGATCTTAATCGCCTAAGACTGACCGTGCGACAAGACTTTAAATTCAGAGGTGCTAGGATCCAAACCGTGGTGGCTGACTTTTCGAAGTTATATGCGTAGTTATCGCTTGCTCCGGGCCTCGGAAAGCACGTTAAGCCGTTGGTCCCGGCTGTCATGAACATCTATGACAGTAGTTCTTACATTCCGATAGCTGGTTTAACCATAGAATTATGTTTCCCTTTGAGTTGCAGGGGTTAAACGGCAGTCGCTCCATGTAATAACTGAAATTCAGCCAAAATCATGTTAGACCAGTAAGCAAAACCTGGGCCCTAAGCTTTAGTCTAGGGCAACCGGGATAATGCTAGGATATGATGATGACTGACCGTGCGGAGGACGGCGGCGCGGGTCGTAGGGCGCCGCTGCCGGTGTAGCCGGCGTGGGCTCGGGCTCCGCGAGACCCCAGCGAGCGGCCCGCAACGCGATGACGGCGCGCACGGCAGGCATGTGGGCGCGAACTTTCAGCCGCTCGAAAGCCGCGTGCATGCACTGCGGACAATCCGCATCCAGCGCTATACCCGACAACTGAAAACAATTACCTCTCATTAATTGACATATAATACCAACAGATATGACACGGAGGTACACACTCATAATTATCATCAGCATGATTCGTTAATGCCGTGTGGTGCCGGCCTAGAATAGTGCCACCCCTTTTTATCTCACGGGAGGTAGTAAGAGTCGACGAAGTGAAATTCTACCAGATGAGCTGCAGCGTCTTCACGCGTATTGGCTTGAATTGCGATCGGTTGGTGATCGCAATTCACCAACCGGCTGCCAAATTGCCTGGGCAAATTACCCCAATATAATGTTATCTCATGGGGAGGCTAATGTTCAGCAGTGGACTGTATAAAGCTGATATGATGATTTATTAAATACTGAACATAGTTAGGTCTCTCTAATGGCACGCCACTGAGATCACCGAAATTAAGCAGAGCTTACAGAAGTCACCTTGGATACATGACAGTTTGTAAGGCACGTAGTTTGAAAGCTGCGTAAAGCACGTTAAGTCATCAAAATGAGATACATACACACATTCTTTTAAGAATCTTATCAATATCGCGGGGGCCACAGACTGTTCGTGGCGCACTTCGACCCTTATGTCGGATCTTTTGTGCATCCCCTTGCCTTTCACTCCAAATCTCCAAATATGGTTTCCATCTTCTTTATGACAGTCTTTGCAGATTGGGGCCCATAGTCTCTTGGCTGTAGGTAGGCCACCCCCAGGAGACCCATTCGGCAAGCAGCCAGCGAGTCACAGGTACATAGCAGGTGTTCCATAGACACCTCTTCTTCTCATCGGCGGCTTTTAAGAATACGCACTAGTTTATGTTGGAGTGCAACTTAAACCTATTATCACCTTGGTTTGTGAGAGGCCTGAGTCCAGCAGTCAGATGATTGTAGTTTGTGATGATGCAAATGTCACAATAGCCTTTTTGTCCTTACTGAATCCTTGGTTCGTTAGAGGAGGCCAGTGCTCAATAGATGGACATTAATAGGCCAATCAAAATAAAAAATATTATTATTCAGTTAAAGGCACTTTTCAGAACCAAAATACTCATTAAAAGGGAACTTTACCTTCAGAAGCTGACACACTGCTTTGATGTTTGAGTCCTTCCCAGTGTCTAGGAGATGGAGTAACACTTTACAAAGACTCTGACCGAGGGACTTTATACGACCACCCTAAAACAACATTTCTTATAAGTGACCAATTCTCCTTCAGAAACAATAAAACAACATAAGTATGTTGTGTTATCGTTTCACGATTTTATTAATCAACCACCCTTAAACAACATCTTGCTATGTAACATTATTTTGTAGCTATTTTGTTAATTAAACTATGCCATCAACCACCCTAAAACAACATTTCTTATAATTACCCAATTCTCCTTCAGAAACAATAAGACAACATAAGTATGTTGTGTTATCGTTTCACGATTTCATTAATCAATGAAATCAACCACCCAACATCTTACTATGTAACATTATTTTGTAGCTATTTTGTGTATTAAACAATGCCATCAGCCAGTTTAAAACAACATTTCTTATAAGTGACCAATTCTTTTACAGTAACAATAAGACAACATAAGTATGTTGTGTAATTGTTTTACGATTTCATTGATCAATGAAATCAGCCACCCTTAAACAACATCTTTCTATGTAACATTATTTTTTAGCTGTTTTGTTTATTAAACAATACTATCAACCAGTTTAAAACAACATTTCTTATAAGTAACCAATTCTTTTACAGTAACAATAAGACAACATACGTATGTTGTGTAATTGTTTCACGATTTCATTGATCAATGAACTCAACCACCCTTAAACAACTTCTTGCTATGTAACATTATTTTGTAGCTATTTTGTTTAGTAAACAATGCCATCAACCAGTTTAAAACAACATTTCTTATAGGTGACCAATTCTTATACAGAAACAATAAGACAACATAAGTATGTTGTGTTATCGTTTCACGATTTTCAAGCAAAATAAACAGCAATTAAGCCTAAATAAATTTAAATTAACAATAAAACGCAAGCTAGACAGTTTTGAAGACTCAATGGGATACTATTCTATCAAAGACTATATGGCAGATAAAAATGCTTGGGATTAAACTGCCGTTTCATACAGGCTATTCTAATATGAATGACTTAAAACATGAATATTGTTAATGTCATATTATATTGCATTGTATAGCTTCACAGACAAATGAAGATTATAATTCAAGTACCAAACCAATGGATAAATTTAAAAGAGCATAGCCTGTGAGTTTCTTGCCAGTTCTTCTTACAGAGTGGTGGCTCGAAACTGGCACTTAGATTCACTTACACTAAATTTTTTTTTGTTGCATATAAGTGAATCTAAGCTTCGTGATTTCAGTGTAATAATATTTTGATTGTTTTTTTATATGTATTTATATTTAATTTTGACGTTTTCAAGTACTATATACATATAATAGTTTATGAAATAAATAATTTTTAAATTTGAATCTGAACTATTTGTTCCTACATAGATTAAATTAGCCAAAATAAAATTATGCTAAACGCATGTGGGATTCCTCCGCATGCGGGTTATCCGGCAGTATTCATTATTACACATGACAATAAACATTTACATTAGACATAGACTTTTTAAAGTTATGTGCGTAATTGTTGCTTGTTCCGTGCCTCGGAAAGCACGTAAAGCCGTTGGGTCCCAGCTGTCATGAACATTCTTCCAACATCCTGACAGCTGGTTTTACCATAGAATGGTGTTTGTTAATACCACGTGCTTATTGAAATCTGCACGATTTTAAAAACACCGCTATCTGGGTCATTTCAAATTACAAAAAAATATTTTAAAAATATACAAAAACGGAGCTTTATGTAAGATAAAAGTTATAAGTCACCTGGCTATCCTCGAGTTGAGTATAAATCTCAGCTAGGAACATGGCGAACCCGCGCATGTACTCCTCAGACGACTCCAGGCCACTGATGATTTTGTTTTCTTCTGTAAAACAACGCTCCAGCAGGCACATGCGGAAGGTAGACTCCTCGGGTGGTGCCACAGAATCGTACATCGAACACAACCGCGCGCCATTGTAACGGAAGTTTGATTCGCCAATCGACTACAAAATTAAAGTTCTTACACATTATTAATCTGTATTACGAAACACGCTGCCTACTTGCGACTTGGTTTTCTCAGACTTCAGAACTATGCCAGAGTAATAATTTGATTAAACACCAAAAATGTATTACAAATATGCTAATTATGTAAATTAAATTGTCTTTTCTATGTACTATTTATGTTAATTTAGCCGATAATGTGCGATTTATTATGTTATTTTGAACATACAAACATTAACATTTGTTAAGTATATTATTTAAACTAGCTTCCGCCCGCGACTTCGTCCGCGTGGAATAGTTACTTTGGGCTAACGCTGACTTTAACTTGTGACTTGGTTTATGTGTATAAGTGAGTAAGTACTGGGTCTTATAACCTAATTACGAATATATATGTTAAAACGAAATTAAACTAATGTTATTTTACAGTACTTCTGCATACACTATATTTTTAGTTTTCTTTTCTTCTGGCAGAAGTACATACTGGTTTTCTCCTGAACCAGATCTCGATAAGGCATATAATATATTATTTTTTATGAAATATGAAACTAAAACAAAACTTACTAAAATTATAAACACTAAAATAATACCATAAAATTTTGCGTAACCACAGTAAAAGAATTACCCTAAAATACTACGAAATCATAAACAATACCCTACAACAACAATACCCTATAAATTAAATACTTTTAAAAGAAACTCAAATATTGTATGTAATTAGATAAAGACTTCAACTAAAACAAAACTTTTCCATCTAAAGAGTATTATAAGACGATATTCTGAATTAAAAGTATAAACGCAAAAATAATACCATAAAATATTGCCAATCCACATTAATCATAAACAATACCCTAAAACAACAATATCCTATAAATTAAATACTATAAAAAGAAACTCAAATATTATATGCAATCCAAAAAGTATTATGAAGATGATATTCTGAAAAGAACAAATTTAAAAAAGGAGTTCGCTGAGCACAACCGTTCCGTAGGGAGCCGACCACGTGCCTGAGCCGCGTGGCATGGTATCTAG
This sequence comes from Musotima nitidalis, assembly GCA_949126915.1. NCBI lineage: Eukaryota > Metazoa > Arthropoda > Insecta > Lepidoptera > Crambidae > Musotima > Musotima nitidalis. The sequence goes on from OX421419.1 coordinate 12,625,045, forward strand.
CAGAGCTAACTGGAGCCACCGCCCTTCCCCCTCATATACTTTGCACATTGAGCGCGCAGTACTCGATCATTATTTTGCTGAGATGTTATTTTAAAATTACTATATTTCCTAAGATACTCATTTAAATCAAATGTATGTAATGTATAATGTATGTAAAGGGCAATTTTGTTTTAAATTATTTAAATGACACAAGACATACATCTCACCCACCTACTTTTTTTTTTTGTTTCTTTAATCTACTTTCGGTTTTCACCAGAAATATAATATGGCGTGTATGAAAAGGTTAATGAGTGTGAATGAAGCTAAGAGTGTGTGCCATGATCGTAGCAAATGTGATCTCTGCCTACCCCTACGGGAATGAGGTGTGACATTATGTATGTAACAAAAAATCTGAAATTTTGGTATCACAATTAATCACACCATATAATTTCTAGAAAGAGGTTTATAATTTATGACTTAGCTGTTTTTGTTATTTTTATACCTTTGACAGAACTACAAGATTACTGTAAAAGCTTAGCTTTTATCATAGATCAGAAAATAAACATTTATTTTAAATCAACTACTTTTTTTATATACTAAATATCATTGATACAGCATAATTAATTATTGCACCACATGCAATAATATATATTGTGCCATATAATTAGTATACTTAGTCATCAAAATACATAAGTAAAAATATAGCATTAGGTGAACACATGTCAATTCTTGTCAGCATAAAAACTCAATAGAAAATCTATTTATAAAACTATCTTGATGATTCTTGAAACCATCTTAATGATGATGATACCTTCATTCATTATCACCAGCCCAAGGAAGTCCTCTGCTGACCTCCCCCGTAAATTCCCAGCCGATTGTGGGCAACCAGCATCCATTGTGACGTTTATCAGATAGTCTGTTCATCTTGTGGGGGACATCCGCACCACTCTCTTTGCCGAAGGGTCTCCATTCTTCAGAACTTTTCTATCCTAATGGCCTATAGCCCTATATTATCACAAAACTAAAACCAACATTTAAATTTAAAAAAAATGTTTTTCTCACCTGATTCACAATAGCTTCAATCAAAGGCATGGTGTAGCTGGCATCATGTAGAGATGTGGCAAAAGAGTCTACAAGGGGACCACAGAGGGTGTCAAACTTGCCAGGGTCAAAAGTTATCTCACACATAACGGTAATCAGGTTGGCAATGTTCTCCTGGTGGATAAAAACAAAATCATACTAATAATACTACAAATATAAAAAGGAAATATTTAAGCGGTGATAGCCCAGTGGCGACACCGAGTGCACTTAAATTCAGAGGGTCTCTGGTTCAAACTCTGGTGATATGGTATTATGTTATGTGCGTAATTATCGCTTGCTCCGTGCCATGGAAAGCATGTCAAGCTGTTGGTCCCGGCTATCATGAACATAACTAAATAACTTCTAACATTCTGACAGCTAGTATAACCATAGGATGATAGGTTCCCTCTATGATGATGAAATAGGTAAGATTTGTATGTTAATTTGCATTCAATAGGCTTCAGAAATACTCAACCAATTTGAACACAGATTTTAAGACACTTTAAGATAGTTACATTATTAGTGAGTAACATAGGCTACATTATTAAGTGATTAAATTGGAGATCCTAGTTAGTTATAAGATAAGTAAAGATACTTTGGATGCCTAGAAATTATTTAGCATTCCCTGATCATAGTATGTTCATTAAATGAGTAGAAACTGAACCTGAACCGTAGCTACAGCAACATGAAGTTTTATAAATTTCAAGTTATTGTTTTTTTTTCAAGCAAATAAAGAAGTTTTAAATGTAGCTGTTACATATAAGACAATTATCCTTAACTAAAAAACTTAACTTAGTGTGCACAAAAAACAAAACTAACCCGCAAGTCCATATTTTCTGCTTCTTCAAGAGAATATGATACATCATCAAAGTTGTACAGGTTCTGATCCTGTGCTTGTCGAAGACGATCTTGAACAGAGTACCTTCCGGGCTGGCGATAAGGAGCAGGGGTAGGCACATATGATTGCTGAGACTGAGGGTTGTAATTTGGTGGATACCATTCTTTTGCCTCTGCTGACAGTTTTGATGCAGGGGGGTCAACTACACAAATGTGAAAATAAGGCTCATTAAAATATTTTTTATGGTCACGTACCATTTTACAAAACTACTCTATCAACTTATTTGCTTTCAGTTATTAATGTTGAGATAGTAACACTAATAGGCAAACTGACCAAAATTTTATTTAAATTTAGCGCAGCGATCAGTAACCTTTACCAAAACTAGGCGACGACGTCATTAGAAATGAAAATCCTTACTTTCACCTGAAGTATTGTAATTATGCAGAACGCAGTTAGTTGGCCATGTATGACGGCGTCAAATAGCAAATTACTTAATCATTCATACTAAGATATTCCAACGCTAAAAGTAATAACGGATCGTACCTTTCGCATCTTCAGTGACGTTCCACGGCCGGCGAAGCTCCCGTGGCTGGTTTTCGGGTTGCTGCCACCCGCGGCCTCTGCCTCTAGGCCCTCCTAAATCTCCGTTATTCATTTCTTAAAATTCTTGCAGACAATTTATAAAAATTACTATCGATAAATATCATTTACCGTTATGGATTCCCTACGTATTTTATAATGGAAGTTCGATGAATTCGACACGTAAACAAAGAAAAATACACTCCGATCACAGCTCTATACCTCCATGTTATTTGCAAGAGTGAGACAAAAATACCAGTCATTAAATTTCGTTCCGTATCATGCATTGAATGAAATATTTTTTATTTTTTAGTAGTATTATTTCGACTAAGAATTAAATGTACATTGAAAAGAAAAAAGAGTTTTTGTTTTCAAATATTACAAAGCTCGGAGATAAATTAAAGCTGTTTTCACACGACACGATGTGATTGCGTAATCTTTGAAAAGTTGAAATGGCAAGAACGAGTTACCTAACTAAACTAAAGAAGATTAAAAAAACTACGTCGTCAATCGAGAGAGATCGCACTTTATAGTCAAATGCACAGCATGTCCCCATTCAAGTTATTTGCCAATCGAATCAAGAACTTCTTGTAGGTTGATACGATTTTCACTGTACTGTAATCAAAAAGTAAAGTTTATCTTATTTACGCAAATGTAAAATCAGACAGTACACTTGAATTTGGGTAAAGGGGAAACAATGAAAAAGAACAAAATCCAGTATAGGGGTGTGCTATCTCAGACGGATTGCCCACTGTCCAGTAGGCAAACTTAAAACTTAAACGTAAGTTGGGGATGTTTAAATGGATACCTAAGTACATACGTACCGCATAAATATTATTTAAAATGCTGAATCTGGCTCTAACCTTAAATTATAATTATTTTTATAAATTCTGTTTTTGGCTCAAAGCATTGTCTGGGGTGAAGTAAAGTAAAGAGTTCTATAATTCATAAACTACATAGCACTTGAAAACGTCAAAAATTTTTAAATATTAATACCCTGAAATCACGAAGCTTAGATTCACTTACATGCAAATAAATAAAAATTAGGTGTAAGTGAATCTAAGTACCAGTTCCGAGCCCCCGCTCTGTGAGAAGAACTGACAAGAAACTCACATGCTATGCTCTTTTACATAATTTTTTTTACAAAACACACACAGTGAAAATTTTAAGATACTGAAAGGGTCCCCCGAAGCTGTAACCAATAAAGTAGCACTAAGGGAACCTTCCATCACAGTCAAGTAAGTATGTATTGTGAAACTGAGCTGAGCCTGTAGGTACAATAGGGGATGGTCACGACAATGATCTGGTTGACTTTTTATTCTAATATACACATACAAGTTGAAAATGTTAAGCCCAAGCTTGTTTATCCGATAAGTAATCATTAACAGCATAATACCCCTTTTGAAGAAACTGCTTTTTAACTACAGTTTTAAAAGTTGCCAATGGTAGATCAATTATTTCCTGCGGAATTTTATTATAAAATCTAATACCATTAACTACCCAAAAATGATTTTTTTGTTTTGTGAAGTCGACAATTTGGCAGAGAGAGCTTATTTCTATTCCTAGTAAGTATTAAAATTATGTACTTTTGAATTTTTATCAAATGTATTAATGTTTTTGCGAACATACATTACATATATTATTGAATATATACTGTGATGCAACCGTTAATATGTTAATTCTTTTAAACATCTCTCTGAGAGAATCTCTGGACTTAAGATTTTAGATAGCTCTTATGGCGCGCTTTTGTAGTACAAATATATTATGTATGTCCGCAGCAGATCCCCACTATAACATACCGTATGACATAATGCTATGAAAATAGCTAAAATAAACTAATCTAGCTGTTACTTCGTCTGTTATGAGTCTTATCTTTTTGATGACATAGCATGCTGAGCTAAGCCTTCCGGACAAATCCATTATATGGATACTGCAATTTAAAATCTATATTGATGCCTAAGAACTTTGTGTCGAACTCGATATTCTATTCAAGTTAGTTGAGACTTTTGTAACATTAGGCAATGAGAAATTTTGTAACATTAGGCAATGAGAACTCCAATCGCATCCTCCCTTTCCTCCCAGGCGTCAAATATATGCTTCATTAGGGCTACACCAGCATCTGTAGTGGATTCACTCTTAGTGAAACCATACTGCTGAGAATGAAATAAGGAATTCAGAGAGAAATGACAAAGTAATTGATTAAAAAAGTAGTGGTGTGAAGGGGCGCCATCTCCTTCCCTTTACAGTGGAGGGTATCCCGATTTTACATCAGTGTACATTGGAAACGGTTGATGGATGCTCGATTGTTGGCTAGCACCAACATAAGTCTACATCCGGTATGTTTTTGAGAACTATTTAATGTTAAAACAGTTGTAAGTTTTTAACTATAAGTAACATAAAACTGCACGAAAGATTTTGCTTCAGATTAAAACTTATTTTAGAATTAAATTATTAATTTCTCATCACACGAGTGGGTTTATGTGCGTTGTTAAGCTATTGCATAGCTTCTATCGCGGGCCTTGAGCGTGGAGACCGAATCCAGAAATTCCGTACTGAAAAAAAAAACCTAACACCCCCCACTCCGACCGGCATGGCACAGCGGTGATACTTTTTAGTTTTTCCTTATCTATCGATACATAGCAAAACTTTTAATGACTTTTTGAAATATCACGCTCATCTCTTTAGTTCAGCAACCCGCCTTTAGGTGGCACTGGTTGTATCGGCGTTAAATTAATTAATTGATTTAAAATAATTATTTTAAATTTAACTTTTTGTTATTTATTTTGTTAGGAAAACATACAGCGGTAATTTAACTTAACAATAAATTATAAATAAATACTATGCACTGTTACATGTTTTCGCATATGAATAACTAATATTACGCATGTATTAACAAAAACAAATACAATAATTCATACAAATACAGAGAAAAAAAAATATATATGTAAATAATAGATTACCTAACTAAACAGTATGAGAACCATTAAACCAGGATTTAACCAATGTATCCTTGAATAAGTGATATTTTGAATTAAACAAGTCAAGTTCAGGGTAGACAACCAGTTTGTTTATTTCCTTAGCAGCTCTTATAAAAAATGAGTTCCGTCTATAGTTAGTAGTGCACCGAGGTATACTTAAGTACACAGGCCGCCTTATTGCAGTCCTGTTTGGTATATTTAAATAAACGTTAGAAAGTAAATAAAATGATATCGGCAATCCTTCTTCTTTCCTGCAAAGGTAGAATGTGAAATCTGCGAAATCTTGCGGCGTAATCTGAATCAAAGCTATTATTGTAATACTTGTATTGCAAATACTTTACGAATTTACGCTGAATAGCCTCTAGTCTCTTAATAAAAACGTTATAGCGTGGATTCCAAATTTGAGAACAATACTCGAGAATGCGGCGCACCAGAGAGCAATATAAGACTTTGACCACTTTAATATTAGTGAATTGTGAACACGTCCTAATGATAAAACCCATCGTTCTACGGGCTTTTTTGGCGATATGATCTATATGTTTCTCATATGTCAGCTTAGAATCATGTATGATACCCAGATCCCAAACCTCTTCTACATGTTGTAATTCGTGTCCTCTAAGAGTGAATTTGTGAGAATGTGTTATAATAATATTTATTTATTATTTTTAATGTATTTTTTAATAACTATTTGTTTTTTATCTCAATAAAAAACAAAGAAAAAAAATAATACTGCATAAATAAAATAAATAAATAGGTAATTATAATTGCATAAATTGTTATTTATTATTCTTCGACAGCAGCGGGATTGGTCTAGTATTTAGTAGGAATGCCGCTGCCGTAGTATTTCAAGCAGCCGCAAGGTCTATCCAGTCTCCTGGCCCGGATATTTTTGCAGACGAAAAAAAAGGGAACGGGTTAATAACCAGACTTCATATCAACTGGTTCTATAAGCGAACACTCGTCTTCTTGTTCTTCGTTCTTCTACTCTTTATTTGTCTCGTAAGCTGTCTTGATAGTACTTACGACTTAGATCAGTGGTTCGTAACCATTTAGTTCTGTTACCCCCGTTACTGATTAAAAAATATGCAATTTATAATTATGGAAAAATATTAATCATCATATCCTAGCATTATCCCAGTTGTCCTTGACTTAAGCTTAGAGCCCTGGGGTCTGCTACGGCCGTCTGAACTCCGCAACCCAGAGGAAAACATCATTCTATAAAGTTAAACCAGTTGTCAGGATGTTAGAAGGCACTGACTTCCTAATAACGACTGCCATAGACAGCCGGACCAACAGCGTAATGTGCTCGTAGCAAGCGATAATTACGTACAGTACTTCGATAAGTAAATAGGTGTACCACCAGGGTTTAAGACCCTCTTAATTAGACGTCCATAAGATCCATCACTGCTCCTTATTTTTAAGATTCGTTTAGAATAAAATTATTACGTTATTTACAATAAAGAACAATTAATTAATGAAAAACACATGGTAATTTTTTAAAATTCATTCGTCAGTTGACTTGCAGCTATCAAGTGCTCATCACTACAATAATCGTAACAGAAGGCATAAGTTATTTGCAGTACCATCCTGCCAAACAGTGGATCGACGCCAATCACCTATACCACGCAGCCTTTTATCGCTAATTGCTCTCTTAGAAACCTAACCGGAATACGACGTATACTAACTACGAAAATTTTGTCGGACTGCCCGAGATATTGTGACTGAGGTATGAATGTGTGTGTGTGTATACTTATGTAACTTGTGTCTGCTACAGTTTTATTTATCTAAATATTATCAAAAATTGATTTGTTTACATATTATCTGGTTAATGTAGTTATTTTTGTCATGGAAGGTCTTATGTGGTTTTCTCCTCCCAACACTTCCATTCACTTGTCCATCATAAATCACTTTCATGTGTCTACTTTCATTAATCCTTTCAACATGACCAAACCATCTAAGCGTACCTTTCTCAATTCTTGTCACTATATTTTCTTTTACATTAGCTTCGGCCCTTATCACTTCATTCCTAATCCTATCACTCAGTTTCACAACTAGAATACTTCTGAGTGCTTTTATCTCTACTGCATTAATCTTAGTTTCATGTTTCTTTTGCCATAACCAGCATTCGCTTCCATCCTTTAGTGTTGGTACCAACACACCTCTATGAACTGCAAGATGTGCCTTTTCAGACACTTTTTGACTGCTTAGAAAGGCGTGAATTGCCCTTTTCAATATGTTTTCAGCATTCACTCTTCTATCGATGTCGCTTTCACACTTTCCATCTCTCCTAAATTTCGATTCCAAATAAACAAACTCCTTCTCTTGTTCTACTTTCTCACTTCCGATTAAAATTTCACAATCTGTCACTTCGTCTTCTCTCTCAAAAACCACAACTTTCGTCTTACTAAAGTTTATGGAATCCATAAAAAGATATTTCAACGCCCGTATCAGGACACCGTTCACTCCATTTTGAGACAATGCCGACCACAACTCATTCTTCGCCACTCTATCATAGGCCTTTTGCAAATCTATGAACGTGATAGATCTTTTGGTGTTTCTCCAAGAACTTTTGGACTATGCACCGCAAGGAAAAGATCTGATCCGTACGTCCCATTCCCTTTCGAAAGTCCGCTTGTATATCCCATATTTCAGTCACTTTTATCACCTGTTTCATCAAAACTTTTGCATAGTCTTGCTGCGACCCTTTCCAGTTATAGAGTGGCACGATCACCGCCTTGCACCAAAATCTCTCGGTACTTGGCAACACTTACACTTTTTTTGTGTGTTTAACTTTAAGGGCCTATTTTGTTTATTTAGCATTTGTGAATTACGATAAAGATTGATCAATTTAAGTATACATATTGGAGCAGACATTTGGAAGTTTTGTATGCCTAACATTGTAGGAGTAAGGTTAACAAAGATGGAAGTATAGGTGAAATTTGATAAAAACAAAAAAAAAACATAAATTCTTGAGAGCATTTTATTTCTATTTATTTACCTTTGCCTACAAGACACAAACAATGAGTTCGGATTCTCATTTTTTTTTTTATTTACATATACTTTTATTTTAATAAACGATTGTATATAAATAACACATCAATCATACATAATTATCCTCTTTATTGCTTTTGGTAGTTGTGTTATTCAAGTGGTCTGACATCTGTAGCATAAAAAACTGTTAAAAAAAGACTGAACTCTATGAGGCACTGCATGTATATTGGAAGTCTACACGGTTTACAATTGTTTTATTTTAAGGAAACATGACCACTCAAACACACTTCTTAACCCTACTGTGCTAACAAACCTAACAGGCTAGGTTTGTGTTAACATATAAAAGTCAACATTGCTCATGTAACACACAAAATTCAGTTGTAATTAGGTGTCCAATTATAGGGTAAATAGAAATAAAATAACATTATTGCTGATAACCTACTTTTGTTTAGGCTTAAGGCCTCTAATCTACATACAAAAACAATTATATGTACATTACATACAAATTATATACAAAACAATCTACTAATAATAATTAGCTGGTTATATCAGGCATTCACTAACATAATATATTATATAACATTTCAATCAGACCTTTTAAACTATGTTACAAGCTACAAGCAACAAGATTTTCGTAAATATCAGTAGGAAATAGAAAAATAAATATTATTTCCGTTTATTTTGTATTTTGCATCTTTTAGAACTATAAAAAAATATTTCAACCTAATTTAATATCACTCAATATTTAAACACTAAAGGATTCCCCACAACCGCATGTGCCTTTTATGTTTGGATTGTTAAAAACAAATTCAGCAGATAATTTATCTTCTACAAAGTCCATTTCAGTGCCTGGAAAATAAAAAATAACCATTGTGACAAGCAATATAATATGTATGAAGTCTGCGGTGTTTGCTTTCTATCAGGTGTGTCTCGTGCTCATGTGCATAACAAAACTATTTCATTGCAACCACACATTTATTAAAATAGGTATAATTGATCAAAAAATAGCAGCTTCATAGTTTATATGTTTTTTGGTATCATGTTGGTACATAATCAGCATCATCACCATATCAGCCACCAGAAGTCTATTGCTGAACATAGATGTCCCCATTTGTTTTCCACATCAATCAATTTTGAGCCACCAGTTTCCTAATGGTCAAGCCAAATAATATGTAGATCTGTAATAATATGCAAACAGTCTCATAACAAAGGGGGTGAAGTTCAGTCTTGATATTTTAATCCACAAAACAATTTATAAATATGTGAACAATAGCCAAATGAATTACCTAATAGGGTGAGTTGAGCTTTTCTGTCTATTATTATAGTCACACCATCTTGTTTAACTTCTTCATCTAATTTATCCTTGCCTTTAGCATAATCTAACGTGTATGATAGTCCATTACAGCCTCTTTGTCTTACACCAACTTTAAGACCAATGAAGCCATTTGCTTCATCTTTGGACATCAATTGTTTTATCTTGTTTACTGCAGATTGTGTAAGAACCAAAGCAGCTCTCGAAGGTAGTACTCTTTTTTTCACAGCTCTCACGGTTGCACTTGCTATAATTTTAGTCGTCATCTAAAAATATATTGTACAATTTAACAAATGTAGAAAATTGGTGCCAAAAAACTGTTCACAACAACGTAGATTAAATAATATTAGTAATTGGGTTATGCGTAAAATGTTAATAACAATTAACATACGTAGGTTACTCGGTAGGTACTCAACTTTTTTAATTTGTTTAGATAATTATAAATATTTTTTAAAATACCATTTTAATATTTTATTCGACAATACGAAATTGAAAATTCGAAAACGTCATTCTGTCAATGTCAAGTTGATAGACAAGTCCAGGGGTAGGAAAGTCCAATAGTCAGAGCAATGACATTGTTTGAGTGGCGCCATCTTTTAACGTTTTTCCTCACTATTGCGTAATAATATTTTTAAAGAGTCTCGCTAGATGGCGCTTTCTCCAAAAGCAGCCGAGATTAATGATCGATTAAATTAAATTTTAGTTAAACCTTATAATTAGAACTTAAAACTTGTTGCTTGGTACAATTTATAAACATATTTAACTTTAGAAATTTACGTGATATTATTTTACCATTTAATTCTTTATTTATTCTAAACTCATGTTCATTACCTACTCGATTAACTAGATTTTAATCGATCTTGGGACCGGTCATGTCATTGTCATTTTTCATTGCATATGGCCGCTTGTTGTCTACTCGTGCGCACTTTGCAATATTGTCGTAAATTTTACTTGCTTAATTTTTAAGCATACAAAACATTGGAATCAGAGTGATTTGATTTCATAGATTTTGTGCATGCTCAAATCACTCTGATTCCAATGTTTTGCATGCTTAAAACTTAAGTAAGCTGATACCTATCTATAGAATGCATAGGTATGTATATTTGTCAAAAGTTGCGGAACAACACTACCAGAGGGCACTAGGTTCAAACCGATTGGCAATAAAAATCCGGGAGATGGCTCTCTATTACCTAGTTATTACATTTCTCTATGGACAAGTCAGCCCTAACGTCAGAGTCATATGGAAGCTAAGGTTGGGGCAACCAGGACTGCCAACTTTACGAGGTCCGTCGTACAAATACGTGATTTGTGGTCTTCCGTACGAGGACACTATCAACCTCGTACAGTTATGTACGAGATTTTAGTAATATGGCCATATAAACATTTTGCATAACCATTTAAGATATGTAAAAACTAATGCCATTTATTAGAGCTCATAGAAACCAAAAATAAATATTGAATTTAAACGAATAGTCTAACACGTGGAGAATCTAACCTCCGTGCTTTATTATAATTTCATATTTTTTTCTAGTAGTTCCCTAAACCTTAATTTAGATCTTAGTACATTTTCGATGCATAATATGTGGCATGTTGATATTGGCTTTTAGTAGTTAAGTTGGTACATTTAAAAAGTTTTGTAAGCTGTAAGCCCCCCAAATAAAATAAAGTTAAGAGAGAACTAAAATTTGTTTGAAAGTCAATGTACGAGATATTCAGCTTCATATGTTCAAGGGATTTTTGTTTACGATTGGCAACTACGCGGAGGCGGAAAGGTTTTCAGCTCATGGATTTGTTTATTCGCAATAATATGTGCAGCTCAGCACTGCTTCATGGAGCTGTCAAATATTACCCCGGGTGATTGTATCCGAACACAAATTTCCCGTTCGTTCCCAAACTAAAAATTTATGACACGTCTTCTTCGTCACACAGGTGTGTCGTGAAATGATTTTTTTAATGAGTTGAAATTAAGGAATAATAAATATGGGAGGCCAAAAGTTTGAATATGATGAAAGCGGATCCACTTTCTTTTACTTTGTCCTATCTTTCCTTGCACTCATATTGGTTCCGGCAACGTTTTATTATTGGCCTAGGAAAAGAAAAGAAGGTAAGCTTTTGATACTTTACTAAAATAATGTTTACTTGATATCTTTTTATTCTCAGACGATTATTTTAAAATTATACTATCAAATATAATGTACATCAAATTCAATAGTGCACTTAAATTAATTATAAATAGCATTATCTCCTTGGAAACATGTAATTCATTCTTTGTAAATTTGCTTCGCTTATAATAGGCTATATTTATGATAATTCCCTATTTTAATTCCACAGATCCTTTTAAAAGGGCAGAACTATGTCAATGTCCAAATTGTGTTAAGAAACAGTTAATCATAGAGCAGTCACAACCATACAAAGGTGTAAAGAATTTCTTTACAAAACTAGCAATTATATTAGGATGGGTGCTACTCGGATTTTTGGCATATAAAGTGTCCCAGTTTGATTATGAGATGTCGAACTTTGATCCATACGAAATACTGGGGTTGCCACCTGGTGCGACACAATCCGAGATTAAGAAATCATACAGAAAGCAGTCTCTGATTCTGCATCCTGACAAAGAAACTGGTGATGAAAAAGCATTTATGAAATTGACAAAGGCTTATCAGGTAAACAGTGCAAATTGATTATTTAGTAAAGTGTTTTGTTTTATGTTGACACTAGTCTTAAAAGCTCTTCTGTGTAACTTCCTCATACACTTAAACACATAAGACGATTGAAACGTCTATATTTATGTTTACTATTTTCCATACACTGCTTCACTACTTGGTGCTTCATTCAAACGAGGCAACCTCTATAAATAAATTATTAGTTCTTTATAACCTAAAAACCCTTATTAGAGACTAAAAATGGGTAAGTTTAGTATAATAACATAGGAACATTTCATTAAGACTTGATAGACCATAAAACAAAAATAAGGAAAATAAATAAATAGTTTCTGACAATTACACCAAACATTTAGTTTCAAGATAAGTATCAGTAAGAACTTGTGTCATGTATATTAAATAACAGATAAGTATACATAATTTTTTTTTTGTTTGTAAATACATCCCTAATATATATAGGGAAATATGATATATTTCGATAATTTATTATTATGTAGCCCTAGTTAGACATCACTTCCAACTTGTTTAGTGGTTTTACTAATTGTATTTTTGCTGGTATGTCTTTGCAAATATATTTAAATTTACTTTTTAGGCCCTAACAGATGATGAAGCAAGAAGAAATTGGGAAAAATATGGCAATCCAGATGGCCCTGGAGCTATGAGCTTTGGTATAGCTTTACCAAGTTGGATTGTGGAGAAAGAGAACAGTGTGTGGGTGCTCGGACTTTATGCATTGGTTTTTATGGTGGCCTTACCCACTGTTGTAAGTAAATATTTCGATATAACTAGCTATGGATGTTTACCTGTGTTTATCTTTGCTGTAAAGCACAACAAAAAAGGGACAAGTCTATATAAGTGTAGCTTATCATCTATGGATTTAAATTATTTTTGCTTTTAAATCATATTATGTTGCAATTCCCAAGTATTTAACTTGTATGAAAACAAATTACAGGTGGATTTATGGTACCCAGTATTTGCACTGCATCATTTTTAGAGCTACTAATTATACATACATACATTTAAGCTTAGAATTGTCAAATATTTTTAATTTCTTAGAGTAAATATAAATTTAAAGCTTATTAATACTATTACATTACAAAATCTACTCTCAGTTTTATTTCTAACAATCTGTTTTATTAAACTGGTCTATATGGAAAAGCTTTCGAAAGTAGTATTTGTTTGTCCATCTACACCGAACAATTCATTTTCCAGGTTGGAACCTGGTGGTACAGATCAATACGTTTCTCTGGAGAACAAGTTTTGTTAGATACAACACAGATGTACTTTTATTTTTGTCATAAAACACCTTCTATGCCTTTGAAACGGGCTCTCATGATTCTTGCTGCGTCCTGTGAGTTTGATAAACGGCACAACTCCGAAGTAATTGAAAGAGTTACTGATAATGAAGAAGTACCAATGGTAAGTGAAAAGTAGCAAGATTAATATATATGAGCCTATTAATGACCCACTACTAGATGTGTAGTGCCCAGACTCAGGTGATTGAGAATCAAATCTTCAAGTAGAAAATTTGAAGCCGTTAAGTAGGACCTCTAACTTAGTTTAACCAAGCCCAACGGCCGCAATACGCACAAAGACCTCAGTTTCTGAGGCTACAAAAAGGGTTATTAAGTCTCGAGCTGTATATAAGATATTTATTTCCTTTGTAAAAATTCCACAGAAATACTTGACACTTGAAATTGTTTTGGTTTGAGCTACATGTCAGCTAATTCTATAAATTTGTTAAATTGATAAAAAGTCAAAAGCAAATTTTTTTTAATTCATAAACTCATACATAGTACTTGAAAACGTCATAATTAAATATAAAAAACAAATCTAAATATTATTACACTGAAATCACGAAGCTTAGATTCACTTACATTTAACAAAACAATTTAAAAACAAAAAATAATTAAATTTAAGTGAATCTAAGTGCCAGTTCCGAGCCACCGCTCTGTAAGAAGAACTGGCAAGAACTATTTAAAAAATATCCAAGAATGTCAATATATTATATTATTACGAGCCCTGATGCAAAATAGTTCATCTAGGATAAAAAAAATAAGATAATATGAAATAATGTGAAGTGTTTTTAGGTAAAGTAATTAAGAAAGTTAAGAAGAAAGTAAACCACAATTTGAGTAACATTCCAAAGTTTATTTTAACGTATCTTAAAATAATTTCAAGACCTTACGTAACATAAATGCATAAAAATAATTCTGAAACACATATTGCAAAAGTGTTCGTCTACCATTGGCTTTCACGCAAAATAGTCCGTCTACGACATAGTGTTGTCGCCTTTGCTTTCAATTACAGCTTTAATGCGAAGAGGCATGGTCGCCACCAACGCTGCACACTCGCCGGTCGTAATTGACTCGCACACAGCCAAGAGTTTAGCCCTCAAGTCGCTCTTCGATCTTGATGGATTTTTGTAAAGGACTTTTTTTATTTCACATTCCACCACAGGGTATCAATCGGCGATGGTTGGGATGCTCTTTGACAGCAGCCATAACTTTGTTGTCCTTGCAATACTGCCATACGGCAGGAAGTACCGTCTTGTTGAAAAATGAAAGAATCTTGATGTTTGAGTGACGGAATGTAGGGCAGTAGACTTTCTGCATTGATTCCATTCACAAACTGCATTTCGCCAACTGCATTCGACCAACACCTTGTGCAGACATGCAGCCCCATATCATAAGAGACGCTGGAAACTTAACTTTTCGTTAAATGCAATCAGTATGAAACGCTTCATGTTTATTTCGAACTACTTTTATTCTTTCATCGCCTATTGTGACTTCAAATTTGGACTCGTCACTCCATATGATACTACGCCACTGATCAGAAGTACAATTTAAGTAATCACGCGCAAACTTCAATCTCTTTTTCTTTTGTGAGGCAAGCAATGGTGGTTTCTTCTTTCAAAATCCGCCACTGATCAGAAGTACAATTTAAGTAATCACGCGCAAACTTCAATCTCTTTTTCTTTTGTGAGGCAAGCAATGGTGGTTTCTTCTTTCTAAAATCCGTAGCCCATTCTTTTCAACACTCTTGCAGGTATCAACTGAGACATCTTTGTTAACCATGTCTCTCCATTTGCACAGTGAGTTCTCCAGCTCGAGCACGACGATTTATTTTTGATAATTTTCTAAGGATTCTGTTTTTTGCTTCACTGGTGATACGGGGTCGGCCAGTTTTCTTTAAGCAGGAAGTATTTCTATTCTTTTTATAGTGCTGAATGATAGATTGCACTGTAGATCTGGGCTCTGTGTCAAGTCTTTCGAGATTTGGTAACTTGATTTTAATAGACGAACTCTATTATTAACAACTAGCTAAACTATTTTGCTTACCATTTGTTCGACTTAAAAGCAGGATATCTCCTTATTTAAAAGGCTAAAACAGTTTATTGCTTCAACATTAATAAGTGCAAAAGTAACCGACCATGTGATGGTAGAATTGTTTTTCTGTTTACGTAAGTAGACAAAAATAACTAAGTTTGAAAAATCTCTTTCCAATTTTCGTACTAGACGAAATATTTTGCAGTGTATATCGTAAAATGTGGCTTTTACTGTATAGTTTCTACATTATTTGTTCTACAGCAACTTTGTATGTTAGGTTGATTGTAGTAACAGTTATTGACACAGGTGTGTTGCCTTTCTGTAGGCATACTTGATGAATTATTTAACTTATTTAAGTTTCCTTAAAGTATGTTTTGAGAAAGTTGTCAGAAAAGAATTCATAACATCAATGCAAATAAACTAGGTTTGGGAATCTAATCTGGCTAATAGACTATTCTCTTCCCGTAGTCAAAAATTTGCTTAAGTTCAGGCGGCTTTGTGTGATAATTTTGTCAGGATTAATTTAAGCCTCTATTTGTGATATGTTTAAGAAAATATTAAATACTTAATTGAATAAAAATTATAAACAGATTCGTTCCATTCCGTTGTTATCATATCGTTGTTTCGAAACGTGATTTTATAATCACGTTTCGTAATTTATATCGTTACTTTATAGTAAGGATGGTGCCACGTGACCTATCTGAATCCGATTTATGTACTTTTTTGCAACACTAATCTATACGATTATTGTTGTGACCATTACCTATTTTATAAAAACTAATGAGGTACTTACTTGACTGTGATGGGAGGTTCCTTTAGTGCTTCTTTATTGGCAACGGTTTCAAAGAGATATTTTCAATCTTTTAAATTAATCTTTATTTCAATTTTTCAAACTGTGTATGTGTTTAATATGAAGTAGTTTTATTGTAACTAGCAGGCGAAAGAACAATCCTTGACGAGTTACTAGCCCGATTCTTCTACTATCAAGCTCCTCCTGCCCGCAGTGAATGGGCATGCTAGTTCAAAGAGCTTTATTTAACCAAGGGTGTATAGGGATCCTATCAAGACCTAAGGAGCCCAAGCCAACCTCACCTGCAAGTGGTTCATCTGCGAGGCTCTGGCGAACATAACAGTGCCCGGTAAGCGGCAATAGGCTCTTACGTGGGACCAATTATATAGTTGGCGAAGTGTGGTGTAATATGCCTCTGCCTACCCCTTCGGGGAAACAGGCGTGAATGTATGTTATTTAACCAAACTTGAGTAAAAATATTTTGATTTGATTTGCAGCTACTTCGGGAGTTGCCAAATCTGGGTGAAAAGAATAAAGAGCAGCCGTTGTGCCGCCCTTATAGTATTAAAGCCCGTGCCTTGCTCCACGCTCACCTGGCTCGGTTACGATTGCCGGACACGCTGGAGCTGGATCGTCAATATGTCGTGTCGCGTTGTCCGGATCTTATCGTGGAAATGATTAATTGTGTCAACCAGCTTATTGCTTTGGCTTACGCTAGAAGAAGTAAGTGATATTTAATATAATTTTATTTAACATTTTTATCCTAATAACAAAAAATAATGCAAGATATTTGTTATGATCAGGGGTATAGGTAGTTTTTCTGGCTATATTTTAATCATAACATGGATACGCCTAAAACAATTTAGTATTATTAAGTTTGTGTAAAAAAACTAAGTGACAAAGTTTAATTGTTGGCCAGCAAAATAAATCTATGAAAATTATAAAATCGTGCAATTTCTAAAAGTAAGAGGTTCATTATTTATGACTTAATATAACCTCATTTAGAAAACACCTATTCTGATCGTGGATCATGGCTTATATTTATAAGAACGAAGACCGGTTTATCCGCTACACTCGTGACTATTAATTCACGTGCTAAACATTTATACCTAGCTGGGCGTTATACATTAAGAATATATTAAGAAAACACTTTGACCAAGATCCACACATAGAGACCATGTGAGATGTAATAACAGTTAGTTTAATCTAACTAATGACGACCGTCTAACCTTTCATCTACGTGTTCCCCTGTTGGGGGAACACGGCGCGGAATCGGGGCTGGTCCCCCTGGCCGCGGTGTCCTTCTGCGTCCGTAACTACGGACGCGGCGTTGGGGTGGCTGTGTAGCCAGTGTTAAATCCGGTGTCAAATCCGGTGGGGCGCCGCGATCCAGCCCTGGGCGATCAGCGCCCTGGGGCGATCAGCGGCGCGGGAGTCTTGTCCAGTAGGCTTCGTCAGTCCTGGGTATCCTGAGGGATGAGGCTGCGGGCGTAGGCCCTGGCCTCCGGTGGACGCGCATGAAGCGGCGCCAGGCCCCGGATGTGTTCGTGGCCTGACGCGTCCGCACGCGCGAACATCGGTCCCGCCAGTCGACCCACGAAGGCTTCCACACTCTCAAGCCTCAAATCCCTTGCGATCGTAGCGTTCCTCACGTAGCGAGGGGCCTTGACGATCTGGCGTAGGGTCTGGTTCTGGAAAACCTCCATTTTCTTCCTTGCCTGCTTTCCTGTAAGCGCGTACCAGGCTGGGGCTGCGTAGGTGAGGATGGGGCGGAGGTACATCTTGTACACTCCGAGTTTCACTCTTATCGGTAGCGACGCGCCCAGCACTGGACGGAGCAGGTGCCGCGCCGTCTTGGCTTTGGCGACTGTCGACGCTACGTGGGAATTCATGTTGAGCTTACGATCGATCGTGATACCCAGGTACTTGACATGTGGATGCCACGCGATCTCTTGCCCATGCAGGCGGAGTGGCGGTGGGAGCAGTATCGTGTAGGGGACGACTATGGCCTGTGTCTTCTTGACGTTGACCGATAGCCGCCACCTGTCTAGCCATTCTGGCAGAAGCTCCATCGTCTCTTGAATTCTTCTCGCCGCCAGGTGTCTCCTGTACGACGAAGTATAGTAGGCGGCGTCGTCGGCGAATAGTGCCAGGTGAACTCTCTCAGAGGTGGGCATGTCATCCGTATACTTCGCGTACAGGGACGGCGAGAGGCAGCTCCCCTGTGGGACTCCGGCTCTCACTCTCTTCTCCGAGGAGAGGGCATCCTCCACCACCACTCTGATGCTTCGATCCTCCAAAAATGAAGCAATCACCTGCGTGGTGCGTCTGGGTGCGCTGGACTGCGAGATCTTGTGCAGCAGACCTTCGTGCCAAACACGATCAAAAGCTTTCTCCATGTCCAAGAGTACTGCAGCAGTGTACTCTTTCTTGTTCGTGGCCATCGTGAAGTGGTGCAGTACTCTCGTTAGCTGTAGCGTGGTCGAGTGTTCGGCACGGAAACCGAACTGCTCTTGACGCGGTTCGATGTGCGGGATCAGGTGTCCGAGCAGGAGCCTCTCGAACAGTTTCGACATTGTAGGCAGTAGCGTTATAGGACGGTAACTGGCGGGGTCCTGTATGTTCTTCCCAGGCTTCGGGAGCATGATCACCCTTCCTGACTTCCATAAGCCTGGGAAGTGTCCCGTCCGCATGATGCCATTAAAGAGGCGTGTAACGGCGGCTACGGTTCTCGGCGGTAGGTGCCTCAATGCGACGTTGGTGATTCCGTCGTAGCCTGGGGCCTTTCTGGGCTTCGTCTTCGCGATCTGTCTCTGCACCTGGCCGGGGGAGAAGACAATTGGGTCCTCCTCGATTGCCGTAGGTGCAGAGAGGTATCTTTCGAGCTCTTCTTTAATAGTCCGCTCGTGTTCTAGGTTGGATGTCGCGTTCGGTCGAAACTGCTCTTCGAGGTACTCCGCGAAGATCTCCGCTCTGTCTGCCGCACGATAGCGTGGCATCCCGTCGGATCCCTTCAGCGGTCTGACTGGGGGTGGGGCCTTGGAGACTTGGCGGCAGAGGCGATGGATCTTGTTCCAGTCCTCGCTCACGCCCTCCAGGTGTCTTTCCCACTGTTCGGATTCCAGTGAGCTAATGGCTGTCTTCAATTTTTCGGCTGTTCTGTTTAGCTGCGTCTTGATTGTTGGGCAGCGTGTGCGCTGCCAATCCTTCCTGAGGCGCCTCTTGGTCGCGAGTAGGTCCCGGATGCCTGCGGGTAGCGGGGGACGTCCCCTGAGCGCAGGCATGGTGTGCGATGATGTGGAGAAGGCGCCTTGGATGCAAGACGTTAAGTCGGCAGCTAAACAGTCTACCTCTTCTGGCTTCGTGACGGGGTACGACGGCGTGTCCTTGTGCATCAGCTCACTGAATCTTCCCCAGTCAACGCAGCGCCTTGGAGGTGGCGGCTTCGCTGATATAGGTCGATCCGGTAGTGTTAAAAGTACCGGCAGGTGGTCTGATTGGAGGTCCTCTAGGAGGACTTCCTGCGTCGGCTGGCAGTCAATTTGGTTAAAGATGGCTATGTCCAGGACGTCTGGTGTGTGCTCCGCGTTGTGCGGGTAGTGGGTGGGTGTTTCTGGGCCCTGGACATAGTAGCCTCTGGCCTCTGCATCGTTGAAGAGTCGGCGACCATTGCTGTTGTTGATCATCGAGTTCCATGCTGTGTGTTTGCAGTTGAAATCTCCTGCAGCGATGGTGGGATACGGAGCGTCGATCAGATCGTGGATGTCCCCCACGTCGATGGGATCATTAGGCGGCTTGTAGACTGCAAACACACGCAGTGGTCTCCCTTTGAAGTACAACTCTATACCGAGCGAGTATAGAGAAGTAGGTGGCTCTTGCCGTGGCGGAATCAACTGGTGCACGACCCTTCTCTTGACTAGGACCGCCAGCCCGCGATATGCTCTGTTCGAGGACGAGACCTGATCCTGCCGGTAGACCAAGTAGTGGCTAATCTTCCTGAGGGTGTCGGTAGGTCGTAGGAGTGTCTCTGAGATCAGACACACGTCCACGTTGAAGTCTTGTAACAAGATCTTCAATTGACCGATCTTCCCCGTCAGTCCATGGGCGTTCCAATGGACAATCTTTAGACTAGCCATTGGTCTGGATAAGGGTCGCCATTCGTCCAAGGAGGATAGGGACCGGGTCCCTGTCCTGTTGTAGGGCCGTCAGAACCTCAGTGAGGATCTGTATCTGTGCGGCCCTAACGGTGGGAGCAGTCTGTGCGTCCACCTTCCCGTCGCGTTTCTCCCCCTCGGACGAGATGGCGACGGCTGCTTCGGGTGGGGGTGCTCCCTTCTTCCCCTTCCCCTTCTTCTTGTTCTTCCTCTTCCCTCTGCGAGGGGGCGGGGGCTTCTGGTTGGCTTCGGCCATCAGGTGAGGCACTCCTGCGTCCGCGGGCACCGTGGATTTTTCGGTGAGCGGTCTGCCCGCTAGGGCCACGGTGCCGGCGCGTTTCAGCTTCGCCTCCTGTTTGAAGGCCGGGCATCTAATGGAGCTGGCCGGGTGGGAGCCCCCGCAGTTCGCACAGGTAGCGGGTTCGGTGAGCGGTCGTGGGCAGTCCTTAGCCCGGTGTTCCTCTCCACACCGGACGCAGGCCTGCTGGCGGTGGCAGCAGTGTGACGAGTGCCTGAACTGCTGGCACCGGTGACACTGCGCCGGCCCGCGTTTGCTGCGCCAGGCGTCGATCTTCACCCCTGGCATACAGAGAAGCTCGGTGATGTTGAATATGTCCGCGATTCCCTCGGTCCTTTTGAGCTGCGCGAAGTATATGCAGCCCGGTCGTCCTTGTCTAGCCCGGATGGGCCGCACAAATTCCGGGCTGTAGCCGAGGGAAGTGAGCTCCTCCTGTATTTCCAGGGGGTCGGTGTCCACTGGAATACCCCTGATGGCGATCTTGACGCTCCTGTCCGCAGGGAGCGAATAAGAAAACCACGCCAGGTTGGTGGTGTTCGAAAGATCCGACAAATACCGCTGTACTACGCGGTATTCGTCGGCGTCTACAGGTGTGAAGCGCACTCCCTTCTGGAATGGGCGTGCGTTCGGGGCTCTTCCCAGGCGTGATTTCAGCTCCCTGAAGTGTAGGCTCCAGTCAGGGAGTTTTTCAACCACCAGGGGCGGGTATCGCGGCGTCTTCGTGGCGGCGGCGGTCTTGTTTGTCGCGGCGGCGGGTGTCGCGGCCGCGGGTGCTCGCGGGGTCGCGGCGGCGACCGGGGCGGGCGCCGTATGTACGGCGGAGGCGACCGTGGCCGCATATGAGGCGACGGCGGGCGCGCGAGCGGCGGCGGCGGGCGCGTTAACGGCGGCGGCGGGCGCACGGGCCGAGGAGGGAGGCGGGGGAATAATAGGGGTAGGGGGGAGGGTGACTTGGGTGGGGATTGAGTGGGGGGGGACCCCCGCTGAGGTGCGGGGGGCAGGGGCAGGGGGCGCCCCACCGCTGGTGGTGGGGGTGGGAGGGGATGTGGAGTGGGGATACGCGGGCGCGAACGGTCGCGCGTGTCGCGGCGCGCGCTGAGGCATCGGAGACGTCGCGATGAGCTCAGCTGCGGCGTAGATTTCGGGCGTCGAAGGTGCCACTGGGGTCGTTGACGGCGTCACTGTTGCCGGTATGCGCCTCTTCGGCGGCGGTGTCTGAGGCGGTGGCATAGCCAAAGATGAGGCCTCGACGCGGCCGCTAGCACTGCGGGACCGTGGGCCCGACACCGGTGCGATACGTCGCCTCTTGTCGGCGGTGTTCAAAGTGGGCGGCGATATGTCCTTCCTCTTGTGTGCCCTTAGCGGCGGCAAGTTGAAGGGTATCTGTGCCGCAATCTCTAGTGCTGCGCTGTCTATCGGCAGTAGCTCATCCGTGTAGCCGAGATCAAACTCGGCCAGACGGATGTACGCCGACATCCAGCGCAGCATGCCCTCTGAGAGGAACCCCGACTCGGCCAGTCTGGCGGTCATCACACAGTCTCTGTCGTGTTTAGACCGTGGAGACGTGGCCGGCGGGGCCCGTACTGTGACTGGGCTTTCGTTGGGAGTCAATATCCGGAAGGAGTGCCCGGAGAGCGTCGGTGTCGTCGGGCCGGACGAGCGCCCACCCCGCACGTCATGCCCTTCCCCGGCATGGGGTCGGCCATGAGTGACGGGAGTGAGTGGTTCCTCCGCTCGCTCTTCACCGGCGGCTTCTCTAGGAGACGTCTCCATCGTTGGTTCGCAGGTGTCTTCTTTCTTCTCTTCTCTTCTTCCCTACCAAGTACACAAGCCCCTAAGCGGGCGCGATGCCCATGTAACCGTGCAGGATAGGGTAGGGGAAGAGGGAAATCGAACGTGCACGAGCCACGGCTGGTAAGGGCGACGGGATGTAGTCCGCCGCCCCGGAGGCACTATAGGGTGGTAGTCCCCACCAGGCAGAGCCTGGGCGCAATTACGCCCCTTTTCCTAGGAAAAGGAACAGTAATCTCGCTAGTAGGTAGTCCCGCTGACTTACAAATCCAGCCCGTGTAAAGCTCGTGCGAGTCGTAGTGGCTACAGTTGGCACCGTTAGGTTGTAGTCACTACGAAACCGTCCATGACGACCGATATGGCGTGCTGGCGAGTATACCCGCATTCCACTCCTGAGGTCGTGGGTTCGATTCCCACACAGGACAATATTTGTGTGTATAAATATGAATATTTGTTCTGGTCGGGGTGTTTTTCTATGTATATTAAGTATGTATTTACAAAAAAAAAAGTATTTAAGTATGTTTATCCGTTATTTAGTATCCATAACACAAGTTCTTAATGATACTTATCTTGGAACTAAATAATTGGTGTAAGTGTCAGAAATATTTATTATTATTTATTAATGCTCTCTTATGCTTTATTATCCACATTGCGATAAATCTGCTACAATTCAGAATACTAAATTCACAATTCTTTTAACATTGCAGTACCCCGTTTACCTACAATTGAAACCATTGAAAACTGCATGAAATTGTCTCCAATGATAGTTCAGGGCTTGTGGGAGTACAAGTCTCCCCTCCTACAGTTACCGTATGTCACCGAGGACCATTTGAAATACTTTACAAACAGGAAAAAGCACATCAAGTCACTTCTACAATTAGCCCAGTTGCCTGGTGAAGAGAGGAGGCATCTTATGAAGTTCCTTAATGACAAACAGTATGATGATGTCACCAAAGTGCTAGGAAACATGCCTTATATTCATTTCCAAGTCAATACAGAAGGTAAGAAATTGATTTGTTATTTATGTAATGGTACTCAAAATATAAAAACAAATGATATAAACAATATGACTGACCACTTTCCATCAGGTGGGCCGCATGCTTCAGGGCTTCCTCAAATATAATCACTCACAAGCTGAGAGAGATATTAACATGTTTTATACTGGTCCTTTTTAGGATAATTGTAAACTCGTTTATTTTATAAGTAGAATTGTGAA
Source organism: Musotima nitidalis (assembly GCA_949126915.1). Taxonomy (NCBI): domain Eukaryota; kingdom Metazoa; phylum Arthropoda; class Insecta; order Lepidoptera; family Crambidae; genus Musotima; species Musotima nitidalis. The sequence goes on from OX421419.1 coordinate 12,649,040, forward strand.
CTAAGCGTGGCCCCCTAGCATATATTTCCCATAAGTACATCTCAGGGAACAGGAGTGGCTGAAAACCCGCACTTGTCAACTTTTGCTCTCTGGACCTACGAATTAAATTAATACAAATTCTGGTTGTAATTTTAATATGTAGAAACTTTTTTTAACCACGTAATGTAAATAATCTAAAGGGAAGCAATAAATGATTTTTTATTTTGACGTGACAACGTCTTAAATTAGGTTGCGGCTGGGAGTCACTTATGAAAAAGTGTAACGCTCGGTAACGTTACGATGAGTCACCGAACGAGAGAGAGGCCCGGCGAATGCCTTGCGTCTCTCTCCCACTCAACTATGATCGGTCTGCCGCGCGCGCAGCACTAGTGTACAATGTTTTAGTAAACAAAATATATTTCTATAGTTAAAATTTGTGCAATTCTTATTTTCATTCAATTCCTTGTTCCTATTGTGCAATTTAATTATATTCATATCAATAAATATTCTACCGAGAAAAAGACGTTGTCACGTAAAATCTTCGCCCGTAAAAACGACTTTACAGGCAACCATTTTTTTATAATCATATGTGTTCATGATATGAATGACCGGGTTATTTGGATTATCCATTGCTTAGTACCCATAATTGTATAAAAAACTAAGCTTATTTTGGGAAATAAATAAAATGTTTACTTAAAATGTGAATGCTCCAAGTATAACGCCAAGATGGAATTTAGCTCATCATAGGCAGTTCGTAGTAAAATAAAATATACTTTATTGTCTTTAAGATCAACAGGATCATTTAGATTTGTCAAATGTTCACACACAAAATCGAAATTCGATAACAACAATGAAAGAGATATGAGCGTTACCATAATAAAGAAATAAAAGCAAATGGGTTCTTTGTCAGAATTTATCAAGGTTTGTCAGTTTATCTGTCTGTTGTGGGTTTTTCTCAAGTTTTGTCAGTCTGTTGGTGACTCTTATGCGGGTTCTGTCAGTCAGCCTGTCGTGATTCTAAAGGGGGGAGGGGATTGTCCGTCAGTCAGTCTGTCGGTGGCTAACGAGGCTTCCAAAAAGGTAACGAGATTGAGAAAAATGCCTCAAGAAACTTATCTCGGCTTTTTTCAAATTAAAATAATAATAATAAGATATATAAATATAATAGAAATAAAATATTAAGTTTACCCCTGTTGTTCTTAAAACTACCAATATCTAATATCTTAAGACAGAAAGGAGCAATTCATGTCACTTCCAGGCAGCCTTGTCGTTCATAAAATCTTTCACACTATAATAAGCCTTCTGCGGCACAATTTAAACTTTATGTAGTTCTTAACCAGTGCACTGGTTATCAGCCAGAGCCGGTTGAATTTACGGACAGATGTAACAGTATAACATTGATATATACCCTTTTTTATTGCAGTGATTGACGACGAGAACTCAACAGTGGTTACTGCTGGTGCCATAGTGACAGTAACGGTGTCTTTGCGGCGCTCTAACATGCGACATCTGTTTGGCGACACTACTGTAAAAGAAAAAGCCATCAAGTAAGTAAACCTTGAAGCCTTCATTCATTTTGAACATATTGCAACTTTTAGTGACTAATGTTGCTGGCACTTAAGATTGAATCATAAATCATAAGAAGCCTGAACTATATAGAACTGTAAAACAACTTCTTTTTAAATTACCGATGATCAATATTTACCGCCCGGTACTGTGATTAAATTCCTGACATTCCTGTTCAAAATATGATATGCTCAATCCAGATACATAAAGTTGTAATCAGTATGCAACATCTCATATAATGTCTCTAAGGTTTTATGGAGTGCAATAAATGATTAAATTGAACTTTTGTTCCAGAGACGAAGATGAAGGTCCCGGTGAGAATGGTGAAAAGGGTGATCAGAAAACGGAGAATGATAAAAAAGGTGAAAACGACAAGAAGGAAACGTTCAAGCGGCCAGTGTGGATGAAGCAGAATAAGAAACATGCACCGGCAAAGAAAACTAAAAAGCCAGTAGTGAAACAACCGGTGAAACCAGCGCCGGAACAAACGCCCCCGCCCCCCACTAATGAAAATAAGAAATCTAAGGAACCAAAGAAAAAGGAAGATGATGGTAATCTTTCCTTATTTTTAATTTTATGGAAAGGTTTAAAACTTATAGTAATAAACATTAATTTTATTTGTAGCTTCGCGACGATAGATGGGCGGCAACGAATCATGGGAACATCATTATAATGAAAATGTAAAAAGTTCCCATCTATCACAAATTTAATTCTTTTGTTTGTAATTGATTCAAAGCTCGGGGTATATCCATATTAATATCAACATTTGCGGCAAATGATCCGAAATAGCTCGAACCTACTCTCGAACATTGATTCCTTGTGTAAACTTCTAATTGTTTATTTTGTACAGTCAGTTGACATTTGTCTTCTTTACAGGATCTGATAGCGATTCCGCCAGCTCATCTGGCGACGAATCGCACAGTTCGTCTGGCGACGAATCGCGTGACAAATCGTCCCCCGAGCAGGAGGACGATGACGACCAGTGGGACAAATTCCAAAAGCGGTTGCAGAAGCGAGAACGGCTCGAGGGACGCTCCAAGAGCTCACATCCTGTGCATTGTCCATATTTCCCACAGGTGACTACTATTTTCAGTGTTTTTTGGCCCTCCTTAGGGTCAAATATATTGCTACCATGTCATATTTAGGTTGTACCTTACTAATGATACATTTCAATTTGCTCGGCCGTTCTTAGGTAGGTTAGTTTATTTATATGATACATACATACATATTATCACGCCTGTTTCCCCAAAGGGGTAGGCAGAGGCATTGAAGAGCCAAACAGATGTCGCATATTATACGCCCACACTTCGCCAATAATATAGTTGTTACCACGTAATAGATGGCGAGCCTATTGCCGCTTACCGGGCACTGTTTTGTTAATTTATATAATAGTTATTTTATTTTATGTGATTATTTTAATGGACCACAATATATTTATGGCCATAATTATAAAACTCTTCAATATGTTTTTGAAATGTTGATAAATTATTGCACCAACATTACTACTATAATAAATTTTATTATTTAAGATAATAAAATTTCAACCGCATTTCTATGTTTGTCAAATTAGTGTTGCTTATTATTGTTGCTATATTATTTTTCCAGTACTTAATTTAAAACAAAATTTTGTTCTGATTGAAACTTGAGAAGTTTATAAATACCTATTGTTTGAGTATTTTAATATTAAAAGTAAACAAGGAAACATCTATTAACTATACTGTTTGTCCATATAGGAAAAGCAAGAATTCTGGTGGTGTTATATCTGCGATCGCAAATCGCACACGCTGCTCACAGCGCCCGCGCACGTGACCGCTTTGGTAGACTCGCACGAGCTGCAACTGCGGTTCACGGCACCCCGCTGGCCCGGCGTCTATACTCTAGCGTGCTGTCTACGGTCAGGTCAGTCTCTTCAGGTTTCCATCCAATATATACTGGAGACATAGGAAAGCGCCCGCGCCCGTGACCGCTTTGGTAGATTTGCACGAGCTGCAACAACGATTCACGGCACCCCGCTGGCCCGGCGTCTGTACTCTAGCGTGCTGTCTACGGTCAGGTTACTCTCTTTAGGTTTCCATCCGTCTAATATATACTGGAGACATAAAAAAGCGCCCGCGCACGTGACCGCTTTGGTAGATTTGCACGAGCTGCAACAACGATTCACGGCACCCCGCTGGCCCGGCGTCTATACTCTAGCGTGCTGTCTACGGTCAGGTCTATCTCTTCATGTTTACATCCGTCCATATATTATGTTGATGAAGTTATTGTTAATAATTGGGATGGGTCGACTCATGTCAGATTCTAGCAATGGCAGACTTTAAAAATATCTTTCTCTCCTAAGAAAATACAATAACGCGTGCTTCTTTTACCAGATTCATACATCGGCATGGATCAGCAGCAGGACATGAAGTTAGATGTGAAGGAAGCAGCTGCCGTGCCCGCTGAACATCCGCAGTGGGACCTTAGCGATACAGACACCGATAATAATGATCAGGTAAGGATATCATTCCATGATGAAGCAGCAGCCTGGTGGCTAAAACTGGCTATGTCAGTAGTTATTAGGAAGTCTACAAAATCGAATCCACGACCATAGGAGCGAAGTGCAGATAGATTTACTGAACTCCGCCATATCTGTAGAATCAGATTTATCACAAAACCAATACTGCTGTCGAAAACCTACTTAGAAGCACATGCCTAACCATGTAAAAGTTCTGTTACTTAGATACGACAGAGTAATATTGTAAATGCAAAATGCGCTTATCCTCATTCCAGCATCATTGGTTTCCCCAATAGTTTTTATTATATTGGGGGTATCCCCTCTAAACACCAACCCGCCAGCCCGGGTCGCAGTTCAAGTACTGACTTGCATACTGATGCAGGATGACGCTGCAGCCTATCGTCCGGTAGGATTTCTCTTCGTCGACTCTTACGACTCCTCGTGATATGAGAGGCGGTGGCACTATCTAGGCCGGTACTAAACAGCTCCCAAAATGCTCTCGTGACTCCGCTATAAGGTCATCCATAAATTACGTCACACGAATTTCGTGAACTTTTGACCATCCTTGTCACAGCTGGTCACACTTGTGAGACTCCCTCCTTCTTAGTGTGATGTCATTTTACAATTGTACAGCAAAAAATAATAACATCAAAACAGCAGTTATTTTCATAGTATCTGTTTTTTCAAATGTGATTTGACGAATTATAGGATCCCTTCATCAATCATCAACCCCCTTCCATCCCCTTAACGTATGACGTAATTAATGGATAGCCCCTAGGTGATTGTAAACGATCACCGAAGTAAAGCAGAGTTCAATGTCAGTTCTATTATGTATAGGTGTATAGGGCTCCTACCAAGATCTGAGGAGCTCAAGCCAACCTCACCTGCAAGTGTTGCACCTGCCGATGAACGAACGAGGCTCTGGCGAACATAAAAGTGCCCGATAAGCGGCAATAAGTGTGGGCGTATGATATGCCTCTGCCTACCCCTTCGGGGAAACAGGCGTGATTGTATGTATGTATGTATGTAATGTCAGTTCTATATTAAATGCTTCTGTATGATAAAGGGTATATAAAGCCGCCGGTCCTGTTTGTAATTATATGTGGTAGTCGCGAAACCAAGAGAGAGGTCTTATTGACCTCCTTTGGTCCAAAAGACATTAGGACAAATTGTGTACGCCAATCCGCACTAGGTCTGCGGGATGGCACATAACTTGTAGGAGAAGACTCGTGTCCCATCGTGAAAACTTATAGGCTTAAATCTACCACAACTCCATTAAATACACAAAATAATAATTTCAGAACCATATAGATTTGTTTGCATAGTATGTATTATGTCAAGTATCACAACAACATAACAGCATTGGATGTTCCATTTCATCTACGCTTTTCAAATTAGACGCGCATTTTCTTTTCCTAAACTACGTCTGTATAATTATCCTTGTTATCATAACCAACAATGCCAAATACTCTTCTTTGATGGTACCAATTTCAAGGTCAACATAAATGGCAGTTTGGCACTGACTCACTGACAGTTAATCAGATAGTATGAACGTTTATACACAAACCAGTATTCCTTATTAAATAGAGAATATTAAAATAATTTCTTCTATAAGTTGGCTTTGTTGCCAAGTTTATTTTCAAAATAGATATTATTACTATTATGAAGAACTTGTGTCATGGATACTAAATAAAAATCTATAAATACTTAATATACATATAAAACATCCAGTCCAGAACAAACATTAATGTTCATGCATGAGGGAATCAAACCCAGAACCTAAGGAGCGGAGTGCAGGCTTACTTACCTCCACGCCATATCGGTCGTATATACGAAACTGAAGAACTTGAAAAACTTTGAATGGAAATAAATGTAATTTTCTCCAATACTACAAAATATCGATTATTATCATCAGCCTAAGAACGTTCACTGCTGAATATAGGCCCCTCCCTCTTACAATTCCAATGTGACAGATTGCATCCCACGTGATCCCGCGACATTTATAGGTCGCCCGGTCATCTTGTTGTTGAACGTCTCACGCTACGTTTCTGTTAAAGAGTCATCAGTTCTACTTGCTATGTGGCCTGTCCACTGCCACTTCAGCTTGCTAATTCTTTGAGCTATATCGGTGTCTTCAGTTTCCCTACGGATCTCCCCATTTCTAATAATAATTTTCTTTAACCAGAACTAAATTTACTTAAAAAGAAACACTTTTGCAAAATTATTACACCACATTAATTAAATATTATTATAACAATTCATTCTTAGGGATCCTACCAAGACCTTAGGATCCCAAGCCAAAATCACCTGCAAGTGGTGCACCTTCCGATCAACAGACGAGGCTCTGGCGAACGTAAAAGATGGCGATAAGCATCAATAGGCTCGCCACCTATTGTGGCCGTGTGTGGTACCTGTGGCCAAAAATATTACTGGCGAAATGTGGGTACATGCCTCTGCCTACCCCTTCGAAAAAAGGCGTGATTGTATGTATGTATGTATAAAAATTCCAACTTTGCTATACGCTATAAGTCGGCCGTTTTATTTTTAGAAATATAATGTTGTGTTAATTTTAATTGACGGTTCTTAATATTAAAATCTTTTCATGTTGTGAGTTATCGGATCAATTGCAAGTAGATGGCAAAGTCAGAATTTTTTTACACAGATAGCTAATTATTATAAAGTAGTCACCCACTATCATCAATATCAAACCTAATTAAAAACAATTTCAGAAAATCTTCGGTATATCCTGTTGTATAACGTGATATCATCAAATCGAATCAATTGATAATTTAAAGGAGTCTGTAAGTTTCTTGCCAGTTCTTCTTACAGAGCGGTGGTTTGGAACTGGCACTTAGATTCACTTACTTGAACTTAATTTTTTTCGTTGCATGCAAACGAATTTTAGCTTTGTGATTTTAGTGTAATCATTTTCATATTGTTTTTTATTTAATTTTGACCTTATCAAGTACTATGTAATTTTTTATGTTAAATATTTGTTTCGTTCCTGCTTGAAGTTAGCGAAATAACATAATCAAACTTAACAGCTGTATGTCGAGGTGGCGAGCGCAGTGCAATGCCAATCAGGGTTTTTTTTATATAAATGGTGTGTGCTCACGCGTGTCTGTTACCATCAGGTAAACGTTTCGATCATCATGACTCGATGAAATAAAAATAAATCAAGATCCCTATTCAATTGCCGATGTTTTCTTATATAGCTATGGTATTTAGAAGTAACGTACTGATGTTGCGTCACTAAAATTTGCGTAGGATTCAGATTATTTGACAGTTGGCTCGATGGTGTCTTGATTCTCACTTCTGTTGCATTTTTAAAGAATGTTTCTTTATCTATTTATAGTTTTTTTATCGTGTCTTAAAAAGTTTCGATTCTAAAAGCTTTTCGCAAAAAAATTCGTAATTGAGGTGTAAAAGTATATTTTTCATTGACATTGACCTTCTTGTAGTGTCATGAAATTTGTTTTCAGAAATGTATCTAGGCAATGTAACATAATACTCTTCCAAAGATCGTGGGTTTGACGTACTAGACGAATGTTTATCTGCATAAATTACTTAAATATATTTGGTATGCATGTATGTATGTATTACTATGTATCATATTATAAATAAAATATATAGTTAAAATTTTGCTTAGTTTGGGGCCAACTGGCGCCGTGTGAAATGTCCAAGCATATTCATTACTTTTTCCTCTTTTTCCAGCGGCTTTGCCCGCGTGACCTATAATTTATCGCGTCGAAACATTTTTTTTTTTCTAATACGAAGAATTGTAATGATAAATTTCAAATGTTTATAAACAGAAGATTTCGTCTTTTTATGCCTAGTAATGGAATTGTTCTATGTTGCAATCTTATCTAATTATAATATGTACTTTGTGTATACTACAACAGCACTGTATTCGTGACACACATAGTCCTGCAAGACCTGTTTACTCTTTGAATAATTTCAGACTTAGGCATTAATTACTTATGCTTAAGATTCATGTTATTTATTCATCCCAATAAGTGCTAGTGCTTTTAAAGACTAAAAATACAACACAATAATATATTCTGTAGTCTAATTCAGGTCCCAGTTAGTAAATAAATACAAATATAAATTATTCCATAAGTTATAAAGTTTGAAAAATTTACCACTTTTTGATTATACAAAATAACGAATACTTGACAATATGTCCACCTATTATATAAAAATATATAATATGTAGACGTAAGACTAGCTTTATTTTCAATAGTAATTCTACAAATATATTGTAAAGATTACATTAACTGGGGTGTGAAACCTAAGCAATCAATTAAATCAAGGTCAGTTTCACACATTTAAAGAGAATTATACTTTATGATCCTTAATTAAAGTCAAAGTTAAAATCATTTGTTCAAGTTTGGCTCAATAAAGGTCTTCAAATTAATAACTAACGCGCCCATTCACTGAGGGCAAAAGCTTGATCGTAGAAAAATCGGGCAAGAAACTGATCAAGGTTGATTTTTCTCCTGACTGTTACAAAAATTGGCTTAACATTAAAACACAGTGAAGATTTAATAAGTCTACAGAAATTTGTGTTCTGCAGTCACAACATTTAAAAGAAAAAGAAGAAATACATTATTATAACCCTATCAGAAAATAAAACTTGTATTAGATTTCCTAATGTTAGAGCAAACGATTTGAGACGTAAAAAATCCACAATAAAGAAAGGACACAGAAAAAACGCTGTATAAAATTCAACTTCCTTTGTCGTATTTTATATATAACAAACGCACGTGTCATAATTATGTTTTATGCTTTGTAAGCAAATTATCTGGGCCATATAAAGTAGTCGTTAAGCCAAGCTAGAGGCACTATTTGGTGGAAGAGCTCTCACAGCATGACGCCACACACCTGCATTAGTCATTAATGATCCAACAGGTACAGGAGTATAACTGCATTGCATTGACATATTAACTGACAGGTGGTTAAATAAAAATAATATGACCTGCCTGTAGGTAGGTCTCGTGACATATATTTTTTTAAATGACAATATGCGGAATGCGTTTTTCCCGATTACCTCTCGTGTTATGCATAAAGTAATTGGTTTACGATATATGGGTCCAGAGGCCCCACCGCCGAATTTGATGAATGTCAGCCGACATTTTATCTAGATCTAAATTTTCTGAGGGGAATCTGCCGAAAGCCATATATTATTTATGACCTTGGCAGACTACTGAAGCGACTAATTAATTTAATGATTATTATTTGCGTTTAGATGACACATTTTTACCCAAATATTAATAATTTGTAATATAAATTTAGAAAAAACAGATAAAGACTGTCAAATATTACGTCAATCCTTCAAAATTTGTGTCTAAATCGAGAACGCCATCTTGTATCGAGTTCCATGTGTTCGGCGGTACGACAGAATCAGTTCGAAATCGAATTGCCTAATAATCGATTACCAGCAAGTTCGGCGGTGGGCCCCTAGGTCTTAAGTTTATTGATGACGTAATATACAGTGACAACTGGCTATTCTAGAATACATTCAACATTCTTATTGCAGTCTTCTAGACATGGGCCTCCCCTATTACACGCAAATAACGCAGTGCTCTTTGCAATTAATTCGCATAGCTCTGGTCTAAGGCCTACTACGCTACGTTTGCCTAGACAAATAAGCATTGTATTGTAAAGACGAGGACTGATATGGCGTTGAGACCGGTATATCCGTTCTTAGCTTTAAAGTTCGTGGGTTCGATGCCGAATAATAAGGACAAATATTGTTGACTTGGTATAGATGTTGGGACTAGATGACGCTGAAGAGATGTCCAAGGATATTATTTATTATTTATCTATGTCAATGTCAAAATCATTTATTCAAGGTTGGGACAATAGAGCTTTTATGAAAGTCGAAAGTTAAATACTAACTTAAATAATATTAATTACCTAATTTTTTTTTTATTGTTAACAGGGAGGCAACGAAAGTGAATTTACAACAGACGACGAAGTGGAAGAAGAATAGTTCAAGATACCTAAGTTATTTTTATAGAGTTTATTACGGTGTGCAGAGTATAAGGCGCAATTGTTGTATGGTCGAAGAGTGAATGAATATAATGTTTTATATTCCAATTTTGTGTTTTATTGACATGTTTATTTATCTGTAAATGCTGTTACGCATATCCAGTCGGCCGGGGATTGGAAGGGTTATGTGGTACTCCTGCGGCGTCTTCCAAGATCACTGTAGCTTACTCCCTACAAAAACAGGTTAATCTCGCTTCTGTCGAAGAACGAGGAGACCGTTATACCTCATCAGATCACGTCCTCGCTAGCGGTCAACACTGAGATGAACCAAAAGAGGAGGAGAAAGACCAATTACGCCGTACTAACAATGTTAATTTAAAATCATTAAATAAAAGCAAGATCTGTATGACTTTTCCTGTATTTCTCTTATCAATCATAAACTGTTTGAACTCGGATGTTATATAAGATAAAAAGAAAAAAAAACACAAAATCAAGAAAAAAATTAACTTTGTTTTCAATCGGAACCAAAAATAATAGCATAGCTTTATGGCAAGTGTAACAAGTCAGTTCAAAAGTAACTCTTATTACAAGACATTAAAGTGGGTACAAACATCAAAGTGTTACGCTTCCTTTTTTTTTTATTTATTAATGTGACACATCATAATGACTACATCCTGCCTGATGGTAAGCAGTCGATGCAGTCCAAAAAAATGAAGAGCTTCATACCGTGAAATAAGCACGGTACTAAGCGCACCTTGACTGTGCCTGACAGTTTGCGAGCGCACGGATGTTAATTCTCCAAATAGCGAAAAACTTTTTATATATGTATACTATACGGAACTGATATACATATATGTGTGCTAGTTATTTTTATTTGTATACGCCGTATACAAAAATATGTATGTAAAAAATAATGCCGCCGTATGTAAAAAATATTTTATATTGTGCTAGTTATTTTTATTTGTATACGCCGTATACAAATAAAAATAACTAGCACAATATAAAATATATTTTTTTTCAGAAAATACGCTGAGAATCAATTTTTTTTTAAACATTTTCATTTTTGCAAGGTTGTCTAAATCTATTCACGCATTCATGAAAAATACTTTAAGTAGCAAAAAGACTTCTTGGCGGGAAAGTGAAGAGTCATGTCTGCAGTTTTGTATTATTTTCTAAAATTTGTGATATTTCTAACATTAATGTGTAATAACGGTGGATTATTAACCGTTAAGTGTTTGTGAACATACATGAGTGTTGGTAAATCAAACAAAACAGTGCAACATCACTTTTCAAATTTTCTCTCAAGTAGTCCATGTGAGATCTCAGTATAGTCCCACATCTTTATTGAGGACTCAAGGGGCTTAGGGGAGAGTATCTCATTTACCATTTATCATCTTTATCACCACTCATTCTCATTTAATATAATTTATATGATATTAATATATCTCTAACTTGACACTGGCTAAATGTGCAAACCGCACGAAGCCATTATTTAAAAGAAGAAGAAGAAGTAGCAAAAATACAAACCGAAACAATTTTTAAAAATATAAACAAAGCCTAGCCTACAAACTGCGCGTGGAATCATGTTCTAACGTTCGGCAAAAGCTTCCGGGAAGTTGCCGGAACAAGCTTTCTCAGAACTAAAAATTAATTATATAGTTAAAATTAAATATATATAGACGATAAATATACGGAGAATCAGACCCCGCAGTTAAACCGTACTCACGGTTTTGTGGGACTATGTTATAAATAAGTTGTTATAACCTGTACTTACTGAATAAATAAATAAATAAGCTTCCAATTGAAACTCAACGAATTAAAAAAACCATGATTTTAATTGGTTTTTTGGGTCTTTCTTACACGCTGTTTCATAGTCATAATTCTGTGTCCGTTTTGTCTTCTGTAAAAATGTATCTTCTCTTAAAAGTCATCAAAAAAGTGAACCAGTTATTGTAAGCGAATACTATATTTTCAGTGCGCTGCTAAGGGTCTGATGCATCCATGCTGTTTACACAATTTATCTACTTTTAATTTGCCCGGACAAAGTAAGTATTATATTTATTGGTTATGTATGTATCACATAGTTCCAAACAAACGACACGTGATTTGATTTGCTGTATAAACATCTGGCGGGCTAGATAATGTAACGTCAGTTATGGTATTCAAATATAGATTTTTTTAGTTTATTCAAGTCGGGAGACTTGAGTCTTACTCGACGACGGGCTTTTGATGGCATCTACTTCACTGGGAGTCCTCTCTAAAGAACGAAAAAGTTGGTAAGGATTTATTTTCCAGGTATACCTATCTATGGAATTTTCTTCTATAGTCTTTTAGGCTATTATTAGGCTATTAAAACGACAAATATAATTTTAATTTTTAGAAGTGTGTCCATTGGCCTAGCCACTTAAGTCCTACCAAAAAGTATTATTTTATGTTTGTCTTTGTAAAAGTGCTGAATAGATATAATACTATATTTTTCTTTCTTTTCTTTATAGTTTGTAGTTGTAATTTTTTTAAATAATTTATATTAATACTCTAAAAAAGATTCGACGAGTGTTCAATGTGAATCACTCGTGGCTACAGTCTACATTTTTAACCTACAGCAACATTGATGCTGAATCTGACCTACTGGGGGCAGCAAATGCATGAAGCCGCGTGCAAATATGTATTCAGTTAGGTAGGTACAGCAAGCCAATGGCACGAGCCTTTGAGCGGACACAAAGGGTTGTTGTGAGGGTATCGTCCTCGGAGGCTGCGCAGGCGACGGTGCCGCAGGCCAATGGGGGGAAAAAGGGGGCGGCGGGGCACGCGAGGGGTGAGGGTCGCGGCGGAGGTGCGCGACGCGAGCTGCTGGAGCCGCCGCGCCGCCAGTCCGCACTCGCGCGCCGCCGCCCGCACTGAACTCACGACCGAACGACTGACGCCTTCGGCCGGTGTCGTATTACCGCTCTAAAAATATCCCGCGAGCGCGATCGCCTATTTAGAAACGGTCGCGCGGCGTGTTTTGAACCAGTGATTGACAGTGTCAAGTGAAGAACTCCCAGATTTCGCGAAACAACCACCGCAGACGTGAGTATCCCCTCGCCAGGACTCCTCGCGCGAACCTAGATTATGTTACAGATTCAATCGTGTTTGAAAATAAACAGCTGTTCTCGGAATCGATAGCGTTCTATTGCGCTAATTTGGGATTACGTTCGGTAGAAGTTTCAGAAATTTGAGATAACAAGCCTATAACCTAACCCTGCCTGCCGTCTTTTATTTCACTGTATACCTGATTGTTTGGGTATAGATAAATTAACCCAGGAATATTCTGATACAATAAGAATAACAGTGGCATTCTTAATAATAATGGCTTAATGAGTCTTATTAATTGGGTTTTAAGTGATGATCAATTAACAATTAATTACTTTGGTATATGTAAATACTTATGTTTTTAAATTCATTACCACAGTTGTCGTGGTTAACAATATTCAGACTTAAAATATTTAACATAATATTCTGCATTAAGCGAACGATTTGTTTTGCACAAAAAACAATAAGTCGACAAAAATAATTATCCGAATCCAAACCGTGTTCTCAAGACCCGAGCCGTCCTAATTACTGAATTATCTACGATGGACTTGCACATTCTGATCTATCTAAATACAAGTTGGTCTTGGAACTTGGTCAATTGCATAAGCGCCAATGGTCTCTGTGTCGTACTGAGTCTGTGACTCAGTTATGTTGTTTTGTGAAATTCAAATGTTTGGCATCTGTTAGGGTCACAGTTCTCTCTCATTGGCAAATATTCAGGAGAGAAGAAAGCAAAAGCGTTAACAGGTTGACTACATCTTGGTACATCTTCGTTAGTGAACCCGCTTAATCTCGCGTCATAGACCGTTCAGTAATTCTACTTCATATGCTAGTTAATATTTTCCTATGTTAAAATTTACGACTAGGTATGGCACGACGCAACTATAAAAATTGTTATTACAGAGGCTTAACTGTCTGGAAAAAGAGAAATGTAATTTAGGTTGTTGCATATTTGAAAAAATATTGCGGTTTTATATCGTCTCTATTTCTTATCCATATAAAGTCTACAAGTACTTACAATTGATGTGTAAGTCAAACTTTTGCTTACTTCTTATACTCTAGACTTTTGTATGCATTTAGTTGGTGATTTTACCAACCAAATCCATACAAAAGTCCACATGTTAAGCGTAACACTGACGTTTCTACGCACGTTACTGCCTTGTAATAAGAGTTAATTTAGAACTGATCTGGCACGGGGCCGGCCGTAAAACACCAACTCATATTGTGCAGATTTCTATGGAGTTTATCGTGGTAACACCTACAATATTCTTAAAATAATTTTCACCAAAACTCGGTAAATATCCAACCAATACTAACTCCGAACAAATCAACAAAGCAAGTATGGAAAAATATTCTAACTACGACAATATACATGCATGTACCTTCTTGTGAACAAATTATCAGTTCAAACGGTTTTGCATACTTATCTATTATTGATCTTCCTATTGTTACAGTGAACATTTTTTCCTATCTATTTGACGTAATTATCTAAAGTAAATTGAACCAAAACATACGTTGAACTGAACAGTTTTCCGATACCTTTGTAAACATAAAATAAATTAGGAGAAACTTTGAAAATTTCATTATTTAAGGCAATCGTATGCATAACTATGTCCAATATTTATTGCTGTATGTATCTACGATAATATAAATACTATAGGGGCCACTATCTAGTCTACCTAGGTTAAGCCTTAGGTACAAAGGTAAGTCTGTCTCGAAAACGGTCTGTAGTGCGATGGGTGATAGCGACCAGCTCGCTGGGCCCGGGCGCGCGATGATTCGGCTTCGTCCTGATAGCGGGCCGGTTATACGAGTCCCAAGCCAGAGTGCAACGGCCCAAACTAAAGGGAATTTTAAAACGCTGATACTTGCGAGCCCTTCGATTTTATAACACAACTTTTACCTTCGCGACCTTAACACAACTTTCTCGAGGCATCTTAAAAAGTTTATAACCGTTTCCCTTTATAGTTAAGTGGATGTTCATTATTGTATTAAATTTAAGGTTGAGAGATTCATCGCCTGAGCAACAGCATATTTTTTGTCGTAAATACGTTCGGCTCTCTGTTCAATGAACAAAGGATGTCTACACTATGCAATGAGGAAAAACAATATGCAAATTTTTGAGGATGTTCATCGTTTCTCCATTATTATTATTAGTGAAGAGTAACAATGTAGCCTCTTGTCATTGACTGCGGTGATTAAGTTTTGTTTGTTTACTTACAAACATTCTGCTACTTACTGCGTTGTTAAACGTTTAGCTATCTGTCTACTTGCCTATTCGGGCGTCACGTGGTGATAAATTTACTAATGAGTTCATATTAAATTAAGTAAAGAATTTAGGCAGGGGCCGTAGACTCTGCCTGGTGACGTTTTTCTGTTGCCCTTAATCCTAGAGGCATTTTTAAATTATATTCGATTTCTAATAAATAAAATAGGTAAGTATGTAATTTAATGTAAGTACATTTAATACTTACCACAATAGTTCATAGTTGTTATTCGATCTTGGTATCGAAGATTACAAAGTAAATAAAGTTAAGCCATTTGTTTGTTTCCGTAAAACGCACACGCAATTGTGAATAAAATATAAATGAGTTTTGTTATTTTATTCTAATCACTTCTTACTGTTAAATAGAGTTCAGTGAATAGCTAGTTTGTGGAGAAAGGTCCTCTGCTCCGGTAAAACAAACATACACTTTTTAAATTTGGAACCAAAATGCATTCCAATCCAATGATAATAGTTTTATGCTAAATAATTTTTTTTTATAATATTTACACGATGATATCTCTGCCTCATAAAACTTTCGTTTCATATAATTACTTGAGAATATCGACCATCAGTATTTTACATACTGTGGTGGACAAGTCTATGTTAATTTATATAAATCAATATACAATTTTCTTTCGCGTTCACTTTTGGTTTAGGTTCTCATTGAAACATCAATTGACATTATTTGTCCCAGGCATTGGCAGTAAGTAAAAACTAGGTGAAGGCAAACATGTCTTCAGATAAAAAAAACGTTTGCACGAACTATTTTATATTTCTCTGGTATTAATTATTAACTAAGCTACGCTTAAGACCAACTTGTACTCGTTACTTACGAGTTGTGTTCGTATGTGTTTTCTTATGGAAACGTACAATACATAGTCAAGTTTCCTGGTAAGGTCTTACGAATGATTCTCCAAATAAGCGATGTGCATTGTCTACAAATACTCATATCTAAATCTTGGTTTTAAGTAGTTGGGTTAAGACATATATGGAGCTTTCATTGTCTAGTCAGGTAAATACTAAAATGATTTTACCTAAACAAAGAAAATTTAATAGTTTTGTTTTTTAGTGTTCACTTTATTTCCTGACTCAAGCTAAGGTATAAAGCATGAACCGTAGTTAAAGAGATACAGACCACATTTCCTGGAAGTTTCACCTTGATTTTGATGGCTTGGCATTATTTATTATTAGGCAATAACAATTAGATACAGATCGTAATTATAATGATTACGATTCCTAGTTGTAAACTAGATAATGCTTACTAAAAAAAATATGGAAAAGGATAAAATATAAATTTCCTTGCGCTTAATTGAAAAGATGATCAAAAAGAGAGAAATGAGATTCTAAAATGAGAGAAAAAAAGATTCTAAAATACTTGGTACACAAAGGTAGAAGCGGTCAATTGAGTAGCTTGTGATTCCTGAGTAAACGTAAAATAACTTTTAACCTGCTGATTAGAAGCTGTATGTATACTAAAATAGAAGATTGAGTTCTCGTGGGCCTCGGAAAAGATTCCAATATGTTTGGTTTTTGAACCAATAATCAAACAAAATATTTTTGATTGAAAGCTGAATTGATCAGAAGTAGTTTTATTTTTAATAAAATCTGTGTAGTCATTTCAAATTATCAGCAATTTTCTAGTTTAATGGAAGTGAACGTCTACAACAAACAATTCGTTGGCTGTACATTAATCAAGTGATGATTTTTTACCTTTTTTTGAAACAGGTATAAAGAATCGTGAGAAGTAAGAGAAGGATACGTGAAGGACAAACACACTGCTTATTGGTTTTAAAAATCGCGCATTTGATTAAAAACATAATACACGTGATATTTTACTACCCCCCCATCACCCCTTGTGATATTTCGTGATTTTTGCTGAATTGTCTCCTGTCCCTTTCGAGACTCACGTGATTAATGGACGACCCCATACCATAAATATATTTTATTTAAAATGGCCAATATATCTTAACATGTCTTGGTCCTTTTAAAACTTATCGTGTTCCGTTGAAGTTTTAAAGTGCAGTTACTAACTTAAATGGGGGATCATTTTTAAAGGTTTTTGACCGCATTGCTTTGCCGCTTTATGAAGGTTCTCTTAATGAGCTTTAGTTGTTAAATCAGGAAGCCTCGGACTTAAGCTCCCTTAGGGCTGGTTTGTAGTAGGACTTTTTCTGTGTCAAACTATTTTAAATATCTTCTTGTAGTTTCAATTTTTGCTGTAATATGATAGGAGCCCTACAAATAGGGGATTACCGTCATTTATGTACTCCCCTATGTGGATTGGAATTTAAACACAAAGTTTTTGTTTGATAACTATCTGAAAAAAGTCTTGTGTTAATTTTTATAGTAATAATAATAATAATAATAACCTACATATTTTATTAAATCTATCTCTATTACATGATAATAATAATGATAATAATAATCGAATTTAAAATGTCGTTTTAGACTGCTATATTTCAGTGTTTTTAAAATAAAATGAATTTTGATTATACATGATCCATTCGCATATAACTACGATTGCATATACTTAGTTAATTAAGTTTGCTTTAAAACTATAAATAAAATAGGTATGATGTCACAAAGCAATGAGTCAACCGTTTGAAATAAAAAGTTCAATATTCAATTTGCACGTTGTTCGTCGATTTCGCTTATCGGTAAGGTAAACATGTTTCCTGTTTACAAACATACGAAATGTACAGTCATCTATCAACTCCAGCCACTATTTATAAATAGCAATTCTAATAAAAATCTGCGTGACTCTGTCACACATTAGTATAAAATAAATACGGTCGAACCTTCTTCCTTATTTTGAAGTCGGTTAAAAATAATTGAAACACGTTAAAAGATACGGAGACCGTCGATTAAAAGACTTATATATTTAGGTCCAAACCTAAAAATTACAAAGAATTTCATTGGAATTTGGCCTACCTAGTTATTATTTATTACTATGATACCAAAGTTATCCTATATCGAGAGCATTACGCTCCACACTGTAGTGTTATTTTATAAACGAAAGCTATTGACCTATTTTTTCCAAGATACAATATATTCATCGGATTATCGTGACGCTCGGAGGGAATCAGCATTTAGAAAGTGATGAACAGACGTAAAACTTTTAGATTTCTATTCCTTTTTAAACTAAAGATCCTCTTTCAGAAGATTTAGTAAATGTTGTTTATAATATGTAAAAAGTAATAATGGTGTTTTTTTTATTTCTTTGTGTCTACAAGGTCGTGAAAGTCGCTATCAATTTTGGTACCAATTTGGCAAAATTATTACTAACGTTTATGAGAGTATCTTTTATAACGCATTTTATGTATGTTTGCATATTATTCGTGAGTCATAAGGTCAATTTGCAGCCTGATTGATCAAGAGTTAGTCATAGGTGGGATCACGTACACTTTTGACAAGGAAAACTGGCTAAGTGTGTATACGTTCGCGTTGTTGAAGGGGCCGCATGGTTCAATATTTTGCTTACTTTTTTGGTAAGAGCTCAACAAATTTAAACGACAGAACAGAAAGGGCATATTCCTCCAAAGACCTTTTGAGGAATTCATAAATATGAAGTAATTTTTTCGATTACAGCGAGACTAATAAATTTCCGGATTTTGTGCATACTTAGGTACATTATGAAACGACATATTTGGTGAAAATAACACCCTACAAAAATAATATAGCTAATGTCACTCAGGTTTCTTAAAATACCTCTGATAACTTTGTTTACGTAATAAAAAATACCGAATGATGGATTTAATAAACTTTACTACTTAGGTATATAGGTACATAAACCTTTGGAAGACACTACCTTTTGGGCAATTATATAAAAATAACTAATTGCTCTTTAAAAAGTAAATTGAGCATGAAATGCAATATTTGAAGATTATAATAAGGACAAAGAAGACTAAAATGTATGTCTTTTTAGTGGATTTTCAGTTTATTTATTACTCATTGATTACAACTCATTCTTAACACCTGATAATACTTGCCTTTGGGAACATCATTAGTCGACCATTATAATATAACTGGCGAAATTTAGGCGTACAATATGCCTCTGCCGAGTAGGATTTGGGGAAACAGGCGTGATGTATGTATAGGTCCACCATATTATGAAAGTAATGGCAAATATTCTGTGCAGATTCTTACATATGTCAATGAGGCACTGGGATCAATCAGGCACATCCGTTCTGCTTACATATGAAGGCTAATAAATACATGTTCTTTGTGAAGAACAATCGCGCATTTATTTTATTATTAGTCATGTCTCGTGAAAAAAGACGCCACTTGGCTTCTCGGAACATAACGCCAATCAGTTTTCGTTTTCAGTTGACCTTTTCAGTTTACCTTTATTTTGTCTTTACATGTTTAGATGTAACAAATAAATAAGAAGTAAAGAAATAAGATATATAACTCACAGCCGTTAAAGAAAATTCTGATAAATACTGCTCACACCTTCTATATCATTATTTCATAACTAAACATTTACATATAACTTACATTACATCTTAATGACGAGGCTCTGGCGAACATAAAAGTTCCCGGAAAGCGACAATAGGCTCGCCACCTATTACGTGGGACCTACAATATAAATGGCGAAGTGTGGGCGTATAGTATGCCTCTTTTGATGACGGTTGGCACCCCTTCGGGAAAACAGGCGTGATATTATGTATGTTTATCTGACTACTCGATAGGAACTATTTAATTATGGCCTCATAGCCGGCGAGCCTTGCTAATTTTTACTTTTAATTTTGCACGAAACGCGTAGTGACAGACTGATCTAACATTTGGATATTCGCCAATATTTAGCTCTTTCTATCGCAAATTCTATTCATAACTACCGGACTTCGAAGAAATTCAGGACATTCGCCTCTTTTAATTATTTCAAGTTCTTTCCCAATGCCAATATATTTCTGTAGGAAACAATTATATATTATGTATTTTCGGCTAAGTATCGCTTTGAACTTGAAACTATAATTATGTGATGATAAAAATATAACCATTTTTGTTCCCTTTATAAGGAATCATATATTTACTACCAAAAAGTCCAGGTATGTGTTGCAATTTCCAGTAAAACGTATGAACGTATCTTCCTACTAAATTAATAATCTATTAGGTGGCAGGCGACTGCCAAGAGACAGAAAACAATGGAATTTGGCTGTATCTGGAAACCCGTTTGTGTCATTAGAAGAGAGAGAGTCAATTGAAATAAAACATAAAATATGAATCTAGTAAATTCCTGTATCAATGCGTCACTTTAGTTAGCTACTTAAATGCATATGTAAATTGTCGCTTATATGTTTTAGTACAGAAAATAAAATGTCTTATCATTAACATTAATAAATAATCAACTATTAAAATTATTAAATTGCATACTAATACAGTATTTACTCTTTGCATGTAAATGCCTATGAGTAGTTAACAAGTTATAGAAGTGATAAGTCACACATAAATACAAGAATATAAATAGATATGATAAAATACAAGAAATATTACGCGACAATTATTAATAAATTTTTAAACGAGCCTATCTGACCGGGCGCGGCATTGTGTAATAGTTTTACACAAACAAAGATTGTATTGATAAAAAATATATTTTCCTTTAAACGACTTTTGAAAGCGGTAAACTATGTCCAAGTGTTATTTTCAAATAAATCATGTGATATTAATTTCGTAAGATATCATCATATCCTAGCATTATCCCGGTTGCCCTATACTTAAGCTTAGGGTCCTAGGCCCAGGGTCTGCTCACTGGTTTAACCAGATTTAGCTGAGTTTCAGTTATTACATGGAGCGACTTCGTCGTAAGATAGATTGCAAATAAGTATACTTACTAAAATATTTTTAAAAAAATGCAATAAATTAAATTGTGGCCAATAAAGTACCTACCTACCTCGGTATTCTAAAAACATGACGGCATTATTTCTGAAAAAGTTACAGATATTTAAGATTAAACAGAGTTCACAGATAGTTTTCGTTGATAGTATGGGTTGATGCGGGAGAGCTAGACGTTTAATATAAATAAGTGTTTATAGTTCTTGGTTTGAATAGTGACACAACAAATTGAAAGAGGATTTAGTGTTGTCTAAGGATGATGTACGAGAGCCGTGTTATCAGCGTGAGTCCGAGCGCCGACGCTGGGCCGGCCGCCAAGAGTTTCGTAACTGCTCTATATTTATTCACCAAGGTTCTTAGGTTGCATTTTGGGGGTTATTGACATTATCTCAGGGCGTTACACAACACGTTATTCAATAATTTAACGTAGCACTTGAATTTTGTTGGTGCGACGTGCGTGACATTTCCTGCGCCTGCGCAGCACGGTGCTCAGTGATGTCTGGGCTCCAAGTGCCAAGTTTACGCCAGCGCTGATGCGCCCGACACTGAACGCTTCACAGAAATAGCTCGAGGTTGTCTAAAATAAATGTTATCTCACATTATAACTTATTACACGAAATTTTAAAAAATGCACACGGAAATGTGTAAATTTAAACTTCAGATTGGTTTCTGCAAAAGGAAATGTTAAAGTATCGCTTGTACATTAGCACTGTCAAAATATTACACTCATTAGGTTATTGAACCTTCGATTTGTGGAAGTCACATTCAATATTTACAATGATACCTTCTAAATGCAAAAGTTATGCTGACAAGATAACGAACGAGTGTGTGCGTGGGCTTTGCCGGTTTTATTTGCAACTTAGCTGGGCCACGGGGGCTTATGATAAAATATTGTAACTGAGTTATAGTTTTCTACAAATGAATATATTTGTGATAGTAGATAGAGATACTTCGGGATAAGAAATGTCAAGAATAAAAATCATCTTCGTCCATCAATTTGTTGGGCAGGGGCTTTCCTATTTGTACCATTCCATTGAGCATCTAATTTGGCGGTACAACTCACACCTTCAGTAACGACCGGGATGAACGGATAGACGTAACTCTCATGTAACAGCAAAGCTTCTATCACCCCTCAAATTTGCGCAAAAAGTATATATCAAACTAAGTCGTAATAATATATGTAAAACTAATGCATAGATATTGGTATCAAGTAATAAGCACTCATTGTCCGGAACGTTGTTGCTATTAAAAGGACCATTGCTATACTTATGGTTCCCATATAGAATTGTTGACATATGATTTATTCCAGTCCACAAAATTAATGGCTGTTAGATTATCGGCATTCAATTTTATCACTGACATATTATAATGATCTATGGCGGCAAGTGTAATCACGGCTATTTAAACCAATTTGTAACGGAAAAGGTATTGCTTAATAATTCAGCAGTATCTGCTAGGCGGTTGGCTGGTGATGTCCAAAGCTTTAAATACAAGCAAACTTCGAGTTTTATATAGAAAACTAAACCTTCTGTGTAGATAAAAATATTACTACTACTGTGTGCCAGCGATCTAATCTAGTCGATTTCAGAATTAAGCTAAAAATATATAAAACACGTCACGAGGACACAAAAGTGGCCTAATAAAGTAACTCTGCTGGCACACAAAGTGCAACAAAAAGACTATTTAAAAACCATCACATAAAGGTATGTTTAGATTATGCAGATATGTATGCAAATTGTTCAGTTTTAAGAAACAAAGTGTAAAAAGTTTTGTAAAATAGGTTGAGATAATTGTACAACAGACAGAGAGAGAATTGTACAAGAGAGACTGCCGAATGATGCAATGTGAATTAGTGATCACCAGTGACTTCTTCTGTGTAGCCCATAAGATAAATAACTTGATAAAAGTAAAAAAAACAGCTAACTTAACTGCCAGTATAAGTCCAATCGAAATCAGTCCAAACGTTTTAAAGATCAGCTGTGACAAATTACATAGATAAATATTTTACTGCATGATAAATAGATGTTACTTATGCATATTTACATATGTAAGTAATGTTAGGTACAGTATCTTCTTAAGTGTTGCAATTTGTAAAGTGAAACAGAAATACATACAGTAGTATCGAATATACTTCGTACCTACGATTAAATGTAACGTATAGAAATATTACCCTACATATTTGATTATACCGGTATATCTTTGGCGCCAGTGAGTTTCGAAGCCACGCTTGTAGATACGATTATAGAGTACCGAGTAAGTAATCGGTCTCAATCGATGATGCATCGAGAACCAGTGCCTGCCACCGCGGACGCCAATAGTTGCGACATCGTACCGTAGCTACGTCTAACTACAAATCCGGTCAGACAGACTACACACTAATTATAATTTTACTACATAAGAACTTATGTATGTAATACTGATCTGAAACTAATAAAATAAGCTTCAGGAAGTTTCAATAGGTCACAATTCCGATCTTTGAAGTTAAAAAAATATATTTGCTGCCATTTTCTAATTGATGTCGAATTATTTGCTAACCTAATTGATATTCAAAAGAAAATGATATCAGCAAAGTTTGGTAAACAGAAAAAACTCTTAGTGGTGAAAAAAAGCCTAGAAAAATATAATTTTAATAATATCCTCGGCAATTTCACATAGCGCAAACTAGTCCCAAATTGGGTATATTAGAACATTGATAAAAAGACCTACCTAAGTACCTTACCCTTGTGAGTTGGCGCGTCTGGTTTTTAATTGATAAATTAGATTTAGAAGTAAGTTGCCATAAAATATATTAGATTTCTATGATGCCTAGAATAGTGCCACGCACTCTCATCCCACGGGGAGTCATAAGAGTCGACGAAGAGAAATGCTACCGGATGATGGGCAGCAGCGTCATCCTGCGCACAGGCTTGAACTGCAATCACGGCTTATTCCACTTTTCCCCGTTGGATGATCCCCATTGATGGGGATTAGTGAACTTTTTGTTCACTATTCCCCGTTGACCCAAAAATTTTATTTAATGGGGATAAGTGAACTAAAAAGTTCAATAATCCCCATTAGGTAGGTACGTTAAAAAAATAAAATATATGAATCATGTTACACTTATTAATTAAATATATAACTTTCTTATACCTAATAAAATCACAGATTGTACAATTATTAATTTTAAATAAAAAATATAACTTTCTTATACCTAGTAAAATCACAGATTGTACAATTATTAATTTAAAATAAAAAATATAACTTTCTTATACCTAATAAAGTCACAGATTGTTACAATCATTAATTTAAAATTGTAGCATGAAAATATTTCTTTCTTATACCTTGTAAAATCAAAGATTACAATCACTTAAGTTTTTCTAATTAGGTACGTTAAATAAAAACAATATAAAAATAAAATATATGAGTCATGTACTTTTATTTTTATAAGGTAAGAACAAAATTTTAAATTACTTACATACCTACTTTACGATTTTATTAGAACGAAAAACAGATGTTGCACCAAAGAAAAACCAGAAAGAAATATTTTCATGCTACAATTTTAAATTAATGATTGTAACAATCTGTGACTTTATTAGGTATAAGAAAGTTATATTTTTTATTTTAAATTAATAATTGTACAATCTGTGATTTTATTAGGTATAAGAAAGTTATATTTTTAATTAATAAGTGTAACATGATTTATATATTTTATTTTTTTAACGTACCTACCTAATGGGGATTATTGAACTTTTTAGTTCACTTATCCCCATTAAATAAAAATTTTGGGTCAACGGGGAATAGTGAACAAAAAGTTCACTAATCCCCATCAATGGGGATCATCCAACGGGGAAAAGTGGAATAAGCCGCAATCACCAACCCAGCGTGGTGATTATGGGCAAATACCCCCAAAAAAAAGTAGTCTGTTGGGGAGGTTAATGTTCAGCAGTGGACTTAAGAAGACTGATATGATGATCATGCCTTTTTTAGTTTTGCCAATATACATTTTATTCTACATATTGATCAAACATGCATCAGTAGAATATAATCTAAGAGATAGATTTGTAACTAAATAGCTAAATGATAGATATTAGATCTCAAATAAGTTTGTGTCTTTTTTAGTTTAGCCAGTCTAGATTTTATTCTACATGTTGATCAAATACTCAACAGTGAAATATAATAATTGGGGCCGACCTCAGAAGGCCGCAGCTGGGCAAACACCTCAGCTCATTGTACACGCATGTGTATTGTACAATGACAGCTCTGGCAATGACATCACCCCGCCCAGCCGTAAATATTACACGTAAATAATTTTCTTTAACAACCACGCAGATCCGTTTGCCAACGAATGGAGATGAAAATATCTTTGCGAAATAGTCGGGATTACTACTGGTACAAACACAATTTTCGTACAGTCAGCGACATATAGTTGGTAACATTTTTTCAAGATCCTTACGACGTGTTCCGATAGAATATGTTCCTGATTCAATCACTCAGGGACACTAGGGAGCATAGGATTCTCTCTATTCATAGGATCTCCATTGCACGCTGAGCGGCGAGCTTTCTTATAAAGCCTATCAGTCAGGCACCACACCTCACCATATTCACGTCTTCCTCAAATTAACGCAGATATATCCGCGGGCACACCTAGTATAATATCACCAAATGGCGGGAGGCTAAAATAGACGAGTTTATTGCCTGATTCATCTATGCTCTAGCCACTGTCCGTAGTGAATGGGCGCGTTAGTATTAACTTATGTGTATATTTATAAGTGCTTCATCGAAGACCACTGAATAAAGTATTTTTTATTTTCACATTAAATGTAACACCGCTTATGCTGACTTCGCTACGTAGAAAGCAGGTCTCGTTTGACCTTATAGTTAAGTAAAAGGTCAAACTGTTTCTCTTGATGGTTGTTGATTGAAAACAGCTACTTAGATATTTGAACTTTAACATCTTATAAAATTTGTATTACTAAATCCATTATAACTCTACAGTAACATATCTCTTGTTGATTGGTAAGAAAATTGTATTAGTAGGACATGTAGTAGCATTTAAAACTGCTTCGTTTGATTTTAAATAACGTTTAACATTAATTTTAGCGAGAAATGAAAAAAAGTACAGAATATATTCTATATTATGTAAGATATTTCTCAGAATTCCACCCAAAAGTACAAGGTTTTAGGTTCACCGAAAAATGCGGCTAACATGTCACCTAAGAATCTGGTTAACGGTAAATTTGTCTGCCATTTATTTATAATGGAAAGAGTCTCCCACGCGTCCCAACTCCCGCGACGAGCACCGCTATCCCACTATCACAATGTTCGTGAATTATCTCACGTCATATACCTATCACATTCTAGCAAAAATGTAACCAACCAGTATTTTCAATCCAATTCTGCTAAGATTTTTTAAGCAAATCAATTTGTTTTTTATTTTGAAACATATAAACCAGACCTTACCACACAGTAACAGACAAGTGGGTTATGGATTATATGTATAGGGATTTAATCTGCTAAGTTTTTTTTAATCCACTTTTAAACACTGATACGTTGTAGAGATCATTGTTATTTATAGAAAAAGCGTTTTTTGCAAGAAAATTTTATAAAAAAATTTCTTAAGTAGAGTTCCATTAAACACTACGCCACATTTCTTTAAATTTGCATTACACTCAGTAAGTACGTGGGACACATCGTAATCTAGGAAAACACACGCATAATGTTTTGCTAATTGTTCATGTACAAGTAAATTTGCATTAATGAGGAACAGAAATAGCGTGCTGTGGAAAATACGCCTTGATATTTACTTTTATGTATAAAGCCTAAATACTTACGTAAGTTAGAGCATTATGAGTTTTTTTGTATAAATTAGGTCATAAAAGTTAGCATTAATGTCTTTTGAACAACTAATAAATTAATATTTTCGGGTATTTGTTTTCTTATTATTATTAAAAGATTTCGCGGCATCAGAGATAGAGTTGTGTTCGGCTCGTATTCTTCACTAAAGCACTAGTGGCACTAGGATTGCAATAGAATCGGACTATCTTCGGTATATTGCTAGCTAGTGTCAGTAAGTGTAGCGCTTATCTATATTTACTTCTTTGCTTATTTGAACAGTTGATGATCTTTGCTTTGCCTCTTTCGAACCTCTGGAATCATCCTTACTCTATCATCTTTTTAATACGATTTATATTAAATCGACCTTTGTCACTTTTCAGAATTATTATTCATTATGAATAATCTCACCTATTCCATGAAATCGGTCAGCAGATAGGTCCTGACGTTTAAACAAACCGCAATGTGCAATATACTCGTACATATTTAGAATTTAAATAGCAAAACAAATAGTCTGAAGTTTCCAGGTAGTTCGTGTTATTCCCTCTTTTTTTTTTTTTTTTTCGGATGGAAAATCATCAAATGACCGTCTTCCGCTGTGGGTGAAGCGGAAGGGTGTGTCAGACTTTTACTGACTAAAAACCATCCATGTTCCTTCTTGAGCCTGTAACACCAAGGCCGCGGTAACTCTTTCGAACAGTCCCGCAACCCCGGCAGATCGTGTTATTCCCTAGCTTTTCGTTATTTAATAATTGTAATATAATAGTCTGTTGTTTTTATTATTGATACATAGTTAAATTATTGATTTTCTAATCACAATATCTTGTATAATTACTTACTTAGAACAATTGCACTAAGTTGTTAACTAATTTTTTTTAATAATACTTACTAAGTTAGATACTTATTAAACTAAGTTAAATAAGCTAAAGCTCCAATCCATGTATCTTAGAGATTGAATAAATATTTCACAGGTGACAGTTGCCGTTAATATGCTAAAGAAAAAATACTAAGCGATCAATTTAAAATACATATAAACCGGTTAACACGCGTATTTCATCTAGCTACGAAAATGATTAATTTACTGTATCTAATAGAACTTCGGTTAATGTTCTTACAGAGAGCTTAATGAATGTAGGCATAAATAAAATGTAACGGATTTTTTTCTTTCCATACCTACTTATCACTAATGCAATCATTTGTTATTTGAAATATACTTGAATCGACACCTTGGTTAATTTAGTGGCTTTGTTAGAGTTTTGGGTCAGCTTAATTCTATAATGGAATTTCCATTCCACCCATATACCTGCCTAATGGTAAGCAGGACGGGTCAGATTTTGAGATGGGGCCATCGCAGAGCCCGATTGACCGGAGTCTCTCGTGATTACTCATGCCGTATGACGTCACCGATCAATGCATGCATGACTAACAACATAAGCACCACGAAAAAACCAAAACCATGTGAGGACGGGTAAACAATAATACTATTATTCTCAGAAAGTGACTAGAGCTGGATTGATTATAACTTATTATTACAAATGATTTAATCACATAGTACATAAATTACATACGAACTGAATGAATCATTTGAAATTAAACGTCTCCCTTTTAGTGGACAAGGACTATTATAAACTATAAAAAGAACTGTATGTTTTGGTACCTATAATATAATGTTTTTATTGATTAGTTTCTATGTTCAATAAATACCTGGTTTAAATTACGAAGTTTGAAAAAAAATTATTGAAGTTAGATTTTAACCAAAGCGTCATAATTTTGTGACACATGCACAACTATCCACCATTTACAGTCTAAAACAGCAACCAGCTACAATTAATTTAACTAAAGTTTTAATTTTTACTGCGGTACTCGCGTTATCATGAGACATATTCGGCTGTTCAGTGTGCACAGTAAGTTGATAGCTATACCAATGCTCAATCTAGTAAGCAGTAGTTAATGCGTCATTTGTAACCAAAAAAAAAAAACCTTTACCTTTCACTAGACACTAGAATTTCCAGCTTGATCTAAATTGTTTTGCGATTCGTAAACATTAAAAAACTTTCGCTACAAAAAGTATAATAATACCTTACTTAAGAAAAGATTAATCCCAACTAACTTCCACTCTCCTTTCATCCTATTGAATTCCGAGATAAAAACTATCCTATATACGTCTTAACTCTCATGCAACATTTATACAAAATTTTATCTAAATCATGAATAAGCTGTTTAAGCGTGAAAATAAGCTGTTTAAACGTCTTAACTCTCATGCAACATTTATACAAAATTTTATCTAAATCATGAATAAGCTGTTTAAGCGTGAAAATATAAAAGGCAGACAATTTCTGTACCATTTATAATATTAGTATGGAAGTGCTCTTGTGCTCCTGAATAGAGGTTATGGCCAAGAGGCAGTTGTAATTGTATGTGTATGTACATCTACACAAAACCTTTTTACTTTCATTCGTTAGAGCGAGGCCGGCTGAATGTTACGCATTAGTCCATAATGGAAAGTGTGAAGCAATCAGCTTAACTATTGAACGCGAGAGCCTTAACCTTGCACGTTGACCAGTATTGATGCGTCTCGGCCACTTCGAGCGGGTACAATCAGGCGACGACGTATTGCTTCATGCACATTGTTGGTATAGAATGCGATAAATAAGATAATGTATTGAAAAACTTACATAAACTTTTCATACAAAATTTAAACATCAACTGGCACTGTAAAGTATGTATTTAATGTGTCATCAAAATTAATGAATTGCCAACCTAACCAATTTTTATTGCACATCAAAAATACTAACTCACCATAGTATTTAATTGCACACTGAAACTTAGCAGGGTATGGATTTTGCCTAGGATCTAATACCTATCTATTCAAATTAATTTCATTCGTTCGTCTAAGATTGTCACGATCAAAGTACGCTAAGTATCCACTGCTTCAAATAACAAAAGCCAACGCAGACGGTGAACTGTTTGTCCTATTTAGTCTGTTCAGAGTCTGGCGAGCCATAGCTTTCAATTTCAAAGGTCTCGGGTTCAAACCCTGTGGTTATTACTGCGAAACTATCACTTGCTCCGTGCCTCGGAAAGCACGTTAAGCCGTTGGTCCTGGCTGTCATGAACTTCTATGGCAGTCGGTATTAGGAAATCAGTGCTTTCTTATATGATTTAACGGTTATACGGTTACGGTATACGGTTTAACCATATAATGATGTTTCCCTCTGGGTTGCGGAGGTCAGACGGCAGTGTAATAACTGAAATTCAACCAAAATCTGTTATGACCAGTAAGCAGACCCTGGGCCCTATGCTTAAGTATAGGGCAACCGGAAAATGCTAGGATATGATGATCATCAAAAATACTAACTCAGCCTCTACATTCCTCATTACATAGTAAATTTGTAATTTTGATTTTTTTGATTAGTTTATTATATTCCAAACAAAATACATCCGTCATTTTATACTTAGTTGAACACTGACTATACTTTTTCTGCGTTAATTTGAGCATAATCGGTGCCGGTTAAATATAGCACAAGGAAAAACGATTTGCACAACCAGACTTGAACATGTTATTTTGAACAAATATCATGAAATTGCTTGCAGGCTAAATTGTCTTACTCTTTAAACAAGGGCACAGATAGTACATTTGTAGTAAGAATGATATTATTATACATTATTATGTACATACATGCTATATATAGGGTGTAAGGGATCCTAAAAAAGTCTCAGGAGCCCAAGCCAACCTCCCTTGCAAGTGGTACACCTGCCGATTAACGGACGAGGCTCTGGCGAAAGTAACAGTTCCCGGTGAGCTGTGCTCGCCACCTATTACGTGAGACCAACAATGTAATTGGCGAAGTGTGCGCATATAATTTGCCTCTGCCTAACCCTTCGGGGAAATAGGCGTGAAAGTATGTATGTATGTATCCGTACTAATTTACGGAACGTGTATACATAATTACATCAAAAGAAAGACAAAGGCAAAACGGAAACCAATGAAACATTTGATCAATCAAGTAAGCGTATTAAAGTATGTGGAAACGGAAAAGCGATAATGTTTTTCCACCTCTTAATTGTTTATCGTATAAACGTGAAGACACTTTAAACCACTCAGGCAGATAAAGCAAAGGAAACTATCTTTAATAATTATCATGCATTGCATTCTTGAGATAAGGCAGTCTTATGTAAATGACGTTCGATCAGAACAAAGGCTTTGGAAGAGACCGCGGCTATTCGAGGCGGACAGTTGCAAGATTATCTTACACAGGATTGCATACAAAAACAGTCTTATAACAAAGAACGTTTTTAATATTATACAAATGTACCGTAGAGTATACTCCTAAAAAGAAATACTTATAATGCTTAAAAGGTCATCGAAAGATGCTAGGCTACACTATACAACTACAGACTAAATAACAACCAGCATTAGCACATTTGTCTTCAAGTTTATTATCCATTTGATTAGTCAAAGTAAAAACTGAAAGTCTACTCCTTATTAATGTTAGCTGTTTTGGAATTATTCTTGGATTTGTTGATATGAATATTAATTATATTCGTGTTTCTGTGTGCTTAGACTTCATCATTACCTAATACGTACAACTCAGCAAAGTACGTTCAGGTGACAAAGCGTGATAAATTTAGTAACAAACATTAAAACGTACTTATAACTTATTTAAGATAATTATAATGCACGTTTTATTGCCTATAACTCATTGAGCTTGTAGCTATTTCTTAAATTATAAGCATTGACAGTGAGTTAGCTTCTTTAAATAAAAGGTTTAATAAAAACGTTTTAAGTAATGAATGAATAGAAAAAAGTTGCTGGCAGTAAATGAATAAAAACTCGTCGCCGAGGTTTTCAATGTGACTTCAGCCGTTATTGCGCTAATTCAAAAGAATTTTTTATTAGCTGAACGACTTGTTATTCAATTTTATTGTGAATCAAAGTGAATTGATGAAGCTGTAAAGAGTGGCAGCTCAGTCGACGCATGTCGGACGGAGTGTGACCTTTTTGATTGGGCGACAATGATGCGCAGCCTCTGTCGTTGAAGGTTGGTTGCAACCATTTAACGGACAAAATTATTAAAAAAGTTGGTTACTTCCGAAACTAGGAAATATTATATATAGTAA
Organism: Musotima nitidalis; assembly: GCA_949126915.1. Lineage (NCBI taxonomy): Eukaryota > Metazoa > Arthropoda > Insecta > Lepidoptera > Crambidae > Musotima > Musotima nitidalis. The sequence continues at coordinate 12,681,175 of OX421419.1, forward strand.
CACAACAATCCTGGAGATGATTCACGTACAAAAAGAACAAAATTATCATAAAACGTCGAATAACACCTAATCAATTCAGTGAATATTATAATTGTCTTATGGTGATCTAGAGTTAGTGAATATTTCACATTTACAAAAGATGTATAATTCTGACTTAACTTACACGTGACATTATACCATCAACATACCTAATTAAAACACAAACAGAAATCGTCTCTAATAGGAAATTATTACAGGCATTAAATAAAAAGCTTCTGCTTCGAATAAAGTAATAAATAATAGTAACGACCGGTGAGAGGCAGTCTATGAGCCAGCATGGCCTGCGAAAAATGCATTGTCGATGTCCAACTGATCGTATCTGAAATTCTTTGACTAATCAAAGTTGTAGGTAATCTAAGAGTGGAATCTCGGCCCATGAAAACCAATAAATGATTTGGTTTATTGTTTATTCCTTGCATAAATAAACGAAAGTTTTGCTCTCAGCCTCCTTTCACTAATGTCTTTTGGTTCGCACTTATCTTGATCTAAGATAAAATAGATCGCACGATGTCTTGAGTGCTTACCGGTGGATTCGAGTACGGCTAGGCTGACTGACAGAAAATAAATCAACTATTAGGTCGATCAAATGCCACAATAATTGTTTGAGTTCGGAAGGTATTCCTCGATACTTTCTTCAGATCTTTCAACTTTCGATCTTTAAGGTAGCAGGATATGTTAATTTGTGAGTGGTTTTTACGAGTTCGATTACCATCGATTCATTGGGTCATTCTTATTTGTCTTGACTCATGTCATACGTCACGAAGCGTCGAGTTTTGCAATATTGGGATCCGTGTATTGGGAACTCGTCACCGATGCAGGTCAGGCGGATTCTTAGGATCTTCAGGGTATACATTACATAACGCTACTTTCTGTCGATTATAAGTAATACACTAAAATATAGCTTTACCTACAACGTAATAAAACCACCACATTAAAACAAACCAACTTTTATTATGACTTTACAAACGTTTTTGTTTTAAATCATATAGGGACAAAGATACGATTTATTCTACTACATACCCTACGTAAATAAGTATTTGTGAATTTGTTAAACATTTTTAATAATATTATTTTATTCTCAGTTTTCGGACTTAAACTCTGCTTTCGAACAATAATACGATTCTCAGTATTATTGTTCGATGAAGCCGAAGATCCGCACTAAGCTGTAAAATACTATTAATTGGCAATACATATAGTTCATCAAGTTTGAACAGCAATAAAATCTAAATTTACGACATTACTTATTTACTACCAAACGTAAGCCTTTCCAAATCGTGACAGTAATGTGGGCTAAAATGTTATAATTAAATGTATATTAAAATTACATATATATATGCCTAAAATTTAGTTCCTCTTTTTGATATTATTTGGTTTTTCATACAGATTTTTATTTTCAGATGGCACAGTTGATAACTGTGCGGTTGAGTAAAGGTGACCAGCAACCCCTTGGGTTTCGGCTTCAGGGCGGAAAGGATTTCGGCACACCCCTCGTCGTTCAAAAGGTCAGTCTCAAATCATCATTGGTCACTTATATATGTCTACTTTGAGGGGAAAAATACCTTACTTTGTTGGCTTGAGCCAGCGACCTAAAGTAAGAAATTTGCCATATATTTCGGTCATATGCCCTTTCTACCCATTTAAGCACGTAAACATTTCTATATTTTATTCTTCAAGTACAAATAGTTAGTTAAGTTCAAGTACCTGCTGAAAAAATATATCTTTATGATTTAATTTTATTAAAAAGCTGTTAAACTTTCGTTGTCCAATTGATTACAGTAGTGTAATTACATTAGAACAAAATTAAGTTCATAAAAAAAATAGAAACTTTAGAGCGTGCTAATAATCTGATAAGCTACCGACTGGTCTGAATAAACCGTAACAAAGCAAGTAGGTATAAATGGTCAAGTCAATGTATTCTGCGCCCACTCATGTGCAGGCGTTGACTGACCGAAGCTGTACAACACTGTTTTTTATTTAGGCAATGATCCATTATAATGTCTGGCTTTACACTTGAGTACCTACATAGTTTATTATGGTTTCATATATTTGTCCAAGCAAACAAATATTTAAAATCCGAAACTCAAAAAACTTTTAGAACGGTATCTTAGGCTCACAGTGATTTTATTTGATAAATAAAAAAATAAATATCTGCAAGTTTATGTTCAATGTTATTATGAATCACCACGAAACAAAGAAGCTTCATACATGGAATAAGAGGAACTTAAGAAAAAATAGCGTAAGTTCTCAAAGTTCTCAATTGGTTTAGAGCTCTGATACATAAGCACGATACAACGTTTTTTATAAATTTATGTCGGCTTCACAGTCTGTATGGAGTTGTTTTCCTGTAATTACATTAACAAAATATCGGCATGGCCTCACTAACCGAGTGAACTTTGGCGGTCAATTCGCCAGTCATTTACTGGTTTTCACTAAGCTTGTTGCCAATAAAAATGTTTCAAAATATGAGTACGAAATTAATTAATTTTCTTACTTTTTTTCTTAAGAATAGGGTTAATAACTTTTTTACAGGCTTTAAAAAAAAAGGTTCTCAATTCGTCGAAATTTTATTTACGTTTCCCAAATACTCAAAGACGGTTTAATCAATTTAAAAATAAAATTTTCGTGTGCAAACTATTAAAACGAACTTCATAAAACTTGCTTAGTTATTTAAATTTTAATTGGTTTTAAATTTTGGTAAAATTTTCGTGGCACTAAAAGATAACCTTTTAAATTTAATCTATAAGTAGTTATATTGCAATCCTTACTATTCCTTCCTGGAAAATAAATTAATTCATTGCCATCATAAAATCAACAAAATAACTTCTTAAGCAATTATTAATTTTAATCAACTCTTTTTTGTTTTCCATTAGACTTCGTTATTTACGACTAATATACTATTATTTACTTCTGATTTCTTACAACTTAGACTTACTTACTTATTTTAATTAATGTAGACTTGACTTCGAGTCAAGGATTGCTTTTAAAGAATAATGATTCGACTAAAAGATACACACGCGTCCACACAAGTCATTGAAGCTTTTTACAACATCTCGTTAACTGTTTTGTGACCTTCTTCTAATGGTTGACACTCATTCGTGACAAGACAATCCTTTGATAACGACTAGAGAAAAAATACTTAGGAATTTGTCACTCAACAACTGTATACGAGTTTGGTATTTGATAATTCATTACTCTAAGATGGTGGACGACTGCCGGGAGACAGGGACCAATAAAATAATAATTGCATAAAAGGCTCTGCCTACCTCTTCGGGGATACAGGCAATGCATACATACAATCGTAAGTTCGCATTTGAATACTCGGGACTTTGAAAGTAAATTTCATTGTACTTTTGCTAATTCTGATTAAATTAAAAAATTTTTTTATAGCTTACTACTAGTAGTAAATACGAAATAAGTGCAGTTGTTGATTCGAGTTTTGAAATACACCAAGCATAGAGCTTTTAAGCGTATATTCTATGGATTGTGACGTAGTATAAAATTACAATACAGATCAATATTAGTAGCTGTATATAATACACCTTTCAACAGACAAACACGTTTCTTTGTATTTTCAATAAGTAATTAGCTCTATAAAATTTACCTTCAGTTTTATTACTTTTAAAACTTACCTTAAGTTTTATTCGATTTTAAAAGTAAAAGCTATTTTTACAATCTTGTCGCCGCCGGTGTGACCTAATTCTTTTTATCAAATCCCACAAGAACCATAAATTTACGAATATACACAATTTTTTTGTGAATCTAAGCAAATTAATTAATAAAAATTCGTTTCCAAGCAGTTTTGAGACAAAAAATTTCCTACGCCTTTCCCATTTATCCGTCTGTCGATTGTAAAATTTGCTTATTGGTAAAGGCGTGCAGGCGAAATAAATCAATATTTACTAACCAAGCTAAAATAACCAAGCTCAGTTTTGGATTTATAATTCTAGCTTCCGCCGGCGTGGAATTCTGTTATGTATTAAGTGTTTCTCTGAAATTGGTCCACCAAAGTGAACCATTTACTAAAAATCAATTCAACTCTGTTCAGTGGGTTTTGGATCTTACAATATTTATAAACATTTATCTTTTTAAAAACAAGTAACTAGGCTGGGCTTATGTCTTACCAAGAACCTGCCCTAGCCTTTTTTTTTAACTAGGTTTGAAGTCGATATTAACTGAATATTTGCCCGAACTCTGAACCCTATTGGTTCAGAGTGCACCACTGCGTTAAATTTATTCTTAAAATATTATTTTAATTAAACTAATGAATAATACAACAAAAATACAGTTGTGAAGAGACGTTCGCTATCCATACCTGTACATGTAGATTAACATAACAGTACTAGTCTTTTTGTATGACTTATCATCACTTCTGGCGTATGATAAGTAATTGAACTCAACAGAATTGACACATGTTAGTAACGGGTCGCTGACCTGCCAAATCCCGGAACTAGTATTTTGAAAAAGAAAGTAATTATTTGGTTACTTTGTGGAAAGAGATTTATTTTAAATTAATTTGGTTAACAAACTTGTTTTTCTCTGCATTTAAAAACCTGTATAAGTGCAAGTCGGTCGTACAAAGTCGGCCGGTTAAGATTTAACCGAAAAATTCACGTTTTCCATAGTTCCGTTACAGAGGCAATCGAATGGAATATATAATTTTGTATACTTTTTAACTGTATGTCTATTACGGTTTACGATATACAGCCAGTTAATAGATAAGCCGGATGAACCTTTGAACATTAAATATACATAGCATATAGGCTTAACAGTACATATACATAGTATATAAGTTTCATCATCACTAGCCTACATTTGTCCAGGACATAACCCTCTCCAATGGCACGCTATAGAAGTATAATACAGGCTTAGTAATATGTTTTGCATCCTTAAAGTAGGGAATCCTAAAATCTATTATACATATTTATTTTTTAATATTTTCTGACAATTACACCAAATATTTAGTTCCAAGATAAGTATCATGAAGAACTTGTGTTATGGATACTAAACAACGGATTAACATACTTATATCCTTTTTTTTGTAAATACGTACTTAATATATATAGGAAAATACCCTGACCAGAACACATATTCATGTTCATGCACACAAGGATTTGCCCTGTGTGGGAATCGAACCCACGACCTGTGGAGTCAACTGACCTCCATGCCATATCGTTCGTCAATATGTCAATATATATATGGCGCGGATCTATACCTGTATTTCGCTCCAAACGTAGCGCATTCGATGCTCACACAGGGTATCGGACAATATATTTTGTGATCATTAACATAGATTTTTTGTTTGTGTGTTGACAAACAAAAACAGTGTATTTAGGTAGTTTTTTCTTTATTAATGCCGATAGTACAAACTCCGCTAAGTTTGAGAGTTAGGTAATATTCGAATTGAAAGTATAAATTGATACAATGCACACAAAAGCACTCAAACTTACTACTTGCTGGCGAATGACAGAAAATAATACGTATTTAATTTGTAATAAGAATAACTGTTCAAATAAGTATTATTTTGTTTCGCTTTATTAAAAAATCGAAACGCATGCATTACTTCATATTAGATTAGATATGATTGATAAATAAGCGCTGATAGAGAAATAAAATCATTACAAAATATATTATTACGACAATAATTCTTATGATAAGCATACAAGTGGTAAGCTATTTATTAGTGTAGATGCAATGTATTTTAATGCAAAAATAAATCAATTACCCAACTGTAATTTATGTCATAGGGCACACGGGAGCATTTGTATTCATTTGGCTTGAATCACAAGCATACTCTTATTTATTTTGATTTATAAAAATACATTCTGGAATTCCTATGCTGAACTATGGTATGTCAAGTCTGCGTGACATATAGTTAACATGTCTTTCAGGTAAAAATAGGCTATTCCCTTCTCCAATAAGAAACGATTTAATAGGATATGGTTGAATACCATGGCTGAAGATGTTGTCTTTCGATTTTACTCGTGTTCTGATTGATATATTTGTACAAAACCGCAATTTAACACCTATGTGATAGTTTTTTTTTACTTTAAAAATCTATTCGTCAGTAATGTAAATATAGGTATGCGAGATAAAATTGGTTTACAATTATATTTTGATTTATACATTGAAAACAAACATAAAAAGGTCAAATCTTTATTGTTTATTATATTAGTTTTCATTAAAATTATTTAGCTTATTCTTTAAGTTAAAGAAAATATAAGAAAACGTAGAGCCACGATCGAAAACTGATAACACCATTCGTAAGCTGGTTTTTGCCTATTGAACAATCAGGCGGCCATAAATAGGACAGGTTCAGACCGCATTCCTGGTCTAGACACATTGCGTTGCAATACTTTCACTCATGCGCATTTCTGGTTCCATTTTATTTTTTCCTAGGTCGTTTATTTAAAGAGTACCTATCATGTCCTACAAACATATAAAAGGAAAACATGTCAGACAAAACTCATCAACCTTATCAACATGTACTGTTGACTGCAAAGAAACTAGACCAAGTCTGTTCTATTTTTGTATCAGTTTCCACATCTTCTTTTATATACTACTCTGCCAAGAAAGTACCGGGAAAAAATCAATAATACACAATATGTTTGTTATTCATCCAAATTTATTTTATCACCTTCAAAGTATGCTCCTTTAGAAATGTGGAAACAATTGTGCCAATCTAACAATACAAGAAAAAAACAAAAATTTGAATTTGGAACCATAAACAAAACCATTCATTCCCGATACTTTATTGACTGAGTGAATATAATTCATCTGTACGTGTGTATGTCACTGAACTCCTCATAAACGGCTCCATCGATTTAAATGTTTTTTTGTATGCGTTTGAGTGGTGCCCTTTACGGTTTACATTCACAAATCAGCTCGGCGTTAAAATTAGGGATGAGGGAAAAATTTATGAAAAATTAACCACCCTATAAAATTTTCTGACAATATTTCAAACTTTTCATTGTAACCATGGCGTTTGACATTGCTGTCAGTCGTTTGACAATTAGGACAACGATCTGTCGGGTCAGCTAGTATCACAATATTTTATAGACGCAGTTTTATATCATTCCATATCAGATTCATTCTGGAAGCAGAAGCGGGTTTGGCTGCAGTCGGTTTCGCAAGTGTGCTATGCTATGTTAGACACAATCTGAGTCACGTGGTCGGCGGGATTGTTTTGAAATTGGACCACAGGGACGGCCAACGAGTCCAACGCCTTCTATGGCTCCTGCCACCGGTTTTCTAATTGCTGTTGTATCAGCTTTATTAATGCTAAGTTTGCAACTAGCTTCGACACTATGCTTTGAGAAATGTGCTACGTTGCAATTTAACAATGAATCATATTGATATTAAATAATGGTAATCTGATAGCTTATACATAGATAAATATACTTAAATCTGTTTTAGATATTTAAAAACAAATTAAAAAGTATATAAATACTGCTTATAGACAAATTGTATTAGATACATAGACTAAATTTACATTAGAGTAATATGTAACTTTAAATTAATTTTTAAATTAACTGAACGAAAAAAGTAATAAAGAACTCGGTAATGTAAAAAGAGAATGCAATCTCCGAGAAATGAATAATGCTCGTTTATCGGTTCAAAGTGCTTTTAAAAATATATCAATTTGTCCAGGATTGAGCCCGTAAATCAATAAAACAAACATATAACACTCATCAAGCAGTGCCTCGGGCCGATTCGTAATGAACAGATGAGACCTTGTCAGCTAACAATTTTCTGTAATAAATGACAATCATTTTAAGTTTCACTGGGTAATAAGAGAACGGAATGGGTACTATATTATGTAACGTTGATTTAGAAAATGGTTATTTATAGTGCAAAGATATCTAAATGATTTAAAAAATGAATACTGGGCTTCGAGTCGTAGTAACTTTTGATTACTTGCTCGTGTAGGTAAAAAAATATATAAATGTTCTCTTTTCAAAAGATTATGTCAGCATACAGGTTATTTACTATTCAATCAAACAAATACATACTTAAAATACGTAAAAAGCACCTTGACCAGACAAATACATATACTCATGCACATAAATATATGTCCTATGGGAATAGAACCTTAATAATAATCCTTTATTGCACAAAATAAGTTTAAGTGTTACATGAGGTATATAAAATAACATATACAAAGGTGCCTTCGTATGTCTAGAAGAGATCTCTACCAGCTATATCAGCTATAGTTGTACAGGATAAATGTTGTAAAAAGAAAAGTGTTAATAATATAAATAAAAATAGAAATAGAAAATGAATGAAACATTTAAAAAAAAAGTGCTGATTGCCAAATTTGACAAGAAGTGATTCCTCAGTTTACGACTAAAGTGATGGACTCTTACGAATCAGAGAGGGAAGACTGCTCCACATTCGTACAGCACGGGCTGAAAAGGAGTTACGGAAATACTTAGTAAGTATTAGAGGAAGGAGAAACAAGGGTCTTAGTTACACAGGATCGTTTGGGGCGGGATAGTAGGTAGGATGTAGTAACCTTTGACCAGGTATACTTATCTGCGCGCTATACAAAAATAATTTAACATTATTATAGAATAAAATAATAATAAACATCTCACAAATTTATCTGCATCCTTATTACTTCATCAAATATGAGGAACTTCAGTTTCGTTCCGAGTGTTCCGACGATGCATGTCGGAGTTTAATTTCTGGTTCTCGTTCAGCTGCCCTAAAAGGCATCGACTGCGCACTGGGGCAAAGAATATTTTATTAACTCACGCAGACACGTCACTTGAACATTGAACATTTGGTTACTTTTCAGTTAGGACATTTGCAAGGGTTTGCCATCAGTATTTGCTTATTATAGTTGTTTAATTGTTTGTTGGACAAAGAATATTTTATTAATACGCGCTTAAAGTAACTTGAACATTATTTATATTGAAGAATAAATCACAGCGTTACCAAAATAACTCTATAGTAAAACAACGTTTTATCAAATACAAAAAAAATACAGAATAGAGAGAATAGGTATACATATAGAGATTAAAACTTTTCAGACTTTAAGTTTTAAAATGGCGCAAGTCCAAATGCCAGCTGGTTGAATGACAATCGTTTGGTATTTTGTCGGTTTTCTTACTAAAATCTAAAATAATAAATGCCAGAAATTTTTAAATTGAGCTTAGTGTAGCGTAGTGTGGTTAAAATTGTTTGTTAGGTTCTATGTTAATTCAGTTAACTCAGTCAGAGTTGAAGAAACGCATCTCTGTTTATGAAGAGTAAAATCAAAGAACATATCCCAGTGTTCAAACATAACTTTTAAGAATCGGCTCTTAAAACTTTAGCTATGCCGACGCCACATCATGCCTACTCTTTGATATTTTACTGCGGAATATTATTATAATATGAGTTTCCAGAGGACGAGGTCACTGCCAACCACTCGGCGACCGGAAGAAGGTTGTTCCTTGCACACTTCATTTCTGAGACAGCTGACAAATAAAAAGGGTGGGGGTATATATAAAAACGACACATATGCGCGTTCACGAGTTTTAAAAATAGCGCGCACCACGTACGTCTTTTGTTATTTTGTTGCTAATTATATACTCGGACCAGCTTACTTAGTAATTGTCATATGACTGCATCCACGCATAATCGCTCTTAAAATAGTGTGTTTAATAATATACTGGAATTCTGTGTGAGTGTGCATGACATCATTGATTCCTGAGAAGTAATTCTAAACGTATAAAGGTTTTTAAAGGTAATTATGATTGTTGACACACAACTTTATGTTGTTAAACTTGTTCAAAACAGTTATTGGTGCTTATTGATAAGCGAAAATATATAACTTAATTTGAACTTGAAAAGATATCAACGCGATTTGGGGGCAGAAGTTTATTTACTTCAGGTAAATTAACATAAAATATATCTTTTTAATTTATAAATTTCAAACGCAAACTTAAAAGTAGCTTTAAATTTTCTTAAATTGTTATAAATATTTCGAAGAAAACTAATTAAATTAAAGTGCAGGATTAAAATAACTTTGTGACAGTTCGTATTTACCGAAAAATCGAGAAACAACTCAACACGACACTGGTTTCGCTCCTACACAGGGCATCTTCAGTCTTAGTGTGAGTCTCAGAATAACGACGTCTACACGATAAACGCTGAAAAGAGAGAATTCGGGAACTGTTGCAAAGGTATTTTGAACCATCGCATGCTTACAATGGATTACCACAAAGTTACGACTGAATTAATAAAATCTTTAAAAATATATCGCACGCTTAAAACAAAAGTGACCGATTTCAAAATTTGGTGAAATATATAAAATGACACAAAAAAGTATACTGTATTTATGGTAGAAAAGTCCAATAATGTTATACAAACGATTTTTTATCTTAATGTTGACATAATAAAATATGATTGAAAATAAGAAGAATATCGTCAATGAGACCGACACATTTTCGTCTCTATCTAAAAATTTAAAATTATGTAGTTGGTCACTTTCATTCTCATCGTGCGATATGTAATTTTATTACATAATCACATTATATACAATGTCTGAAAAATAGACATACAAGCGCGCCTGAACTTATTGAGGTTGCGATTAGTACGACGACGCTGATGTCATGCTGACGTCACCGTTTCCTTCCGCTCTCCAGTCCACACCCGTTTGTTATTAAATCATTAATCAAGAGCAGTGCATCTGTGCCGTTCTATATTAGCCTGTGTAAACAGGAACATTATAAAAGTTGTCCTATAAAATTCTTGCTTGTCCAAACCAGCTAGTGAAACCAATTTTCTTGAATGGGTTAGGGATTATACGAATTTTCATTTACGTTTTGGTTAATAATCAGACTGATTATATTAAACTTATTTTATGAGAGTTAATTGGTTCTTGTAACATATTTACTGTTATGAAGTTATAAAAGATGTAAATGTAGATAGTTTAGAAAATATGGCAAAGAAAACTGACATTAAGTTAAAAGCCAAAAAGTGGATGGAGCAATTAATTTTAAACAGTGATTGGTTCTCAAAACCTATTTACTTTCATGAGGTATAAAAAGAGATATCTATTCAGTTATTTTCGGAAATTAAATAATGGGAAAGAAAACTGACATTAAATTAAAGCCAAAAACGGTTCTTCACCATACCATATTCGTATTATTTAATGTTCCCTGCAATCGTTATTTTAGTCCATAGTTTTGGAGTGTACTACAGATAGTGTGTAGATTCTGGCTGTGCTCTCTTACTCCGTAAATATATTAAAGTGATTTCTGAAGACAGGACATGCAATATATAGATAAATTAAGATAATAGTAACTCTTCTAAATAAAATCTTAAAGCGCGCGACCTTCCTAAATTCGTGCCTCTATGCAAAATAACAACATCGTCAGTCCATAAAAGGCCCTACATTGAAAGACTGTTTATGCGATAAGTCCAGAGCGCATTCATTACCTATTAAATTATTCCACACGACTAAGCAAATAGACGATGAGTGCATTTCGGACAAAAGCAAACATGACATGATGTCTATCATCCTTAAAAATATAACGTGAATTTTCAAGTAACGTCATGTTTCCTTCGTACCTCTTAGTTAGCCCTCTTACCTAGGGTGATATAGCTACGACGGACGAGCGTCATGTTACGGCGCCGAGATCATATAAAATGGCTTAATAGTTGATAGGACATTTGGGTAGAGTGAGCTTATTTAGCCGACAATTACCCAGAAAGGGATGCGCGAGTGGCATCTGATGACGCAGGTTGTATGATGTATGTCTATTATCTCTAAATTCCTCCTTTATATATTTCCTCCTTTATTCCGTATTCAGGCCATACTTCACGACGCTGACCAGTGCAGATTTTCAGAGGCCGCATATGTGAGGCGACGACTTAATGACTGCGGCTTACGTCTTAACGTGCTTTCCAAAGCACGAAAGAGCTGCATAATAAATATCATACAAACGGTCACTCATCCAAAGATCACTCGCTTTACTCCGCAATCCGTTTTCGAACACAAAGTACCGCGGAGCTACGTTTTAGGCAAGCGCTAATATCCTGGATGGTCTAACTAAACTGTGAATGTCGTTTGACAGGTGAACGGCGGAAGTCCTGCAGAGAAGGCGGGTCTGCAAGCCGGCGACGCGCTGATCCGCGTCAACACCACCGACGTGTTCACCCTGCGGCACCAAGAGGCCCAGGACGCCATCCGCGCGGCCGGCCCTGGCTTGGAGCTCACTGTACAACGGTACGCATACATATCAAATTACTTCATCATTTAAGCCCATTAACGTCCTATCACTGAGCACAGGCCTCCTTTCACAACCCAAGGTAAGAGGGTATTGGGTCATACTCCACAGTGCGGATTGGCGGAGGCTCATATCACTTATTAACCTAATTTTTGAAAGTATAGCCCGAGGGTCTGATGTCGTTACGTATTGATATTAATTTATTTGCCATCATATACATTGTACCTGTAAGAGTATTGCGGGTATGTGCAATACTCTTACATACCCCCTGGTTGCAGTCATCACATTCCTTCCTTCCTCCTCAAGCGACGTAGTTTCTTCAGTACCGCCAGTGCACCTGCTGCTGTAAGTGCACTGTTTTTTTTAGAACTCGGTCAATGAGATGACGCCAATGTCAAGTAAAATTATAAATTAAGTTACGTGCAAAAATTATCATTATGCAGCATTTTCGTCATTTAGTCCAAGTCAAATAAAGTCGTTTACAGTCAAGTCAAAATCATAAAGCATAATTACGCACATAACTTCCGTGGCGACCAGGGTTTGAACTCGTGATCTGATTTTGAAGTCAATGGGTCTCTCCACTGGGCTAACGCTGCTTTTCACTTTTTGCTAACACAAGTTGACACTAGTCTAAGAAAATTAAACATTGCCTTTTATGTCCTTGTCCACGTTGGCTTTAAAACACCAACAGGTTCATTTAGACTCATAGTGTGACGAGTTGGTTGTATGTTGCAGCGGCGGCGGTACTTGGCGGCCGAGCGTGACGCCGACGGGCAGCCTGCCGCGGCCGGGCTCGCGGGCGCTGGGCTCCTCCCCGACGCCGGTCACCACCACCTCGCTGAAGGCCACGCCTCAGCAATCGCGCGCGTTCGGCTCCGGACACAACAATGTCGCCAAACCGTTCGGCTACGTGAGTTACCTTCTTTTCAACTTGTATTAATTTTATTCATCATTATCTCAACCCATTAATATCGCACTACCAAGCACGGGCCTCCTCTCACGAACCAAGGTGGAGTTAGATTAATTTGATTGATATTAGGATATTATTATGCCTGAAGATTCATATACCTGTGCCTGAAGGTTGCTCTACCTTTGTTTAATCATATTTGCATGCCTGAAAGGAAACATATGTACCTTATTCTTATTAACAGTGTTTGCAAAGTAATAAATGATTTGATATATTATTATTATGGTGGTTAAGATATTTCATTTTGCGATATATCTAGCTAAGAGAACTGCGCTCTATTCATATTTTTGTAGTTGCCATTTGTGTCTCTGAAACTTCATATCTGATAACTGAAGCTACATTACTAGTTGTGGTAATAGGTAATGATTACTATTGTGTTTTAAAGACTTAAACTCAACTATATTGAGATTGGATACAGCGAACAAAATAATAGGTTGGGGAAAAAGTCTTTTCGTATTTTTGTATGAAAAGTCAAGACATTTTTTTCAAAGTTTATTTACATTTATTTACAATATATATGTACCGTTTTGTTGAATAACTTTCTGCCATTTTGTGGGCAGAGACATTATCCCGTTACTGTAGAAACTTTGGGACTTCTGATCAAAAAAACGGGACAAATAGTTTTGGCAGTCCTCTCTTGAGGTCAACCTTACAGAACCTAAACAATTCTGCAGAGACCGAAACAGGTGAAAATCTGAAGGCGCAAGGTCAGGGCTATATGGTGGATGCACTAGGACCTCCCAGTCGAACTCTCTTAATTTTTGCTGAGTGGCTAAAGATGTGTGTGGTCTAGCGTTATCGTGATGAAAGACCACACCCTTCCTGTTGATCAATTCCGGCCGTTTTCTCTCGACTGCTTCCTTTAATCTCATCAGTTGCTGGCAGTAAAGATCAGAATCGATGGTTTTGCCGGGCGGTAAAAGCTCATAATAAACAATGCCCTTCCAATCCCACCATACACACAGCATCACCTTATTTCGTGTTAGGCCAGATTTGGCCACAGTCTGTGAAGCCTGGCCAACTTTCGACCACGACCTTTTTCGCACGTTCTTGTCGTACGTGATCCACTTTTCATCGCCAGTTATCAATCTCTTCAAAAACGGCTCGGTTTCATTACGTCTCAATAATGAATCGCAAATGAGTACACGGTTCATTAAGTTTCTTTGAGTGAGCTCGTGTGGCACCCAAATATCGAGCTTTTTTGTATAACCAGCTTTCTTCAAATGGGTCAAAACTGTTTTGTGGTCAATTCCCAGTTCTTCAGCTACATCGTAACTACTAATATGCCGATCTTGCTCCACTCTTTCAAAAATGGCGTCCATTTTATTCGTAACAGGGCGACCAGAGCGAGGTGCATCTTTAACATCAAAATTTCCGGACTGAAAACGTTTGAACCAAATTTGTGCTACTCTTACTGACACTGCATCAGGTCCATAAACATCACAAATTTTTTTCACTGCTTGAGTTGCATTTTTGCCTTTTTTATAATAAAATTTTAAAATGTATCGAATTTCTTCATTAGATTCACTCATTTTAACGGAGAGAAAAACAAATGAAAAATAGCGGGAAACAACTTTTTTTTATTTTTTTCTTTTCTTTATAATGGAACCTTTTTAATGTTACCAAAACCAGCCAGACACAAATAGTACAGTCAAAAAAAATTTATAATAAGTTTATACCTACGTTATGCGAAAAGACTTTTTCCCCGACCTAATATAAGCATAATATATCCATAGAACTTTATATAAAAATATGTGCAACGACCACGGCTGCACTAGTTTAAATTGAGCACGTGTCAATGTTTAATGCTGACACTGGTTTTCCACTTGACCTCATTTTTACAACTGACAAGTACTGTCGAGTAATTACAGCTGTAGTAAAAAAAATAAAGAATATCAAAGACGTGCACGATAAAAAAATGAATTTTAGTTAATGGTGATCTTACTTAGTTTAATCCATAGATTATGATTTAAACCCACCAACCCTTTATTCTAGATATAAATTTACTAGATGTGACGTGGTAATATGATAAAATAATGCAAAATTGTATTGTCCCTGTGTAGATGAATGGCAACGATTCAGGAAAGAGCATCGTGAACAAGCAATACAACACCCCGGTAAACATGTACAGCGACAAGACCATCGCCGAGACCCTGTCGGCGCAGACCGAAGTGTTGGCGGGGGGAGTTCTTGGGTAAGTTTATAGTTACAACCCCAGTGTCACGCACACCATACAGGTAAGTAAAAACTGCATAACCTTTTTTCCATCTGTAAAAAATACTGTTACGAGTCTCGTCGCCAAAAATAAATAATATAACCACCCCGCCTCCGGCCGGTTGTTGCCAACAAATTTACACTAAATCAAGATAAAGTAACAAAGCAGGCATGTTTATGGCTAAATGTAAGCTTAATTAAAATCCTTCAGTGGCTTGTAAGACTTCGGCAGACTATCCACTAAAAATCAGATGAATCCCGCTACTTCCAAAGAAGGGCGAAACAGTAATAAATCATTACATAACCTCCTCGCCAAATCACTACATATCCTGTCCGCTAAGCCTAGCTAGCTGAAATCTGTGTGTAACATATCTCGTATCGTAAATTCAAGAGGTAATAAAACGAACTTTATTTGCCATAGAATCTATTAGGGAAGTTGATATACCAAAACCATTTTTATTAATTATTATACATATATAATAAAAAAATATTTTTAACTGCATTCCCTACCTAAAAACCTTTAATTTTAGAACTGCAATGCCACAGCTAGACAGACCTACCTGCCTCCCCCCAGGTAATGCCGACATTAGTTACTTACCTAGTAGAATATACATGGAAATACCTACAAGTTAAAAACTGTGCTTTTGCTAACTAATAAAGTAAAACATTCAAAAACTTACCTTAGTAAGTCGTGCGTATGATTCCCACTTAAATAAATATTTGTTTGCATGAATTTATCTAGGTCTGTTTTTTGTATGTTTATACATATTATAAGTACCTATATGTTTTGACAATTATTATAAGTGTTTATATAAGTACGTCTATTTATATGTTGTACAATTTTGTTTCTATTGTGACGATATAATTTTGATTTTACTTTACAGAGTCAACTTCAAGAAAAATGAAAAAACTTACGACGCAGAAAAGAGCGCCGTTTTTAAAGTATTGCAGGAGGCTGAAAACGACCCAGAACCAGGTATTTTTAAAAATTCAATAAGAATTCTGAAGAATAGATACACGATATTCTAACAATTCTCTTACATATAGATGACGAATATGTAATCTATATTGATGATAATAACTGTCGGGAGACAAAATATTAATTAATAACTTAAATAGATAAAACTGAAAAACTTAGATGATAAATATCAATAGGGATTATCGATATTTGTCTTTCACTCTTTGGAAGAGCACAAACAGCTTTGTGTAAAAACAAAATTAAATTTGCTTACCAAATAAAGACAGCTAGTAGTATTTTATAAAGGTGCAAATTAGCCCAGGAGCTAGGTGGGAGCAGCATGTCATCTCCCTTACTCGTTTGGCTTTTAATAATAATAACGTCACGCCTTTGTAGCGCCGCCCGTTCCTCACATGTTATTAGTCAATATTTATTATTTTGAGGGATACAAAATTAAAAATATATATTATAAGTGAGTACATGGAGTGGCTCCTTGTAATAACTGAAATTCAAACAAAGTCTGGCTAGACTAGGGTCTAAGCTTAAGTCTTAGGCAAAGTGGGTATGATAATATTTCCTTAACCTTAACCTTATATCTCGGTAGGGTATAGATTATATTTAGGATATAGGTTTTTGGTAATATTCATATGCCGTAAGGGTCATATCGATTAAAATAATTTTGTTTAAAATTACCTTCTGCTTCAAAGAGAGTGAAACAATAATACACCTGTTGTTGTTCGATCACATTACAAAACATTTAATATATTTTATAGGGTCGCAATCACAACACACAGTTTCTTTAATGTAGATTGACGTAAGAGGCTTGGTCTAAAATATGTTTTGTTACTTTTGAAAAGAAAAGATTCATTTAAATTCAGATGTAATTTTTCGAAATAAAAATGGTCATTTTGATAAATAACTATTTTCTACCCATAATATATTATAATAAATAAACAATTAATAATACTTTAATTGTTTATTTATTATCTACCTATGTAATTAATAACCCCTATTACCTATTCAAATTCACATTAGTACCTAACTAAGTAAAGAACCTACATCTCATTTGTAAATGTTTCATAATATTTACTGTAGCGCCAAACTTTTTAGAACCGACATACCTATACATTAAATACAACAGCTCAATTTTTAAGTAAGGAAAAAGAAAATTCATAAGTTTGTTTGAATAACTTGAAAGAAGATTTTACTAAATTAACTTTGTTAATGAATTGGCACTAGTAGAAGTGAGTCACAACGTGGCAGTCGCGCCCTCGGCCGCTCCCGCTCCCGCTCCCGCGCCTTTTGCGAGCGGACTGCGGCACGTAGCGGCGCCCACAGCGCGCCCCGACGCGCCTATCAACAATACCGGCGGCTTGCCTCCCGGACAGAACATTTGCGAGGAGTGCGAACGGCTTATCACGTAAGTCGCGTTCGCGCGGCCGACACGGTAGCAAAACGTTCGTTGGTTTTCACGCACTCGATACTATATCGGTTCTTCTTCGGGACGACTCTTCATGAATAACTCCAAGAATCATCGGCATGCAAATCATCTTCCGTACCGTTGTGATCCCAATTTTATCCACGAACCTTAATTTAATATTCAATTTTCGTTCTTCTCGACGACAATTCAGTTGCTGTCATATCGCGAACAGTAGCTATCGGAAGATACAAAGTCTCTCTGTAAAAATATAAAACACCGCGAGATAGCTCAACGTATTGTGGCAGCACTCGATTAGTCGTCGAAATAAGCGATTGACTACGATTATATTTATAACGGAATGTTGGGGGCCGACAGAGCCGTGTCACTTTTACTCGCGAGCGAGTGTGGCGCGCGCTGGTTCGCCGAGCAGCCTGCGCCGCACGCACGGCCCTCAGCAGGGCACGCACCGCTCGCGCTCTCGAACGCCACGCGTGGCGTGTGGCTCCCCGGCGCCCCAGCCGCGAGTGTCGGCCGGTACCCAGACGCCGGCACCTCCGGAACCAGTACCCGAGAAACTGGCGCCTGAGCCGCCGCACCGGCCCAGCATCCCGGTGGGCTGCCACCAGGTGCTCCCAGACGGCCGCATCGCACTCGGCGCCCCCGGCGTCCCCCAGCCCCAGTCTGACGCCCTGCCGGTCGTCAACGAAACGCCGTATTGCTCCGACTGTAACCGCTACATTATGTAAGAGGCATCCAGATGAATGCCTAGACGTGTTTGCCACCGTGTCGACCTGTGCTAGCTCTAAGTGTGGTAGATTATGTTCGATGTTTTAGATGTTGCGTTTTCTTATTTTTTTTATAATTGTTTTAATACAGAAATTTTAGAGAACTGCAACAATCGTCGCATGAAATTAGTTCACATGTACATACATACGGAATTATAATATTGGATGTGCGTTCACAATTTCATAATATTCACCCATAATGTCTCATTTATCATTTATTTCATTAGGCAGAATGGTAAAATTCACAGAGCATGCATCGTCTTGTTGCTGCACCGTTGTAGAGATAAGCAAAACTTTAAAATTTCGCTTAGCAAGCAATACTTATTTAGCACGAGCGATCGAGCATGGAAAACCTCTGTACAAACGTATAAATATTTACTGAAACTAAATTTTCCTCTCCAATATTCATATTTTATAAACATTATATTCTCTAGCGGCGTGTTCGTGCGAATCAAAGATAAGAACTTGCACGTGGAATGCTTCAAATGCTCCACTTGTGGAACCTCTCTGAAGAACCAAGGATATTACAACCTAAACGGAAAACTATACTGCGATATTCACGCCAAGCTGGTGGCTCGCCAAAATCCGCCGGCAGCAAACCTGGAACCAGTCACAGTGTCGCCGTAAGTTTATTATATCATTTATCTTGCATACACATCTTTTAGTAATTAGGAGACTTGAAAAATAATAACAGCAGAACGCCATTTACTTTCAAAGAGATGTCAGCAGCACACTGAGGAGGCCCCGGGAAGGGGGCTAGGCCTGCCGGGTTGTGGGTCTGTTCGAAAGGGTTACCGCGGCCCCGGTTTTAAGTCAGTGAGAGTCTGACACACCCTTCCGCTCCACCAACAGCGGGAGTAGGTCATTAGATGTTTTCCCATCCGAAAAAAAAAAACCATACACCTGCCTAGGCCACACCGCACTGGGTCTGCGTAGTGGAGTAGTGGCTTAGTGAGACCCTCTCACCTTAATGGCCTAAACTGATGAAGACATATAAAAAATTATAGACCCATTCACGTTGACACTCGGACTTTTCATTTTATTTTTTTATAAAATTGTTATAAGCAAATATCAACTTCCTGAAATATTTAATAGTGATATAATTAGTTTAAAAGGTTTTTTTTACATTATTTACTTTTGTGAGGTTTGAGAACGATCTGGAGCTATTATCAAGCGGAAGTTTATTTTTGTATTGCAGAGGCGGTCGTGTTCCTACAAACGCATATTCAACGCCGCTACCGCCACTCTCTACCAACAATTACACAAATGGTTCAGCTGGTCTCTTCAGCGTAAGTAATATTTAGAATAAATAATTAAATTGTACCTTTTAAAGATTATTAACAGAATTAGAAAGACACTGTCAATAGTTAAATCACTTTATAATGTTGCCGACCATTTAATGAATACCTTCAACTTTAAGTTTTATCATTGGTTTAGTAAATACTATCTATCTAATCCTCTTTCCCAGATATTTTTTTCGATAAACCATACTATTGAATTGCAACTTCATCCTAAAGGTGTTTTCTCCGATTTTAGGCATATCATATTATCTGATCACAATATTTGGTGTACTTAACTGCTACACTTTTTATAACACATAATTTTGTACACAGCCATCAAGTAACTTGTCGGGCCCGAAACCGTTCGGCTCGTCTATAGGCTCTGCGTACTCGCCGTCGTCCCTGTCGCCGCGCTCGGCGCCGCTGTCACCCGCCACGCGGCCCGTGCCCGCCCCCGCTGTCGCGCCGGCGCCCGCTCTCTCGCTGGCCCCATCTCACGCGCCTGTTCCCGCGCCTGCTGTTACCGCACCCTTCGCTCCAAGTAAGAGAGTCACTTTTGCTGTATAACAGGCGTTCATGGACAAAGCTAAGATGACTGTTTGGTACAGTGGTGACAAAGTCATAAATAAATTCAGCTTCTAGATGGTATGCTTGTGGTTTCGATTACCACATTAAAAGTATTTGGATTGATATTATCTGTTAACAAAAAAGTATTTTTAACTGTAAGCTGCAATTCTTACACGACGCTGAAATATGTATCATATTTATTTATTATCTATACTAAGCATTTAATTAACCAGATCTTTCTCAGGAATTAGCAGATAATACTTTATAGCAATACCATGGACCAATAGACCATCTCAATACTCAAACTTCTATATTTAACAAACTTTAAATGAAAAATCATCTTCGTTCCTTCGTTAATACAATTTTTTTTAATTGTACTTACTGAACTATGTTTAAGGCTACAACATTGTTAATCGATCCATTATATTTTTAGTAAAACAGTAAATATGCGTCAAAGATAAAAATTTTGGCCGTTTTTATCCCGGTGAGTGGTGACCCCATGCATTATAAATCAGCATGTAAGTTCAAAGTAAAAATAAGTCAACAGGATTTTTAAACATTAAAGTCCAGCGCAATCAGGAACGCAGCAGCAAAACTTAATGCCAAAAGCAAATTCGTGTGTTTAAAATTCGACTAAGAAATATCTGATCAGTCCTTCAATATTAAAGGACCGTGGTAACTTACAAAAAGCTCTAGTGATAGGTACGACTGGGTTCACGTTCGTAGCAAGTATTTAGCAAGGTTTGAACACGATCCTAACTGATGACGCTCAACCTATAAGCTACGACCGCCTAACTTGACCAATTGACCGGCTATGAACTTTATAAAATTTTAGCATTATATACCGCACAGGATAAACACGGTCAGAATTTAATCAATCCATTTTGAACAGGTATGAATATATTCTTAATTGGGATCGGGTTGAATTAAATAGATGAGTATAGGTTGTTTAGATTTTTGAATTTATTGCATATTTGCGTGCCGATCCCAAAAAAGACTTTTAATATAACTACCCAGAAGTCTTTAATTTTATTTTAGTGTCAAACATTTCTTAACTGTTTTTTATTTATTGCTCAAGGATTTATTTGTAGTATTTTTTTACTTGTAGTTTTTTGTGGTGTATTAAGCTAATGAAACAGAGAAATAACGAACGATTTCCAATCAGGGTTTTTGATTGTTTTTCTTTAAAGGTTTTTTCAGATCTATATCTTATTTATGTATTAGGTACCTCGGATTTTCTTATAGGTAAAAAAAACATAAAATTTATTGAAACAATCGGTGTACACACATGAAAAGTTTTTATAAACATGAGGTTAAAATCAATATATGGTAATACGAGTGACGGAGTTCAGTTTAGTAATATTATGTTTGACTTTATCTTTCTTTCAATATAATCTTTTACTCGGTAATAATTATTATAACGAGTGTGAAGGGTCAATAAATTATTAAAGGGTGTTTAAATACAACAATGTGTTTTTGAAATTAATAATGGCTTTTGTAATGTTTAAGTAAGACCAGTTTCATAAATCAGATTTTTTTTTAACAGAGGCCCCAGTATCCCTTTTTAAAGGTAAATTATAAACAGAAAACATAAAAAATCTCATTACTGCTTCAAGCAGCTTTGTATTATGTAATTTATGTTTTAACAAATTTTATATTATGAAGTTTTAATAGCTATGTAAGCAGCTGGCCATTTAAACAATCAATGGCTTCAATTAATAAAAAAGCAATATGCACCACGCGCCTAAAGAATCATGCCTTATGCCATCTTTAAACAAAACTCAAATAAGCATTGAGATTTTTCAAATTTTAACAGTCTCGCTTTTAAAAATCTCTATTAGATGTATAGATTTAACTTCTGCAATATAACTAATGTGTTCTTTCATTTTTCTCCCTTTACCCATCATTAACCAATTATGAATAAAATTAATAGCTCAATCTGTCAAAAGCATTGTGTGGCCCCCACCAAATCCTCCCGATGACGAACTATCACAGTCTGAGTCCAATTCGAAAGAAGTAAGCAGTATGATTCGCACTGAACAAATAACAGCACCAGAACCTATGATTTCAAGTGATATAACAAATAGTTCTTACCAAACAGTAGAACAACAAATGTCTTCATCACAGCAAATGGCTGAGTATGCTTCAAATGTTTCATATGCGTCAGCCACCATGTCTGCTGCCACAACAACTTCTTCAAAATCGGAATCTGTGGTACATTCTCAGCAGTCTACGCAAAAGGAAGAAAGTAGCTGTGTAGTTCAAACATTCTCAGAAAAAGCATCAGCTGAAAGTCAAAGCATGACTATGTATCAGTCTCAGACTAGTCCTCCAATTCAAAAATCATTTGAGTTTGCCACAGACAAAGTAGACAACACCCATCAAAAAGAAATGCAGATTGAGTTTCAATCTGCAGTAAGTTCTTCAGCCATCACAGTCGCACAAGAGTCCAAGACAGTTACCACATTTGCCACTTCAGACAAAAAACTTTCAAATGAATTTGTAGCTACAGAAGAAAAGGATCTTAATAAAATTTCCAAAACGAATGTTGTTACTTCAGATACAACGACTAGTATTAGTAGTAATGTGACCCAATTCAAAGAGCAGTCCGAAACTGTGCTCAATCAAGCAACGAGTAAAGATACAGTGACAAGAACGGATACTAAAACTCTAATTGAAATGGACAGTCCTTTTAAAACGCAAAGTACATCGTTTGATACAAATGTTACACAGGAAAAATCCCTTTTGAAAGACACAAAACCTTATCCAAAAAATGTACCAGAAAACGTAAAAGAGCCAGCGTATGCTACACAACAGCCTACCTATGTGAATAAAGTAGAACCCCGTGTACCTATGGTTGAAGCTTTGACGATTGCATCAGATCGGCCTTATTCACCGTTACCTTCAAATTTATTAATTCAAACTGAACCGATTAACCTTCTACCCGATCCTGAAATACCAATAGATAACAGCACTGCCCCACCAGTAGAAAAACAAGAAATAAAATTACCTCCAGCGCCATCCCCGATATTTACGCAACAACCGAAACGGAACATAACACCGATGACACCCATAAAACCATATAACCCTCCTGAAAACAAAGAAACTCCTATACCAATGCCCGATCAAACTGAACCTTACATTCCCGCAGACTTTCAAATTAATATTGAGCCCCGATTACCGCGGGAAGAGACATCCTCTCCTTTAGTAGCAGCCCTCACCACGGCACCCAACCGGCCATTTACTCCAGTCCTAACACAAACAGTAGAAAGAGGTTCTCTTAAAGACGCTTTAACTATTGCTCCAGACAGACCATATAGTCCACTTCCTTTAGGTTCAACGACTCAATCGAGCCAATATGTATCATCATCTACAAACGAAGTTCAGTCTACTTCTTCAGAAATTATTAGACCTATAGCGACACAAACTACCACACAACACACTAACCAGTTTCATTCTGAATTTTCTAGTATGCAAAACACATATCAATTGCAATCATCCTCAAATACAGCATTTAGACCAGTAGCAAAACAAGTGTTTCCACCACCACAACCAGAAGAATTTTGTAAACTTGCAACTTTTCCTCCAATTACCGACGAATTGAAAACCAATTTCGAAAAATCTACACGTTCAAAACAGGAAGTAATAGTATCTGAATCGAAAATAGCACAACAATCAATTACTACCACAAGTAGCATGAGCACGCAGGGATTCTCTTCAGTCAAAAACGCACAACAGTTTTTTGAACATTTGGATCAAAGGGAGTCAATGTCCTCAACTTCAATAAGATCCAAATCAGGTTTACACAAACCTGATAAAATTCCTTCTTATCAAAAACACTTTGAGCAGTTGCCTTCTCAAAGAGGCATTACTCCAGAAATTTGTATGGCGCCAGCTATTCTGCAAAGACCTGTCACACCAACGACAGATCCACCAATTAGACCACGAGACAAATCACAAGAGCCTAAAACATTTTCCAATAATCTAAACATCGACATACCAGTATCTAAAAGTCCACAAACCAAAGCTCCTGTCCAACAGACGTACACGCAATTTCAAAAAAATACTCCTATTTCAATGACCTTCCAGCCAGTAACAGATGAAAACTTTTTAAAGTCGTCTCCAGCCCGCAGTCGACCTACAACTCCCAGTTTAATTAATAAACCTGCACCTATTATACCGCATTACCAAATGAACTTAGTAACAGTTGAACACTCAGCTCCTGACTTTCACTTACACGACCCATCAAGTAGAGAGGGTAGTCGATCACCAACACCAAAACTTAGATCAAAATCTCCGGCACAAGGACCTCCCCCAAATCCTCTTAAAGCTCAAGCTCCACGCCTCAAAGACAGTACACCACAAAGGAATATGGCGAATACGCTACTAACTCAAGCGACTTCTAATCTTAGAAAAGAACACGAAATGGCTCAAAAAGAAGTTAAAATCGGAAATGTAGAGACAATGAATATAGCTAACAATTGGAACCAAGATCAACCTACAGTTATTAAAGAGCAAAGACATTCAAACATCGGCTACAAGAGTGAAATGTATAATAAAGAGAATCTTAATATTAAGGAAGATTCAATGATTAACCAAAATTATGGCCAGAGGCAAATGCAATCACAAAATATGGCAAACTACGGGAGCACAACAGTGCAGACGACGAGAAAAACTTTTGAAGAATTTGAACGTACTCAATCCGCCAAGGTTATAGAAATAAGAAAAGGTAGTTCGTCATCATCCATGGGATATCAACAAGTAGATTCTAATATACGTCCATCTAGTATAAATCCCAAGCAAATTTTTCCACCTCCGATTATGAGTATGCCAACACCCCATCAAAGTTCATCTATTAACAGCACTAATGAAACTGTGGCCAATGCCAGTAGATCAATAGAAAGTTCTCAACCAAAGCCTTCGATTTCTGGTGCTAACCAAGGTCCAGTGTGTGATCCTACCCCATCGACAGGTTCCAGTGTAGGAGCTGCCGCTCGTGGCAAAGCATTTGGTGTTTCTTCGGCTCCTAAAAGAGGCAGAGGTGTATTGAATAAAGCTGCGCTGCCAGGCTCTAGGGTGCCTCTTTGCGCTTCCTGCAATGGGAATATTAGGTGAATTAAATATATTAGGCTGTTTTTGTTGTTGTTTGGTGTGTAGTTGTGCATGAAAATAAGGCAGTTAGTAGTTATGTATTTAATGTGTTAGATAAATAAAAACTGAAACTATTAATGAATAGTTGCATATCCTAACAATAGGTTATAGTTTTTTTTTTGCTTTTAAGTTTTTGTTGATTTGAGTGTTTTGTTTTTCTAACAGTTATAGATAATTCTGCCAGCAGTCCACATAAACACGATTTTAAAAGTCCAGCTGAAGAAAGACTCATAAGAAAAATGGCTAAAATGGCACTGAATGGTTATGAAATAGGCATACAGAGAAAAATTAAGCCAGCTGACCATATTCAGTCCATGGCTGAAAAAATTCAAGATACAATAGTGACCAAGCATCCTCTAAATATTGAAAGTGAAGCTGAAGAAAACAACAGTGACAATATAATAAAGCAGTCTTTATGCAAGCCATATGAAAAAGGTTATAAAACGCAAGAATGTATTCAAAGTATTGGGGATAAAATTAAAGATACTATAATAAACAACCACCCCACGACAATCAACGCTGTCAACGGCAATGTACCTGTTCCACCACCTATACCCAAATCCCCAATACCGACTGTTAATTCATACATCAGCGCATCAAATTTACCTGGGTTGAATAACAAACGACCATCTGATTTTATTGTGAGGGATTCGCAAAATTCTAAAACAAATTATTCTGAGAACAATTCTAATGGGAATGGTTTCCACAATAAAGATGACTTATGTAAAGAAAAGGATAACATTTCAAACTATAATTCTTTACGAAAGAAGACTGGATTTGATAAAACTTCATTTTTGAATGGCATGAATGCGTATAATGATTTATACAAAACAGAACCAAAACTGAACAATGTTAAGAAAAATATCTTTGAACACCGAGAAACAATTACTGAGACAAATAACGCTCTAGACAAATCTGTTCATAAATTCAAGGATATAACTAATGGATCTCAATTAAGTAAGTTTAATAAGATTTACACAGATAAACCATCAGAAACACCAATAACTGACTTGAAAATTATGGAAGATATTCAAAGCGTTAAAGAACCCAGTCTTCCTAATAATTTATATGACAATACGTTGTATACTTACAAAGCTTCAAATAACAATGCCACTAAGCCAAACGGAAGTAGTGATATCAAAATAGAAAGCCAAAAGGAATCCCCTGAGATAAATAAAGATGATACTGATACCGACGACGTAATAGTTAAGCGAAGACCGAAAAAAAACACAAGAAACGATGATGGAAGAAGGGATTCCCATATAATTGCTCGACCTCTCAGTACTATGACATCTGTGGATGTTACAGACGGAATGTATCCAGTTTGTCATAAATGCGAAAAGCCAATTACCAGGTAACAATCATATCAATACTTACTTCGTTTAAATAATTAAAATGAAGCCAAAGTAAGCTAGTAAGTAAAGAGTTTTTGCGCCTGTATCTGTTTGTAATATTAAATTTGCACGGTTGTTGATTTGAATAATATTTTAACAAATTAACAATTCTTACATTACATATCTAGTCTTTTTAGCCCATAAATTTACTGTTTTAGATATAAAATAACTCGTGTTTTTTTCATAACCAGGGGACCATTCATAACGGCTTTGGGTCGCATTTGGTGCCCCGAGCACTTCATCTGTGTCAATGCAACCTGTAGACGTCCACTACAGGACATAGGTTTTGTGGAAGAGAATGGACAGCTTTACTGTGAATACTGCTTTGAACAATACATCGCACCTCCATGTGACAAATGCCACGCTAAGATAAAAGGCGTAAGTATATAAATATGAGTATATGGAATATAGTAATGTGTATAAGGACGGACGAATCACGATGAATGCTTTTATATTTCAGGATTGTCTAAACGCCATTGGCAAGCATTTCCATCCGGAATGTTTCAACTGTGTGTATTGTGGAAAGTTGTTCGGTAACAACCCGTTCTTCTTAGAGGATGGTCTGCCATATTGTGAAGCAGGTAAATATTAACAAAGGTCTCAAATAAAAAATGAAGTACCTACCTGAGTTTTACCTCTCCTTTTTTTTTAAAGTAGAGGGAATACAAAGTCTTTAATTGCTAATTATAAATTTAAGAACTGTGACGATAATTCTAATGTTTTGACTTAAACAGACTGGAATGAGCTGTTTACGACGAAATGTTTTGCCTGCGGGTTCCCCGTGGAGGCGGGCGACAGGTGGGTCGAGGCGCTCAACAATAACTACCACAGTCAGTGCTTCAACTGCACGGTGCGTATGATGCGAGCATTACCAAATTAAAACATACACCTTTGTATACTACTCTTTCAAAAACTGTCTCTTTCTTTTTGAATTATAGCATACAGTCCGTATTTACTTTGTTATTTTACCCTTCAAATAGTTGACATGAAATAGTCAAAACATAAGTTCTAAATTTTCAGGATTTATCAATAATGAACTTTGTGAAATATATTTGACGCTATGACCATATCCGAATAATTTTTAATAAATACAATTAATCATTCTAAAAGAAAATCATACATACTAATTACCAAGACACAGAAACAAAATCTAAATAGAATTTGTTGTAAAATAATGTTTAGGTACTCGAATCACATCAGAAAATCAAAGCTCGTCATACGCTGCCACTACCGTGTCAATATCCCTTATTAACAATACGAGTGTGTGTTCTCCTAGTGTGACCCTGTGTACATAAAAGTTATATAGTTATACAGGGTTACTGGTAATGCTATACCCTGAAAGGGGTTGTAAAGAGAAATTATTATTACTTTGCCTAGGTTCTTACAGAAAAAATGTAACTGTATTAAAAGTAGTAAACCTGTATAAGTGATTGAACAGATCATGGGGTCTTTTTATTGCTTATGATCTACTAAAACCCCTTTCAAACTTACATTATACCATCAGTACCCCTGTAAACAGTGTGCTCCGCCATAATATGAACAAACGAAACAGAGTAGAAGAATAGTCAATGTTTCACAATGTAACAAAAAAAATTCTTAGTAATAGTCATAAATATCTGTCTATTTTCTTAGAAATTAGGAATGAGAAAAAACAATAATTACTCATTAACCATGTCAAGAGATTAGTATTTTTTTTCTATCACTGTAATTTACTCTTTTTTTCTCCTACACACTTTTAAAATGGCCTGGCTGAAATTTAGTAGTGTTTTCCTGTGGGAATCAGGGATTTAGCCCCGGCGTTACCAATTTTTTTCTGATACATTTTATTAAATTTCATTATTTTTTTATTAATAGGTCAGATCCACTACTACTATCAAAGTCAGATATTACTTCAGAAACATACAAAGAAATATCTAAACAATTAAAACTTTTTCTTAATATTTTTACCAGGAAAAGGACGACTTGTTTTGCTCTGTTTCAATTAAGCTTTTTAAAGAGGGGCACACAAATTGTAAATATTTCAAAATTGATTATAAAACTTCCTTTGGTTCAGGAAGAAGTAGTTAATGGCCTGAAATGTTCACTCTGCATAGACAGATGTTATATCTCTGCACCTATGTCATGATATAATCAAGTTGCTTGTTCAAATGCATCGATATTAACATAACAATAATGTACTTTTTTGAAGTAGAACTGTTTTGGCTATTTTGTGTAGGCTCTAATTAACTACATTAGTATTACATGTTGGTTTAATTTAGTACTTAAGTAATTAAGTTATTATGTTTATTATGTCATTTTTTCTTTATATACATACATTTTGTTTGGTAGACACATGGCTAGTTTTTAAATACTTAAATTTTACGAAAATACTTTAAAGTTATACTGCTATAGTTTGACCTTTAGCGCTGGCCAAGACAATAAGGACGGCTATAAACTAGCTTGTCACAGAAATAGGACATGACCAAGTGGCACATTATACTCTAATATCTACATAATACTGTAACCACAGCCCATTTAAAAACTTTAGAAGTACATCTTTTACATAAATAGGTCAATCTTTAGTCCGTGGTACCGCGCTAGCGGTCAAGCTATTATTAAATATACTAAGTATATGTCGTTATGTAGAATTTAAAATGAAATTTGATGTTGTCTGTTAGTGAAATAAGTATCAATTTAGTATTTTTTGTTATTTTACATGTTATTGTTGTAAGACCAAATAAGACTTTTTAGAAAAAAATCTTTTTCCGTGGAACACAGCTACAAGTATTGATTGTCGCCTGTTCTTCTTCAGTGGCTTCTTGTATTCTTACATCCCAAATAAGTTAAACTTATAACCATTTACAAAAAACAATATTACATATATTTCGGAATATAATATAGTTTTATATATTTAAGGTCTGCTTTAATATTTCTATTGCCTTCTTATAATTTCAGGTCTGTAAAAAGAATCTCGAAGGACAGAGTTTCTTCGCCAAGGGAGGCAGACCCTTCTGTAAGACACACGCCCGTTAGCCCACCACAGATAATATATAACTCCGACACTGTTTACTCCACTACTATGTTCCGTCCAGTATCTCCCTCGCCAATCACACCACCTGCTCCCGAAACTCCTTCGCCACATCGAACGAGGAAGTTGGAAACACCCCTCCACTTCGATGGAGGACTGTTTTCCGACATTAGAAATAAAGATGGCAAGTTGCTCAGCAAAGTCACCGTTGATCGACAACATAGTTCAACACGTCACGATGTCGTCGACTCACCGAACGTATATGAAGCTATTGGATCGAACGGAAATAAGAAACTTTATGTCAATGATATTATTAAAACTGAAACCATAACGAATGAAGATGTTATTAAAGTTAAGTTTACACCTGTGCCGCCAGAGTTAGATTCACCACGCCTTCTCACTCCAGCGCAATTATATACGACCAGAGCAAAAACCCCGGTAGAATATTTAAGAGACAATTATGAAGATTTACAAAGCTATAAGATTGTAAATTTATTATGCAAAGAGAAAGAATGCGAAACTGATTCTTTAAATAAATGCAAAATTATTGAGAATTTAACTACAACAGAAACCATAAAACGTCCTAATAGCCCTTTAGCAAATTTATATGTACCTGAACAACTATCGAAAATTGATACATATTTAAATGAAAGTTTAGAAGCGTGTTCAGGTGTAACTAACATTATTCAGGCAACCACTAAAGAGCTGAATGTTGATGGAGATACTGGTGTAGGATGTAAGGAAACAGGAAAAAAATATAAAGAAGCAATTAATAATCATACGGATATAAGTACAACAAATGGTCATCTTACAGGGGAGAAAATCTTTAACAACAAAAATATATCTGAGACGACATACGATAGACCATTATCGCGAGA
Source organism: Musotima nitidalis (assembly GCA_949126915.1). Lineage (NCBI taxonomy): Eukaryota > Metazoa > Arthropoda > Insecta > Lepidoptera > Crambidae > Musotima > Musotima nitidalis. The sequence goes on from OX421419.1 coordinate 12,712,053, forward strand.
CAGTTACAATCGGAATACGTATTTAAGCGATCAATTAAGTAAGGAAAAGAAATCGAACAGTGGGTCTGATAAACGGGGAGTTTTACGTGCTATTTATAACATGCCGATACATTATCATGCTGCAATTTTGTGTTTTATATTAATTGTATATAATCTTATACATCAATACATAAAAAAGAACTGTCATGGTCAAAAGTAACTTACAGTTAAATTATAGATATAAACTAGTCATCGAGTAGCAACACTAAAGTTGATTTAAATTAATACGTAAAGATGTAAATAATCACATTTATGACATTTCCTCTCTTATTTTGGTAACCACGATAATATTTTATTAACCATTTTGGTGCTTCTTGCTGCCATAGAATGCTCGCAATATAGTGAATTCACAGTTTCGTCTAATTTAAATATAAGGCTTTTGTAAACAGCTTACGGAATGTTGCAGTGAACTATCACTAACATTAACAGTAATGAGAGAATTTATTATTATAAAAGAGGCCCGAAAGTATACTGGTGCACCAATATTCTGAATATCATTAGAAGAATAATATATTATCTGTTTCATTCATTGTTTGTTTATTCAACTTAATAAATCAGTTTTAATTGTAATAATTATTTTGGATACACAATTATTTTATGTACTTAGTCATAATTTTGTTAACAAAAATATTATACCTTTCGTAACAACTTTATTAATTTAAGAGATTGCAAATTAAGATTATAATATATTTTGCAATTTTTTATTTACTGTTTATAATGAATTTATTTTTAAGAACTATTTATTTAAACATACCTACTTGCTATAGCATACAAACAACACATAATATGATATGTGAGCTTAATAAAATATTTTATTTTAAAATGAGTTTTTTATTCTCTATAGATAATTATCTGTACTCAATATCTTTTAGAGATACCCAGGTAAGGTATCTAATAACCTAAAAGTAAGACAAATTATTAATAAGTCGAGTGATAAAGGCCACCATGATCATCTTCTCAGCTCCTTTAGGTAAGTCCCGGCAGTACCTTACACAGCTGCTATAGAAACGGCGATAAAATAATCTGCTCTTGTATGTCATTGCAATCCTTTTTAAAGTAAAAGCTCCTTATCGTGATACGCTGTTTCTATAAGTTCGCGCGGCTTAACGCGGATTGGCTGATGCAGGTTTTTTCTAGACACTACCACCGTAGTTTTCTAACTCATTGTTAAAAAGCAGATAAGGTTATATATATATGTGTCATGTCATAATGACCAAATTCTGCCTAATGGTAAGCAGACGATGCAGTCCAGAAAAATGAGAGCGCTTCATACCGTGAAATAATAATAATAACAATAACAAATCTTTATTGTCCTTCAAAGGTTAGTATTACATGGGTTGGTACTACATCTTTTAAGTTTCATAAAACTTGTGTTAGAAGAGTACCCTCTTTGCTGTGGTACATATAAGAACGTAACAAAACTTAAATTTATCATAATTATTAAGTATTTTCAAATATAGATATTTATTTTTAAACAATATAATTTAAATTTAATAAACAATAAATGAAGAGTACTGCGCAAGTAATAAATACAATAAGTTGGTTATTTTGTTCGAACGTGCTCGCGCGTGTTGTGAATAAGAACGATAAATAAAAGGCGCACCCACTTCTACTACTTAGCCTACACAAATTCCATTTCACGTAGGTAGAGCTAATGCACCCGCGACGGTATTTGCCTATAATCGCAGTTCAAGCCAGTACACAGAATGATACTGCTGCCCATCATCCCGTAGGATTTCTCTTCGATGACACTTACGGTGCCCCGTGAGATAAGTGGGGGTGGTACTATTGTAGACCGGCAACACCCGGCACACCAGGTACTGTAAGAGCTAGGAAACACATGCGCCGGCAGAGAATTTAACCCAAAATAATAATAAATAAAAATAATAAATATTCTCTTACAATCACACCAATTATTTAGTTCCAAGATAAGTATCACTAAGAACTTGTGTTATGGATACTAAACAACGGATAAACATACTTAAATACTTTTTTTTTTTTTGTAAATATTAGGTCGGGGAAAAAGTCTTTTCGCATAACGTAGGTATAAACTTATTATAAAATTTTTTTGACTGTACTATTTGTGTCTGGCTGGTTTTGGTAACATTAAAAAGGTTCCATTATAAAGAAAAGAAAAAAATAAAAAAAAGTTGTTTCCCGCTATTTTTCATTTGTTTTTCTCTCCGTAAAAATGAGTGAATCTAATGAAGAAATTCGATACATTTTAAAATGTTATTATAAAAAAGGCAAAAATGCAACTCAAGCAGTGAAAAAAATTTGTGATGTTTATGGACCTGATGCAGTGTCAGTAAGAGTAGCACAAATTTGGTTCAAACGTTTTCAGTCCGGAAATTTTGATGTTAAAGATGCACCTCGCTCTGGTCGCCCTGTTACGAATAAAATGGACGCCATTTTTAAAAGAGTGGAGCAAGATCGGCATATTAGTAGTTACGATGTAGCTGAAGAACTGGGAATTGACCACAAAACAGTTTTGACCCATTTGAAGAAAGCTGGTTATACAAAAAAGCTCGATATTTGGGTGCCACACGAGCTCACTCAAAGAAACTTAATGAACCGTGTACTCATTTGCGATTCATTATTGAGACGTAATGAAACCGAGCCGTTTTTGAAGAGATTGATAACTGGCGATGAAAAGTGGATCACGTACGACAAGAACGTGCGAAAAAGGTCGTGGTCGAAAGTTGGCCAGGCTTCACAGACTGTGGCCAAACCTGGCCTAACACGAAATAAGGTGATACTGTGTGTATGGTGGGATTGGAAGGGCATTGTTTATTATGAGCTTTTACCGCCCGGCAAAACCATCGATTCTGATCTTTACTGCCAGCAACTGATGAGATTAAAGGAAGCAGTCGAGAGAAAACGGCCGGAATTGATCAACAGGAAGGGTGTGGTCTTTCATCACGATAACGCTAGACCACACACATCTTTAGCCACTCAGCAAAAATTAAGAGAGTTCGACTGGGAGGTCCTAGTGCATCCACCATATAGCCCTGACCTTGCGCCTTCAGATTTTCACCTGTTTCGGTCTCTGCAGAATTCTTTAGGTTCTGTAAGGTTGACCTCAAGAGAGGACTGCCAAAACTATTTGTCCCGTTTTTTTGATCAGAAGTCCCAAAGTTTCTACAGTAACGGGATAATGTCTCTGCCCACAAAATGGCAGAAAGTTATTCAACAAAACGGTACATATATATTGTAAATAAATGTAAATAAACTTTGAAAAAAATGTCTTGACTTTTCATACAAAAATACGAAAAGACTTTTTCCCCAACCTATTACATACTTAATATGCAACATAGGAAAACACCCAGACCAGAACAAATATTCATGTTCATGCACACAAAGATTTGTCCTGTATGGGAATCGAACCCATGACCTCTGGAGTGAAGTGCAGGTATACTGACTTCCATGCCAAATCGGTCGTCAAAAGAAATAAAAATTTAGTTATTTTTATTACTTGGATATCGCATGTTATATCAAAGCGACATTAAGACTGCGCATCAATGTACGTGTATTATAACCAGTCTAGCAGGTGAGAAGAGTAGCGATACGGTTATCCATTCGCCCAACGGCTGAACATACCTCATAAAGAACGTAGGCGCTCCTTATTAAATGCCATAGAAACTGTCACCCATTTAAAGACTGAAATCTGTAAAGTCCTAAACGGAGTCAGGCGGCTCACACAACAGTTCGAAATTTGATTTAAAATGTAGTCTTCTTTTATTATTAGACTTCAGTCATTTATTTCAAGTTGAAAGGGACTGAGTGGTGTTTTAACGACTTCTTGGCGGAAGGGCGGGAATGTGAAGCGTAATGTCTGCAGTATTGTTTTATTTTCTAAAATTTGTGATATTTCGAAAAGATATGTGTAATAACGGTGGATTTTTAACCGTTAAGTGTTTGTGAACGTCCATGAGTGTTGATAAATGAAACAAAATAGTGCAACATCACTTTTCAAATTTTATCTCAAGGAGTCCATGTGAGATTTCAGTATAGTCCCACATCTTTACTGAGGACTCAAGGGGCTTAGAGGTGGGTATCTCATTTACCATCTCGATCACCACTCATTCTCATTTACTATGAATTACATATTATTACTATATCACTTACTTGACACTGGCTAAATGTGCTAGACTTGTGTGTGTTTAAAATAAAGAAAGAAAGTACGTTTGACGTATTAACTCAACTTTTACAGCGACTGCAATCCGCCTGAACTTGACATCCCTATTAAAAAATAGGGACCATAATTCTGGTTTGCAATAGATCGCCATTATATAGCTTCATAGGGGTTAATAGCTAATGAATGTGATACAAGGGTTACATATTACAATCTTAGAAAACATAATGCCTTTACATAAAATGCATGAGCCCAAAATACCCAAAATCGTCATAACTTTTATTTGAAATGCCAAGTACGAAGGTATAATACCAATTATTTAAAATACCTTACGGTCGAATAACCGGAACCCAAAAATTTTTATACATGTTTTAATAATATTACAAAACATCACAGAAATAGATCTGAATCTTAATCTATTAATGTGTAGTATTATATCTAGTAACTACTCGACCTATAGGTCAAGAACATTATCTTTAATTTAACACCAATAACATTAACTGGAGTACTAGATCTCTTGCAGAAAAATAAGTGTTAAATCCAAAACTGTGTTCTGATCAGACAGGGCTGCAACTGGAGAATAAAAGATATTATAGATATGTTAAGTCATGTTCACAGTGCAGTGCTTATGAGAAATTTCCTCCTTAGTAATACCTTTATGGGATATATATCATGTTTGAAAAGGCATACAACTAAAATGTATTGCACACAACACTTATTAATGAATCATCAGTGAAGGGAATTATTGGACTATATTTGCCTTAAATTTACAATGGGACACTGCTACGGTCCTTTTAGCGCCTAAAGTTGATAATAATTTGGGACTGGTAATTATTTAAAGTAAAACAATGAGATACCGGAGTATTCAGGAAATTCCAAACCTACAGGTGTACAGGGACCCTACCATCATCTTTGGAGCCCAAGCCAACCTCACCAGCAAGTGGTGCACCTGCTGATTAACAGACGCAGCTATGTCTAACATAGAAGTGCCCTTAATAGGCTCGCCACCTATTACTTAGGATCAACAACACAATTGGAGAAGTTTGAGTGTATATTATGCCTCTGTATATATAATCCGGTAAATATTAATATCCTTGATACCAGATCAAGAATATTTTGAGAATGGGACATTCTGCAAATAAACACAAAATTATTATTGGTCTCAAATAATAGAAAAAATACTACAGTCTGATTATATCATCAAATCTAATAAAACAAAATTAGAATAGCATCTAGTAGGCATGCATGCCAAACAACTAATCAGGTGATCACTTCGACTAACATTTTGTACTCCTTTCTCTATTTTTCTTTGATTAGGTCAATTAATCCTTCTTGTATTTCCTGGTCAAATTCTTTATCATTGAACAAAATCTTTGATATACTGAAAAGAAAGAAAACTTTTCTAGAAAAATCAACTACACTTATATGTTAAATACATGATATCAGAAGAAAGTGTCATTTACAAAAGAATAATAAAATTTTACATAATGAATAAAAGTGTTTTCATCTTAACTTCAACTTGTTCAAATAATTTTATTTCATATCACCATAATTTTATCGTAAAATAATAAATGTTGTTACTTACAAGTCCCAATTAAATGAAATTCCAATAAATGTTAAAGTTAAACTTCCATGCCAAATTGTGGTCACTAAAGGTATAGGCTCTCTTTTATGTCCAAAATTTTTAAATGTTCGTGACGACACAAAATAAACGGATTTTAATGCCCTCAGCATTCTAATTCAAATTTATTAATAATTTACAGCTAAAAATATCTTTTTGAATTCAGTCTGCACATTCTTTTCGATTCCTATACAGTAGACAACATAATAATATGTAGGTAACTTACTATTTTTTGATACTTTTGTTTGACAGGTACATATAGTGTCAAATCTATTTTTTTCTATTAAATAATGGTTTCGTGCGTTTTGCACATTTAGCCAGTGTCAAGTAAGATATATATTAATAGTATATAATCATAGAAAATGAGAATGAGTGGTGATAAAGTTGATATATGGTAAATGATATGCCCACCCCCTAAACCCCCTGAGTCCTCAGTAAAAATGTGGGTCTATACTGAGATCTCACATGGTATTCTTGAGAGAATTTGAAAAGTGATGTTCCACTATTTTGTTTCATTTATCAACACTCATGGATGTTCACAAACACTTAACGGTTAATAATCCAACGTTATTACACGTTAACGTTTGAAAAATCACAAATTTTAGAAAATAAAACAAAACTACAGAGATGACGCTTCACTATTCCGCCAAGAACGTGTCAAATCTTGTTTTTTTAAAAGTTAGCCCTGCTCGGAAATACGACTGGGAATCGAGTGAATCAGAATGTACATTTATAACTCTATAGCTATACAAAAACAGTTCGTGATAAGACTAATAATCATCTTATCCTGGCATTATCCCGGTATAGGGTCTCCGTAGTGCTTACTGGTCTTACCAGATTTTGGCTGACTTTTAGATATTATATGGAGTGACGGATATCGACCACCGCAACCAAGAGGGAAACATGATTCAATTATTGAACCAGCTGTCAGGATATAAGAACTAGACATGCCACGAATATTCGGCTACTATTCTGTATTCGGCCACTTATTTTGGTATTCGGTATTCGGCCGAATAATACGTACCATTCGGCCGAATACCAAATCATGAAAAAAAGACACATCATATTTTTAATATTTGTATTTACTACCAAATTACAGTACCGACTTTAATAAGTAAAATTAATCAGTGATAAATTGTGATGAATAATAACAAGCTTTTCAGCGTTTGATGGTAGCAAACGATTACGCTTTTCGTCGTAAATTATACCAGCTTCAGAAAACAACCTCTCACTATATACTCCCGGGAGAAGAAAGATAAATTTTAGCGAATTTCGAGAGGTTTGGTTGTTTTTGGTTTTGCTGACCACCACTTGTATGGATCAGCTTGTAAATTGTGATCAGCCCAACAAGCATGTAGGTATTTTGTGCCGAATATTCGGCGCTTCGGCTGACGGCGTTGCAGAATATTCGATATTCGGCCAAATCACTTTTCGTGGCAACTCTAGTTAGAAGCACTGACTTCTTATAACGACTGCCATAGATGTTCACCAATCACCAACCACCAACCAGGGGACCAACGGCTTCACGTGCTTTCAGAGACACGGAGCAAGTGATAATTACGCACATAACTACGAAGTCATAGGCTGGTGTCCTATGACTTCGTAGTTATGTGCGTAATAAAGGTTCGAACCCAGCTATGGTCTCGCCACTGGGCTTAAAGTTCAGTCTGCTTTGACTTTTGTTGTTTGAAGCGTACAGTGGGTAATTTACTTTTATCATGATTCATGACAATCGTAGACTAAAGAATAAACGAAATGAATGCAAAGAATTTCAAAAGGTGTTAGATCCTTTGCATAACCTGCTAAGTGGGAGTTTACAATAAAATCCTGTGGTGATTATACGTGAACCAATCGTTCTTAAGTACCTACTCCTTAAATCAGCACACTTCTCTTCAGAAGAGACGATGACGCACTTATTCAAAATTAAATCTTATGAAACCGCGCAATTCCAGGTTCGGTCGGTTCGACGCGGTAGGTTCTCGATGTTTCATCGGAACTTATTAATCCGGTCAAATTAGACCAAAAACTCAGTGTGAAGATACGTAAATTTCCATAATAAAAAAAATTCTGAAAATAAGTGAAACACTTAAAAATATAATCAAAAAGAACATTTCAAAATTCCGAATCATTCAGATCCTCGGAAAAACAATTGTCACTTTTTTGCAGTTTTAACCTAAGCGGTAAGTTTTATCGTAAAATTACCTAAGACATAAATTATAGATCATTAAATTTTCTATAAAAAAAGTATCGATACTTTTTTTTCCTAAGAGTCACAGTTTCTGAGATACGATTCAAAAAGTTGTTGTCGTCATAATACGCACACATTTAGCGCTTTTTTTTATCGTGGTTTCCCTGGTAGGCCTTTTGTTTAATTTTAAACTGCATTTGCATAAAAATAACAGGTAGTAGCAAGGATTGGAAATGATAAAAGCGATGTAAATTAAAAAAAGTACAGAAATTGATTCATCTGATTCATACCCGTCAAATACTTCTTCTTGTTTTTCTTCTTCATCCTTATGAGCATAATCAAATTGCGTCAATAGCGATGTATCGCATTTCTCCTCGTTGGTATCTAATGAATCTTCTACTAATAACGATACAAAAAATACAAAATACAAAATGTTTATTTCATTAACTTAGTGTCTAATACAAATTGAGTGAATGGAGCTACCTTTTAAGCAAATTATGCTTGTGTTAGGTAACACCGCTCTTCCGTAGCATGGTTACAATAGACTAGTTTAAGCAAATTGGACAGCGTCCACCATAACATAAACATTAAATAGTTTTTGATGCAAACATTTGTGCTAATAAAATTAAATTACAATTTGCTAAATGTCATTATAATATAAATGATTATTTTAATATTGACAAAATCTGAAATTATATGAATTTACTATTGTTATTTATTATTTTATTAATATTAAGTAATTATGAAATTTGTCTTACCCCAAATATTTTTTGACATTAAATAAATAATATAATTAATCAATCCTATCTTAAATATTATAATTAAACAATTTATACAAAAAATCTATCCTAATTATTTTGTGTGTGTGTGTGTGTGTGTGTGTGTGTGTGTGTGTGTGTGTGGTGAGTGTGTGTGTGGTGAGTGTGTTTTAACTTATAATTAATTCCATTTCAGCATAGCTTTTAGTTTTCAACCATTTAGTAATCGCTATTTTGCATTTTGTATTAGTCATATTATAAATATCTAATTCTTTATTTATTCTGTTATATAGAGCAGTAGCTCTCGTGTCATATTGCCTCTTCGCAAATACTGACTTTACTCGCGTTTGTTGCACAACGTTACGTTTCCTTCTAGAGTGAGTCTCGATCTGTTGGTAAGGGAGCGATTTGTGTTTACTCATCACAGTATTTAAAACGTATAATTTTCTAACAGATAACAAATCACTAGAGGAGTAGAGTAGGTCTGTAGAGAAGTCGCGTGGTTTAAAATACATAACTTTTAATAATGATCTCTGAGCTCTTTCCAAGTCTAGAAATCTAGTTTTGTTTGCACCGCCCCACACGGTTAGGCAATACGACAAAACTGATTGCGCTAGTGATATATATGTGAGGCGCAAAAGATGCTCAGAGGCCACATGCCGTAAAGTTTTAAAGGTCCATATAAGTTTCCTTGTTCTATTTATGAGTAGTTCAATGTGACAATGCCATGACAATCGCTGATCAAGCATAACACCCAGATATTTTGTACTGGTTATTTTTTCAAGTTCAGTACAGGAACAAGCCACGGTAGCATACTTGTCGCAGCGGTGGACGACTATTTTAAAACCATGCGGGGGTTGGCTGTTATTGTATTTGGTAAAACAGATGTAGTTAGTTTTTTGAAGATTTAGTGACAAAAGGTGTGTATTTAGCCAATTAGCAACGCGAGCCAATCCCGCTTCAGCTCGTGATTTTAAATGTTCCCAGTTCCCTGCTGTAAAAACAATAGCTGTATCGTCCGCATACGAAAATATACGACCGCCATCCATCTGCATATTACACAGTTTATTTATATACACAAGAAACAGGGTAGGGCCCAAAACACTGCCCTGAGGTACTCCGTAATTGACGGTGCACTCAGAACTCAGTGTAGACTCCACCCCTACACGTGAATTACGATCAGTTAGGTAGCTTTCCAGAAGCTTTAGCGGACCTCCTCTAATGCCTACGTCATGAAGATTGCGCAGAAGAATTGGTATGGACACCGTATCGAAGGCTTTCTTTAAGTCAAGGAAAACTGTCAAACACTTTTTGCCAGCATCAACATTTTCAACTATAGCAGAGGTCAGACCCAAGACAGCATCTTCAGTTGACAAGTTCTTACGAAATCCATATTGCGATTTAGAAAAGGTATCATACTTAGAGAAAAAACTTAGCAACCGGATGTTTATCAGCTTTTCTAAAATCTTCGCTATAACAGATATAACAGAGATCGGTCTAAAGTTCGACGGATCTGTTTTGTCTCCCTTTTGTGCACAGGTGTTATAATTGTTTGCTTAAGTGCTATTGGGAAAACTCCGCTCTCAAAACATCTATTAGTGGGATGAACTATAATCGTTGTTATCTCATTGTATGCCATCTTTAAAAAGCGTGTCGGTATTTTGTCCCACCCAGGAGCACTGTCAGATTTCATTGACATAAGCACGGAGTAAACCTCTACAGAATCGGTGTTCATAAGTGCAAATGATGTTACCGGCGACAAAGATACATCGCCATCCACATTGTTGGGAGCAGGAATACTTTCAGCTAATTGTTTTCCAACAGTAGCAAAATATGTGTTGACTTTATCTAGAGACTCTTGTGGCGTTGATGCAATATGGAGAAGCTCTAGGTTCTGTGATTTTGGTGGTTTACGTTGAGTTATGTTATTTATAGTGCTCCATAACTTTTTTGGGTTTTTCATAGCATTTTCTAACCGCGTCCTGTCATAATCGCGTTTTAATTTTTTTATAATTTTTGTACAAAAATTGCGATATCGCTTGTATGTTACTTTAAGAGTTTTATTTTCTTTATCTAATCTTAATTTACTCTGCATGTTATTCCTGTTTCGAATACAACGCAGTACACCCGCAGTCATCCAAGGCTTAATAATCCGCTTAGTTCCAGGAACAGTTATTATTTGGGTATTTAATGCAAGGCATTTTTGTAATATTGTTATCAAACCTTGTGTTATGAGATTAGGGTCAGCAAGAGTTAACAAGTCATTTAGGTTTTCGCTTCTAAGATACTCTATCGCTTTGTCATAGTTTAATACTTTTTTAACTTTTTTATTCATATTCAAGTGTGCATTCCTAACAGAGGACATTTTTAGGAATATCATAGAGTGGTCAGTTATACTTGATTCTAGTACAGCTATGGTTGCACTTTTATTTCTACCATTTAACCTAATTATAAAATGGTCAAGGCAATTACGACCCCTTGTAGGTAAGACATGTCCTGAAAGCATGCTATGGGTTGCAAGCATATTCAAATAATTAAATCTATTTAAGCGTGTTTGACATGTTTCATCAGGATAATATATTAAATTTATATTAATATCTCCTGTGAGAATGACGTTTTTATATCGTTTAATAGTGTTTAAGTATAAATTTAGAGAATTTATAAATTCATCCGCATTACCTATAGACGGGGAGCGATATATGCCAATAATAATAATATTTTCGATTATAACTTGGAGGCCGGATGCATGGTTTAAGTTAATTTCTTTCACAGAAACTTTATGTGTGTTCTTTATGAAAGCCACTACACCGTCAGCCTTGTTGACATGTTTAGTTGTATGAAAAGATGTGTAGTTTTCTATTTGAGGTATATTTTTATTCGAGTCTAATTGGCATTCTGTCAAAATAATAGCATCAGTTTCAAAATTAAAGACACATAAGTTTAAACGCAAGTCATCAAAATTAGCATAAATACTGCGTATATTTTGGGATATCACTGTAAGATCAGGTACTTGTAGTGTAATTACAGACGAGAGTTTATTACTCTGGCATTTAAATGATACTGCTACATCTGTGCGGTCTATTTCATTTATGTTTGATAAGGAGTTATCCATATGGAGTTGTCAGGATCAAAGCATTGGCAAGTATAGTCATCTTTAAATAATTTAAAATTGTAAAAGCTACAGAAACAAAGGAAGCATGTGAATAAATATCAAAGTATATGTAGGTGTTTGACTTTGAGTGTGTAAAGTTGTTATGACTGACGAAACGACTGTAATGGTATGAAACGTAATATACTATAATCAATAGAGTAAGTAAGTAGTGTATTTGTATGTGTGTAAGTCCTAAAATAATTATTTGTTTACAATTATTAAATAATACGTCCCGAGAAAAATTACACATTATAAAAACATTATATAAAAGACTTTCAAATTTATCTAGTCAGCTAGACAACATTAAAGATTGTACCTGTGTTTCATTCTTAACAAGAATTACTGGTGCATTTTCTTCTTTACGTAGATATACTCGCCCGTAGGAGGTCCAACAAAATTTGAAATTTCTTGACTTGGCGACGTCACGAGCTAGGAAGAACAGTCGAGCCCCCTTTGCAGTAAGCTGTTCGGAAACGAAAACAGCAGTTTCTTCATTTTTAGTTGCCCCCAAGTGTTTAGCCCGGAGTTTCTCCTTGTGCTTATTATTAAAAACCTTGGTCATAGTCAAGATATCTGTTTTTAACATTGTAGATGATAGTTCTACTATGATTGGGGTGTTCTCATTCTTATCAGTTTTCTTGCCAGGCACTCTATAGATATCTCGTATGTTTCCTTTTCGTACGTCACAGTTTATGGACTTTCCTAATTTCTTTTTGTAAACTTTTTGTAACTTTTAGTTTAAGATACGTCTGAACACCTCAGAGGTCCGGGGGGAAGACGATTCAACATTAAAACACGACTGGCCTTGACAATGTGTATATGCCAGAGAACAAAACAGTCCAACTTCTTGGCAACCACATTTAGCACTGCATCCCTTTTACAATTGCAAAAAATGGTCAGGTCGCAGGTCTGAGAGAAGTCTGAATCGGTTCTAATCTGTTGTTGACCAACTTCCATTCCCAGTCTTAAAGCTACGCTGGCCTATAAATTAAGAGACTGAGTTTCATTCTACCTGCTATTTTTATAGTTATACTTATTTATATTTTGTTTTCTAAGTGTAAGTTACAATCACCGATAGAAAAATCTTTTTACTTCTATTACAGCTTCAGAAATGTATATAGGTGGCGTAATACATATTATAACGATTACAACTTTTTGAATCATTGTATCTCAGAAACGGTGGCTATTAGGAAAAAAGTATTGAACCTTTTTTATAGGAAATTTAATAATCTACAATCTATGTCTGAAGTAATTTTAGTATAATTCTTACCGTTTTAGTTAAAATCGTAAGTAATTTTTTGACCTCATGCAAATTTTCTTCCAAAACCGAAATGATTTGGAATTTTGTAATGTTGTTTTTGAATATATTTTGAAGTCAGAAGTGTTTCACTTATTTTTAGCTTTATGGAAATTTACGTATCTTTGAGTGTATAGATTGACCGGACTATGTAGAATGTTTTCTTAAATTCATTTATTTCGACACGTTCAACGCATGCGAATCTGATAACTGTGCGCACTTTGACACCTCCCACTTATATCGTCCGTAAAGGAATAGTTTTAGGCGACGTCCGAGAATTCAAGAAATGTGTGCGCCTGTTGACATAAGCAATATGCAGATTACATTCTGTTTAGTGTACCTATAATATTCATCCCTGGTGTAAACATATGATATTGTAATAAGGAATGTAAACGTCAGGACCGCGAGACCATGAACGAAATATGTACCTTGATAGCTTAAAGTACCACATTATATTAGAACACGAATTTTTAATAAACAAATCTATTTCTCTGACTAGAAGATAAGATGTCCCGGCTGTCATGAACATCTATGGCAGTCGTTATTAGGAAGTTAGTGCCTTCAAACATCCTGTCAACTGGTATAACCAAAGAATGATGTTTCCCTCTGGGTTGCGGAGGTCAGACGGCAGTCTCACCATGTAATAGATGAAATTTAGCCATATCTGGTTAAACCAGTGAGCAGACCCTGAGCCCTAAGCTTAAGTCTAGGGCAACCGGGATAATACTAGGATATGATGAAACGAATTATCTTGGTGGTCCCGTTAGAGAGGGTCTCAAGTGGGCAAACATTGATTAAAATTTTTCGAAACGAAAAGATTTAATTTTTATTATCTCATAAACTCCGTAAGCTCCATTTGTTTGTATTTAGTGTTACTGTTATGTTTTTTCCTATTGTATTAATTTTTATTCCACATACAAAATTCTCACTCCTGTTAGGGTTGGCTGGAAAAGATCTCTCTTAGGCGCTGTCTCCACGAGAGAGAATCGCGGCGATATTATCTCCGTGCCACGTTTTTCTATACACTCTCTATGGAACCGTCTCCACGCGGCGATATTATCGCCGCGATGCGACGAGTGGCAACGAGCGCGCAAAACGTCATTACATCGTCGCTATCCCGCCGCGACTAGCTACGCGAGTCGCGACGAGCGCGCCGCGGGCGCGCTGTCAAACGCAGCGTCATTTCAGCATTGCCTCTCGTTAAGCAAAGACGTTTCTAGAAGCTTTTTAAGTACATTGTTTGACATTGAAAAGTTTATACTTGAAGTTAGCCGAGTATCGAAACGGAGAAATTAAAGCAAAGAATTGGTATGATGTGGGAAGTGCTATGTTCACAGAATGGGATGACCTAACCTCTTAAGAAAAAGGTAAGCGTATAATAATATTTATTTAGGTATTTTTTGTTGTTATAATTGTTAGTTTTTATTGTATATGGTATAACAAAATAATATACATTCGTCGGTACAAAACCGTTGTTTACAGTAATTATAAGAAAGATAATTTTCATTAAACGATGTAGTCATTTTGCCAAGGAACCGCGCACAGTGGGCGCGGTTCCTTGACAAAATGACTTAAAATAATCTTTAAATAAGTTTCGAATTTGCAACCCCGAATTCCTTGTCCTTTGAAGTACGGGTGTCATATTTTGTTGATTGTATATGTCTTCATTTTCCCCGTCAGTGGCATTTAATGCTCGACGCTTTATGAAGTTGTGCAAAACGCAAGCTGCTTTTATTACAAGAATTGCACAGTCCGGTTGAAGATTTATTGTATTATGGAATATGCGAAATTTTGAGGTGATTTGTCCAAAGACACATTCCACAAAACGTCTCGCACGAGACAGTCTGTAGTTGAAAATCTTTTTATCCGTAGAAAGACGTCGACCTGGATACGGTCGCTTTAAATTTCGATGAATACCGAAGGCCTCATCAGCTACAATCACATATGGCATTTTGGGTAACAGTAACACCGAATTCGCGTTGTCTTTAAATCCCTCTGAGATCCTTTTCCACGATTCTTCGTTCGGGGCTGCTATTTCTGTAGGTGCTAGAACTGTCCATATAATTCCACATGTTTCTTTTATTAATTTAGCCAACGTTTTTTTCGAAATTCTGTACTTATTCTGAAGGCGTTTATAACTTGTTCCAGAAGCAAGATATCTGGAAAATGACATTATTATTAAAAAAATACTTTATCATTTTTTTAAAAATATAAAATAGGCTCGCGTTTGTTTGTAATCACACCTGATAGAATGTATTTTTTAAAATGGAATGTAAAACGAAGACTCCATCCAAGCGTTCGGATTTATTTATCTGTGTTGTTATTTTTTATTAAAATACATAATAATTAATAATATATGTATACTTATATATTATTATAATATTAAAATTAAAAGTTATCTCTTTGCTTCAGGACTTGAGTTAATGACAAAATGGAAATCTTTAAGGGATCAGTTTCGTAAGGAGTTAAAGTTGCAGCAATGTTCAAAATCCGGTCAAGCTGCCTCAAAACGACGAAAGTATTAGGTCGGGGAAAAAGTCTTTTCGCATAACGTAGGTATGAACTTATTATAAATTTTTTTTGACTGTACTATTTGTGTCTGGCTGGTTTTGGTAACATTAAAAAGGTTCCATTATAAAGAAAAGAAAAAAAAAAAAAGTTGTTTCCCGCTATTTTTCATTTGTTTTTCTCTCCGTAAAAATGAGTGAATCTAATGAAGAAATTCGATACATTTTAAAATTTTATTATAAAAAAGGCAAAAATGCAACTCAAGCAGTGAAAAAAATTTGTGATGTTTATGGACCTGATGCAGTGTCAGTAAGAGTAGCACAAATTTGGTTCAAACGTTTTCAGTCCGGAAATTTTGATGTTAAAGATGCACCTCGCTCTGGTCGCCCTGTTACGAATAAAATGGACGCCATTTTTGAAAGAGTGGAGCAAGATCGGCATATTAGTAGTTACGATGTAGCTGAAGAACTGGGAATTGACCACAAAACAGTTTTGACCCATTTGAAGAAAGCTGGTTATACAAAAAAGCTCGATATTTGGGTGCCACACGAGCTCACTCAAAGAAACTTAATGAACCGTGTACTCATTTGCGATTCATTATTGAGACGTAATGAAACCGAGCCGTTTTTGAAGAGATTGATAACTGGCGATGAAAAGTGGATCACGTACGACAAGAACGTGCGAAAAAGGTCGTGGTCGAAAGTTGGCCAGGCTTCACAGACTGTGGCCAAACCTGGCCTAACACGAAATAAGGTGATGCTGTGTGTATGGTGGGATTGGAAGGGCATTGTTTATTATGAGCTTTTACCGCCCGGCAAAACCATCGATTCTGATCTTTACTGCCAGCAACTGATGAGATTAAAGGAAGCAGTCGAGAGAAAACGGCCGGAATTGATCAACAGGAAGGGTGTGGTCTTTCATCACGATAACGCTAGACCACACACATCTTTAGCCACTCAGCAAAAATTAAGAGAGTTCGACTGGGAGGTCCTAGTGCATCCACCATATAGCCCTGACCTTGCGCCTTCAGATTTTCACCTGTTTCGGTCTCTGCAGAATTCTTTAGGTTCTGTAAGGTTGACCTCAAGAGAGGACTGCCAAAACTATTTGTCCCGTTTTTTTGATCAGAAGTCCCAAAGTTTCTACAGTAACGGGATAATGTCTCTGCCCACAAAATGGCAGAAAGTTATTCAACAAAACGGTACATTTATATTGTAAATAAATGTAAATAAACTTTGAAAAAAATGTCTTGACTTTTCATACAAAAATACGAAAAGACTTTTTCCCCAACCTATTATATTCATTATGATGCATTACTTTTTTTTAAAGAAACACAGAACACGCTTCAACATCGTCAAACATGTTCAATGAGGACAGTCAAGATGTTTTTGAGGATGACGACAGTTCGGTTAATACCATCCCTAGTGTTACGGAACCATCGACGTCTAATAAAACGAAAACATAAGTACAAATGTTTCTGGAATCTAATAAAGAGATATCGAATGTTATGCGCGAGAGTATAGATATACAACGAAATAATGTTCAACCACAGTATCGCGACGAGCGTGGCAATGAGGCATTTTTCCGTTCGTTGCTGCCACTCATGGACAAAATAAAAGAAGACTGTTTAATTGATGCCAGAACTGAGATTATGGCCGTAATTAAGAAATACACACGACCATCACATACATTGCTAGACTCTTATTCTCGTACATCCACACCAACAAGCAAGGACGATATTGCTCAAATGTTAGAACACTTTGATGGAATGTAAACTTTAATTTGATGTAAGCGTTTAAGTAAAATAAATATGCTTTAAACGGCTACATCCCATTCCTCCAAATTCTATTGTTCTCGTTAGCTTAAAACTTCATACATTGTATCCCACGCCCTCCAAAACTTATCTTAAATAATAATTAAATAATTTTTATGTCCCACTTCCTCCAAAAGTTACTAAAGTAGGTATAGTCAGCAGTAAAAATATGTTGGATATTGTTTTCTGTAGAGCTGAATACTCACGTAGCCGTCGTCGTCATGTACAAAGAAACATAACACTTAGTCCAGTACTGAAAGTATGTAGAGTACCGACAAGCCCGCTGTGAGCCGCTTGCACGAGGAGCGCGATAAGGTTGCAGTGACCAGCTTTAAATACTGTACTCAAGAATGTAGAACTTTAAACCTGGTACGCGCTTACAGGAAAGCAGGCAAGGAAGAAGATGGAGGTTTTTCAGAACCAAACCCTACGCCAGATCGTCAAGGCCCCTCGCTACGTGAGGAACGCTACGATCGCAAGGGATTTGAGGCTTGAGAGTGTGGAAGCCTTCGTGGGTCGACTGGCGGGACCGATGTTCGCGCGTGCGGACGCGTCGGGCCACGAACACATCCGAGGCCTGGCGCCCCTTCATGCGCGTCCACCGGAGGCCAGGGCCTACGCCCGCAGCCTCATCCCTCAGGATACCCAGGACTGACGAAGCCTACCTGACAAGACTCCCGCGCCGCTGATCGCCCCAGGGCGCTGATCGCCCAGGGCTGGATCGCGGCGCCCCACCGGATTTGACACCGGACTCAACACTGGCTATACAGCCAACCCAACGCCGCGTCCGTAGTCACGGACGCTGAATGACACCGCGGCCAGGGGGCCCAGCCCCGATTCCGCGCCGTGTTCCCCCAACAGGGGAACACGTAGAAGAAAGGTTAGAACTTTAAATAATAAACGTTCTCTTTAATGTTTGGGTCTTGTTCAGACTCTCGTTTATTGTAAAATCATTGTTATTTATATTAATAAAGGTAATTTTACATCGGTTCACCGGTAACGCGAATGTTAACCAGTTTAAATGTCACAACCATAGATATATGATAAAATATATTTTCCACAGAGATTCCTTTTCAATCTACATAAAATTTCAAATACCCTACCAACTACGAATCGAAACACTATTTTGTGGGTTGTCCGACACTTACTTGGCCGATTTTTTAAGTAACTTCTCGTGTTTATCACCCAGTGTATAAATACATATTTGGCACCCAAACTAGCGGCCAACAAATTTAAGAAATGGATATATATATCCATTATTTATATATACATATATAAGTATATATATATATGAAATATATTAGTTTAAAAATATAAACATTACAAAATTTATAATTAATATTAAACTCTTAAAGGGAAATAAAATCTAAGTACTTACTTGGGCCTTTAATAAATTCTAGTTCCTGTACAACACTAGATCCAGCAACATTATCATTTTCAGCACTCATTATTATTAATATTCACTCACCACACGTCATTGCAAGTGCAAATTACAAGGTCAACTAGTTTGAGGGATAGTGCTATTTTTAAACAAACAATATTATCTATTTCATTTTAACAAATAACAAAACATATAGCGCCATCCCGCTTCCGCCTCGGTGTTAAAGTCCGTGCTTGCCGCTTGCGAGCTAGCCGGCGCCCAGGAGCTTCCTGATTGGTAGTAAAAGTAATTAACTAAGCTGGCCAGTGCATTACTACGTCACAGATAAGAGAATACTTACAACTTACGTTATTTTCCATAGTGTCGTGGGTTAAATTAATAATGTAGGTATAATATTTTTCTATACACTTATATTAAAGGAAGATAGTAAAAAACCTGTATATAATTGTATGCATTGCAAATTAAAATAAATGGACAGGAACAGCATCAAAATAAGAAACCATAGTTTTAAAAATTCTGGTCTATCTATATAAAAATCTAGATTTCACTATAGCTTCATTTTAAAGGTTATTATGTTAAACTCAGATTAATACTTTAGTATTAATCCGAGAAGTTAAAGTAGTTGTACAGATTATTATTATAATAATAAATCTATGTCCGAGGTGTGCGAAGAGAAGTAACGCGCATTTCAAATTTAACGCGAGTCAAAAGCTTGCGTTTTAAATTGTGTTATTCCTTCGTATTACACAGTATTAAACTTGTTCAACATAAAATACAAAAAAAATCAAGTAAGTTTTTTTACCAACGCTACTTTTATTTATCTTGTGGAGGAAATGATACATCATTTTAAATTTCATTTCGTTTTTGGAGGAAGTGAAACCAAATTTTTGGAGGAATGGGACGTACCCCTTTAAACTTACTGTAGTGTTACTGCTAATCTTTCACATGGCCCGATACTTTTCCTCATATTAGTATCTTGCTTTGATAAGTGTCTTGATAGTAAACTTAATAGTTCATCGGAAACAGGAATTGGCATTAAATATTCATCGACAAACCATTCTGGATGATTTCGATATTCTTCATAATTCACATGGAAATGTCAACGACTTTCACGACGTAGCAACATGGGATGTGTCCACCAACGGCGCTTTTTTCCATTCTTAACAATAACTGCATATTCACTAGCGTACTTGCAGAAGCACCCCACAACACTATATCCATAATAAAGAACTATATTATCGACTGAGACACTACTTATTTCGCTCTCGTCTGGCACGTAACCGAATTCCTTCTTTCGCAACGTGACGTCAAGGAAACGCGGCGATACCGTTACGAGTCGCCGCGATTCCGTAACGACTCGCGACGATACGTGGCGGAATTATCGCTCGTTCGTGGAGATTACCCGACGATATAAGAGCGGACTCGTCGCGATTCTCTCGCTCGTGAAGACAGCCCCTAAGGCCTCTGCCTCGAATCTTGCGGGCAGCGGGGCGGTGGCGGCGGCGGCGCGGGAGCGGGGCGGGCAACGCAGACCCGTTCTCGAAAGCAGCGGGCAAATCGCGCGGCATTATAGCGCGATAGTGCTGTGTTCGTGTTTGTGTCGTCGAGATATTTGTTTTTAATCGCGAACGAAATGTATGAACAACGCCGACATCTTTTTGATTGAAATTTATTCCTAACGTTCGATTTATTGTGGGCAATGGAAGAAGTGAATCCCTACTATAATGCAAGGAAAAGAAAAGGCGAGTTTTATCGAAGTTATGAAGAACAGAGACAATGTCTGGACAAATTCTACGACTACACCAGAATGAGTGTAGAAACTTTCTTCCCATAACTGATTAATTACTCTTCTATTTTTATGGTTCACATCTTTGCTTTTCCATATCGGTGTCCGCTCAAAAGTTGCTAAAATAATTTATGTGTGTGTGAATTGAGTGAGCACCCTAAATAAAATTAATAATATATACTAGTCATTTAGTAAAAGGTGTGAAACAATTGTAAAAACAATCTTACAATTTGTAAAAAGATAAAACATGAGATATATCAGTTAATGAATGCTCACTCAGTTCGCACATACGACCACCCTGAATCTCAGAACGTATGAAGATTTCATGTAAGATTTATGTACTACTCTTTAGTAAAACCTTTATAAAGTTGTCGTTTTAGATATCAATCGCCAAGGGCCGTA
Source organism: Musotima nitidalis (assembly GCA_949126915.1). Lineage (NCBI taxonomy): Eukaryota > Metazoa > Arthropoda > Insecta > Lepidoptera > Crambidae > Musotima > Musotima nitidalis. The sequence goes on from OX421419.1 coordinate 12,733,132, forward strand.
TAAAAAAAATTACAAATACTTTCATATGCTCACTCAATTCACACACTTTGAAAGGACCCGATTTCTTATGAACAAACCATAATTTCATTTTGTTATAAATCTTGTTTTATTAAAAGGTATACACGTGATTTTGTAAAATACAAAGCGAACCATAAATGTAGCACGTTTTGTAATAGTTAATTAATATAAGTGCTCACTCAATCCACATAATTCTGAAAAGTTATAAACGTTAATATCTTTGAATTTATCAGGATTAGAAAGCTATAAATTGCGCTAGTTTTAGTAAAGAAAAGTTACTAAAGATTTGCCATTTTACTTTTAGTACTCTCAGTTTACTCTAAAAGATATTCAACTGTTTGTGTTTCAATGAAAATCTGCCTACTGTAGGGTTGTCACGCAGGACCGTGTCCTTCCTTCATACTAAGTGTCTATCTGGGCATGCTTCGATTTGTTTGTGCACAGACCCACTAAGCTGGGACTGAATATATTACTAATTTTAATATGGTATCATTTTTATTAGGTCAATTATAAATATGCATAGATAGGTAATGCTACAAAAATAAATAAATAAAGCTTAACAACCGATAATCAAAATGTAGCTTCAAGAGTCTAACATAATCTCTCGGTATTTCCGAACGCAGCCTTATCCATATTTTGTTAATTTTACTAAACTACCCTCATAATAATATGCACCTAGTTTCGGATTATTCAATCCTGTTTGTTTGTTAAGTTTGTCATTTAACATTAATCGTATTATTATTGTGTGGCATACGTAGTACAGTGCAATAATGTACCTATTATCAATGTTATTGTTTTTCCTGGTGACTATAACGTAAGTATATTTAGCTAATAAATAACAATATTTTGTTCTTTTTTTATTTGTTCAATGCAGTTTTTACGGTTTCGTAATACGTACTACTATAAAAATTAACTATTGCATTACAGAGTAATAATTGGAAGAGGTCGAAAACCTCTGATAAGTTTCGAAAATCAGAAAAAAATATTTCTAAAACATGCTGCTATGAATACTTACAAGCTCCCAACATTAAATATAACGACCCAATATTTTCTAAGATGTCTGAAGAACTTGAGAATAAAATGTCCCCGATGGCATTATACATATCACTGAATCGTCATAGAAGCCGTATGTTTACTTTGAACGACGAAACTTCGAACGCAACAATTTCAAATGAGGTGCCAATATCCGATTCAGGCTGTGCGACTCCACTATTACAGTCGTCATCGTCGGAAAAAGAGAACAGCAGTGTTGTTGTGAGTGATGATGAATGCCAAACATTTTCTTTCTATCTCGATATTTACGATTGGAAAAAAATTATGCCTATAAGTGCCTCTAGGAGAAGAAGCAGTACTTTGAGTTTCTTTAATTATAAAACGCTGCCAAAGTTTAAGTGGAGCAGTTTAATCAAGGGAAAAATATGGATTCACACAAAACTACCGTGCACTTGGACTATTAAAAAACACAAAATTAGTGATTTAATTTCTTTTATCGGTAAATGTTCCCAGTGCAAAGCTGAAATTCGTATATCAAGTTCTAAAAGAACTGAAAAAATCATGGAATTCATCTGTAAGGTATATAATTTTGATAAGACGTTTGAACACAATCCTAAAAAAAAATCGAAGCTTACCCCGTACCGAAGAAAACAAATAGCTAAAGACCTAAGCCATAAGTCTGCTATTAAAGTACACAATGAACTGACTTCAGCTCTTGTGACTGATACTGACCGTATATCTCCACCTGTTCTGCCTTCCCTTTCGGCTTTAAGAAAGATTAAGTCTGAAGCAAGACATGAACATTTACCACATGCAAATCCTATTTTATCGTTGTTTATTATAGCTAAAAATTCATATCGTAATAATATAAATAATATTCGTGATTTCAATATATTCCCAGATTTTCGTTTATGTTTTTGGAGTGATAGTCAAATTCATTATTACAATAATTACCAAAAGAAATTCAAAAAAGTGACAATTACCATTGACGCGACTGGCTCATTTTTTGAAAATATATATTTGCCAGATCGTACTACTGCCACGAAAAGATTATTTTTATATGTAGGACTTTTAACAGCCGATGATAAACTTAAATCTGTACCAATTTTCCAAATGGTCACTGATTCTCATTTAGAAAACTCGATATCACTTTGGTTAAAAAAGTGGTTATCTTATGTTGATACTCCACCCGATGAAATTATTACTGATGACTCATCGGCTTTGGTATCTGCATGTATTCAAGCTTTTGCGTTATATTGTACTACAAAAACCTATATAAGACATTTATTTTCAGTTTTAGAGGGTAGTACTTCAGAAAAACCACAGGCGTTTATCAGATTTGATACAAGTCATTTTATTAAGACATTACATAATTTAAATTGCTTTAAAACAAATGTTTCTTTAGATGTCAAATATTTTTATATACGTTGTATAATATTTTTAAAACGATGCGAAAATTATAATCTGGCGAAAGAGTTTATTCACGATGTTGTAAAACTTTGCCTTGGTCAATATGATGGTGAGATAGGTGATTATCCAACACTAAAATCTAAGTTAGATCAATTATTACACGACGTTACACTTGATGGATTAAATTCAGATAGCAAAAACATTGATAAAAATAATGAATTTGATGACCCAAATAATAACGAAGGCTTAGAATTCATGGATTGGTTTAACAGTATTGTCGAAGAAACTAAAAAACTAAATCCAGCTCTAGATATTAACAAAAATGCTTATTACTATCCGCCATTTATTCCTACTTTTAAAAGAATATTAATGAAACTACCTTTGTGGTCTAATTTATTGAGATTTCTTTTTGAATCTGAAAATAAAGCACCGTCCTCTTCAGGAATAGAAAGTTATTTTAAAACTTTAAAACATCTTGTATTTAAAACAAAATTTAAAAGATATAGAATTGATGAGTTCTATAAGCTATATGCGGAATATTTGGAAGGGGAAATGAAATCTGCATTATGCGCCCTAGATCAAGATATTATAACTAAAATTAATCCTAAACGGAAATCGATGAAAAGAGTAAAACTATTAAATCCTAAAAAGCAGAAAAATTATAAGACGGTTTACAGGCGCTCTTTTACTGAAGATTCCATTTTTTCGGATCAACCCTCTTATGTCGAGAACTGGAAAGGAGAAGGTAAAATTAGTAGATCAAAACCAAACACGACGGTAAAATACATAAGAAATGGCAATTTATGTTCATCTGTTTATATCAACGGTGAATATGTAAATCTATTAAACACCTGTGCCTTTGATTCTGTTATGTATTTGTTTGGTATCGAGTATAACGAAAACGAAAAATTTAGAAATATTATAGATACTTTTGATGAAAATGAATCTATTCCGCATTATGTAAAATGTCTAAGTGACACCAATTTCAAAGATGATGATTTAAATAGCCTAAGAGCAAAAATAATTATAAAATATGTTCAAAAGCCAATAACCACTAATTCTAGCACTTACGATGTCGCCTGTAATGTTGCTCGTATCTATGAACATTTTCTTCTGGATTATTTCACTAGCTCAATTTTTACAAAAACGTGTACCAATGTATTGTGTTCAGCAAACGTAATTAAGAGAAATAACGTGTTCTTACCTTTAAATATAGATATGATTAATATTTTTGATATCAGCCTATTAGAAACAGCTATTTCTTTGTCGGAAGGTGAATCAAAATGTGCGTCATGTGAGGGAGTAGCAACTAGTTATTATATCATTTCAAATGTGATTTCTTTTGATTTGAATGGCACCAACGCAGTAGCGCTAAGTAAAGTGCCCCGTACAATTGTACTTAAAAATAAATTGTATAGAAGTATTGGTGCGGTCGAATTCGTAGCACCTTTAGATTTAACAGGCATTGGTCATTATAAGAGTCATTATTTATCAAACGAGAAATATTTTTGCTACGACGACAACTGTACTAATATCCACGAAAGTACTGATCAAAATATTCTGTTGCACTCTTTAAGCTACATCCTGATCGACAACGATTGTTAACCCAAAAATCTAAATTTGTAATTTTTTTAATTAAACTACATTATGTAAATAAATGGTTTTAATCAAATTCGTATATCATTGACCTTACTGTAACATCCCATGTTAGGTCCTACTGCTGACCTCGTAGATAAAGGTCATTATAAAATAAATAAAATTTTAGTTCAGCAAAAATGTCCTGCGTGACAACCCTACAGTATGGCAGATTTTCATTGAAACACAAACAGTTGAATATCTTTTAGAGTAAACTGAGAGTACTAAAAGTAAAATGGCAAATCTTTAGTAACTTTTCTTTACTAAAACTAGCGCAATTTATAGCTTTCTAATCCTTATAAATTCAAAGATATTAACGTTTATAACTTTTCAGAATTATGTGGATTGAGTGAGTACTTATATTAATTAACTATTACAAAACGTGCTACATTTATGGTTCGCTTTGTATTTTACAAAATCACGTGTATACCTTTTAATAAAACAAGATTTATAACAAAATGAAATTATGGTTTGTTCATAAGAAATCGGGTCCTTTCAAAGTGTGTGAATTGAGTGAGCATATGAAAGTATTTGTAATTTTTTTTATACGGCCCTTGGCGATTGATATCTAAAACGACAACTTTATAAAGGTTTTACTAAAGAGTAGTACATAAATCTTACATGAAATCTTCATACGTTCTGAGATTCAGGGTGGTCGTATGTGCGAACTGAGTGAGCATTCATTAACTGATATATCTCATGTTTTATCTTTTTACAAATTGTAAGATTGTTTTTACAATTGTTTCACACCTTTTACTAAATGACTAGTATATATTATTAATTTTATTTAGGGTGCTCACTCAATTCACACACACACAATAATTTCCTCTAGCAGGTCCGAGGACATTTCGGCTCGTTACAAAAATAAATTGCACACACAACACTGCGATGCAGACGCGCGGGCGATCACCGCTTGACTGGATTGCACCGCTCGTTGCCCGCCCTCCCGCTGCTGCCACGCCGCTGTTTTCGAGGGTCGGTCCATTTGATTTTACGTATTTGATTCTGCCGCTCCCGCGCCGCCGCACTATGGGACGAAACAGTATGTTCCATCACAATAATGGTTTTGACGAAAGTCGTAAATCCATACATTCCTTTATGGTTTTATACTCTGAAAGGGTGGAATTTACTAATAAATTACAAAAAAAATTAAATAACTTAGTTTTAGGTTTAAAAAAAAACCTCAAACATTGGGCATAAATATTTTCAAGACAATTAAATTACCGTTAAGGAAGTTCAACACAAAATTATTCGGAAGTTTTCCAAGAAAGTACATTAGTGTTATACATCATTAGATAGCTTAGAATGTACACTTTGCAACCAAGTTTAGTATTTGTAAAAGAAAAAAATGATTATATATTTTTTTATTATTTTTAGTAAAGTAAAGAAAATTTCGTTTTTGTTTATTTCAATTGGAGTTTTCCTTGTTGCCGAAGGCTGCCGGTGTCAAGTTAATCACTCTATTAGTGACCTTACCTATTCAGTAATAAGAGGATTAAAAAAAATCTTGCGCGTTTTTTGCGCCAATTGTGATTTATAAGCAATATGTCAAACGAGAGAAAGTAAAAAATAACCCGAAAATTACGGTTCTTCTTTTTTTATGAAATATCTTATATTTAATTATTATATTTTGATGTCTATCTTGTATTCTTTATTTCTATGATAGAGCACACATTAACAAATTAGACTACAGGAATCTTCCCATGGCACTTTTGTTAACGCTGACCACCTTAACCACAAGTATGATATTTCTGAGGAAGTTTCATTTATCTGTTGTGGTAATTTATTACTGATAACACTATTATGATGAGAACTATTATAATCAATTGTCCCATGGTGTTTGCACGAGGCACCAGAATACTGGTCCTTTATAAACCCGTGTTTTCAGCCTACTATTAATCAGTGTTCAGATACTTCTTTTCAATAACAACTAACAGACAAAAACATATAATAATTTGACAATGACTGAATTCGTTTGTGTTCGACGCGATATTTGTGATCAAATAATAAGAGGGAAAAGTACTCAAGACCTCAGACAATATTTGTTGAATAACTTTCAATTATCGGAAACTGACGTTAATACTGTAATAGAGAGTATTCAAAAAAATCTGACATCAAGTTGTAACCAGAAATGGACGAAAGCTCAAAGAAAACCAGACAGGTTCGAGAGTCTATACTCAAATTGGTTAAATGGTGAGTTTAAAGTACCATTGAATTCTTGCAGTACCTCAACATCTGAAAATTCTGGCTTGAATACTTCTAGCGATCGTGGTAGGCCAACAAAACCATATGACGAGTGTTCGGAAAACACACAAAAACGAAAAAATATGGAACTGGTCCAGGAGTATGGAATGGGACATGTCCGTAACGCTTATGTGCAAAGTTTACGATCCATGGGTGAAAATGACGAAGCGTCGATTGTGACTATTATCAGAAATAAGGAAAAAGAAGAGAAAAAACTAATTCTACAAAACATACTTAATCCAAATAATGCACTTTCCTTTACAAAAGAGGAGGCATTAAGTATGTGTATTGAAACAGATCTAACCAAAGCCCAATATGCGTACCTAAGAAAAAGGCTCGGTGATAAGAATTTAAGTTCTGTATTGCCTTCGTATCAAATATTAAGTGAAGCAAAACAGGCTTGCTATCCACCTGCATCCAGCATAACGGTGACCAATATAAGCGCAAAAATCAATCTGCAAGATCTTTTAGACCATACAGTCTGCCGTATTGTAAGGATAAACTCAGGATCAACAAATTACAATCGTCTTAAGTTGTTCACTAAATGGGGATGTGATGGATCCTCCGGGCAAAGTGAGTACAAACAAACTCTACCGGAAGAAAACGAATAAATATCGGATTCTAATTTGTTTATAGTATCCGTTGTACCACTGCGACTAGTAGACGAAGAAACTTCTGCAGTTATATGGCAGAACCCTACTTGCTCATCTGTAAGATATTGCAGACCAATTTCATTAGAATTTACAAAAGAAACACCCGAAAAAACTACAGCGGTTGTCAGTGAAATTGAAGCCAAAATTAATCAATTGATTCCAACTCTTGTGGCAATGGACGACAAAGTCATTGAAGTTAAACATGAACTATTTATGACAATGATTGATGGGAAAGTTGCTCAAGTGTTAACAAATACATTATCCAGTGCTACCTGCACTGTTTGTGGAGCAACCCCCAGACAAATGAATGATCTTTTAAAAGTTACAACGAGAGTTGAAAATGAAGATGCGTTTAAATACGGATTGTCGACACTACACGCATGGATAAGATTTATGGAAATGATCCTCCATATATCTTACAATTTAGGGTTTGAGAAGTGGTCAGCAACAACTACAGAAAACAAGCAACTTAAAGAAGACAAGAAAAAATATGTCCAAAAACGTTTCCTAAGAAGTGCTTGGTTTGCACATTGATAAACCACGCCAAGGTTCCGGTAATAGCAATGACGGAAATACGGCAAGGAGATTTTTCCAAAATTACCAATGTTCTGCAGGTATAACCGGAATTGATGAAGAATTAATCAAGAGATTATATATAATTCTTCAAACTATGTCATCGGGATTCCCTATAAACGCAGAAAAATTCGGCCAGTATACATTGATAACAGCGCAATTATATGTAAGCAAATATAACTGGTACTACATGCCATCTTCGGTCCATACAGTACTTATATATGGTGCTAAAATAATAGAGCATTATGCAGTTTTGCCTATAGGACAATTATCCGAAGATGCCCAGGAAGCCCGAAATAAAGATTACAAGAAATATAGGTTACATCACGCCAGGAAGTGTTCTAGATTAGCAACAAACGAAGATGTTCTGCATATTTTGTTATATACATCTGATCCTTATATATCTAGCTTAAATAAACCCAGTTTTCTTATATCCAAAGAATTATTTGACGAATCTAAAGAATTGTTGGAAATAGAAAGTGATGAATAGGATAATATGCGAAAAAATTAAAAAAACTCATTAAAAAAATGTAATGTTATTTTTAGCATGTTTATTTAATAATAATAATTTCGTTTTAAACTTATTTTAAGCAAAAGTGAAGTGTTTATTGCTATTTTATTTTAACTGTATAACTTTTTGTATGTAATTTCGTGTAACTTTATCTTTGCCATTTTTTTACGACAAATATATATGTTTTATAACGATAATGTTTGTTTTCTTTAATTGGCTAAATATTCATTAATACGTAAAAAAAATTCCAAGGAGTAACATCACAAAACAAAAAAGTTATCGATTTTTGAGATGAAAAACACCAGTTCGTCCCATAGTGCGCCGCCGCCCCGCTGCCCGCAAGATTCGAGGCAGAGGCCTTAGAGATAAGCCCACCTTTGTACTTGTTTGATTTTTGTTTTGTTGAATGTGCAATAAAGGATAATATTATTATAAGCAGCAGTACAATTCTTAGTAGCCAGAATCGAAATATTTTCTTATAAATTTAGTGAAACTGAATTATGTTTTGAGTCGTTCATAAAGTACAGTTTTATTACTTTGTGACTTCAAATATTTAAATTATATATATGCGTAAATTTATTTTATATTTGCAATGAGTTTGAAATCGCCTAAAAATACAGCAGTCAACTGCCATAAATGACTAACGAATTATATTTTGTACTTCCGCAAGACGTATTCTTTATCACTGAAATGACTAAAAATGAGAATATACAGAAATGAAATAAAAATTTATCCACATTTTATTTAATATTAAAAAGGCGGGTTGAATTTCTAAATTATTACTTATTATTTACAAAATTAAATCAACACTTTCCTTTAAAATATTTACAATATAGAAGTTCTTATGTCTGTTACTAGAATATAACAATTGCTTATCACTATTTTATCAAACCAGAACTTAACAATAATTACGATGACCACTTACTTTTACGAAAAAATATTTAGTTACCACTTAACTATAATTTTACAAAAAAAGTCATAAAATAAGTTGAAATAATGAGTTTATTATACTTTTATAAGTAAGTAATGCAATTTTTACTAATTTGAAATATAATATAATTACATATTATAGTATTATTGTTTCGTAAATAATATTAGAGCCAAAACACATCAATATAATTAAAGTACAAACATTGTTGTATAAACTTCTTACATTTTGAAGTCATAAAATATAGGAAAGTACATATTACTCATACAATGAAGCTACATTACTCTTAATTTTTAACAAGCATTTCTTGTGTAATATGTTTGCATACTTAAACACCTTCTTTAACGTTATATGTTAGGATTCAAAATCCCAAATTGTAATTAATACCTTTTCTCATGATGTTCAAGTATCAAAACATTCTTTCATCAGTGACTTAGTTGTTTTAAAGTTCGAACCAGTGTAAATGGTATAGTCATGAAACAGTTACCTTGCTATCTCGCTGCCACAAATAACATACTTTTACTTTATATGAACAACTTAATTGCATAGAAGTGTTTTAGCTTTATTATGATTAGAAAACACCTGTGTAAACAAATAAAAATAATGTTTAGATAATAATATCTAAAAAAGCAATACAATATTGTATCATTGTTGATAGATGAACCTATGCAGACTCAAGTCAAAATAAATGCGTATGAGGCAATGTACCCAACATTTCTATAAAAACCTCAATTGAATACTTCTTGAAGATGATAAAAATATTTTTTGAGATAGGTATACCGTCCGTCAATCTTCAAACTTAATGGAATGGACGCCAGTGTCAATGGCGCCACCGCGGTAGGAGCCCCGCTTTTTCTTTGTTTTCTCATGTTTGAATGACTTCCCACGAGTGTGCTTGAGATCCAAATTAGCACGCTCGCCCCACGAACCGCGAGCTCCAAACTGCAATAATTTATGTCTCCATGTAATTTGGGTTGACAGACGTCAGTATGCCTGTTATGATAAAATATGCCTTAATGTGTAGTGGATTTACTCAAGGATACGATTATCAATAACCAGTGCCATTGTTACTCAATTTTAAGTTTAAAAGTAACCCACAAAGAATGTAATGCTTTCTGCTTAAATTGCAACTGGTAATGACTATTTGGTGTAAGCTCAAACTTAGCAAAAAGTGAATACACTTCATTTAGAATAATTCTAGTTATAATTTTATTGGATAAATTTTCAAGTTTCATTTTGGGTTTAAAGAATCAGGGCAAGTGTGCATCTATTGGCAGTCAACCAGAGACAAAATATGATTCTAATTTTGTGTGGAAACTGGTTGCATGACATCTCTATAGGTTTGAACTCAACTATGAAAAGAAAGAGGTCAAACTCCCACCTGTTTAGTCAAAAGTTATTTTTTTGTTTTGAGTGTTGTCATTTCCATCGAAACTTTTTCTGTCATTGAATCCTCCTTTATTGAACCCGCCTCGATCCCCACCCCACGAGTGGCGGTCGCCGCGGCCTCCACGATTTCCTCCCCTGCCGCCACGATCACCCCCCCGTCCGCCGAAGCCGCCGCGGTCAAAGCCACCTCGTCCGCCTCGGTCAAAGCCCCCGCGACCGCCCCGACCACCACGACCTCCCCTGTCGTTAAATCCACCCCGCCCTCCTCTTCCGCCCCTGTCGTTAAATCCGCCGCGGCCTCTGAAGCCTCCTCTGCCTCTATCATTGAATCCTCCGCGGCCTCTATCGTTGCCTCGCCCTCGATTGAAGCCACCTCTACCCTGCCAGTTCCCACTAGGCGAATCTGTTTCGTCTTGATCGGCAGTTTCATTTTCACCTTCCTATTAGAGAAAAATATATGAAAACCAAGACAACTTAATGTAATGTTGTACACGAAATTTAAGAGTAAATGCCCAAAATGAAAAAGCCATAATGCTAAACTTCCTGAGTCCAAAATAGAAATTTGCTGTCTATAAATTACATGAAGTTGTCTTGGCTTTCCTCAAAATTTAGGGCATTTACCTTAGCTTCAAAGGAATTATCCGTAAGTCTAGGATCCACATCTATCTTTTCCGATACGATTCGTCGGAACGGTGTCACCTTAGTGTTTGAATCATTTTTATCATTTGGTGTAGAAACGACGTTTGTACCCTAAAGCACAGTAAAATAAATGACTTTAATCTATGTTTGAAATCGAACTGAATAATTTTACTTATAAAATTTTATAAACAAAAATTGTATAAATAAACCACTATGAATTATAAATGTTGGTAATATTAGTAGTTTACCTTAACGAAATTGTTATAAGGCTTTTTAGCAGGTCCATGATCGGAATCGGAGGCTTTCCTCTTTTTACCAGCTTGAAAACTGTTATTCTGAAACAAAAAAAGGAAATTACAAATAAAGATAAATAATCATGATTAGAAGAAGTGGCTTATGCCAAACTTCGTTAAGCTGTGAAATATTCATTGCATTGGAAACAACATGTATACTAAAAGGTGGTGCAACAATCCTTTAAGGACATCAGAAGGCCAATAAGGCCAATTACTTAGCTCCCTTAGCTATGTGTGTTTGACTCTACTTTTCTACTGAATTACTTGAAACTAAATATTTTATGAAAAAAAAATAATTTTACACACATACCTGACTATCATTTGCTTCCAGCTTTGATTTCTTGGGAGCTGGTACTTCATCTTCATCATCACTGCTATCATCAGATGAATCAGCTTTTTTAGCAGGAGTAGGCTTGCCTGCTGCTTTAGGTTTTTGATCCTCATCACTATCATCTTCACTGTCTTCTGACGATTCCGCTTTTTTGGCCACAACTGGCTTAACTGTTTTTGCTGGTGTTTTTGGTGCAGGTTTTTCATCTTCACTACTGTCATCACTGTCTTCTGACGAGTCTGGTTTTGCTGGCTTATTAACAGTTTTAACAGGGATAACTTTCGGTTTCTGAACTGGTTTCTTATCTTCACTGCTATCACTATCGTCAGAAGACTCTTGCTTCTTGACTGGAGCTTTAACAGCAGCCTTGACTTGGGCCTTTTGTTGTGGTTTAGTATCTTCATCACTACTATCACTATCTGAAGAATCTGCTGGTTTCTTGGCAGGTAATTTAACTGAAGCAGCAGGTGACTTGGTTACTGGTTTTGGAGCTGCTTTCTGATTCTCCTCTTCACTGCTATCACTGTCATCAGAGGATTCTTTTTTCTTTTTTTGAGGAACTGCTTTTACAGGAGTCTTTAATGGTGTCTTTTGAGGAGGCTTCTTGGCATCATCACTATCATCACTGTCTGAGGATGATTCCTGCTTTTTAACTGGAGCTTTTGCTTTAGGTGGTGGCTGAGTTTTGGGTATAGGTTTCTTTTTATTATTATCATCATCACTACTGTCATCACTATCATCAGATGACTCCTTTTTAGCTGGTGTTTTGTCTACAGGTGTAGGTTGAACCTTCTTTTTTTGTTTTTCATCTTCACTGCTATCACTGTCAGAAGAGACTTGTTTTTTGGCAGCAGGTTTAGCTGGTGTGACCTTTGCAACAGGTTTTTGAACTGGTTTAGGTGGTTCGTCATCACTGCTGTCATCAGAAGATTCTTTTTTGTTGTTAATTTTTGGAGGAGGAACCTTTTGCTGTGGTTTGATAGGCTGCTTTTTAGGTTTTGAAGTAGCATCATCTTCACTGCTATCACTATCATCAGATGAAACATCTTTTTTTACTCCATTCTTGAGCACTGGTTTTGATGTCACCTTAAATTTAAAATAAGTTTTTTTAAGGAGACTATAAATATTAACATTTGATTAACATTCGCAATTCAAATATCAGAGGTAGTGACGAACATATTAATTCTATCATAGTTGAATCAAAAACAAAATTACATCATTTATTCACATTAACAAATAATAAATTGCATATCATAAAATAACCAACCTGTTTAGGTTTTTCATCTTCTGATGAATCTGAATCTGATGACTTCGTACTTTTTACTTGAGGAGTTTTACCATTAAGCTGGGGTTGTTTAGGCTTCTCATCTTCATCACTGGAATCATCAGAACTAAAAACAAAAATATTTTTATACATACATTTTTAAAGATAACACTTTGTTATCATTCTCTTCACAATTGTATAATTTGTACAAAGTTAAATTACAATTTTAAATAGGGATTAAAAATTTATGTTTCAATTCTTCCTGCTCTATGCATAAAATAATTTTCTTAAGTCAAAATCATTCATTCAAGTTTATTGAGCCAAACTTATAAATACTTATAAAATATAATAATATAAAACTTATGAAGAGCTCTTATATAGGTCAAAACTTAAAAACTAGCACTTCTGCATCTGAAGCACAAGGATCACATTTGTATCAAGAGCTCATATGAATTGAAATCATTTCATAACTTTATCACTTAGTTCTAAATGATAAAATTTAATTTGGTATGATTAAAATATAATTTTATCGAAAAAAAATGTGATTTGATTTACAATACAACCTAAGTTTTCGTTTCAGCATAATATTTATTTATTTTTATTTATGTATGGCGTCCTGCTGTTAGAATTTATCAAGCCGCCCATAAGGCCTCTAACATGGCTTCATGTTAACTGTCCTAACATATTAACTGCAAAAAAAGTATATTGAAAGCTTCTTAAAAATAAAGTATGCTAAAAGATTTTTTTAGGTTATACTCCACCATCATTCCAAATGACCATGTGCCTGCTTGAAGGTTAAAGCATTTTAGAAACAAAATTATGACCGTTCTTAGATACCTACTACTTTAATAAGGTTGCAGTTACCAGTAAGTTTAAAACTTATCAAGAATAAACATGCAACATGGACTGAAAAAAAACAGAATGTAATTTTGATAATTATTAAGCTTGCTTCTTCAATCCTAAGAAAAAATCAAAATAATCACCAATTTAGGAGGTACTGTATCAGACTGATTTTAGTTAACAGTAAAACTAACCTGTGGACACTCTAATGAATTTTATGGTCTAGACTACTCTAGACAAACAACAGCAAAAACCAACTATTTAGCAATTCATTCTTAAATTTACAGAAGCATTTGCTACCAGGTTAAGAATTATAGATTCTCTACACCCAAAAAAATAGCATTATGATAATCGAAACTGAATGTCCTAAGTGAGCACAAATAAGTTGGTATTATTAATTCTTTGCATTCCTCCGTTTGTGATATTGCCAAACATGGATTTTTACTACACAATGTTCAGCTGTCTTTTTTTCTCACAATTGATTAGTTGTACATTGATAACATCTTATTAACTGATAATTTCTACTGTCTGTGACCCATGTAAGAGCAATCCCACACAATTATAGTTAGTAACTCACCTTTCGCCAGCATTTTGAGGTGTCTTCACAGTTTTCTTTACTTGCAATAATAAATCAGTTAGTCGCGATTTTTTAACCTGCACACGTGGTTTCTGAAATAAGTAAAATTAAATTTTAACCCCGAAACTATGTCGCCGCAACGATTACAGCACTTGTTAAGTTGACAAGTTTAATTCTGAAATTCAGATGTAGTTAATATAATGTTAAATCAAAAGATATAATATTTGAATAGAATAAGTAATGTAATTTGAATCACGAGCAGTTGTAAATGCAATTAAATACATTTTCATGAAAACTAAGAACACGTGTTGGATTGCGGAGGGCCACACGTGGTCTTTGGTTCCACCGAACTTACCGATTTGGTTCGCTGCAAAAAGCCTTGTGCCAAAGATTTATCAAACTTTTGAATAAACTCATGAACTATAGAAAAGGATTCAGCCAAAATTTCTTCCGGTACTGCCATTTTACATTACTTTTCACAAACTAATTGACAAAATTTGTGCCTCACAGCACAGACCACTTCTTCTTTTAAATAATAGCTTCGTGCGGTTTGCACATTTAGCCAGTGTCAAGTTAGAGATATATTAATAATATATAATTCATAGTAAATGAGAATGAGTGGTGATAAAGATGATAAATGGTAAATGAGGTACCCTCCCCTAAGCCCCTTGAGTCCTCAGTAAAGATGGACTATACTGAGATCTCACATGGACTCCTTGAGAGAAAATATGAAAAGTGATGTTGCACTGTTTTGTTTCATTTACCAACACTCATATATGTTCACAAACACTTAACGGTTAATAATCCACCGTTATTACACATTAATGTTCGAAATATCACAAATTTTAGAAAATAAAACAAAACTGCAGACATGACACTTCAGTTTCCCGCCAAGAAGTCCAGCACAGACCACACCGCACCGCACAAGCCCACAACTTTTTATAAGATCGACCAATACTCACGGTCTTGGATTCTGAAAATTCTGTATCAGCACAAAAGGTTGCCAGGGTTAAATTAATGATCTTAATTAATTATTATTTAGTAGATAATGACATGGTGAACTTGCAATGTATCGAGAGGCATCTTGCAATTAAAACTATGTGACTAGTTTTATTTTAAATCTATATAAAATTTAAAAAAATAATTACCTGGCTCCTAAGCGCTAGTTTAGGGCAAAACCTATTGCTATTGATAACGCTGACCTAAGCGGCCATTGTAATGTAAGTGCTAAAATTTATGCCCAACTCAAGGTTTTCATAATATCCCGTGATTTTGCACTTATCGGCAGTGATTTGCAATATTAACATATTGCAAATATGTAAGTATTTAAAAAAAATATACTTTCTTTATGTTTATAAAGTAATAGTTATTTAATTGTTTGTAGAAAAAACACATTATTTATGAGATGTTTCTTGTCTCTATTTACGTATAAATATGTTTGTGTGCCACCAGTGACTTAAGCGGTAGTTTACTGTATTGGAAAAGTAATTACTGTTCACATAATGTTTTTGCTTATAAGTACATCATTGGAGTGAATAGTCTCTGTCTACACTATGCACGCTTTAATGTATAGGGATCTGTATGTGGCATATTATGGTAGTCTTTGGACTTGTTGGATTTGTTTAGGCTAGCATATAATGTGATGATGGTTTTTAACCATACAATCAGGAGATATGATTTTTTTTTCTTTGTTTAAATAATGGCTTCGTGCGGTTTGCACATTTAGCCAGAGACAAGTAAGAGATTTGTTAATTGTACATAAATCATAGTAAATTGAGAATGAGTGGTGATAAAGATGATAAATGACAAATTCCCGTTCCCTTGAAACCCTTGAGTCGTCAGTAAAGGTGTTGGACTATAAAGCGATCTCACATGGATTTTTTGAGAGAATTTGAAAAGTAATGTTGCACTACTTTGTTTGATTTTTGAAACTCAAGTATGTTCACAAACACTTAACGGTTCATAATCCACCGTTATTACACATTACTATTCGAAATATCACAAATTTAAGAAAAGTAAACAAAACTGCAAACTTTACACTCCACCTTCCCGCCAAGAACTCGCATGGAAACTTATTGATGTCTCAATGACATATAGTTTTGCTCAATGTCTGTGACCCATGGCCGTAAATTAGTTAAAAAAATAAACATATTGTATTGATATTTTTACTTTCGTGTGTCTTGTTTGGGAAAAGACAAATGTTTATTTTAGTTAGAAAAGAAATTAGTTATAGCTTTCCTACAAAATTATGAATTTTATATATTTAAGGGATTGATTATAATATATATTTGCATTATGTGCATAATGTGTGGTGCAGTTGTTGCTGTTTTAAAAGAATTTGGCTGCCGAACCAATCATTGTCTCAATTTGTGAATGAGATCTATTACGTTTGCTTTTCTGTGCTTATTAATATTGTGGGATCATAATGCCAGTCCAGCAAATAAGTGTAAAGAATTCTTCTGAAATTGAGAGTTGGGAATGGGGTGGTGGATGTGGCAGAGAGGCAGTGCGCGCAGGATCGGGAAGCAGTCGCACCTCATGCAGCAACTCCAGTGGGGATATTTGTCGGATCTGCCACTGCGAGAGCGAAACACATAACCCCCTGCTAGCTCCATGTTATTGTTCAGGTAAATTGTAGCTAAACAATTGACAGCTATATTAAAAAAATAATATTGCTCATATTTTGGAGCATTGTTGTTTTCTATCATAATAACTTTTAAGTTCTATTTAAATCATACAATTTTACAAGAACAAGTATGTCTAGATTGTTGGACATGCCCAGATTAATGTTAAGATTATTGGAATGTAGGTAAAAGTGATAAAATAAGATCTACAAGGTTCAAACATTAGAATAATTTTTGATTTTTTGCTATTAAAATACATTCATAACAGTAAGCCCAACTAGTTGTAGGACTATGATTCACATAGTAAATATAAACTTATTTTTATGGACAACCTCAGTTTGTAAATCATCCAAAATCAAACCCTTACCTGGTTAAAGTAGTAATCACGCCTAATATATAAATCTATTATTAATCTAAATATCAAGTAAAGTTCTCACAATACACTCACATTTTAATTAAGACTGGATACAATGCTTCTTAAGAAGTTTCGCTTAATTTACATTGGATTTAATGAAAAATTGGTTTTAGTCACACACAAAACTAATTCTTTTTATCCATGTTCAATCTATATATACAGATTAGATTGTTCTTTAATAAAATCCTTTCTTTCTTGTCTTGATTTCAAGCTCATAAGCCCAGCGGTGTTTTACTTTAAAGCCTGTTAGTTTAATTTATAATTCTAGGCTGTTTAGCCGACTATTCTATAGATCTTCTATCTATTAGCAATCAATGCATTAGATTGATTTTATAATTCACATACATATTATAGTGCCTGTTTTTTGGAAAGGGTAGGCAGAGGCATATAATATATTTCACCAATTATATTGTTGGTCCCACGTAATAGGTGGTGAGCCTATTTCCGCTTACCGGGAACTTTTATGTTAGCCAGAGCTCATTGTTGGGCGGGTCCACTACTTGCACTTGAGGTTGGCTGGTTGGGATCCTCAGATCTTGGTAGGATCCCTATATACTGTTGATAATATAATGTTCAAGTTTTTTATCTGAAACATACTAGGTATATGAATTTATATCTCACTACTATAGGTTTTAATTTATTTACAATAAGTTATTTTCATGTTTGCAATAATATAACAATTAATTATTTATTATAATAAATAATTAATTATTATAATTACAAAATTTTTATATCATTTAATATTGAGATAAAAAAATTGTCACCCATTTCACTGTTAGATGTGGGGTAAATTTCAACTTTTTCTAGGAGTCCAAACTATAATAAAAAATGTCTAATGTTATGAGTATGTAGAATACAGGCTTTATTTATTTTGTAAATTTGAAGTAATACCAAAGATCCAAATATGCCATGAAACACCATTTATGCAGCCTATCATGTGCGTGTGCTTATTCCATCATATCACTCTTTTTTTTGGACTGGCTTGAATGCTTACCATCTGACAGTATGTGGTAACTATAAGAGGCCACATTAAATAAACTGGATAAGTCTTAGTTATTTTATTTTACAACTGATGTTCTGAAACACAGAAAATAAGGTTCTAAAATATTTTTGTTCATCCATATATTACTTAAATGCAATTATTATTATATTTCAGGGAGCTTAAAGTATGTTCACCAAAGTTGCCTACAGCAATGGCTAACAGCATCAGAAACAAGATCCTGTGAACTTTGCAAATTTAATTTTATCATGCACACAAAAATAAAACCATTTAATGAGGTATGTATAAGGTAATATAGTAATAGTATAAGTTAGTATATATTTTTCACTGATTTAAGACCTTTTGGAGATAAACAGAAGTAGTAATAAATAGTCTCGACACATTTTCATTCATATCCTGGAAGCCATACATCATTTAAAAAGGAAATAAAATATGACCACTAGGACAGTCATACGAGAAGTCGTAAGAGTCGGTGTAAAAAAATACTACCGGATAAGGGGCAGCAGCGTCATCCTGGGTACAGGCTTGAACTGCGATACAGGCTTGAACTGCGATCCCTAACCCGTCTACCCCACCCCCAACAGAATGTATTCTATGGGGGAGGCCCAGTTCAGCAGTGGACTTTATAAGGCTAATATGATGATGGACAGTCAGACTGAATGACTACTTGGAAGAAGAAGCTGGTTCTGCTGGGAGTAGGCCCTCATATTCAATTCAAGCCATCTGCTTAAAGTCAATGAGAAAGAAAGCTAATTCATTTTTTTTCATAAATCACTGCTGATTGTTGTCGTTTTTCGTAAACATTTTTATCCGTAAACTATATATGTACGCTGCGGAAGGTAATACAGAAGAGCAAGGTGTTTAACCAACTACTTGCATAGCCTTATTGGATTTTGAGAAGCAGTGGTTCCTGATAGAAGGTGACCTCATTCTGTTACTTCTTAGAAAAACCTTTTCAAGGGCACGTTGAATAACTAAGGCGGTACGCGTTGAAATGTTTCTTTTAAAACTTACCGTACGCACTACGCCGATAGTAGACGCAAAGGAAGAAAATACTCTCCATAATTTTAAGGGTTTTATAAACTTTGTCAGCCTAAGATTATCGTCAATACTCGTTGCTCGTCTTTGAACTGCGTCAAAGGGTTAAAAATGATATCCAGACGCCCGTGCCCAAGAAAATTAGTTGTAGAGAGCTATACTTAAAAGAATCGGAAATGAGGAAATCCGTTAGAGAACTGAAGTGACCAACATAGCGGCGGTAAGACGAATTTGCAAGTGGCAGTGGGCAGGGCACATTCCCGACTGATGGAGTGAATGCGAACCGGTAAACAAACTATGGAACAATAATATGGTCAAGTCGGTGGATGAAGAATATTTTCCTCTCCGGGGCTATGTTCAGCAATGGACTTCTTATGGCTTGAATGATGATTGTACCCATAGATAAGTTACAGCAATACTTTGAAATATTAGTAGGTATTCAATTACTTTTTTATATAGATTAAATGTTAACGTAAATTTAAATATAGTTAGGGGCTAGAGGTGACCTTTTCGTTAAGTTATTTATAGTTAACGTAATTTTACTTGTGTAAACTATTACGAAGGCGTCAAAATTTTATAATCGACCCGTTAGTACCCGGGGTAAGCGACCTTTTAATTAATAAACGACGGATCAGGTCACGTGTGGTTTGTCCCGTCGTTTTGTAAAATGTAAAGATGACTGGATCTGTGTATTGGAGTATGATTTGAATCCCCCTTATCTGCACGATGCTCATGAGAGGAGATCCATGCTCAGTGGGACGTAAATGGGCTGAGATGATGAAATTATAAAAGAAGTAAGAGAGGGTAAGGAATTCATATCCATTTTTTTTGTATACGATATAATACCAGCCGTAATAATACATCTGTTACTTATTTTTGTTCACATATATCGAAACGGGTAATGAGTCACTGCCTTGACCTTCATTGCTCATGTTTACATAAGATGGTTATCAATAAGAGTATAGGTAGTAAAAAAACAGTAAATTTATTCTTCCCAAATTTCTTAGTCATAATTTCAGTTTAATAATGTGCCTTAGTTAGTATAGAGCCTCCTCTTACTGATGTGAAGCGGGATCCATGGTTAACAGGCCTCTGTTACTTATGATGGTTTTTAAATATAATAATGGAGTAATACAATTTTAGCGAGACTTAAGTGGTCAGTAATAATCACGCGGCTGAGGTTATTTCTTATAGAAGTAATAATGCCTTTGGTAAAATTTTATTATTAAGGAACTATTCATAAAGAAGTTTTTTTCTGTAAGGCTTATGTAGAAGCAATCTTCGTACCTACTCTTTTTTAATCGATCAACGTATTTTGGCGTAAATGCGTTAGTTGTTTAACGGTGCATCTCCATCGTAGTTACTTTTTGTTAAGCAACACTTTTAAACAATTGTAACATTAGGTGACGTGTTGTAACTACTAAAAAATGTAAGACAATACATTTTTGTTGTCGGATTTTGCCGAATAACACCTAAAATTGTTACTCGACAAAAAGTTTGCGCTGCACCTTATAAACGTCAAAGGGTTTAATTGTGGCATTCGCATTGATTAGTGATTTTGTTGACAGTGGCGACTCTTAGAAATGTCAGGCGTGGAGCGACGAAGACTGTGCTGCGCGGTGCTTTTTCACTGCGTGGCGGCACTCTGCGTTATGTGGTCACTGTTCGTGCTCATCGAGCGAGCAGTCGAAGAGGTCAACCGGGGCATGATCGGTAACATATTTATTAATCTCTTTTCGAACCTTTTACTCCAGCAATTTTCGCCTAACAATTTACAACACTTGTCACAGTTAAGGCAATGAGAAATTGAAGCTGGACCTACAATAAATTTCACAATCTATCTGTGGTTGCGGATGTGCATCCGTGCAACTCAACATAAATGCATAATAACAACTAAACTATGTCCGATAAGGTAATAAACAGCTTAAATTATTACAGAGGTCATTTGTTTAAAGATAATTTAATATAAAATCAAAAATTTCTTAAAAAAATTGTAATTTATCAAGAGGACTAACTCTATGTTCAAAGTGAGCAATAGAAATTAACGCAATGCTACATATGAAAAGTCGCTACTGCGTTAAGCAGTAGCTTTAATACAGTAACAAAATAACGAACTATAGTAAAAAGAATTATTCGACTTACTCTTAAAATAACCAATTACGTAATACAGAAGTATTTCAAAAACTTACGTAAAATAGTTATTGACACAATGTTGTATTTCAATTTCATGTAAGTACGTGCTTTATCATAATGCTATTATGTAGGAAATATTATCGTTAAAGTCACGGATAAAGCGTGTGTAGGTAAATGATGATAAGTGTACATACTGCATTACGCAAATAATATCCTCATCTGACAAAACAAATATCAATGTTAATGCACACAATGGGAATCGAGTCCACGCCATTTGGAGCGATGGACGGGTGTACCGACCTCTGTGCCATATGGATTTTATGAACATACTACATGACGCGTTTATTTGCATATGTGAAGATCATTATACCTACCAATCTGTTCAATAACTAAAAAGTCAATGCTTCTTCTTCTTATTAATGTAAAGATCAATGTACTGATATAAATTTCAAATATTAATTAATAAATAAAAAATATCTTACATAGTTTATTTTATTTTTTAATGTTACACGTCATCATGACTACATCCTGCCTGATTGTAAGCAGTCGATAAATGAATAAAATTTATACCGTAAAATAAGCGCTTATATAACTTATGACGGCCTGCTAAAATGCCGTTCACGCCCCGCTTTAAAGAAACTGCCTCCCCGCCTACCTGGGCTATTTCAACTTTTTATGGGTTAAATTTTCAGAAACGGTGGAGACGTGTTTATTTATTTTCTGTACAAAATCATAAAAACAAATTTACAGGCATAAATGACATATTATTTTGTCTTAGCTTCAAGAACGAGAGCATATTATTATAGATACAGGAAATGTTTTATAGCGCCTGCTAGCGATTTCGTGTTCGTGACCCAGTAAAGATGGGCAGTTTTCTAAGATAAATAGTAGCCATGTTCTGCAATATTCCATCTGACTGTACAAATATTTTATGTGTTGAAATTGTCTGCAGTTTAAGCTTGAGTACGTAATACAAATCGGGCAAGTGCGAATCTTACACGCGTTGAAAGGGTTTCTTAAGGGGATATAATGTGGTGATAATTATGTTTTCTCAATCTGTACCGTATGTGTTTGTAAGAACTAAAAACAGTTGTTGTTGTTGTTTTTCTAATTTATTCCTCATCGTGTCCCATGTATTTTTACTGGGATTCAATTTGGGATTTAGTGGTTTTGGAGATCTTTGTCTATTTATTTAACAACATATAACTTTATTGTGAACTCGTATATTTCATAACAAGGCTCATGTTACAAGGTTCAGTTAGATATTTTTCTGATTTTATCCCTAAAGAACTTGGTTCGCTTGAATTTAAAAGTGTACTTTGTACATTTCAAATTTGACGGTCGGGAGTAGATTCTAAAAAATACAAACAATTAATGGACACAATCGTGGTACTTCAAGACGTCTATTCTGTCAATCGGTCTAACGGATCCCTAAAAATAGACGAAGTTACGACTTACTTTCGTATGTATGATTTTACAATAGGTACACCTACATGCTAAGTGACAACACACGCAAGAGAGCCATCGTTTTAATTATGTAATGTAAACTTTCCCGAGCCGTATAGATATTTCTGTTGATGACCAACTCTTCTATTACTTGGGTTTATATTTTGACATATTGACATGAAGGTCACAAAAATAATTAAAGGCTACACACAGGTGTGTTACTATATTATAGTCTATGTCATGTCGTATGCGTTATTGCGATAATACGTCCCGTTTCTATTCTATGTATAGGAATCTGGATCAGCTTCCCAGTATGCAGCTTCGATTTTATTGGCCAATATTTCTTACGTGTGCTTGTTACCCTGAGTCACTAATAGTACTAAAGCAGTTAACTGAGAACTGACGTAAATTAAAAATTTACCGTGTGTGTAGTTTTAAGAAAATTTCAACGTAAACTTGAGGCATATTTGGATTTTCCTTAGTCGAACCGAGTTTTGGGCCCAGGTTTTGGGATCGTTTCGGTCCTAATTCAAAATGGCGCTGCTTTAAAGAGGCAGTTGTAAATAGCAGTTTTGGTAAGTTTAAATTATAAATGGCACGTTTAATAAATAACTAGTTCAGCAGTTAAAACTAAGCAGTAAAGTAAATCTATCTATCTATATCAGCCCGTTTTGCGCCCGTCATCGGACATAGGCCTCCTCTCCAGCTCTCCACGCGTGTCGATCTACCGCCTTCTGCATCCAGTTTACACCCGCCTGCTGACGGATGTCATCCACCCATCTCCGTGGTGGTCTGCCTCTGCCTCGGGTATTGGCACGGGGTCTCCACTCTAGAATTTTCCTCGCCCAACGACTGTGGTCCATCCTAGCAACGTGTCCTGCCCATCTCCACTTCCGGCGTTTTATCTCTTCCACTACGTCTCTGACCTTCGTTTTCTGTCTGATCCACTCATTCCTTTTGCGGTGCATCAGGTTTATACCCAGCATCAGTCGCTCCATTGCCCTCTGTGCAACTCTGAGTTTCTCAGCTGACTTCAAAGTCAGCATTGTAGTCTCCATTCCATACATGAAGACTGGCAGGACACACTGATGAAACACCTTAGATTTTAGGTGTTGCGCGATTTTTTTTTAACGAAGGATGAAGTTGTTGGCTCCGAACGCCGCCCAAGCCTGCCCGATGCGTCTTTCGACTTCTGCCACCTGATCTTCCAGACCAAAGGTGGTTTTGTGGCCCAGATAAATGTAATGACCGACGACTTCTACAGGTAGATTGTAATTTTCCGCCTCCAGGATGTTTGTCATGATCTGACTTATTCAGTTTTAATCCTATTTTGGCTGATTCACTCTGTAGGTCACCGATCATAGCGATCATATCGTCGACGTTATCTGCAACCAGGGCAATATCATCCGCAAACCTTAAATTGTTCAACCTCTCTCCGTCGACTATTATGCCTCTATCATTCCAATCAAGTTCTCTGAAGATGTTTTGAAGGGCAGCATTGAACAATTTTGGTGATAACGTATCGCCCTGACGCACACCGCGCTCCAGTTTGAATGGCTCTGTAGTTTTGTGGAGACTGATCGTTGACGTTCCATGCAACTGCAAATGCTTAATAAGCTGGATATACCTCTCGTCAATTCTACAGTCCACCAGAGCCTTCTCAACCGCCCAGGCTTCCACGGAGTCAAATGCCTTCTCGTAGTCGACGAAAGTTATGATGATTGGCTTTCGGTATTCATGGCACTTTTCTATTAAGGTCTTTAGTGTATGCAGATGATCGTTTGTGCCATATCCAGATCTGAGACCGGCCTGCTCCTTTGACTGATATTCGTCAAGTTTATTGCTTAGTCTATTTAGGATAACTCGAGTGAAAAGTTTATAAATGTGGGATAAGAGACTAATTGGGCGGTAATTATCCAGTTTACGAATGTCTCCTTTCTTATGGAGCAGGACTATTACGGCTTCGTGCCAGACATCAGGTACCCTGCCGTTTAATATACAATTTGTAAACAACAGTGCCAGGCCCATCCATAGCGCGTTTGACCCCAATTTTAACATCTCGGGAATAATGTCATCTCGCCCCGGAGATCTCCTGTTTTTCATTTGGTTCAGCGCTAGCTGTATCTCATCCACCGACACGTCAGGAATTTCCTCAGATCCCACATTAGTGACAGGGCGGCGCTGTCTCTGACCCTGCGACACAGGACACGGAACCTTACTTTCATACAGCACTTCGTAAAATTTTTTCGCCACTTGCAACAGATAAGTAAATAAAAGTTAGTAATAAAACATAATGAAATGGATCTGTGAATCATAATTGAGCAGGAAAATAATTAAATGGGCGTTAAAAAATATCGTCGTGTCTAAGCAATAGTCTCTACCATAGTAAAAATAAAAGTAAAAAGTTCTTTATTTCATAAACTATTAGGTACATACATAGCACTTGAAAACGTCAAAACAAAATATACATGAAAAAAAAAAATTATATTAACCCTAAAATCACGAAGCTTAGATTCACTTACATGCAAATAAATAAAAATTAGGTGTAAGTGAATCTAAGTGCCAGTTCCGAACCCCCGCTCTGTGAGAAGAACTGACAAGAAACTCACAGGCTATGCTATTTTACATTATTTTTATTATAAAACACACACAGTGTAAATTTGAAGATACTGAAAGGGTCCCCTGAAGCTGTAACCAATAAAGTAGCACTAAGGGAACCTTTAATCACAATCAAGTAAGTATGTATTGTGAAACTGAGCTGAGCCTGTACAATAAGGGATGATCACGACAATGATCTGGTTGACTTTTTATTAAAATATACACATACAAGTTGAAAATGTTAAGCCCAAGCTTGTTTATCCGATAAGTAATCATTAACAGCATAATACCCCTTTTGAAGAAACTGCTTTTTAACTACAGTTTTAAAAGTTGCCAATGGTAGATCAATTATTTCCTGCGGAATTTTATTATAAAATCTGATACTATTACCCAAAAATGAATTTTTTGTTTTGTGAAGTCGACAATTTGGCAGAGAGAGCTTATTTCTATTCCTAGTATTAAAATTATGTACTTTAAAATTTTTATCAAATGTATTAATGTTTTTGCGAACATACATAGAAGCACTACAAAACTAAAGTATGACTCACAATATGGTGATAAAGGCGTACTATAACATTTTAAAGTTATTATATCAGTTAAACTGAACAACCAATGTCTTTTAGAATATAAGTTGTAGAATGCCCATTGTGGGCTTATTATTTTCGTTAAATACTTATGTGCCAACCTATTCAAATAAAATTACATAGTAATTTAATGTTGTTCCGAAAATCTAACAAACGTAAGTTGTTATGCAATTTATGGAATTTAGAAAATACCGTAGGGGTGTAATTTTCTGTAATTTTTTAAAAATAATATAAAAACTTTTTGCTTTAAAAATACCAAAAATATGTATTAATATTCTTCCAACAATCCCTTTTATCACACACCACACATCAAATCAAATATTCTTTATTTCTTTAAAGTTTTTCAAGTGTCACTATGTAGTTTTATACTTTCCTGCAATTGAGTCATAGTAATTTATTTTGTCTTCTATTTGTTTCACCATCAACCAGATCAAACAAATAATGAATGCTATAATGTGGGTTCAGATCCCGCAAAATTCTGTAGGCGATTTCCAAAAAAAATTAACACTATTTAAATATGTTCCAGCATGGCCGTTCTGGACAAAACTCGTAGTAGTGGCAGTGGGCTTCACCGGCGGTGCTGTGTTCATGTACATTCAGTGTCGGCAGTATCTGCACCTGTGCAATCGATGGCGAGCTCACAACAGGTAATATTTTTCGTGCGCTATGTACAGTTACTGACTTCGCGCGTTGGATCAGTAAGCTATAGTGGAAGTGGGCCGGTCATGCCTCCAGACAAACTGATAAACGTTGGAGCCAAAAAATGTAATTTGGACCGACGTCTTAAGATAGGTGGCTGGTAGCGCATGGATGCGTCCTGCAGTGGACCGGGATGATGGGAGCCTACGGGGGAGGGTACCGTTAAGCAGCGATGGGCTGATTGATTGATTGCTATGTACT